>CM076853.1:32293531-33524097 GCA_039519185.1 Astragalus membranaceus | reverse complement strand
CAAATTGCATTATTAAAAGAACTTAAAGGCCAAGGTATTCGGCCAGATGTTTGCACATACACTATTCTTATTGATGGATTGTGCAAAGGTGGAAGATTTGACGATGCTCAAGAGGTTTTTCAGGTTCTTTTGATTAAGGGCTACAAATTGGATGTCTATACATATACTGTTATGATTCATGGGTTTTGTATGAAGGGTTTGTTTGATGAAGCATTGGCCTTGCTGGAAAAAATGGAAGAAAATGGTTGCATTCCGGATGCTAAAACTTATGAAATAATTATTCTTTCTCTCTTTGGAAAAGATGAAAATGATAAAGCAGAGAAACTTCTTCGTGAAATGATTGCAAGAGGTTTACTGGAAAACTAAAACTAGGTAAGATGCTTTTCTAGGTCCACATTATTATTTTGTAATGAGGCAATGATATGTTGGACTTTGTTGATTACCCGACTCTTTTTATAAGCTAAAGACAATGCCTATGTAGTTGATTTTGAGTCCCATAATCAATTATCTTTATATTAGGAGATGAGAGTTATTTATGCTAACAATCAATCTAAATGTTAGTTCGTTAATGTTTTAAATTTATAATTCTAGCTCTTTCATACCGGAAACTAGAATGAATAAAGAACATTATATGCTTTTAGCAATCTTTCCACCATTGCTAGTTCTTCCGATAACTCAAGTAGATAGGTACATGCTGAGTTATTTTTACTTAGCTCAACATTAAGAAAATATAAGTTGTATAGCTTTTCTATGTATAGATTAATTTGTTACTTTATCTGATGTGTGTGGTGTGGTGTATTCCTTATTTGAAATCTGGTATATAGCTATGTACTGGAATGATCTCTTAACCACTTGGTTTTAGAGACTTGGATATCATGGTAACATATTTGAGTATTTGTTAATGTGATGATGTACTACTATTCTAACTAGTCATGAAGATATAAATTTGAAATGCTGTGTTGTTCTCAATGTAATTGATTTATTTATTATCAAAAGATTCCTTTCTATGTGGCAATATAGCATGCTTCCAGGGACACTGCGTATGCTAATAAAGCTACCAATGGTTTCACATTTATGTTTGATATGGACTTCAACTCGGAATCATCTGTTGGAGAACCCAAGATAACTAATAATTATGCACACTGCCTTGTTCTTGGTCAACAGGTACAAGGTATTGTAGTTCCCCTTTTATGTTTGCTACTTTTCAAGTGGCTTAATTCTCATTATATTAGCTCCCATTTTCTGAAGTATGCTGCTGTCATAGATTTTTGGATTTGTTTGTATTTCCGAAGTATGTATGTGTGTGTGTGTGTCCAACTAGAGAGTGCTCTACTTGCATTTATATAGAGCTCTTTGAAATCTTTTATAGTGTTACTGTTATGTGCATTGCAAGGAGCATAGTAGTTAAAATCGAGATTTTAATCGTAAAATCGCAATTTTACGAATCTGGTTGGCCTCCACGATTCGAATCGTAAGCAAAGTCGGATTTTCAGTAGAATCGAACGATTATCGCAATCTCGTGCGATTTCACGAGCAGAAACACGATTTTGCTCAGCAAAATCGCAAAAAACATTAACTGTTGAACCGGGTCGGATTTTGCGCGACCCACCTTGTTTTTGCGCAAGCAAACAGGTGTTGGCAGCCTCGATTCATTCCAGGATCGCGTTGGAAGAAGATAGAAGAAGAAGAGCTGAAATTTCATGTTGTAGAGAAGAAGATCTGAAGAAGATAGAAGAAGAAATGAGAAAACGTTGATGGCTTTGGAAGAAGATCTTCCGATTCTACTTGCGATTTACGGTTTGCGATTTCGCTATCCCCCTCCCGATATTAAGCAAAATCTCGATTTTGACTACTATGGCAAGGAGCCAAGTGGCTCCATTGGTTTGTGGTTCATGGTTTAAGGTCTCAACATGCATGAAAGTAAATGTGTGGGGATGCTAAGTGAAACCAATAAATGTTAAGTGAAACCACTTAGATATATGGAATTAAATGATCAGTTTTTAGATGACACGAACTGAGTTACTGAACTAGCAACAAGCTAGTCAGTTACTAACTGACTGGCAGTACATTAATGAGAATTGTGAATTCATCAGTAGATCCAAGTCCAACCAAACAACTTAACAATAAAATTGGAATTTGCCTTAGATTCAGAGGCTTAAAATTGGAATGAACTTCCCTAAAGCAAGAGATCAATTAAAGCAGCAAAGATTGCGGCAGCAGCTCACAAATTGCAAGTTTCAGCTGCACTAAATTTTTGTAACAGTCTTTTCATGTATGAATAGGAGGCTAGTGAGATAGATGAGGGATTATTCAAAATTGTAATCATTGGGGTAAGGAGAGGAGTGGCTCTATTGTGAGGGGAAAATCCTTGGAAGAATTATATGTCATTTGGCAGTACTTAAATCTGGCTTAAGTGAAGTCTATGTTTTGATAGATGTGGTTGCATAGCATGCATTCATTGTGAATTAAATTGAAGAGCTTAAGGCTTGTTGTTAATATGAAAACAGATATGAATGGAGACAATTCCGCAGCTGGTTTGGACATCATCCTCGAAAACATTTTACTCACTTCAAAGCTTGTCTAAGGCACTCCAAAACTGTATGAAGAATATACATTCAGTTGGTAGTTGTAAACTCTTTTAGGATGTGTATGCTAGAAATGCTCACTCTTGAGTTCCCATACACTCAGTTAGTGCTCATGAACCTGGCCTCTTTTATGCTAACTGTGGGAATTTTCTAATTTAAAACCATTTTTGGTCTATCAATTCTCTTTCCTTTTAAAATTGTTTCACCAAATATTCTAATAAATAAATTTAATAATGTTATCTATATTAATTTTGTAAACTTGAGTTAATGTAGTAGAAAGTTTTGAAATTTGTTACTCTTAATTGTTTATCAAACAATGTTGGTTTGAAATCTCATATCTGCATTCCTGTGGTTCTGTAATGCGCCCTTATGAGGCGAAATATTAGTTTTAAGCCCTCTTTATATTAATATTTAGCACATAAAAGTTCATGAAAAGCAAGGTTTGAGTTGGAAATAATGCTCTTCAAACTTTATTACTTATTTTGTCTTGTGTTTGGCTACAAGTTCTGCATTCTCATTGTTGGATTCTGCAGAAAATAGGTTTGCATGCTCATTTAAAAAGAGGGCTTCAAGTTATGAAGACCTACATTATTTTGGTAAATTTGTATACAAGCAGGAAGTGAAATAATAATTATTTTGGTAAACTTACGTTGAATTTCTAAGACCCAAGTTGTACACGACAGGCACAAGCTGCTTTGACTTCATAACATTAGTGGCTGCATAAAATCGTTGTCATGGATTCGTCGTATTTTCTCTGATTTCCCTATGTATCAGATTACAACCCTTTTTATAGCAATAATGAGTTTGATTTAATCTCCAGTATTTGTTTCTTGGTGCTACGGATATGAATTACATGATTCTTAACTAAGTGTTAGATGAATGTAATGATGAATTTGTTTACATTTCTCTTCATCAGTAATTATGCAAGTGTTTGCTATATGGTTTTAACTTACATTCCTCTTCAACAGTGTATTGCCATGAAGTCATAATAGTAATTTAGACATTGAGTCGAAGAAATTAAAGGAGATTGACAATCAGAATTACATTGATCCATAATAATGTATTTGGACATTAGAGGTAAAATATGCATCCCCGTTGGCCTTCCTGTTTGCATCATCGTTGGCACTCCCGTTGGCGCTCTCGCTACCTATATCGTTGCCACTCCCGTTGGCGCTCTCGTTGCCACTCCCGTTGGCGCTCTCGTTGCCACTCCCGTTGGCGCTCTTGTTGCCACTCCCGTTGGCGCTCTTGTTGCCACTCTCGTTGCCTCTCACGTTGCCTCTCACGTGGGCACTCTCGTTGCCACTCCTGTTGGCACTCCCGTTGGCATTTTACTCCTTTTTAGTAATTATAAAATTGTTATTTGGTAATTTTTTGTAGTGGTTAAATTGATTGATTTTAACAAAAGTAGTTAAATTAATTAGTTTTAGTAGTTATTTTGTAATTTTTGGTAGGGGTTAAATTGATAGTGGCTAAAATGGATAGTTTTACCGTTGATAAGAAATTATTAATTTTAGTAGTTTTAGTACATTATAAAAATTACTAATTTTAGTAGTTTGAGTTGATTAAAAAATAGATTATAAAAAAAAAATTAAAAGAAAATCAGTTTTGTTAAAAAAAATGAATTTTAAAAAAAAAATTGGAAAAAGAATTGAAATTTTAAAAAGGAAAAAACTGTAGCGGTACCGTAGTGGTACTATAGCAGTACTGTATCGCTACTGTAGCGCATCACTTTTTTGCAAGAAAAGTTTTTTTTTAAAGTTGTTGTTTTAGTGTAGCGGGTCAGTTTTTGATGTTGTAGCGCGTCAGTTTTTTTTAAAAAGCTGCTAGTTTTTCTGTTGGCGTAGCTTTTACCATTTTGTCCTTAATTTTGGACACATGTCAAATTGGTAACGTGTCTAAAAAAGAAATTTTGCTGGTAGTGTGTTTTATTAGAAT
This sequence comes from Astragalus membranaceus, assembly GCA_039519185.1. NCBI lineage: Eukaryota > Viridiplantae > Streptophyta > Magnoliopsida > Fabales > Fabaceae > Astragalus > Astragalus membranaceus. The sequence continues at coordinate 33,519,574 of CM076853.1, read as the reverse complement.
GTAAGTAGATAGATTATGCAACTGTCTTCCAAAGACCGAGTTTCACATAACATAATATTATTGGCAGTGGTGGATATGGCACTGTGTATCGCGTCGTTGTTGATGGATTAGGCCTTGTTGCTGTGAAAAATTCATGGTATCCATAAAACAGAGAACATAAATGTATAATCTCCTTGTATTATTAACTCCAATTCCGAGGATCTCTTAGAATTGTGTGAAACGATTACAAGGAAGAAAGTAGAAATTTAATGAAATAGTAAAATGGCTATCGAGAAAGAGCCAAATCCCAACCCAATTTCCTATCCCAAAACCAACCTAACCCTCCTGCTAACCTTTCTTAATATACTCTCCTAACAGAATTCACACCTCTCACATGCCTTGCGTGACTGCTGCCAGCGTGACAGCAGTTGGTTAACTCATTCCACTATCCCACCAAGTGGGCCCCCCATACAATGTGTTTCCATTTCCCTCCCTTAAACTTTTGCTATTTATGGAGTCCTAACCATAGTTATCAAAATCGCGATTTTTATCATAAATCGTGCAATCGCACGATTTTACGAGTCCACCGGCCCCCTGCGAGTTGAATCATGTGCAAAATCAAAAAAACATGTAGAATCGTGCGATTATCGTTGAATCGTACAATTTTGCGAATGAAATTGCGATTCCGCCTGAAAATCGCATCAGAAATGCAGGGTTTAACTACACCGTAAGTAGGTCGAGTTTCGCGACCCGGTTTACGTTTTTACCCAGTCTTAAACATAAACCAACCACGATTCATGGCAGCATCGCGTTTGAAGAAGAAGGAAGTGAAGGAGAAGAAGATCTGCAGTGGAGAAGAAGAACTAGAGAAGAATACGTAAAATAGAAGAAGAAATAGAAAAGAAAAGATGCAGCTGCTGAGTATAGAAGAAGAAATATGCGGCTACTGCAGTGACATAAAACTAGGGTTAGGGTAATGGACTTGGCCCAAAACTGTGTAAATTGTAAATGACACTTTTAACTATTTTTTCTAACCACACCCACTTTTTCACCAGAAATACCCCTTTTCTAATATTACTAGGTGTATATTTATCCTAATAATATTTTTGTTTTGGTAGGATCTTACGATATTAGCTAAGATTTTACGAGTTTACGATTTTGTTAACTAAGCCCTACCGATTCTAGAAATTTCTACGAAAAATTTTCGGTAGAATCTCCCGATTCTACTTGCGATTTTACAGTTTACGATTTCGCTACCCCCTCCCGATCTTGCATAGAATCTCGATTTTGATAACTATGGTCCTAACAATACTCCCCTCTAAAAAATTCACCTTGTCCTCATGGTTAAAGTATCAAAACAACCAACTAATATAGTCTTCCACCAGGATCCCACAGCTGAAAATCCATGGACCAAGTTATGTTGGCAGCATGGTAATTATCACCAGGATCCCATAGGTTGAGACATGAGGACCAAGGTGTTTGCTGGTAATGCTATTGCTTACTCTAGTTTCATGGTATTTTATATGGGACTAGCTAATACACTAGCTAGTTTCGTAGGATTGAAAGCATAAAAATTCCATAGGGTGGATCAACCATGAATTTGGGAATGACTTCAACTTCAATTGATACCAGGAATCAATCAACCTTCTGGTAGAGTGAAGGATAGTGCAAGGACCTCAAGAGATGATGGTTTGGAACTCGAACAACAAAAACCAAAGAATGGAGAATCTAGTCCAGAACCAGCTAGGTATGGAGTTTGTTGGTAGTAGTTTCTCAGGCAAAATAAAAAAGCTAATACTCTAGTTTTCCCTCTCCTTTGGTCTTTTCTTAAAAAAAATACCCCACTTCTGTTTCTATGTTCTTCTATCAATCTTCCTAAAAAATTTGAATACCCTCTTTGAGATTTTTCTTAACCAACTAGAATGCATCCCTCTTTGAAAGTGTTCTACTTGCATTTATAGAGTGTGAAAATTGGTTTGTATTTCTATGATGTAATTCCAACAATACATGAGGTAACTATATAATACTAGTATAATCTAAACATTAATTACATATGATCACTATGAGTCATAGTCTACTCATAGTCTAGTGAGGAACATTAAACCCGTTATTCTAACAATCAGAAAAGTATCCTAATAAGAAAGTGATAAATCAATGCATATCTCAACACTCCCCCTCAAGCTGGAGCATACAGATTGTAGAGGAGACGAATGATATACTCACTTTTTTTCTTGATAAAGAGTAATTTTATTAGAATTGTCTAATCCTAACATCATTGCACACACACTCCACTCATCTTCTAGGAAGGTTTGTGAATGGCATAGAAAATCCACGAAAAACCAATAATATACTCACTTTTGATAGTGTTTCTTAAATTTAGAGTATTTCTCATGTTAACCTTGATTTTGGAAGACATAGAAACTAGGTTGAAGAAATAGACAAATGAAGGACTAATTTAGCCTATTTGAGATGTGTGAAGAAACTCACACATTCAACATCACTAAGACCAAAAAAGATTAATATGTGAAGAAACTCACAACACCTAGATTAATAGCATAAAATGAAAAAATTCCTAAAAATGTGACAAAATCAAAATGACTAGAATATCCATACCTCATGATTTGTAACATTGATGCTCAAATCATTGGTCGAGTAACTAATAGAACAAAACTGATCTGTGAATCTGAATCAAATTACAAACACCGCAACAAGATTAGAAAATCAACAGTGTCGCACCAAGATGATGAACACAACACCGTCGCACCTAGTCGACACAATCAAGAAAATATAGAAAAAGAAAAACTATATCATTGTGGAAACTAGTTATTTAGATAAATAGAGAAAAAACCAATGCAACTGGGTGATTTTAGGCTAAAAAACCACCCAAAACTATTTACATATATGTTGTAAATAGTAGTTTTTCGCTATTATTAGTAGTCCATGTACTAGGCCCATTAGGTTTAATTACTTGTCTATATAATAAGATTAGTGAGTGTAATTGTACACAATTGATAATATATTCAGTATATTCACCACATGGTACCACGAGCTCTCGATCTTGAGAGACTTGCTTCCGGATAAACCCTAGCCGCCTTTATTGCGGTAAACCCTATTCAAACTCATTGTGAATCTTTCCTGCCTTCATTGCAGTATTTTTGCATTTTCTCTGCACTTCCCACTTCAGCCAGATCTGTTTCTCACTAACTGCCCAGATCTGCATTTGTGGTTCAGCCCAGTTTTTTACTATTTCTGGTCGTACATCCTTTTAAGGCTTCTCATGAGTTTCCTCGACCCGTTTATGCTCACCGCCCCTGCCATCAAGACCGACGGCCCAAGACCGGCCAGAACCTAGATTTTTCCGGTCAACGGACCACCGACGCGCCTCCACGCACCGCCACTCTCCGGCGACTTTTCGGGCACGTGACAGCCACGCACCGCCCTCCTCAACGCTGCTTCTCACCAGACTTCTCCAGATCATAGATCGGCCTCTCCTGCCTCTGTTTTGGGGGTCTTTTCACGTTTTGAGTACTTTGATTTTTGAGTAACCTTGGAAACATACGGTATCTACTCTTTTTTGCTCTCCCAACAACTGTTGGAGTTCTTGGAAGCTGTCAGCCTTTCAATTTAGACATTTTTTTGGGACTTATTCAAAGCTCACACATTGGCACCTATTGGCGTTCTTAGACACTACCACCGTTCAGATTCAACAATTTGTTTGTGGGTTATTGTTATTCGAAGCTCATTTTTTGTTACGGTTATCGCTCGTTCGGCAACTTCGAACACGGTTATTGTGTTTGTCTTTCAGTTGTTGCCTTGTTTTCTTCAGTTATTGTCATAGATGGCTGATAATATTGCTATTAATTACTCTCTATCATTCATCGAGGATGAGGTGAATCGTTTAAAGGCCCTACTTGACTCTCTCAGTAAGCCTTCTGGAACTTGTTCTCTCCCGACGACCGGTATTAGCGTATGCTCCCGATCTTTCAATGTTTGCAGTAAAATCCCTAAGGATGCTTGGATTTTGGGTTCTGGTGCCACCGGCCACATGACATTCAATTCCTGTTTATTTTCATACTATACCTCATCTTAGAGGAATTGTTATGTTTCAACTGCTAATGGTTCTTATGCTCGTATTGATGGCTCTGAGAGTGTTAGCTTGCACCTTCACTTCAATTACAGGATGTGCTACATATTCCCACACTCTCTCACAATTTAATATTTGTTCGTAAACTCACTCGTGATCAGAATTGTAAAGTAACCATTTTCACTTCTTATTGTGTTTTTCCCTTATATTCTGGAATGGTTGCCAAGAGAATATCTCCTGATGTTGTCACTTACAGTACTCTAATATACGCACTACAACATTTTGATCCTACAGCAACGCTCAAAAACCGCTTCGCAAAGCTGAAAAACCGTTGCCTTATCCTTCGGCAACGGTTTTAAAACCATTGTTTCTACGGCCGTTGCCTAAACTACAGGCAACAGTTTTTGGTGCCCAAAGGCAACGCATACCATAAACCGTTGCCGTTGATAACTGAAACGTAACGGTTTTTTTCCCACGCTATGGCAACGGTCAATAACCGTTGCCATTTAGGACAACACTTAGAAACCGTTGCCATTAAGGGCAACACGTGGAAATCGTTGCCAGATATGGCAACACTGGAAAACCGTTGCTTAATATATTATAGAATACGCTCAAAAACCGTTTTCCTTGATAGAGTAACCGTTGTAGTCATTGGCAACACGAAAAACCGTTGCTATTAGTGACAATCGCAAAAAATCAGCATTTTTTTAAACAAACAGGCAGCAAGCCTGAATTTATTAAAAGTAAAAAGAAAACAAGACAAACCACAAGGGGGACTAGACCAAAACCCTTGGCAATGATGACAATAATGGAAAGCCTAAAAAGGCTCCTAAAATAAACAACCAAAGAACTCTAAGAAAAGAAATTCTAAGGCGACCAGGACAACCCGAAGAAGAAAGCAGGTCAACACCCGATGAACCCCCACACACTCCACCCACCGCCTACTGAGCACCCACATCAACCCCACTCCCTGCACCACCTCACTATCCTCACATTAAGCACACTCTCAAAGATCGAGGTTTAGAGGTGGAGGCCAGGAGACGATTGGGAAGGGGCTCCGAAATTGGAGGCAAAAGGGGGGAGCCCGACGAAGAGAACTGCTAACTGAAAGCTGTCGACCAATGGACCCAAATTCCGAACACACAACCATCATCCATCGCCCACTGAAAGCACGCGCCAAGCACCCTGCACCACCTCAATATCCTCACATTAAGCTCACTTCCAAAGATCGAGGTTAAAGGAGGAGGCCCGGGGATTGGGAAGGGGCTCAGAAGCAAAAGGAACAATGGCAACGCATCAGCAACCACCCACCACACCCGGATTCCAACCAAATCTGAAAGAAAACCCACCTAATCAGCACCCACCGTATCAGCACACCTCCTGACTCCCGGCGCCGAAACACCAGTCACCACCGCGAAGCCGTGCCACCGGCCAACACCGCGACACGACCGAGCTTGACCGAGGTCGTCGAATCTAGCTACCACCACGGTGTTGTGCCACCAGCCAACACTGTGACACAACCAAGCATGACTTCAAGCGACGATGAGCAAATCAACGACGAACAGCAGGGATCAACGAACGAGGGACAGGGAAGCTGCATCAGGATGGAACCGTGACTGTGGAACAAGATCGAACTACCAGCCACCATCGCGATCAGTACACAGACCCCTTCGCGATTCAAAACAGCAAGCCACCGCGAAACAGAGGCACACCATGAACCTCCTAAGGCGCGTAGATCCACCAAAAAGGCAGATTCAAACCAGCAACGCCGCGGGGAAGCTACTTTAAACGGCACAGAGGAACCGTGAACAATCGCAGGATCAGAACGGGCAGACCAGCAGAGAGGGCGGTGCCGCGGGGTAGTGAACGACGCAGAGATCCAGCCCTGAAAACAAAACAACAACAGATCCAAGAGCACAAGGCAGATCGATTCAAGAACAATCGTGAAACCCAGCTCCCGAAAAATAGAGCAATCGCGAGCCAAGATCCAGAAGAGCACAAGATCGCGAGCACAGACAGGAGACGCGAACAAGGCACACCACGATACGAACAGAAATCGCGAACAACCAGATCCACAGAGAACAACAACGCAGGATCAGACAACACCACGAGGCGAACAAGGAACAAAAAATCAGCATTGGTATCAATAGCATCACACAATAAACTTAATTCTAATCATTCAAAGGAAACATCAATGTTGAACCTAAAGTAAAACAATTCTAGTCATTAATTCTTTACCAAAACACTTGTCATTACAAACTGAGATACACAAAAGTAATTCGTTACTTCAAGTGTTTAATGTATATCTTAAACGAGTACAACAAAAGTTTATCCTTATATGGGAAAAAACATTGTTCGTTTCCAAAATAAAACTTCACGAGTCTTCAACACGTGTCTTCATACTCTCCTTCATCCAAGCCATCAAGATCTTCATCAATACCTTCATTAAATTTCCACTAAGAGGTTGAATGGATAAAAGTTGTAAATCCCCCTGAATTGGTTGTCATATCATTGGTTGGGATCTTAAAGCTTCGACCTGAATTGGAAGTTTCTGCAAATGAATATTTCTTTACATAGTAACCAGGCTCTTGCACTACAGGAAAACTTGGACTTTTCGGCGGACCAAATCCGCCGGAAAATTCACAAATCCGCAGAAAATATGGACTTTCCGGCGGATTTGTTGGGCTTTTCCGCGGATTTTTGGCGCCGGTAGACAGCTCGTGGCAAAAGGTTTCCGGCGGATTTTGTGGCGCCGAAAAATTCTCCCGAAGTTTCCGGCGGATTATCCGCCGGAAAACCCCAGGAAAATTCGCATTTTTTATCCGCCGGAAAGTCCACAAATCCTTTTAAAATTTAATTATTTTTGAAAAATAAATATTATTTTTTTAAAAATCATTTTATTTAAAAAATTAATATTATTTTATTAAAAACTTTAATTGTTTATTTTATTTAAAAATTTGATAATTGATAAAAAAATAGAAATTAGAAATGAAAATTAATGATTAATTTAAATAAATATCCATACAACAAAAAAAAATATCCATACAATAAAAAAATATCCATACAACAAAATAAAATAATCCAAAGCTACTGAGGTGGCTGCGTGGGTGGCTGCTGGTCTAACTCATCACCATGATAATAGGTATCAGATGTAAGAAAAGCAGTAAGCGAATCCATAATATTAAGATCGATGTTGGGCCGCTGGGGTGACTGCTGCTGGATCTGATGGTATGGCTGCTGGGGTGATTGCTGCTGGGGCTGCTGGTATGGCTGTTGGGGCTGCTGGTATGGCTGCTGGGGTGACTGCTGTTGGGGCTGCTGGTATGGCTGCTAGGGCTGAGGTGCATACTGCTGCTGAGGCCACTGCTGAAATGCAGCACCGTAATGCTGTTGCGGCTGCTGCGGCTGGTAGGATGGCATATGTGATGAGGATGGCCTCGACTGCCGAGACATCATCAGCTGATCCTGCAAAAACTTAAAGCGCTCCTCCATGCGCTGCTCAGCTATCCTAGCCTGCTCCGCCAAGCGCTCCTCCATGCGCTCCTTAGCTATCCTGGCTTTCTCCAGAAGCGCCGCCACTTCCTGATCACTTTGCTCCTGCCGCTCGGCAAACTGACGCTGCTGCTCGCTCAGTTGTCGCGTCAATTCCGTAACAGCATTCAACTCACCAGCATTGGGAACATAAGAGCGAGCAGTACTCGGAGATCCAGAAGATTGTGAAGCTGATAGACTCGGAATAATGCTTGTTCGAAAAGCAGCCGGTCCAATACCACCTGATCCTACCATACGATTACTCTTTTGGGGACCAACTGCTCTCTCCCAAATATCACGAGCTACTCTAGCCTCCTCCTCTGGATCGATATCAGCTACCCCACTGCTCTGTTGGGACTCATGGTACTCAGTCAGCCCACCCTGGAAGCTCTCCTGAAAAAAATAACCCAACAAATAAATAACTATAGCAAAAGTAGTTTTAATATAATATTCCTCGCCCGATATAAAGATTATTATAAATAATAAACATTAATATATAATTGTAAAAGTAGTTTTACCTGAATATTCCTCGCCCGATCTGTAGCAAAGTCACCAGTGTCCTTCCGCATATTAAGGTAGCGATGCAACTCAGGCAAAGTGATTGCCCTTTGTTCCCTCGCCTCCTATATATACATATTATTGATTAATACACATGAAAATGACTAGTTAATTATAAATAATTAATTAATCAAGTAATAAAGTAATAAATTTACCAAACGCCTGTGATGCGTTGCAGTATTAACACTCCCCCCTGTGTGTGTGCAGCCACCTTTTTCAGAAGCACGATTCTTCTTGGCTTTCTCACAAAAATTCCTAAATTCTGGTGTCTGCCAGTACTCCTGTAACCCATCCCAAGTTGAGTCTCCCATATAAGATGGCTTCGCATTCTTACCGCGCGCCTCCCGCAGTAATTCAGAATAGCGATGAGAACATCTCTTATGGAAGATTCTCTGAACTTCCCTTTGCTGCTCTGGTAACCATGTACATTTTTCCTATTTAAGAAATTTACAATAATGTTGTTAATTATAAGACAAATTAATTAATCAAGTCAATAAGATATACACAAATTAATTAATTATTTTGTAGAACAACTTACCAAAAATGAATTTAACATCCTCTCAATTGCCTCTGTATCTTTTCTAACAGTTATCCAATTCTTCCAGCTGCCGGTGAAATTCTCCTTGATTGTTTTCGTGATGGCGGTAGCTGAGCCTTCGAAGGAAGAAATCTGCATTAAAAAAGATAAATTTTATTACACCAAATTATATAAGTTATATAAAAGGCAACAAAAATAAATTAATAAATACTAATATATATACTTACGAATCACCAGCAGTCTCCAATATGATACGCCCATCAGGTGTATACCTGACCACCTCACGGTCAACAGTGAATGTGCGCACCCCATCAGCATCATCATCTGTCGGGGCTAAGCCCTCAGTAGCAGCAGGAATCAATGGGTCCCCTGCAGTACTTGTACTAGCACCCTCAGACCCAGGTGGTGGCAAATATCTGCCACCAGCAACAACAACACGAGCAGGCCGAACACGACGCCCTAGGCGAGTAGAAGTCTTCCGCCTGGTAGCGCTGGCGGCATCACCCGTGTCGATAGGTAAAGGAACATATGTCTCGTCATCAGATCCTGAGTGAGATGCCATGACTGTATCTAGCTAGACATATATACATTTAAACAAACAAACATACACTAAACAAGGTTTACATAAACATACTAAACAAAAATATATAAACATACTAACTAAACAAACATAGTTAAACAAACATAAATTACAAACTAATTAAAAATAGGCTATATAATATATATTGTTGAAACATAAATAACTAATTGGAATCCCATTCATTCTCAAAATCATCATCATCAGAGGAGTGAATTCTTGATACACCAATGTGGTTTGTTGCATCTTCATCAGCATCTTCTTCGTCATCAACTTCATCGCCGGTGTTTGGCTCATCACATAAACGAGTAATGGGTTCAACTTCAATCACTTCATTTACATTAGACATCTCTTCCATTTGATATGGCACATCTTCCACCGTGTCATCATTTGTCTCAATGCGACCTCTTGGTTTTGTTTTAATTGTGACACACCAACCACGTCTATCAGTCCGCATTGATGGATAAGGGACATAATAGACTTGTCTCACATTTTGTGCAATGACGAACGGATCATACAGTCGATATCTACCATTCATTTTAATGTCCACTGTATTTGACTTTGGATTCACCTTTGTTCCTCGAGCAGACGGATCAAACCAATGACAATAGAAACCCACTACCTTCTGACTGAAATCTAGATGGGGGTACGAAAGTTCATATATGCGTTGAACCACACCATAAAAATCATCTTCACCTCCTCCAATGACACCCTTCATGCACACTCCACTATTGACTATCTCTCTGCCCTGTGTCCATTCATTGGTGTGAAATTTGTATCCATTGACAAAGTATGTGTGCCATTCTTTAACACATCTTCGAGGACCGTCTGATATGTTCCTCAAGTGTTGGTTGGTAGGAGTTGGTGGGAGGGCATAAACATGTTGCCTAAACCACGTTGGAAAATGTGCATTAATATGAGCAGAAGATTGTTGCTCACTTACGTCCTCTGATGACAAGAATTCCCTAAAAAGAAATAATTAATTATTACACATTTTTCTACATATTAACTAATTAAGATCGATAGTTTATAATGTTGAGGAACATACTCAATAAATGGTTGCACCTCAGTACAGTTTATCAACACATGAACATGTGTTGAACTTAACTCTTCATCTGTTAGCCAGTGAATTGACTCCTTCCCAGATGGACGACCGGGTAGATAAAAGACAGATAAAGCTAAATGATGTCTAGGACATTCATCAGTATCCATTTCATTACGGCTGCTTCCAGGAGCAAACTCATTCTTGAAATAGTAAGAACAAAAATGCGTTGTTTCACGGTGTAAGTAAGAAGAACATATCGATCCTTCAACTCTAGCTTTGTTTTTCACCGATCTTTTTGAATCACCCATGAACCTAGAGAAAATGATATTAATTAACATAATAATCATATATTTTAAACTTGTTTCTTATATGGTGTGAAAATTAACTGACCTTTCAAACGGATACATCCATCTGTATTGGACAGGTCCGCCAAGTTTATCTTCATATGCGAGATGCACCGGTAGATGCTCCATAGAATCAAAGAAACCAGGCGGAAATACTCTCTCCAACTTGCATAAGATAAGTGGGTTGTCTTGTTCCATTTTTGAAAGATCATCAGCTTTTAGCGTTGCAGAACACAAATTCATAAAGTATTGACTTATTTCAATGAGCGGATTCAAAACGTGTGTTGGCAACGAACTAAAATCGTTAGGAAGTAAGCATTCCATGAATACATGACAATCATGACTCTTCATCCCATGCAACCTCCCATTATCCACATCCGCACATCATGATAAATTGGAAGAATAACCGCCTGGCATTTTCAACTCTTTTATCCACTGATAAACTGCTTTCGCTTGTTCGGTAGATAAAGTATAATTGGCTTTGGGTTTCAGAGTCCTAGTACCTTGCTCAACCAACAACAAATCCTTTCGTCTACAGTAATGATCTATATCCTTCCTAGCTTTCTCATTGTCTTTCGTTTTGCCTTTCACGTTCATGACAGTGTTAAATATTGTGTCTCAATAGATTATCTTTCCAATAGGGAAGTTCCCAAAAAATACTTTTTTTCGTCCAATTGTGCCATTGTCCATAGCCATCTGGACAAGAAACAACACCCGCTATGACTTCCACAGGAGGGATATCCCTAACACTATTCCAAACTTCCTCTGGTGTCAACTTACGAGGAGGTCCAACTGTTTTAACATTTCCCTTGATGAACGCATATTTCTGCTTTCTAAATGGGTGATCCATAGGTAAGAACCTACGGTGCGAGTAAAACCATGAAATTTTTCCTCCGTATTTAAGACTAAAAGCCTTTGTGTCAACCATGCAAATCGGACACGTCATCTTACCATGTGTCCCCCATCCAGACAACATTCCATAGGCAGGGAAGTCATTAATGGTCCACATCAAAGCTGCCCTCATCACAAAATTTTGTTTGCGTGCTGCATCATAAGTTAAAACACTATTCCACAACCTTTTTAGGTCATCAATCAAAGATTGCAAATATATGTCAATACCAGCTGTTGGATTACTTGGCCCTGGGATAATAGAATTTAAAAACATGTATGGTTTAGACATACACATTTCTGGAGGAAGGTTGTATGGGGTAACAATAACTGGCCAACATGAATACGGTGTTGCCGAGGCTTGAATATATGGTTGAAACCATCAGAGCATAAACCAAGCCGAACATTGCGTGGATCACTGGCAAAATCTGGATGAACACGATCAAAATGCTTCCAAGCTTCACCATCAGATGGGTGACGTAATTCACCAGAATTATTTCTATTTTGATGGTGCCACGTCATTTTACCCGCGGTCTCCATTGAAGTAAACATCCTCTGTAGCCTTGGTATAAGCAGCAGATAGAACACTGGTTTTCGTGGAACCGGTTTGCCTCTACTCATCCCTTTCCTACTGACACGATAGCGTGCCTCTCCACACAACTTGCATTCCGACAACTCTCCATCATTTATGCCAAACTCATTGTTATAATAAAGCATGCAACCAGACACACAACAATCAATTCTTTTAGATTTTAAGCCAAGCTTCGATACCAGTCTTTTAGCTTCATAATAACTTTGCGGCAAAAGCCCTTTAATGGGGTTGCATCCAACATCATTTTGGTCATATATTCCATGCACAACTCAGCAACATTAAATTGAGACTTAAGACCCAACAACCGAACACACATTGATAATTTTGAGTCTTTAGATCCTTCAAATAATGGTTTATTTGTCTCACTCAAATGTAAAACATTTGGAACTTCTTCAGCATCATATTCCGGTTCTTCAAAATCTAAATTTACTCCAACAGCGTCAGATATCATTCCCTGATAAACATCTAACGGTTGTATAATTTGGCCTCCTCCAGATGTCGTAGTCGCTGGATAACTACTTGATGTGGGAGCTACAACTTCAACCGGAACATTAACCGCAGGAACTGCAGCTACCCTTGGTCCTACTTCCCCGTGACGACTCCATATCCAATAATTTGGCCTAAACCCATTATTGTACAAATCAACTCTAACTTCGTCTTCATTTTTTATAACTCGAAACGAACATTTCAAGCACGAACATCTAATTCCGCCTTCTCGCGCAAATTCTTCACGATGCTTAGCACAAAAAATAAACTCTTCTACTCCTTCTACAAAACGTCGCTTTAAACCGGATTTTCCAGGAAACAATCGATCACACATCCAACTACGATCCATAATTTCAAGATCTATGTACTACACTACAACGTAAATGAAATAAACTATCAAATCAACTATCAATTACTTTATATTTTGATATATATTGATATATTAATTACTTTATAAGTGAACTTAATAAATAAGTTTTTTCAATATAAATTATTTTGTATTATTATTGCAAACAAAATAATGTAACAAAATTTTACTATAAATAGTGAAGTAATTAATATTTTATTAATTTAAATTTTGTACCAAAATAGTAAAAGAACATTATTATATAAACTTTTGGGACGAACAAATTTTGATGGTGGTGCTAATAAGCGTTATTAAAAATCACCAACGACTAAAAGAAAAAATACAAATTTTACGGTGACCACAAGTTGGTAAAATTTTTGTAGACACTAAAAACAAAAAATCCATATATATATTGATATATTAATATTAATTACTTTGATAACTAACCGTAGTGAAGAGAAGGCTCTGACTTGAAGCTTATCCCGAACTCAAACAAAGAGGAAAGAGGAGGAACCCAAAAAATACCTAAACAAACAACACCACAATTAGTAACAAACACTAGTGCAAAAATGACATTAGAATTAGACATTTAAAGTCAGGCGCCCAGATGCCTGACTACATAGGTAGACACGGTGGCAAACTTGTAAATAAGTGGCAAAACTCGCGAGTATTAGGGTCAAGCGGATACACGCCTGACTTCTAAAGTGAAGAAATAGGGAAAAAATAAGACTTTGGAAGTCAGGCATGTATTCGCCTGACTACATAAGTAGACACGGTGGCAAACTTGTAATTAATGGTGAAATTCTTTTTTTCTATTTTTGTACTTTAGAAGTCAGGCGCATACACACCTGACTTCTAAAGTACTTTAGAAGTCAGGTGTATACACGCCTGATTTCTAAAGTACCAGAATAGAAAAAAGAATTTCACCCAAGTATCCGAACCCTAGCTATCTCTCTCATTCACGCACACTCTCCTCTCTCATTCACGCCATCCACCTCCCTGAACCACCATTCTCCAACTCCACCTCCCTAACCTCCTCACCCTCCATATCCACCTCCCTGAACGCCCCCTCCCTGAACCTCCTGACCCTCCGTTCCTCTCCCTCACCTCACCGTTGTGTTTCTCACTCGCAAACCGAAAATGGGGGTTCTACTCACCTCACCGCCGCGTTTCTGACCCATTCATTCGCAAAAACGCGAACCCTTATCTCTTGTATCAGACACAACACTCACTGTTCTGAGGTGTCCTTCTTCTTCAGCCACGATTCATCAGAACCCGATCTCTTCTCAGAATACAACGCTCTGAACCCTATCGCGAGAGGAGTGAGGCGTCCTTCTTCTTCATCGTTTCAGCAATTTCACCAAGGCGCGCTCCTTCTTCTTCTCCATCTCTATCTCTCTGGGAGTTGCTCTCTCTCTCTCTCTCTCGGTCGCTCTCTCTCTCTCTCTCAGTCGGTCTCTCTCTCTGTTGCTCATCTTGGTCGCTCTCTCAATGTCGTGCTCTCTCCCTGTATCATTCTCTCTCTGTCGCTCCCTCTCTGTCTCTCTCTAGGGTTTACTATTGTGTTTATCTGTATTTAGGGTTTTAGGGTTTATGAGGTTTTATAACTTAATTTGGGATTATGATTTAGTAGATTATCTGTATTTAGGGTTTTTGATTTCGGATATGGAGTTGGAAGATTTCGGATCTGTGAGTTTCTTGGAAGATTTCGGATCTGTGGCGAAGTTCTGTGTTTATGTGGTGTTTTCACTTTTGTGAGTATAACTTGTTATTAATATGTATCTTGCTTTGTTTGTTTGTGTTCATTTCAGGTTCGTAACTTTGAGATCGTTATTCTCTCCAACTCATTCATGCTGTATTTCAGATTATTCACACCGAAGCATGTATTGGTCGGCCAAAAATGAAATCTGCTGCTGATGCTTGCCGCGCGTATGTTGCTCTCTTTAAAGTTACCTACAAATTTGCCATGTTAATTTTCTTGAAGAAACTAAAAATAGATTACCATGTGTATCACTGTTGTTGTAACTAACATGTGATTTTTTAGAGTCAACTCCTCTATTGAAGTTGTGGAACGCGAAGAAGCTCTGCGGATTTCCAATGCTTTGGAAATATTCAGCAAGTATGTGTCCTTTCTATAATATGATTGATCTTTCTTTATAAAGCTAACATATACATTATAATCATTAAAATGCTAACTTTATGTCCTTTCTATAATAAGGTTGGTCACATATACACAATGCTAACTTTAAGGCTGAAAATGTTTTATTTGGGGTCCTATATTTATGTTTTTTTTGTTGTGTTTCTTGGTTTGTAGGTACACTGATTTTGGTAGTGTTATCCCACTTAGACCAGTAGAAGACATAACATTCTCAGTTGCCAGATTCATACAGAATCGTGGCTCATTTGTTAACTACTATATGGTATGTTTAATGTTGATACACTCTGCATATATATGATTTATCCATTGCGAATAAGTTCTCAACTGTGTTGTCAAATAACAGCTATAGCAGTGCTATTGCATAGCGGAATATGAGCAAACCAAACTGCTATAGTCTTTGATCTACAATATGTCTATCAGTACTATTAAATAGCGGCCTATTGCGTGCTACTGAGTAGACTGCTATTTTCTGTAATCAGAGTGGTGGAGGATCTATGCTTGGTGGCATTGGTTCAACCATAGCTCAAGGTATGCCGAGAAAAAAATTATGCATTTGCCATATGCAACCCTATCAATAAGATCTTCATATTCTAATTATTTACTCTTCTTTCAGGTATGGCTTTTGGCACTGGAAGTGTAGTGGCACACAGGGCCGTGGATGCAGTAATGGGTCCTCGTACCATTCAACATGAGGCAGTTGCCAGTGAGGCTGCTGCAGCTGCCCCTGCATCTACTGCTAATACTTTTGGTGGGGATGGATGTGGTATTCATTCAAAGGCATTCCAGGATGTATGTTGTTTATCTAGTTCTGTATTTGAAAATTTACCTTTATCTATTTCATTAATTGTTTTCTGGTATCATAAATTAAACCAATGCATATTTAGATAAAAAGATGTGTACTGTATGCCTACTAATGACTTCGCCTTTTCAGGATGCTCTCGAATAGGGAGTCTGCGAGACGTTCCAGAAGAAGAAAGCAAGCTCATTCTCATTTATCTGAGATTGAAACACATGTATGTATGTTTTATACATCCACTTCATGTTCCCTCTCCTCTCATCTTAGTCTTTCAAGAAATTCTATGTTTTCTGACCTACTATCGAAGAAATATTAACTAATGAAACTCATATTATAACATATCAACTAATGTTACAAACTCATATTATAAAATTTAAATCCCTTTTCGCCTGACTTTAAATCCCTTTTTTCGCCTGACTTTAAATCCCTTTTTTGCACTAGTGAAACTCATATTATAAAATAATTCAAAAACTAAAAATATTAACTAATGTTACAAACATACTTTATATCGAAGAAATTTGACAACGAGAGGAAGAGATTAGTAGAGAGAAGTGGAGAATGGATTGGTAGAGAGAAAGAGATTTAGTAGAGAGAAGATAGATTGGTAGAGGTGAAGAAGAAGAAGTGGAGAAGAGATTTATATAGAGAAACGAAAACCAACGGTCAAAACGCGAATCCGCCGGAAACGTCATTTCCGGCGGATATAGGGTGTTTCCGGCGGATTTTTGAAATTCCGCCTTGGCGGTTTCAGGATTTTTCGGTGGATTTTTATCTGCCACAAACATACCGGCGGAATTTAGGGATTTTCCGGTGGATTTATCCACCGCAAGTGTTTCCGACGGATTTCGAGGAATTTCCGGCGGAATTTAGGGACTTTCCGGGGGATTTATCCCCCCGCAAGTGTTTCCAGCGGATTTCGAGGAATTTCCGGCGGATATTGATTTTTTTTTTTTTAAAAAAAATCCGTAAACGCAAATCCGTCGGAAACACCCAAATATCCGCCGGAAATACCTAAATATCCGCCGAAAATGCGTAAATATCCGCCGGAAATACCCATATATCTGTCGGAAATAACCAAATTCAATATTCGCTATTTAATTAGTGTCGGCAAGATCTTGACCGTTAATGAGTGTCGACACTAATCACTATTGACTATTCAATAATCACGCTGCACTATTCACTATTTAGTGTCTGCAAGATCTTGGCCGTTAATTTAGTGTCGGCAAGATATTGACCGTTAATTAGTGTCGACACTAATCACCATTGACTGTTCAATAATCATGCTGCACTATTCACTATTTAGTGTCGGCAAGATCTTCACCGTTAATTTAGTGTCGGCAACATCTTGACCATTAATTGGTGTCGATGCTAATCATTATTCAACAATCACGATGCACTATTCACTATTTAGTGTCGGCAAGATCTTGACCGTTAATTTAGCGTCGGCAAGATCTTGACCGTTAATTAGTGTCGACACTAATCACCATTGACTATTCAATAATCACGCTGCACTATTCACTATTTAGTGTCTGCAAGATCTTCACCATTAATATAGTGTCGGCACGATCTTGACCGTTAATTAGTTTCGACGCTAATCACTATTCATTATTCATTAATATAAAATTTATTTATACCCGATATGTTGTTGTATTATTATGAGTATTATGGTTTTTTATTATTATTTTTCCTTTATATATTTAATAAAAATATTAAATAATATATTTAATTAATTCTGGTTGAACCCCCGATTCAACCGGTTGAACCCAAGAATCCCTGAACCGCTACTTCTTCCGGTTCAATGTCCGGTCCAATTTTGATTACCTTGCTCTAAATAGAAAGTTTGAGGAACTCCAAGGACCTGTTGTTAAGTTGGAGGATGATACGGAACGTTTGATGTGTGTAAATGTCTACACTCATCAAACGCTCGGCATCATCCCCTAACTTAACAGGAGGGATATTCGTAGGGGAGGTTCATGACAATGTTACTTTTAACGAAAAAGATGAAGGGGATGTTAATGATAATGTGGAAGTTTCTTTACAAAGAAATGGAGACATACGCCACTACCGCTGCCGACAATGCTCAAGAGAGTGGCGTATGTCTCTGTTTCTTTGAAGAGAATGTGAGTATCGGTAGAGGTGTGAAGAAGAAGAGGCGGAGAAGAGATTTATACAGATGAAACGAAAATCAATGGTCAAAAGGCGAATCCGCCTGAAATGTAATTTCCGGCGGATTTAGGGTGTTTCCGGCGGATATTTGAAATTCAAAATTGGCACTTTCAGGATTTTTCGGTGGATTTTTTATCCGCCGCAAACATACCGGCGGAATTTAGGGACTTTCCAGTGGATTTATCCACCGCAAGTGGTTCCGGCGGATTTTGATTTTTTTTTTTTTTTAAAAAAAAATTCCATAAACCAGATCCGCCGGAATACCTCGAAAATCCGCCGGAAATGTTTGCGGCGGATAAATCCGCCAGAAAGTTCCTATTTCCGCTGGTAACTTTGCGGCGGATACAATCCGCCGGTAAGCCCTATAATCCGCCGAAAAGTTTCCGGTGGATAAAAATCCGCCGGAAAGTCCTGGCCGGTAAAACCGATTATTCTTGTAGTGTTGGTGCTCCCAATTCACCGTCATCCCCCAACATTAGAACCACGCAAAACTTCTGATAGAACACATAAGTCTTCTATGTTTTTGTCAATTAGTTCTAAAGCCCTACTCTCTTTCCACAAACTCCATGCCTGAAACATGGAAATTGTAATAATGAAATTGTCAAAAGATTCTATGACACCTAAATTGAATATTTATCACACATTACATACTTACATGAGTGACAAGGTTATGAGAGTCATTGTTAACATAAAAACCTCTACTTTTCTTTCCACATATGATCTCCAGCATCAAAACTCCAAAACTAAACACATCAGATTTCACAGAAAATAGTCCATCAGCAGCGTATTCTGGGGCCTTGTAGCCACTACAACATACCATCAAAAAAATTGTTAAAAAAATGACAAATCACATATGACAGACAACTTTTGTAGTAACATATTTAGTACGTTCCAACTACCCGCTTTGTATTTCCGTGTGTTTCATTTGCACCGAAAATTCTTGCAATACCAAAATCAGATATTTTCGGGACAAACTTGTCATCAAGCAAGACATTACTTGGTTTGAGGTCTCTATGAATTATCCTCAGTCTAGAATCTTGATGAAGATAGAGAAGACCTCGAGCAACTCCAACGATAATGTCAAAAGCGCTTAGGCCAATCTAGAAGTTTTCTTTTTGTATCATCTGTTTCATAACAAGTAAGTTTATTGAACCTTTGGAATTTTAAATTTCAAATTCAGTATTCTAGACCTATTGGAATCATCAGTAATACTCGTACCGAAAATCAAACTATCCAAGCTACAGTTTGACATGTATTCGTAAACATGCATTTTATCCTCATCCTGGATGCAACAACCAAGAAGTTTAACAAGATTTCGGTGCTGCAGTTTTGCTATTAGTCTTACTTCATTCTTAAACTCAATTATTCCTTGTCCAAAGCTACTTGAGATCCTCTTCACAGCAATTTCTTGACCACATGCCAATCTTCCCAGCATAATAATATATATAAGGAAATTAAGACACTTTATCACATGCACACTTTTGTTTGTCTTTTTTGCTTAACAAGTCAACAAAGATTGAGTTACCTTGTGTACAGGTCCAAAACCACCTTCTCCAATCTTATTGTTTGTCAAGAAGATATCAGTGGCAGTGATCAGTGTTGAATACTTAAGCAATGGGAGATTGAGATCATCCTCACTATCCCTGTCATAAACTTGTAGAATTACATCTTTGAAATTTTCTTTGAATAAATGATTAAATAATTTACAGGGTAATAATAATCGTAGGAAGCTGTGGATACAAGTTTTCTAACCATTTATTCTGCGCCGGACCATGTGGAGACAATATCCAAGAAAAAATAACCCTGAAATTGAAACGGTGCTACCAAATATTTTTATCAGCTCCTTCTTTTGCCCATCATGTTTACCTTCACAGTTAAGTTTTATAAATTAAACAAACAAATCATAAAAACATGCGGTGAAATGTATGTATGCATGCATGCGAATATCATGAAAACGCTGATTTAGATAGTCAAATCATTACCTATTATTCCCAATTCTGAAGCATCCATGCAAATATAAAGATCCTGTCCAGAATCCTGAAACTCCCTAATATCAATCAGATCACCAACCCACATGACACAACCACTACCTTCTCCTTATATTTCATTAAAAAGTAACAAAAGTAACAAAACCTGATTAATACATGGTTTTGTCATGGAATTTGATTGTCAACTAATACAATTCTATGAGTTAATTAACTTGAGTGTTTGACATCTACACTTCCAAACACTTTATATAACAAATTAAGCTATTTTCAGAAAAAAGCATTTTCTAAAAAAGCATTAAGTGGGATTTATAGTTAAATAGGTTATCTATCTACTTAATACATTATAGCAAACAACCCCACTTGGTCTGGGGTGGAGTAGGGGGTGAGACAAAACAAGGCAGATTCATCAAGGCCCCCAAAATAATATTACGTTCTTGTGTTGTAAAATAATCGACCATACAAAACAGAATAAATTTGGCCATTCCACCAACCAGAATCAGCTTTAATAATTTTTAATCTACATAACTTGAATTCTACGAATTTGTCACTGACATGGCTTTGTGAACTATCATCCAGTCATACACAGACAAACTATGCGAATTGTTTTGTTCCTTGCAAACTTGTTGGCTCAAGGTTTGTATGATGTTTGTGAATCATCCTTCTGGTGGAGTGAAAGCTTGTGTTAGACTTAGACCTTAAGTTGTATCAGATATTGTTTTATTGATGAGTTGTGTTCTGGACTGGACCAAGAGGCTCATTCAGCAATTAGACATGGATTGGCCCAATCACTTTGGTCCATATCCACAATATACAAGCCCAATTGTGACTATCATACTTGGATGTCTCAGATCAATTCTATCAATCCGACGATTCACAACGGGCACGATTCCCTATAAATACTGGCTCACATTGCCATTAATAGGTACATTCTCATTCCTAGCTAAATCACTCATCTATTCTCAATACTGACTTGAGCGTCGGAGTGGCTTCGCAGGTACCCCTTCCGGGCTTGCTCTAAACCTCCTGCCAGACAGCAGGAGATCTACCAACTGCAGTCTACCCAGCACTGCAAGGTACAGAACATTGGCAACCACAGTGCCTTGCCATGGTCACAGTTTGCTCTGCCATGGTCACGGTTTGCAAGGCTGCTTGGCACGGTCACGGCTTGCTGAAAGGCATGGTCACGGTTTGATCATGGTCATGGTTTGGTCATGGTCACGGTTTACACCTTGAGGAAGCCATGGTCACGGTTTGCAAACGCCTGGGGTCACGGTTTGCAAATGCATAGGTCATGACTTACAAACATGCGAACAATAGCGTGGGTCACGATTTGCAAGAGATGGAAGTGACTCACGGTTTATGGATAATAATGTTGGTTCACAGTTTATGAGCTACATTGGTGGTTCACGGTTTGCCTATGATCACAGTTTGTGGTTGGCCACTAAAATGGTGGCCCACGGTTTGCAACAAATAAGTGGGGATCACGATTTTTCACTGCATCACAGTTTGTGAGCTTAATGCCTCATAGTTTGTGAGCCTAATACCATATGCCAACAACCATATCCTTTTATCTATGGATTATAAATTACATGTATATTACTTGGCATTTATATCATAAGGGAAATGAGGATAGACTCTAAAGCCTTGAAAAAATAAAATAAGCTAAAATCCTTTACAACAAGAAGCAACCATTCACAATGATATCCTCACCCACCTCATTCTAAATAATTGTACAAGGTAGCAACATGCACATACACAGCTCAGGCCAAATACGGATTGGGCATGAAAATAAATAAATTAGATCGAATTGTTGCTTCACGGTTTTCACATCTAGCATGGTGACGGTTTGCACTTCATGCCATGGTGACGGTTTGTGAATGGTAAGCCATGGTGACGGTTTGTGAAGGGAACCAAGGTGACGGTTTGCGCTTCTTCCTATGGTGACAGTGTAACACCCCGATAATTTCTAACTTGTAGAAACTACCGAGATGCACTACTGGCATATATCAGAGTGACTTTCCTTTTAACATATTGAACACCTACTAAACTTCGATGAATCACTCATCAAACGTGCTTAAAATAACTAAACTGAATATAAATAAAGTCGGTTCTTACACCCTCAACTAGTGTTCAATACTCAAAACCGAAAGTCTGCGGAAGCGATTTACAACTTGAAATACATAAGTCGTACAATCGCACATCTAAGACACTGAATAAAAATACGGAGATACATAACATGACAAAATAAATAGCGTCAGCAACTCCTCAAGCCGTCTCCTTAGCCATGCCTCATCGTCTTCAACTTAACCTGCGGCCCTGAAAAACAACAACATGGATTGGGTGAGACAACTTGTCTCAGTGAGTTCTATTGCGACCCCTTACTAAACCTCTCGGTTCAATTATGCTTGATTCATTATTCAAAACTCAAAACTCATAGTCCTCAAAGTTGACTATGTGGCTGAACTAATCTCAATCACTGAGCCTAAACAATGAACTAATCTCGATCACTGAGTCTAAACAATGAACAAATCTCAATCACTGAGCCTAAACAATGAACTAATCTCAATCACAGAGCCTAAACAATGAACTAATCTCAATCACTAAGCCTAAACAATGCTAGCGTGTCACCGGTCACTCGGCATAATAAGCTTTCCGATGAACCCGTCCCCACTAATCACTAGTGGGTCCCTAACGGGGCCTAGGTTCATAAGGCTCATGACTTCCTCTCCCCCAGCACACTAAACTAAATAGGGTCGTCACCCTAACAATGATGCATATGATATACAATAACAATGAACAATGAAAACTACTCAATCACTGAGCCTTAACATAAACATCTACTCATTCACTGAGCTTTAACATGACCTAATCTTATTCTGAACATTAGGTGATCTAATTATTAATTTAACCTTATAATTTAGTGATCTCACATGGATTACTAAGGTTCGCTAACTTAACTTAACAATCTGACTAAACCAGTCAATCCAGCACAATACATCAGTCACATTGAACAATATCCACGGCATAACTTATCTCGATCACAATCATAGCATGAAACTTTAAATACATCACATGAACTCAACTCAATCATAACTGAATTCATAATACTAATGTGTTTCCATTGTTGGGAAACCTTGAGGAGTGGATTAGAAGGGACTTGGGACCAATCGGATTAGCTTAGGACGTATTTTAAAAGTTGGCATCAGAAGGATATGCACGGTCCGTGCGCTATGGCGCACGACCCGTGCGCGTTTTCAAAAATGGCACCACGAGCTTCAGAATCTCACGCACGACCCGTGTGCCCATACACACGATCCGTGCGTGACTATCAGTATTTCAGAAAAACAGTTTTCGCGTTTTCTTTTCTACTCCGATCGTTCCCATATCCATTCCGATTCACATTCAAACTTGATAACACATCAATACAGACATGGAAACCAGTACATACAGTACAATCAATAATATTCATTCAACAATCACACTCATGCAATTTAGCAAATTTCAATTCCAAGGATCTCATGACTCGACAACTCACACGCGAGATTTTCGTAAACATTATCGACTCGAATTTTTATAAAACTGAGACCTAAACCGGGACACACATACATGCACAGATTTATGGTTTCCCTAGTGAGTTATAGAACTCAATTTTTGATGATGACAAACAACCCACACCGAGACTTCACGATCACGATCACACGGTGACTCCAAATTCCCCTAAACCGCTCCAATTAACTTCCAACCGAAAACCCAGCCACTGAACTACTCTCTAGGTTGCTCCAATTTGCGTTTCAGGTACAGGGGCTGGTTCTACAACTCTCCAACAAAACATGCAAGGGACAGATTTGGTGGTTGGCCATGTGAAGCTCAAGGTGGTCTTCAATGGTGGAATGTGGTGGAGGAGAAGGATGGTTTCGAAAATTGTATCAATGGAGAGAGGATGGAAAACTGAAACTAATGGTGAAATCAGATTGCACATGCAAGGCATTTCTGAGGAACTCTCCCTTCTCCTTCTTCCTTCTCTCCCTCACGCCCCATTCTCCTCTCCCTCTCAATCTTGCTGTTTCAGAATTTTTGTTTTAAGGAATGAAGTGTTTGTGTTTCAGCTGGAAGGTACACATATATATAGGCTAGGTAAAAGACTACTATATCCCTCAGTTAAACTTTTCATTCCTCATGACTCCTCACCATTCTAATTACCCTACTTGACATAATTAATATCAATTAAGCACACAATTCATATAGTAATTAAATCGAGCAATCCACTATCAATTTATTTTATTTCAAATCAAGACAAGAATTCACAAAAAAAATAATTCACACCAAATTATTTAAATAGCGAAAATTGGGGATATTACAATCACCCCAACTTTTAAAAATTTTGTCCTCAAAATTGGACCAATCAAGACAATTAGCATACAATATACCTTTCGCCGAATCATCAACGGCCTTGCCTTTCGGAGCGTTCAACACAGAGACTATTCCCGCTTGCGGAGTTAGCATTCCATTCTCGGTTCCTCTTCTTCGCTGGGCACTCCTTGGCGTAGTGCCCTTCCTTTTTGCAGTAGAAGCAATGCTTTGATCCTAGGTGACATTCTCCTCCATGGGGACTTCCGCATTTGCCACAGTTGGCGGGCTTTAAAAATTCTGACGTCTGCACTTGCTTACCCTTGCTGGAGACTCCTCTTGGTTCTTCCTCCGGAGTGGACCAGTCAGCCGCTTTCCTCTTCTTTACTGGGCACTTGTTAGCATAATTCCCTTCTCCCTTGCAATAAAAACACGGGGTTGATCCTAGACGACACCTTCCGCCGTGGGGCCTTCCACACGCCGAACACTTAACGGACCTCGGGACTTCAGCTACCACAACTTTCTTTCCTTTGATGGAGGTATTCATCGGTTCATCACTTGGGGTTGGCAATTCCAATGCCTTCTTTTTCCCTTTCCTATCCGCTTTCCTTCCCTCATTCGATCCGTTGAGATTTGTTTCTGCAACATACGCTCGCTGCTGCTGACTCATCAGTTCGTGATGCATCCACATCATGTCTTGCATCATCTGTTGCTGATTCACGATCATGTTCTGCATCCATTCAGATTGAGAATTGACGGGGACGCGTCTCCTACTTCCACCAGCCATGATTCTGCGAAATATGCACAAAGTGTTTAGTTGATCAGGCTAAACGTCTAATAGCATACCGAGAGGAATCACGCTTAGAGGACTTAAGAGACTCATGATTCTAAGTCCGACTAGGTCGAACTGCTCTGATACTAATTGTAACACCCCGATAATTTCTAACTTGTAGAAACTACCGAAATGCACTACTGGCATATATCGGTGACTTTCCTTTTAACATATTGAACACCTACTAAACTTCGATGAATCACTCATCAAACGTGCTTAAAATAACTAAACTGAATATAAATAAAGTCGGTTCTTACACCCTCAACTAGTGTTCAATACTCAAAACCGAAAGTCTGCGGAAGCGATTTACAACTTGAAATACATAAGTCGTACAATCGTACATCTAAGACACTGAATAAAAATACAGAGATACATAACATGACAAAATAAACAGCGTCAGCAACTCCTCAAGCCGTCTCCTTAGCCATGCCTCATCGTCTTCAACTTAACCTGCGACTCTAAAAAACAACAACATGGATTGGGTGAGACAACTTGTCTCAGTGAGTTCTATCGCGACCCCTTACTAAACCTCTCGGTTCAATTATGCTTGATTCATTATTCAAAACTCAAAACTCATAGTCCTCAAAGTTGACTATGTGGCTGAACTAATCTCAATCACTGAGCCTAAACAATGTTAGCGTGTCACCGGTCACTCGGCATAATAAGCTTCCGATGAACCCGTCCCCACTAATCACTAGTGGGTCCCTAACGGGGCCTAGGTTCATAAGGCTCATGACTGCCTCTCCCCCAGCACACTAAACTAAATAGGGTCGTCACCCTAACAATGATGCATATGATATACAATAATAATGGACAATGAAAACTACTCAATCACTGAGCCTTAACATAAACATCTACTCATTCACTGAGCTTTAACATGACCTAATCTTATTCTGAACATTAGGTGATCTAATTATTAATTTAACCTTATAATTTAGTGATCTCACATGGATTACTAAGGTTCGCTAACTTAACTTAACAATCTGACTAAACCAGTCAATCCAGCACAATACATCAGTCACATTGAACAATATCCACGGCATAACTTATCTCGATCACAATCATAGCATGAAACTTTAAATACATCACATGAACTCAACTCAATCATAACTGAATTCATAATACTAATGTGTTTCCATTGTTGGGAAACCTTGAGGAGTGGATTAGAAGGGACTTGGGACCAATCGGATTAGCTTAGGACGTATTTTAAAAGTTGGCATCAGAAGGATACGCACGGTCCGTGCGCTATGGCGCACGACCCGTGCGCGTTTTCAAAAATGGCACCACGAGCTTCAGAATCTCACGCACGACCCGTGTGCCCATACACACGATCCGTGCGTGACTATCAGTATTTCAGAAAAACAGTTTTCGCGTTTTCTTTTCTACTCCGATCGTTCCCATATCCATTTCGATTCACATTCAAACTTGATAACACATCAATACAGACATGGAAACCAGTACATACAGTACAATCAATAATATTCATTCAACAATCACACTCATGCAATTTAGCAAATTTCAATTCCAAGGATCTCATGACTCGACAACTCACACGCGAGATTTTCGTAAACATTATCGACTCGAATTTTTATAAAACGCGAGACCTAAACCGGGACACACATACATGCACATATTTATGGTTTCCCTAGTGAGTTATAGAACTCACCTTTTGATGATGACAAACAACCCACACCGAGACTTCACGATCACCATCACACGGTGACTCCAAATTCCCCCAAACCGCTCCAATTAACTTCCAACCGGAAACCCAGCCACTGAACTACTCTCTAGGTTGCTCCAATTTGCGTTTCAGGTACAGGGGCTGGTTCTACAACTCTCCAACATAACATGCAAGGGACAGATTTGGTGGTTGGCCATGTGAAGCTCAAGGTGGTCTTCAATGGTGGAATGTGGTGGAGGAGAAGGATGGTTTCGAAAATTGTATCAATGGAGAGAGGATGGAAAACTGAAACTAATGGTGAAATCAGATTGCACATGCAAGGCATTTCTGAGGAACTCTCCCTTCTCCTTCTTCCTTCTCTCCCTCACGCCCCAAACTGAAACTAATGGTTTTCAGAATTTTTGTTTTAAGGAATGAAGTGTTTCTGTTTCAGCTGGAAGGTACACATATATATAGGCTAGGTAAAAGACTACTATATCCCTCACTTAAACTTTTCATTCCTCATGACTCCTCACCATTCTAATTACCCTACTTGACATAATTAATATCAATTAAGCACACAATTCATATAGTAATTAAATCAAGCAATCCACTATCAATTTATTTTATTTCAAATCAAAACAAGAATTCACAAAAAAAATAATTCACACCAAATTATTTAAATAGCGAAAATTGGGGATATTACAGACAGTTTGTTGCTTAAACCATGGTGACGGTTTGCACTTCATGCCCCTATGGTCACGGCTTGCATGGAGAAAAGAAGGGAAAGGATACACACTTACCCAAGAGAAGGGGAAAAGAAGCTTGCTCCAAGCTCAAATGTGTGGTCCCAAGAAGCCTTATCTAAGCAACCTTATCCTTTCCCACTCCTCTCAAAATTTCAAAGATAAAAAGCAAAAGTACCGTCATTGCGGTAAAGATATCTTGCACGATCTGACAAGGCAGACGAATCAACGCATTGAACAAATCGACAAAAATCCTTCAAGCCAAGACCATCCTCCAAAATAATCTCGGCTTGGGGGGCAGCTGTTCTGAACTGGACCAAGAGGCCCATTCAGCAATTGGACATGGATTGGCCCAATCACTTTGGTCCATATCCACAATATACAAGCCCAATTGTAACTATCATACTTAGATGTCTCTGATCAATTCTATCAATCCGACGATTCACAACGGGCACGATTCCCTATAAATACGGGCACCCATTGCCATTAATAGGTACATTCTCATTCCTAGCTAAATCACTCATCTATTCTCAATACTGACTTGAGCATCGGAGTGGCTTCGTAGGTACCCCTCCCGGGTTCGCTCTAAACCTCCGGCCAGACAGCAGCAGATCTACCAACTGCAGCCTACCAGCACTGCAAGTTACAGAACAAGTTGTATATAATCTAGGGGATTAGATTAGATTATCTAACTGAAAAAGATATATACAAATATATTGGTTACATAACTTTTCGTTTTTTATTTGATTTTATTGCATTCCAAGTAATATTGTGACAGAAATCTATAAAGATTCATGGTTACTCTCATTTGAGGACTATTTTCATTGTTCTGATGATATTCCCAAAATATGACGCCTTTGTTAATTTGCCAACTGTGACTAAAACCTATAATGTGGACTGTATAAATAGTTTGAACCATAGGTCTTTATAGTTGCTTTTATCACTTGTAAGGTATATATATATATATATATATATATATATATATATATATATATATATATATATATATATATATATATATATATATATATATATATCAGGTATTTGTTTGTTTCTTTTATACTGTTTGAAAGACATGAGAGAAGCTAAGTTGTGTTTCTCTTTTTTTCGTGTGTGCCAAAGAGTCTTTTTTGTTTGAATTCAGTTGATTTTCATTAAATTTTTATATTCCGAGTTCATAATGTTATTCAACTCAATATTACAAATAAGATTAATACAGTTAAACAAATGAAAAGAAAAGAAAGCTTAAAATTAATTCATCTAGCATAAAATTTTAGTTGGGACACCATTTTATGTTTTTTTATCTTAAAAAACACATTTTATCCTTAACTTGTCCATAAGAATAGGGAGGCCAACCAATTTGGTGGATAGCCTTGCAAAAGAAGGGTATATTTTGATGGATAGCCTTGCAAAAGAAGGGTCCATAAGAATAGGGAGGCCAACCAATTTGTTGCTGCGCTATTTTTCTGTCATTGTCGCATAGCAGATTGGAGTGGAGCGGATTGAAGAAGTTGAACCCTCAGCTTTCGGTCTCAGATAGTGCCTCATGTTATGCTCTGTGCATACAACCTGACATGTGATTAATCATTGGTCACTAGTGCAAAAAAGGTTTTTTCAATCGGTTATTTGGCACATTTGGAATCGGTTATTGGCTGATTCGAATACTCCCGATTCTAAATGTGGGGACATTTTGAATCGGTTATTTAACTGATTCAAAAGTGACATTCAGAATCGGTTGTTTGTAACAACCGATTCAAAATGTGACATTCAGAATCAGTTGTTGCAAACAACCGATTCAAAATGTGACATTCAGAATCGATTGTTGCAAACAACCGATTCAAATTGCAATTTTGTCATCAAATAAATTACTGAATGCAACTGTAATATTCATACAACAAGTGGTAGATTCGCCTACTGGTGTAACAAATCAACACGATCCTGAGATGGTACCCAGCAATCATGAATAATTAATTTATTAATTTCAAAGCGAAGGATACAACTCAGCTGCCCTATGCAGCATGTGAACTGGTGGCTTAACCCACCAACTAGGAAGAATCGGCTTAACTCGAGTTCAACCACTGAAACTGAAATGAAATCTCACTCCCCATGACCAGCCCCTGACTTCACTATTTATAGAATTCATAGGAAGACAGTTGGGTCATTTACAACAGCCAGCCCCTCCCAGTAGCTAAAACTAACTATCCTAACCACTAAATAACCAACCTAACAGAACAACTGAAATCATCCTCGGCGCTGGGTTCTTTTGGTGCAAATCCTAGTTCAGCCAAAACAGCTTCAAGCTCTTCAAGCTCTTGGTCTGATGGACTTACTTGTACAAACATCAAAGTTTTTGAGTCACCTCCTGCAGTATGATGCAAAAAAACATATGCAGCAAATGTTACCAACATATTTATTTCTACAGAAACTGGATCTTACTCCTAAAAATGAACATATGGTACTATATCTCCAACATTTGGAGCAGTAGCAGCATCTCGCTGTCAATTACAGAATCAAATTGAATATATTTATGTCCCAGAATACAGAAACACGACAAGCTCAATAAGCAACAAAACAAAAAATATAAATCCACGGCTCAAAATGAACACTGCATAGTTCCAAAATGAACCTGTCAATTAGAATTTTGTGAAGGCAGTCATTCACCAGGTTTTTGACCAATAAAGCCATAGAGATATAAAGATAAATGTTTACCTTTAGTGTCCATTTTGTCAAAATTGTCTGGTTTTGTCCAAAACAAACCAGCGTATCTCTTCTTGCTAATCAGGAGATATGGATAGCAAATCTTCTCAAATTCAAGTTTGATGGGCTTCACAATCAAAGTGATAAGAAGCACATAAGGAAAAATCAACAAAACAAATAAACAAAACAGTCAATTTCAAACACATTTATACAAAAATAGAGTCTCAAGAAAATTGAATCCTAGAGCAATCCCTTAATAAGTTTCACAGAAATATAACGATTAAAATACCTTGTGCAGAGAACATCCTGATGAAGTGAACCTTGGCACTCCTGACACTGTGTCCACAACCTCCCAAAAAGTATCTCTAGATCAGACACTGCAGCCATACCATCACAAATATTGCCCAATGAAAAACAGCTAGAATCAGCGAGTACAACAAAAACATTTGAAATTGAGCAGGCAAGGCTCAAGAAAAGTTACCTTGAGCAACTATTTTACAGTACAACTCGGCTTCCCTCCCTTTGCAATGTGAGCAGAGAGTGTGATCTCCCTTGCTGAGCCAAATGCAACAAAATAAAAAGATATTATTAGGCCTTTTAATAACAGTCGTATGCATCAAAATATATGAAAATGAACCTCAATACTAAGTGTATCTCTGGGTGAGCAATTGCAAACTTGATTTTAGATGATCTTGGTTTTGTAAAATTGATTTTAGTTAAAAATAAGTTTGAAATGAATTAATTTTAGAAGAGTAATGTTGTTTGGATAGTTTTTATTTGGGTGAATAAGTACTTAAAAGATACACATTTTATACTATTTAATAGAAAGTTATTGGATAAGTGAAACTTCAAATATGTCAAAGTTGTTGAATGAAAGCAACAAGAAAACTTCACTACTAAAGCAACAAATCATACTTCAACCACAGAAATTTGAAGAGAAAATCATACTTGCAAAAGAAGTGACCACTAAAAGATATGAATAAATGGCAAATCTTTGTAATTCCTGTGCGTATTTTTTTTACTATAATCAAAAGAAGTGACCAATAAAAAGGGAATACATAAAAATAAAATCAACCAGGAAAATCTTAGAGCATCAAGTCAATACAATTAGGAAATAGGAAAAAGTACCCAAGTAAAGCTTTGCAACCAATGCAAGTAAGCCGTTTCTTAGCAAATTTCATTATGCCACTATTTGACGGAGTAGAAATAGAAATAGATCGTGTGTGGCTTCCATGGAGAAGTTCTGTAACATCCTCAAAATAATTAGGCGAATTATTTGGATGTTAACCCAATTGGAATAATTTAGTGACCGGTAAACTTATTGAGTGCTAAAATTATTTATTGGATGTCATTGGATCGTTAACCGGATGATACGGGTCAAGGAAGTTTTGAAATCGAAATAAGGGATTAAGATCAATATGGTAATTGGACCACGCTACCACTTATTTATTAATTAAATATATGTGTGTGTGTGTGTGTTGAATAAAGAAAGAAAAGAAGAAAGGAAAGAAAGGAAAGAAAGAAGAATACGCAGAGAAGAGGAAAGAAGAAAAGAAAGAAGAAAAGAAAGAAGAAGAGAAAGAAGAAAGAAGGAGAAGAAGGATCACCCCCCAAGCCCCACACTTCATCACCTTCATCATCTCACCTTCCTTTTCAAAACCCAAGAAGTAGGTGAGTTTTCCTCCATTTTCCCCCCTATTTTATGACCTACGAATTTGTGAGGATTTTGATGGTGATTTGGTGAAATCGTGTATTGTGTGATGAAATTGATGATTGAATCATGCTTAGGATCGAAGTCAAGAGCGATTGAACGCGATTGGAAGCTCGAAACGAAGTTAGGAGCGGTTCGGTGTTGATTGGGTTCGATTCGGTGATTTTGACATCTCGGTGATTTCGGCTCGGCAACGACTCTCGCTTCAAGGGTGAGTTTTACTCACATTTAGGTTTATTCCGTTTTAAAAATGCATTTTTGTGTGACTTGGTTTCGAATGATTTTGAGTCGAAAACGTTATTTTGAAATATATCGTGTTTTGACGAAATTCGTAATTGTTGGGTTTTTGTTTGAATTGCTTGAATGTTTGATGTGAATTGGACTGGAATATTGCCTGGTATGATCTGTTTTCGAGTTAGGAAACGATTGGAGTGAGTTTCGGATTAAACGGAAAGCGAATTTTTATGAAAATGGCTATTTTTGGAATGCTGTCAAATGCGCACGATCCGTGCGTCCCAGGGGCACGACCCGTGCGCCTGGTTCGGTTTCAGTTTTTAAAAATTTCTAACAGGGCGCACGATCCGTGCGTCCCAGGGGCACGACCCGTGCGCATGGTTCTGTCCAAATTTTTCAAGGTGCCCTAAATGATTCCGTTTCGATCCTAATCCTTTCCTAATCCTTTCCTAACCCTTCTATAATGATATTAGGCTTATAATGCCATGATTTTGGGTATGTTTAAAAAGGGTTTTATAAAATACTTTCGAAGTTGAAACTCTTTCGAAAAACCGAACAATAGTACACGTGTACGGATATGTTATATTGATACCAAAGCGAACCATGAGTCCATGTGTCTGTAGATATATTTATTATATCGAGTTGGGTGACGACCCATGTTAACATACTAGGCGGGGAAGTCATGATCCCTTACCCTAGGCCCGCACACCATTAGGGAAAGTACTATTGGTAAGGGGGTTCACCGGGATTTAGCACAGGATTGCAGTCGGTGTTATGTTGAAAGTTTTGTTGTACGGTTCACCGGGATTTAGCACAGGATTGCAGTCGGTGTCGTGTTGAATTAAAATGCACGTGGTGAAATTAAACCACGAATGAAAGAAAGTCCTATAATACGGTTCACCGGGATTTAGCACAGGATTGCAGTCGGTGTCGTGTTAAGTTAAATAGGATTCATAATTGAACCGAGAGTGTAGATAGGGGTCTCGGTAGAACGCACTGAGATTGTATCTCACTGTTTAAATGTTGTTGTTTTACAGAGAAACAGGGACAGAAGAAATCGCAGAGGCACGAGTAGGTCGCCCCGGGAGATGGATGACGACTTAGCTTTATGTTTAAGTTTATTTTCCTTCTGTTGTCTATGTATCACAGTACTATGACATTAGTGTTACATTTATCTTTCATTCCGCTTTCTTGTATGACTCTGACTACCACAGTTGCTGACAGTTTATGGTCTGAGAATCGTATGGTCTTAATTTTGTATAAGACAGTTATGTTATATTTCAGCAAAAATTTTATAGTGGTATTCAGTGTCTGAGCAGGAAATATTATCTCTGATGATTTAGGTTTGGTGCACTCGGGTGTTTTTAGCTGATAAAAATATCGGGGTGTTATAAGTTCCTTGCTAGCATTCTTCAGAATTGGCTCAAAAATTCTAAGAATTGGCTGCAACATGAATTAAATCAATATAGAATAGTAAACATTGGAGGAATCTGAAACAGATATAACACCAACCTTGCTAATTTGATTCTCAAGATAGTACTGAGGATCTATTGGTATATTGTTCTCTAAAACATAGATGGGATCCTCCGATCTCTCATAAGCCTAATTTTCTCAAACAGGTTAGAATTCTGCCTCTTCCATGGAATGTGCTGAAAGAATAAAGTCAAGATTAGTCAATATGTAAGAAAGAGATAGATACAATACATTCATGTGGTTAAGAAACAAAATATATAAACAAGCTGAAAATAAGCATAAACCGGCAAAGATCCCAACGAGCAGTAACATTTCAATTCAAAAGGTTTCAAAGACAAAAAATTCAAAAGGTTTCAAAGACTTGTATTACAAACCGGCAAAGATCACGGTGCCAGGTAGGGATGTCGCGTTAAAAACACACTTAGAGCAAGTGTACTCTATCGCAGAAGTAGTATAAAAGATTATCGTCTCCACAGGGATTAATTAACAAGTACCAAACTAATCGAGATTATTTATTATTTAGACGAACGAATATTTGAATTGTAATGGAACAAATAAAAAAGAAATAAATAACAATAATTGAAATACTAGATTTAATAAATGGGGAGAGGTCTAGGATCACGGTTTCACTTGCAAGCTTCAATTCCCCCTATGTCTAATCCTACCTGAATTCCCTTATTTTACTTAATTACCAATCCCTTTAGTAAAACTATTAATCCGTTTGGTCATTCGCGATTAATATTCTTTTTCCTAAATTAACCCTCGTTTGGTCATGCAAGAATTTAAATTCAGGAAAAGCATAAAGAGCAAAAAGGTTGAATGATTGGAAGACTAAATTATGGTTTGGTCATGCCCTAATTATAGCCCCAATTATCCTATAGGTCCACCAACTAATTGCAGTACGGTCGCTGATCAACTAATTGATTATAAACATGCAAATGGTAGCTAATCCTAATCATGTGATAAAAACAATAGGACAATATTAATTAAAATAAAAACAGGAATTCAAACCAGAAATTAGAACATAAAAAGGTCTCTAAACATGCAAGATCCACCTAAGACCCTAGAAGAGGATTTAGCTATCCATAGTGTTCGAGAACAATAAAATAAAATTAGGAGTCATAAATTACAGAGATAAAAATAACCCGGAATAGAGAAATTTCTGATCCTGAAAATTTAGTCTCCTTTTTCTGCTCCAGAGCTCTCACACGGTGTCAAGAACGGGTACCAAATTCTTCCCTCTCTCCTCTGCGTTGCTACTGTTCACGTTGTTTTTTTCTATATTATTGTTCGGCTACTGTACGCGTATGTGTAGGGTACGGCCGTTTATTATCCTCCCCCTTCAATTGTGAAGCTCTGTAGCGTGCGTTCTCCTTTGCGGCTTTTCTTGTTAATTCTCTTTTATAATTGAAGCATGGGGTTCCCTCTTCAACTTGTTGTCTACGGCTCTCATATGGATATGGATTTGGGCATTCATTCTTGGCTTCAATTGCCATCATGGGCTTCACTTTCAATTCCAACAATTGGGCCATTGGACCTTCCTTTACATATTGTTTCTTTTTTTGCTTTGCATGCATTTCATTTCTTTTGCCAAATATATATATATATATTATTTAGGACTTTATATTTTCTGCAAAAATAAGGAGTAAAGTAAGTCACTTATTTATTTAATTCGTAATAACTACTCTAAAAATGGCTCAAAAATATCTCTAAAAAATGCACTTATTTGGAGTTTATCAAGGGACATTTTTGTATGTTAGTCGAGCAGTAACATCAAACATTATAATTGCACACTGCCCATGGATACTGCAAAACAAAACCAACACCATGTTAAAAGCACTATTAAGAGAGCAAAGCAGATTCACAAACAAAAGTGAAGGGAACTTATATGCCATTACAGATTAAAAGCCTTAGACAAACATGTATAGGCTGATTGTTAACAGCACGGAAAACATAACAGCAAAACATAAGATACAAGAAATTAAAAACTTTTGTTCGATCAAAGAGAGCATTTATCTTATAAAGTCCGAGCTCTTGTAAGCAAGAATACCAAAGTCAAGTCCAGCATTTTGCCTTTCCATCATATGTAACCAGTTGAAGCCTTGTGCAGTATTTCTTACTCTTTGCTGTAGACGCATAACTTCAACAGCTGCTAAATGCTCAGATGTTTGTGGTTGTGGGCAGCTTTCATTAAGCATTGTAGCCATGAGAATGTCATGTCCCTGTAGAAATTGGGAAAGTAAAAACAAATAATGAAATTATGCATGAAACGGAGCCCCTAAACAACAAATGATAGTTCAGGACATTACTAGGCAATCAACAAAAGAAACATGTCTCAGCAATTTCATCTTGGAGTTTTCAAACCCTGGTACATCACACATAGAATTATCTTCCTTTCCACTTCCACAAGCTCTGCAGAAAACAAAGATCACATTACCAAGCGTTGAAATAACCTAAAATATAATAGCAAATGCAAAATAAATACCGACTTGTAGGACATTGGGATTAGTGCAGAATCAACAGGACTCTCCACAATCTTTAAGAAGAATAAACAAAACATTAGCAAATAAATGACAGCAACAAAAATAATCAATAGTAGATCAAATTAGGATCAAGGTTACCTTGGGGACAGAACCAGGTTGAACCTTGTTAAGAACATTACAAAGAATGATCCCACTCATCAAACCAAGTCTAAACTCTTCCTCAAAAGGTTCTGCAGGTAAATCTTTAGCTGCAACAACTTTGGAAACACAGACAGAGAGCATCAAAGACAGAACTTTGAGGAAACAAATCCTAACAACAACAAAACCTAAAAACATCAAAATAGCAAAACAGATTTGGTTCAATGAAGGAAGATGATTAGAACAAAGGAGAGGGAGAGGCGTTTAGGGTTTCCTTCTTTTGCTCTGTGACAAATTAACTGATCGAGGAGATCTATTACCTCTTGATTTAAGGGCGACGAAGACGGGATGAGGGCGAGGACACGGCGGCGGAGCGACGACGAGACAGAGTAAGGCAACGACGCGACAGCGCGGCCTGAGAGACGATGACCGGGGGAGAAGAAACGAGAGGGACGCGAACTGAACGCTCGTGGGTTGGATAGTTGCTAGGGTTTCGGAGCGACTGTGTGCGACGATCTTGGCAGGGCTCTCACGGTGGTGTGCTGGTCTGAGCGCTGTTTCGATGACATGCACGTGGCCGAGGCGGTGGCTCTCCGTGGTTGTTTGTGTTTTACTCTGAGTGTTCAAGCGGTGGCTCTGAGTAGGAACCCGATTGCTGTTTCGCCTAGGGTTCAGCGGAAGGTGATGAGAGATGGAGTGATGGAGTGCGAGGCTGATGGAGTGAGAGATGAGAGATGGACTGAGATGGAGTGTGAGGCTGATGGAGTGAGAGAGGAGAGATGGACTGATTTAGGGTACGCGAACTGATGGAGTGAGATAAGAGACGGAGTGTGAAGAATTTTGAGAGTTGAAACAACCCTTTAGTAATCGGTTATCAATAAAACCGATTCTAAATGTAAGATATACGAATCGGTTGTTTACACAACCGATTCCAAATGTCTAAATCTACACATTTTGAATCGGTTGTTTAAACAACCGATTCCAAATGTATCAAAACATCTCCCAAAGATCAATTTATTTGCAAAATTGCCACCGCGCCTACATTTGGAATCGGTTATTCAAACAACCGATTCCAAATAGTGCTTCTTAAACCAGATTTTGCACTAGTGGGTGTTTCGGTGTTGTCTAAGTCGTGTCGAGTTGTACTAAATCTGAACTTGATGTATTTTTCTCCATTTAGTTTGAGCATATGATTGAGTGTCCTCTCGAACCCTTCGGAGAAGGTGGGGGGGGGGGGGAGTGTGTACTAATTATGTTTAGTTAAATGATGATGGTATTACTACTAATTTTAATTATCCAAAAAAAAGTTGATCTTGAGATCACTTTTTTTAAACCTTCCCAATTCCATTTTTAAACAATAAATACTTATATTTTCTTTTAGTAAAGAAAGTTGATTTCGGTGTTGCTCTATCTTGGTTCTTCAATCCCTTAGATGGGTACCTATAGACACTCCAATACTCATGTTAGTTGCTATGGAAAAGGAATGAAAAGATATAGAAAGGAATAAAGAAATCCACAAGATTTCAGTGATTACTTCTAAGATGTTTTTCCAGTTGGGAAAGAGCCAGAAGGAAAAAGGAAGAAGCAAGTGTTATATCCGACGTTTTTGGGTATGGAAAAAACCACTAGCTAAGGGCAAGTATACATGTAGCATTGATGCAACTACTTTTGGAAACAAGGAAAATTTGGATCATATTTTTGCTTGAGAAATGATAGGGGAGAAGGCTTAGGTTTACTTTTATCAAATGGTTGAGCGAGTTAGGGATTCATAAGGTGACCTATGAATTCAATTGTAAGCCCGTTGTGGAAAGTATTTTGGTGGATAAGGTCTATCTCAATGAGTTCGACTCCATTTTAGCTAAGTGTAAGGAAAGTTTAGGCATGTATGAAAACTTCGAGTGTTAACCTAGATTTAGCCCATAGTTTAGCTAAGGCATCATGTTTTTATGCTAACCACCGAGTGTTAGAGTACGTGTCATCCTAGATTGTTGATTTTATCATAACTGAAATGAAATAGAGTTGCCTTGGTAAAAAAAGGAAAACAAAGCACTTTATATTTATCAGGTGGGTTGATCCCCTTGATTCACACAAGAGAACTAGTTATGTTTAATTGTATGCACTTGTGAAGCAAACCAACCAAAGAATGTTATAACAACGAAGCTAGGTTAATTCCCTTAGTTTGGTCCGAACAATACTAATTGCTACTACCATAATTCAAGGTTAAAAGATATAGTGTAACTATTGACAACATGTTTTTTGCCAACATGCATGGGGTAGGCACTTTAGAAAGAGAGTCATAGCTTGTTATAGGTAACTGAAATATGGTATATGTTTGTGTACTATATATAGTCCTCAAAATTAACTTCTTTCAAAAAGTACTTTTAAATGGGGTGTGCGGTAGCGAAATTGGACGGTAAAAGAAATAGAGAAGAAATGACTATTGACTCTCTTTCTAAGACAATAGCACAAATAAAAAACAGAAAATGATTGGCAAAAAAGGAAAAATTAGCTATGATTTTTCGGTTGCTTTTGGAGGAGAAGGAATTGAGAAATCCACAAGATTTCAGTGGCTATTACCAAGGAAATGTTGTTCGATTTGGAAAGTACTAGAAGGAAGAAGTATGCCATTTCTCCAACGTCTGGGTATGGAAAAAACCACTAGAGGACTAGTATATGAGTAACATTGGTGTGGCTATTTTTGCGAACCATGAAGATTTGGGTCAGATTTTTGCTTGAGAAATGATTGGGGAGAAGGCTTGGATTTATTAGAAGCTATCAAACGGTTGAGCGAGTTGGGGACTTGGGGATCCACAAGGTGACTTATGAATTGGATTGTAAGCCGGTGGTGGAGGGTATATTGGTGGATAAGATCTCTCTTAATGAATTCTGATCGATTTTATGAGAATCCATTTTAGCTAAGTGTAAGGAAAGTCTAAGCATTTACAAAAACTTTGGGATCAGTTTTGTGAAGAGGCAAGTTAATCATGTTGCTCATATAGTTTAGCTAGGGTGTCATGTTTTCATGCTAACCACCGATTGTTTGAGTATATGTCTTCAAGTATTGTTGATTTTATTATGAATGAAATGAAATAGATTTGTTTTCGTAACCTCCCCCTTTGCCTTCTGCTTCTTTGCCCCCTCCCAATCGTCTCCGGGCCTCCACCTCTAACCTCGATGCTTTGTGATGTGCTTAATGTGAGGATAGCAAGGTGATGCAGGTTGTTGTGGTTTGGAGTGTGAGTTCAGGAGGTGGTGGGTGGAGGTTGTGTGGGGACTCTCAGGTGTTGCCCTACTCCTTTCAGATTTTCTGTTCGCCTTAGAATTTCTTCCATTAGAGTTCTATGGTTGTTTATTTTAGAGGCCTTGTTGGGAATTCTATTATTGTCCTTATTACCAAGGGTTTTGGTCTAGTCCCCCCTTGTGCTTTTTATATCTCTCTTTATTTTATTAATAAATTCGGGCTGACTGCCTGTTTGATTAAAAAAAAATGATTTGTTTTCGTAAAAAAAGCGCTTTATATTTAAAAGGTGGTTGATCCACTCGATTCACATAAGAGAATCGGTTATATTTAATTTTATGGTCTTGACAAAGCAAACTAACCAAAGAATGCTATAACAACATAAACTAGATTATTTTTTTTATAAGCAATGTTAGTAGGGGTGAGGAAATGTTAGTTTCCGGGAGTTGAACTCATTTGGATGTCTTAGAGCTACCTACTTGGGATATAAACTAGATTATTTGGTTTAGTTTGATTCAAACAATAATAGTTGTTACTACTCCGATTCAAGGTTAAAAGAAATAGTGTAAATATTGACACCATGTTTTTGCCAACACGTACCCAAAAAATTAACTTCTTTCAAAAAGTACTATGAGATGGGGTGCGCGCTAGCAAAAACGTAGGATATCAATAGTTACTCACTAAAAGAAATGAAGAAGAATATACAAAGATCAACTGAGTCATTGTTTAAAAAAGGACTGTAGTACACAAAGATAGACCATAGTTCAATTACCTAAAACAAGCTAAGATTGTCTTTCTAAGAAAGTAACACATTAAAAAAAACCAAAAATGGTAGGTAAAAAAAACTGACCCCCCTACTAACTTTTTTTTTACATTTTTAGAAGTTATACACTATTTTGACATACAACGCCAAAGTTTCTGAATTCTTCAGAAATTTCACCAAAGGGAACCAACCTATTTTCTTTGTGCCAGGTGTCAGAGTTTTCAAAGCTAAACAAATAGCAGAGTCAAGAGCCAATTTCCAAGATGGCATGTTCTATGAAGAAGTTGAAGTCATGGTGATGAACATTGAGTTGTTTCAACCATGATTCTGCAGCGCTGAATAGATATGATATCTTTTCATTATCATTTGGATCATCATTTAGCCAAAGATCTCCTTGCATTTTGTATGTGGCTAACCCAAAAGGAGGTAGAGATATATTGCCACTCTCCTTTTTCTTGCATTGCTCTCCTTCAATATTGTCACACCCCTTTGAACAATTTCTATCTTTCTCTATCTCCATTTCTTCATTCTCCATTGCACAATCTAAAGACACAAATGAGAAATAACATCAAGTTTACAACAATAATTGGATGACAATTAAACAGGGAACTAAAATTGTGGATTTGATAAAATTGGGGGATCAAAATTGCGGAAAAAACTAGGAAACTAAAATTGGGGGACCAAAACTGTAAAAAGAATGAGGAGACTAAAATTGCAGATATGATAAAATAAGGGGACTAAAATTGCAGTTAAGCCTAAAAGAAACACTGCCAAAACCTCAAATGGATGTATGTGGTAGAATGAAACCAAGGATACATAAAATTGTTGGGAAATAAAACATAATTAGTTCAGAAACATATAAATGATGTTGTGTGTGACCATACACTATAGTATACCACCTGCTCCTATGTAATGACAAGAACTACAAATGATTTGATATGTTTTTTTCATTTTTAAGGAAACAAGAAAGATAACATTGATTGGAATTGAACTAGTTTAAGTTACCTTGGAAAGATGATGACAATGTATGGTAAGTGAGGAAACTTGCCTCCAAGTCCTTGTCATTTTTACGAGTAGGGATAGTATAAATTGGGTACCTATTCAATCATGAAGTGTCAACATAACTTCTTTCTAACCATGGAAACAAAGAGAAACCACTCATCTTACAAAGTTTAATAAGTGCAAGAGCAAAATGTTATATTCACCATGAAACAGCCATCCAACTTGCAGGGGAAAGATCAACACTCTTCAATGTCATTAATGCCGGATGATTTCGAGCTAACTTGGGTATCTGAAAAAATAAATATCAAAAGTAGTGTATAGTGTGAGTGTAACATACAAATATATCCATCTATATTGCCATTTAAATGAGGTTGTCAAAAGTGAATACTAGTTACCCTCTCTTATTCTAGGTTCATTGACAAATTGATGTATCTGGTTTAGTATGTAGACCAGATACATCAGTTATTCAATGAATCTAAAACTGAATATTCATATAAATAGAACCAGTGGAAGTAACAGTTTTGACAATGAAATTCTACCTTCTCCATAAGCGGAACTCGAAGGTAAGGTGAAGCCGTTTCAAAATAGCTTAAGTAAAGGTGGCCGAGCTTATCCTTTGTTGGAGATGAACCCTCCTCGGAGCTTGAGTTCTCAGAAACATCCCAAGTTTTGCTAGAATTGTTACTCAACGATCTAGATAAGTTATCGCTTCCACTATCATCACTCCACGAATCACTTTCAAATTCAACTCTGCAAGACATTGTGTATATAAACATGACATTATTCGCGAAACATATCTTACACCCTTGTTTTCAACACATTGTGTATATAAACATATGAATTGTTTGCAAAACATATCTTATACCATTATTGCCTGGGTTTAATTAGTATACATTATTGCTGTAAAAAGTTTTACACCATCAACCAATAAAAAGTCATAGTATCAATGAATTTTAAGGTAGTTGAGATAACGTCAATCCTATTTTGTGACGTGTCATTTCGTGATTGGCTGACGTTGTAAACAATCTTGTACAACGACCGTGTATATAAGTTAAATCTTTATTTTTAACACATTTTGTATCGAAACATATGACACTGTTTACTACATACCGGGAAGTTGTGCCAACCGGCTTATTGATGTAGATTTGAATAGCAGATAGATATGGAACATAGTAGTGAACCACAGGATCACTGGTCTCTGTTGACTCTCAATCATATGATGTAAGTTAGGCATTTTTAGGACCAATTGTGCAGGGTTTTCATTGTATCACAGTCATTATCTGGGATTTAGTTCAGTTTTAGATAATTGTCGTAGGAAGTTCAATTGTAAGTAATTCCTTCACTTTTGGAGCTAAATGGGACTTGAAGACCTCTTAATTGGTTGTGGCATCTTTCGGCGAACCAGACACTTGCCCGGAAATGCAGCGATCTGGAGGAATTTTGCGAGTCAGAACTTTCTGTTGTTTTTCGCGTCGCGACCAGGAGGGTTCGCGACGCGATCTGGAGGAATTTTGCAAGTCAGAACTTTCTGTTGTTTTTCGCGTCGCGACCAGGAGGGTTCGCGACGCGACCTGAAGCAGTTTTGCGAGGCCTGAAGCTTCTGTCTTTTGTCGCGACGCGACGGGCACGGGCCGCGTCGCTATGGTGCGTAAAATTTAGGGTTTTTAAAGTAGTTTCAGTGTTTTTACGGGGGGACTTCGTTTTTGGGAATTGGAGCCACGTTTTGGAGCAGCTGGAGGTGCGATTTTGGAGCCTTCTCACCACTTGGGAACAAGGGATTGAAGGTTCTAAATGTCTTCCTTTATGTTTGTTTTCTATTCTATGTTGGTTTCCACTCTTAGGATGATTTGTAACTAATTCTCTTAGATTAGGGAGAGATGAATCTCCCAAACCTATCATGTGAACCATTGATCTAGTTAATTCAGTTGTTATTCGATTTGCTTGTCTAATTACCTATGTTCTTAACGCTTTTCAATTACATATGATAATTGCGATGATCCAGGCTAGTGATTGCATAGGGATATGAATTAGTAGCTGGAAATTGGGTATTTAGATCACATGCTAGTAATCATCATAGGAATATGTGGTAGCTTATGTGAATTCATTATAATTCTTAATCTTAATGCGTTACCCTCTGGCACGACTCACCTAAGGAATTAGGGTAACTCTTAGGGTAATAGGGGTCTTGAGACAAGGAATTGCCCTTGACCTAAATTAGTGAATTGAATCTAGAAATTGAATAATTAACTTGAATTGGCTGAGGTTCATGTGATAGGCGAGGTGAGAGGATTCGATCCCTAGTCATTTTTCTCGCATTATTAATTCACGTTCGTATTCTGTTACCAATTATTCGATTTATCAAATATCTACAATCTACGAATTTACAATTTTGCTATTGTTGTCAACGCGCAATCCCTGTGGATCGACCGGTTCTTACCGATAAATTGTATTACTTGCGACATTTGGTACACTTGCCAAATTGTTAACAGTCTCCT
The DNA here is from genome assembly GCA_039519185.1 of Astragalus membranaceus. Lineage (NCBI taxonomy): Eukaryota > Viridiplantae > Streptophyta > Magnoliopsida > Fabales > Fabaceae > Astragalus > Astragalus membranaceus. Next base: position 33,475,679 of record CM076853.1, on the reverse strand, counting down.
CTAACATCACAGGTGTACCAGCACCATAAGCACTCCATTCATAATAGTAGTCCCAGAGATCTTTCAAACAAAAGAATTCAACTGTATCCTTATCAAGGGGTTTCCAAAACCTATTTACATCATTAAAGTAGCTCTGCAAAGTAAAAGAAAAAAAGTTAAAAAAATTAAGAAACCAAATTAGAATGAATATCAACACTTTTAATTTTTAACTAAAAATTGGGAAAAGAAACATATTAAGTCTCACAATTATATTTGAAATTGGTAACTTAAAACAATCAAATAGAAAAACTAGAAGAAATATTTTCTCAATTATGTGTTATGACAAAAAATGAATAATACTAACATCATTTGTCATTGGACCACTAAAGAAAACTAATCCAATTCTGCCCACAGATATACTAGATGACAATTTCTTATAGTCACACTACACATGAGGGAATCTAGGGCCACTAGAAAACGTGTTCTTATTATTTCTTTGAGAATTTAAGGTATTTTAGTCAAATATTAGTGGTTAATTAGTTAGAGAGAGAGAGAAAATTGTTAGTTTTTAGAATTTGAATCCTGAAACTTCTACTTTAAAGTTTAAACTCTTTCAGTGTCTTTTAACTAGCTAATCGAGCTAACACTATAGACCGTGAAAATTTAAGATTTATATATAAAGTTGGGCTTATGAGCTCCCAAGTCTTAAGTCTTATCCGGTGGCGGACCCACATAGAGCTGAGGGGGTTCAGTTAAACCCTTGGAAAAAATTGCACTTACCACCCTATATAAATAACCCAAACCCCCTGAAATTTTGTTTTTGAACCCCCTGAAAATTTTAAATTGCACTAGTAGACTAAGTTTTGCACCCATTTGACCCTGGTCTTAAAAAATTTGACACCCCTGACCCTAGGGTCCTGGGTCAGCCACTGGTCTTATTTGAAGTTCGAACTTGGGACATAATATTCAACCTAACAATTTTGGCATTTGCAAGTTGAGCTAAACCTTATCGATGAATGAATCAAATTTAAGGGTTGCATGTAAAGTGTTTCTTCAAACTAAGTTCATTGTTTAGTAGTGCAATTTAATATTTTCAGGGGGTTTGGGTTATTTATATAGATGAATGAATCAAATTTAAGGGTAATGTCTCATGTGAGTCATGTCATTCACATTAAGAGACTAATCTCACGCCATGGAAGTAGGAGACAAAACCAAATAATAGAAAAATATATACATTATTTTCATCTTTCTTTGTTTTCAAATAATAAAACAGAAAAACGGGTTTTTTTAACCATTAAATTTTCTTAACTAAAATAATTGAAAGAGAACAAAAAATGACGTGTAATGTGAGTGAATTAGTATAACGCAAAAAATGTCTTTTTCACAGTAAGGTAACTTTTTTGTCATCATCAATGATAGTTAACTAGACATCTCTTTTATGTAATAATAATATAATATAATATAATATAATATAACTGAGAAATGACATGTGAATGTCATTTTTTTCATAATAATATAATATAATATAACTGAGAAATGACATGTGAATGTCATTTTTTTCATACAGACTAAAATGAATAATTTTAAATTTTACAATGACTATTTTAAAAGTAAAATCTTTTTGCAGTGACCAAAATGAAAATTTTTAAATTTTAATAAGACTATTTCAAAAGAAATTTTTTTGTAGAGACTAAAATGAATAACTTTAAATTTTGTAAGAATTATTTTAAAAAATCTATTTTTAGCGACTAATCATTGGTGCCTGCCGCATCGAGGAGGAGAGTGGCGAGCTTGCTTCCATTTAGGTGGAGAGCGATGATTGTGATGACGCCTGAGTGGAGATTTGCAGCGCTTGGAGGTCATTGTCCTTGGGGAAGGAGTGTTCCAGCGAGGATGGGGTTGCTCAGGCATGGCTACCATTCGCCTTTCTATCTGCCTGAGGTGGGGTGCCGGGACCTGAAAGTCTTGATCTGGCGTGGAAGCATCAAGGCCTTCGGGAGTGCCCTCTAGCTGGGGTTGCGGAGCGGCAACGCTTTGGACTCGGGGTCTACCTCTGGGTGCCATGGGAAAGCAGGAGGAAATCCAAAAAGTAAGGATGGTGTGAAAGATAGATATCTCCCATTATGGTCGCCAATGTTCTGTAAATTTACCTCACCACGAATTGTACCGAGCAGGTAGTTGGTAGGGTAGTAATGTTCTGTACCTTTACCTCACCACGGATTGTACCGAGCAGGTAATTGGTAGGATAGTTGCTTTACTTGATTGAACTTTTGATAGCACCAGGAGATAGAGGACCAATCGAGCTTGGATGGGTAGGACCAGGGAATGCTGCTAGTGACCTGGCCTACTTGTGACCGGGCCTGCTTTTGACCGGGTCTGCTTGTGACCTGGCCTTCTTGTGACCGTGCCTGGGGCGAGCAGGACTGCTGATGATGAGTAGATGTCAAAACGTTTCCAGGTGGGGTACCTGCGAAGCCACTCCGACGCTCAAGTTAGTATTGAGGACAATAGAGTAGGATAGCAAGGAATGAGAATCTACCTCTTAATGGCAAAACATGTAAGTATTTATAGGGATTTGTGTCAGCTTTGAGCTATCGGATTGGTCAGGTGGATCTGCGCCATTGAGGCATGATAGTCATAAATGGGTTGATTTATCATGGATATGGGCCAAAGTTTATGGGGCTTAGTCATGTCCAATTGCTGGAGTGGGTCTCATGATCCAGTCCAGAACACCTTTCAAAATTTTAATGATGTTTTGCATACGTGTTAAAAACACTATAAACATCTCGCACACAAAAACTAGAATTTTTTAACAATGGATGAATTAAATATGAGTTTTTTATCTTATCAAAAAAAATATGAGTTTTTTAAGCACAAAAAATTCAAGAAACAAAATAAAGAAAATATAAACTTAGAATTTCTGAGTTAATTCTCAATCTGTTTCAAAGGTTACTCTCGACAATGATGTCGTTTTCAAGGTTCAGATGTGCTCTCCCCCTTTTCATCCCCAAATTTCTTACTCCAAACCCTGATTTCATTCCTTGCTACCCCTTTTCAACCTCACGGCTATACTCACAATTCGTGGAAGATAACCACGCCGTTTCATCCTTCAATCGGATGCTACGTATGCATCCTACCCCACCCATCATCAAATTCAACCAGATTTTGAGTTCCCTTGTGAAGCAAAAGCGTTATCCCTCCGCTATTTCCCTTTTTCAACAATTGGAATCGAAGGGAATTTTGCCCGATCTTTTCACTTACAACATCTTGATCAACTGTTGCTATCACTTTGGTTCTATCTCCGTTGCTTTCTATCTCCGTTGCCATCTATTAAGAGTCACTCTCTACTGTCATAGATTTTTGGATTTGTTTGTATTTCCGAAGTATGTTGTGTGTGTGTGTCCAACTAGAGAGTGCTCTACTTGCATTTATATAGATGCTCTTTGAAATCTTTTATAGTGTTACTGTTATGTGCATTGCAAGGAGCCAAGTGGCTCCATTGGTTTGTGGTTCATGGTTTAAGGTCTCAACATGCATGAAAGTAAATGTGTGGGGATGCTAAGTGAAACCAATAAATGTTAAGTGAAACCACTTAGATATATGGAATTAAATGATCAGTTTTTAGATGACACGAACTGAGTTACTGAACTAGCAACAAGCTAGTCAGTTACTAACTGACTGGCAGTACATTAATGAGAATTGTGAATTCATCAGTAGATCCAAGTCCAACCAAACAACTTAACAATAAAATTGGAATTTGCCTTAGATTCAGAGGCTTAAAATTGGAATGAACTTCCCTAAAGCAAGAGATCAATTAAAGCAGCAAAGATTGCGGCAGCAGCTCACAAATTGCAAGTTTCAGCTGCACTAAATTTTTGTAACAGTCTTTTCATGTATGAATAGGAGGCTAGTGAGATAGATGAGGGATTATTCAAAATTGTAATCATTGGGGTAAGGAGAGGAGTGGCTCTATTGTGAGGGGAAAATCCTTGGAAGAATTATATGTCATTTGGCAGTACTTAAATCTGGCTTAAGTGAAGTCTATGTTTTGATAGATGTGGTTGCATAGCATGCATTCATTGTGAATTAAATTGAAGAGCTTAAGGCTTGTTGTTAATATGAAAACAGATATGAATGGAGACAATTCCGCAGCTGGTTTGGACATCATCCTCGAAAACATTTTACTCACTTCAAAGCTTGTCTAAGGCACTCCAAAACTGTATGAAGAATATACATTCAGTTGGTAGTTGTAAACTCTTTTAGGATGTGTATGCTAGAAATGCTCACTCTTGAGTTCCCATACACTCAGTTAGTGCTCATGAACCTGGCCTCTTTTATGCTAACTGTGGGAATTTTCTAATTTAAAACCATTTTTGGTCTATCAATTCTCTTTCCTTTTAAAATTGTTTCACCAAATATTCTAATAAATAAATTTAATAATGTTATCTATATTAATTTTGTAAACTTGAGTTAATGTAGTAGAAAGTTTTGAAATTTGTTACTCTTAATTGTTTATCAAACAATGTTGGTTTGAAATCTCATATCTGCATTCCTGTGGTTCTGTAATGCGCCCTTATGAGGCGAAATATTAGTTTTAAGCCCTCTTTATATTAATATTTAGCACATAAAAGTTCATGAAAAGCAAGGTTTGAGTTGGAAATAATGCTCTTCAAACTTTATTGCTTATTTTGTCTTGTGTTTGGCTACAAGTTCTGCATTCTCATTGTTGGATTCTGCAGAAAATAGGTTTGCATGCTCATTTAAAAAGAGGGCTTCAAGTTATGAAGACCTACATTATTTTGGTAAATTTGTATACAAGCAGGAAGTGAAATAATAAAGATAGTCATTTTGTATGTGTGTGAGGGTACTGAAAGTTATGGTTTCTAAGAATGACTCATAAAGACTTACCTACATCAATCACAGCTTAGGAACTAAAATCAAATGAACTAAGCAACTATAGAGTGGTTGCAAGTTTCTTGGTATTTTTTCTCAAACTGCTTGTTAACATGCTTAGAAGATATGTCCAAATACAAGTCTTAAATTTGGGGGAACTTCCGGGTCAATCGGTGCACAAAAGTGGTTGCAAGTTTCTTGGTATTCCATTATGTGCTTGACTTGTACATAATCATTTTAATCTTACGAAGTTTAACCGATTTGGAATGCTAAACTTACGTTGAATTTCTAAGACCCAAGTTGTACACGACAGGCACAAGCTGCTTTGACTTCATAACATTAGTGGCTGCATAAAATCGTTGTCATGGATTAGATTACAACCCTTTTTATAGCAATAATGAGTTTGATTTAATCTCCAGTATTTGTTTATTGGTGCTACAGATATGAATTACATGATTCTTAACTAAGTGTTAGATGAATGTAATGATGAATTTGTTTACATTTCTCTTCATCAGTAATTATGCAAGTGTTTGCTAGATGGTTTTCACTTACATTCCTCTTCATCAGTGGATTGTCATGAAGTCATAATAGTAATTTAGACATTGAGTCGAAGAAATTAAAGGAGATTGACAATCAGAATTACATTGATCCATAATAATGTATTTGGACATTAGAGGTAAAATATGCATCCCCGTTGACCCTCCTGTTTGCATCCTCGTTGGCCCTCATGTTGGCACTCCCGTTGGCGCTCTCGCTACCTATATCGTTGCCACTCCCGTTGGCGCTCTCGTTGCTTCTCCCGTTGGCGCTTTCGTTGCCACTCCCGTTGGTGCTCTCGTTGCCACTCCCGTTGGCGCTCTTGTTGCCACTCTCGTTGCCTCTCCCGTGGGCACTCTCGTTGCCACTCCCGTTGGCATTTTACTCCTTTTTAGTAATTATAAAATTGTTATTTGGTAATTTTTTGTAGTGGTTAAATTGATTGATTTTAACAAAAGTAGTTAAATTGATTATTTTTAGTAGTTATTTTGTAATTTTTGGTAGGGGTTAAATTGATAGTGGCTAAAATGGATAGTTTTATTGTTGACAAGAAATTATTAATTTTAGTAGTTTTAGTACATTATAAAAATTATTAATTTTAGTAGTTTGAGTTGATTAAAAAATAGATTATAAAAAAAAATTTAAAAGAAAATAATTTTGTTAAAAAAAATGAATTTTAAAAAAAAATTGGAAAAAGAATTGAAATTTTAAAAAGGAAAAAACTGTAGCGGTACTGTAGTGGTACTATAGCAGTACTGTATCGCTACTGTAGCGCGTAACTTTTTTGCAAGAAAAGTTTTGGCTAAATTATAGTTTTGGTCCCCCTATTTTCAAAAATTCAGACATTTGGTCCCCCTATTTTAAAACTCAGACATTTGGTCCCCCAATTTTAAAAAATCAAATACATTTAGTCTAAAGAGGGACCAAATGTTTTTGATTTTTTAAAATTGGGGGACCAAATGTCTTTGATTTTTTAAAATTGAGGGACCAAATGTCTTTGATTATTAGCCATAAAAAACTGAAAATTCCTCTTGGGACTAAATGTCTTTGATTTTTTAAAATTGGGGGACCAAATGTCTGAGTTTTAAAATAAGAGGACCAAATGTCTGAATTTTTGAAAATAGGGGGACCAAAACTATAATTTAGCCAAAAGTTTTTTTTTTAAAGTTGCTGTTTTAGTGTAGCGCGTCAGTTTTTGGTACTGTAGCGCGTCAGTTTTTTTTAAAACAGCTGCTAGTTTTTTTGTTGGCGTAGCTTTTACCATTTTGTCCTTAATTTTGGACACGTGTCAAATTGGTGAAGTGTCTAAAAAAATTTTTGCTGGTAGTGTGTTTTATTAGATTGTAAGTAGATAGATTATGCAACTGTCTTCCAAAGACCGAGTTTCACAGAACATAATATTATTGGCAGTGGTGGATATGGCATTGTGTATCGCGTCGCTGTTGATGGATTAGGCCTTGTTGTTGTCAAAAATTGATGGGTATCCATAAAACAGAGAACATAAATGTATAATCTCCTTGTATTATTAACTCCAATTCCGAGGATCTCTTAGAATTGTGTGAAACGATTACAAGGAAGAAAGTAGAAATTTAATGAAATAGTAAAATGGCTATCGAGAAAGAGCCAAATCCCAAGCCCAATTTCCTATCCCAAAACCAACCTAACCCTCCTGCTAACCTTTCTTAATATACTCTCCTAACAGAATTCACACCTCTCACATGCCTTGCGTGACTGCTGCCAGCGTGACAGCAGTTGGTTAACTCATTAATCCACTATCCCACCAAGTGGGCCCCCATACAATGTGTTTCCATTTCCCTCCCTTAAACTTTTGCTATTTATGGAATCCTAACCATAGTTATCAAAATCGCGATTTTTATCATAAATCGTGCAATCGCACGATTTTACGAGTCCACCAGCCCCCTGCGAGTTGAATCATGTGCAAAATCAAAAAACATGTAGAATCGTGCGATTATCGTTGAATCGTACAATTTTGCGAATGAAATTGCGATTCCGCCTGAAAATCGCATCAGAAATGCAGGGTTTAACTACACCGTAAGCAGGTCGGGTTTCGCGACCCGGTTTACGTTTTTACCCAGTCTTAAACATAAACCAACCACGATTCATGGCAGCATCGCGTTTGAAGAAGAAGGAAGTGAAGGAGAAGAAGATAGAAGAAGAAGATCTGCAGTGGAGAAGAAGAACTAGAGAAGAATACGTAAAATAGAAGAAGAAATAGAAAAGAAAAGATGCAGCTGATGAGTATAGAAGAAGAAATATGCGGCTACTGCAGTGACATAAAACTAGGGTTAGGGTAATGGACTTGGCCCAAAACTGTGTAAATTGTAAATGACACTTTTAACTATTTTTTCTAACCACACCCACTTTTTCACTAGAAATACCCCTTTTCTAATATTACTAGGTGTATATTTATCCTAATAATATTTTTGTTTTGATAGGATCTTACGATCTTAGCTACGATTTTACGAGTTTACGATTTTGTTAACTAAGCCCTACCGATTCTACAAATTTCTACGAAAAATTTTCGGTAGAATCTTCCGATTCTACTTGCGATTTTACGGTTTACGATTTCGCTACCCCCTCCCGATCTTGCATAGAATCTCGATTTTGATAACTATGGTCCTAACAATACTCCCCTCTAAAAAATTCACCTTGTCCTCAAGGTTAAAGTATCAAAACAACCAACTAATATAGTCTTCCACCAGGATCCCACAACTGAGAATCCATGGACCAAGTTATGTTGGCAGCATGGTAATTAACAACAGGATCCCATAGGTTGAGACATGAGGACCAAGGTGTTTACTGGTAATGCTATTGCTTACTCTAGTTTCATGGTATTTTATATGGGACTAGCTAATACACTAGCTAGTTTCATAGGATTGAAAGCATAAAAATTCCATAGGGTGGATCAACCATCAATTTGGGAATGACTTCAACTTCAATTGATACCAGGAATCAATCAACCTTCTGGTAGAGTGAAGGATAGTGCAAGGACCTCAAGAGATGATGGTTTGGAACTCGAACAACAAAAACCAAAGAATGGAGAATCTAGTCCAGAACCAGCTAGGTATGGAGCTTGTTGGTAGTAGTTTCTCAGACAAAATAAAAAAGCTAATACTCTAGTTTTCCCTCTCTTTTGGTCTTTTCTTAAAAAAAAATACCCCACTTCTGTTTCTATGTTCTTCTATCAATCTTCCTAAAAAATTTGAATACCCTCTTTGAGATTTTTCTTAACCAACTAGAATGCATCCCTCTTTGAAAGTGTTCTACTTGCAATTATAGAGGGTGAAAATTGGTTTGTATTTCTATGATGTAATTCCAACAATACATGAGGTAACTATATAATACTAGTATAATCTAAACATTAATTACATATGATCACCATGAGTCATAGTCTACTCATAGTCTAGTGAGGAACATTAAACCCGTTATTCTAACAATCAGAAAAGTATCCTAATAATAAAGTGATAAATCAATGCATATCTCAACACTCCCCCTCAAGCTGGAGCATACAGATTGTAGAGGAGACCAATGATATACTCACTTTTTTTTCTTGATAAGTAGTAATTTTATTAGAATTGTCTAATCCTAACATCATTGCACACACACTCCACTCATCTTCTAGGAAGGTTTGTGAATGGCATAGAAAATCCACGAAAAACCAATAATATACTCACTTTTGATACTGTTTCTTAAATTTAGAGTATTTCTCATGTTAACCTTGATTTTGGAAGACATAGAAACTAGGTTGAAGAAATAGACAAATGAAGGACTAATTTAGCCTATTTGAGATGTGTGCTAATTTGGTCTTTTTCATTTTAAAACAATCTATTTGAGTCAGGGACTAAATTGGCATAAACTTCAGTGTTTTTTAAAATGTGATGCCGACACAACTTAACATTAAACCTCACAGTGTTTTTAAATAGAAATGGATAAAGAGTCTTTTTTGACTAAAAAAACGATATTCATTCATTCAAATTGGGATAATACATTAAAAACAACACACATTCAACATCACTAAGACCAAAAAAGATTAATATGTGAAGAAACTCAACACCTAGATTAATAGCATAAAATGAAAAAATTCCTAAAATGTGACAAAATCAAAATGACCAGAATATCCATACCTCATGATCTGTAACATTGATGCTCAAATCATTGGTCGAGTAACTAATAGAACAAAACTGATCTGTGAATCTGAATCAAATTACGAACACCGCAACAAGATTAGAAAATCAACAGTGTCGCACCAAGATGATGAACACAACACCGTCGCACCTAGTCGACACAATCAAGAAAATATAGAAAAAGAAAAACTATATCATTGTGGAAACTAGTTATTTAGATAAATAGAGAAAAACCAATGCAACCGGGTGATTTTAGGCTAAAAAACCACCCAAAACTATTTACATATATGTTGTAAATAGTAGTTTTTCGCTATTATTAGTAGTCCATGTACTAGGCCCATTAGGTTTAATTACTTGTCTATATAATAAGATTAGTGAGTGTAATTGTACACAATTGATAATATATTCAGTATATTCACCACATGGTACCACGAGCTCTCGATCTTGAGAGACTTGCTTTCGGATAAACCCTAGCCGCCTTAATTGCGGTAAACCCTATTCAAACTCATTGTGAATCTTTCCTGCCTTCATTGCAGTATTTTTGCATTTTCGCTGCACTTCCCACTTCAGCCAGATCTGTTTCTCACTAACTACCCAGATCTCCATTTGTGGTTCAGCCCAGTTTTTTACTATTTCTGGCCGTACATCCTTTTAAGGCTTTTCATCACTTTCCTCGACCCGTTTATGATCACTGCCCCTACCATCAAGACCGACGGCCCAAGACCGGCCAGAACCTATATTTTTCCGGTCAACGGACCACCGACGCGCCTCCACGCACCGCCACTCTCCAGCGACTTTCCGGGCACGTGACAGCCACACACCGCCCTCCTCAACGCTGCTTCTCACCAGACTTCTCCAGATCATAAATCGGCCTCTCCTGCCTCTGTTTTGGGGGTCTTTTGCACGTTTTGAGTACTTTGATTTTTGAGTAACCTTGGAAACATACGGTATCTACTCTTTTTTGCACTCCCTACAACTGTTGGAGTTCTTGAAAGCTGTCAGCCTTTCAATTTAGACATTTTTTTGGGACTTATTCAAAGCTCACACATTGGCACCTATTGGCGTTCTTAGACACTACCACCGTTCAGATTCAACAATTTGTTTGTGGGTTATTGTTATTCGAAGCTCATTTTTTGTTACGGTTATCGCTCTTTCGGCAACTTCGGACACGGTTATTGTGTTTGTCTTTCAGTTGTTGCCTTGTTTTCTTCAGTTATTGTCATAGATGGCTGATAATATTGCTATTAATTACTCTTTATCATCCATCGAGGATGAGGTGAATCGTTTAAAGGCCCTACTTGACTCTCTCAGTAAGCCTTCTGGAACTTGTTCTCTCCCGACGACCGGTATTAGCGTATGCTCCCGATCTTTCAATGTTTGCAGTAAAATCCCTAAGGATGCTTGGATTTTGGGTTCTGGTGCCACCGGCCACATGACATTCAATTCCTGTTTATTTTCATACTATACCTCATCTTAGAGGAATTGTTATGTTTCAATTGCTAATGGTTCTTATGCTCGTATTGATGGCTCTGAGAGTGTTAACTTGCACCTTCACTTCAATTACAGGATGTGCTACATATTCCCAAACTCTCTCACAATTTAATATTTGTTCGTAAACTCACTCGTGATCAGAATTGTAAAGTAACCATTTTCACTTCTTATTGTGTTTTTCCCTTATATTCTGGAATGGTTGCCAAGAGAATATCTCCTGATGTTGTCACTTATAGTACTCTAATATACGCACTACAACATTTTGATCCTACAGCAACGCTCAAAAACCGCTTCGCAAAGCTGAAAAACCATTGCCTTATCCTTCGGGAACGGTTTTAAAACCGTTGTTTCTGCGGGCGTTGCCTAAACTACAGGCAACGGTTTTTGGTGCCCAAAGGCAACGCATACCATAAACCGTTGCCGTTGATAACTGAAACGTAACAGTTTTGTTTTCCACGCTATGGCAACGGTCAATAACCGTTGCCATTTAGGACTACACTTAGAAACCGTTGCCATAAAGGGCAACACGTGGAAATCGTTGCCAGATATGGCAACACTGGAAAACCGTTGTTTAATATATTATAGAGTACACTCAAAAACCGTTTTCCTTGATAGAGTAACCGTTGTAGTCATTGGTAACACGAAAAACCGTTGCTATTAGTGACAATCGCAAAAAATCAGCATTTTTTTAAACAAACAGGCAGCAAGCCTGAATTTATTAAAAGTAGAAAGAAAACAAGACAAACCACAAGGGGGGACTAGACCAAAACCCTTGACAATGATGACAATAATTGAAAGCCTAAAAAGGCTCCTAAAATAAACAACCAAAGAACTCTTAGAAAAGAAATTCTAAGGCGACCAGGACAACCCGAAGAAGAAAGCAGGTCAACACCCGATGAACCCCCACACACTCCACCCACCGCCTACTGAGCACCCACATCAACCCCACTCCCTGCACCACCTCACTATCCTTACATTAAGCACACTCCCAAAGATCGAGGTTTAGAGGTGGAGGCCAGGAGACGATTGGGAAGGGGCTCCGAAGTTGAAGGCAAAAGGGGGGAGCCCGACGAAGAGAACTGCTAACTGAAAGCTGTCGACCAATGGACCCAAATTCCGAACACACAACCATCATCCATCGCCCACTGAACACACGCGCCAAGCACCCTGCACCACCTCAATATTCTCACATTAAGCTCACTTCCAAAGATCGAGGTTAAAGGAGGAGTCCCGGGGATTGGGAAGGGGCTCAAAAGCAAAAGGAACAATGGCAACGCATCAGCAACCACCCACCACACCCGGATTCCAACCAAATCTGAAAGAAAACCCACCCAATCAGCACCCACCGTATCAGCACACCTCCTGACTCCCGGCGCCGAAACACCAATCACCACCGCGAAGCCGTGCCACCGGCCAACACCGCGACACGACCGAGCTTGACCGAGGTCGTCGAATCTAGCTACCACCACGGTGTTGTGCCACCAGCCAACACTGTGACACAACCAAGCATGACTTCAAGCGACGATGAGCAAATCAACGACGAACAACAGGGATCCACGAACGAGGGACAAGGAAGCTGCATCAGGATGGAACCGTGACTGTGGAACAAGATCGAACTACCAGCCACCATCGCGATCAGTACACAGACCCCTTCGCGATTGAAAACAGCAAGCCACCGCGAAACAGAGGCACACCATGAACCTCCTAAGGCGCGTAGATCCACCAAAAAGGCAGATCCAAACCAGCAACGCTGCGGGGAAACTACTTTAAACGACGCAGAGGAACCGTGAACAATCGCAGGATCAGAACGGGCAGACCAGCAGAGAGGGCGGCGCCGCGGGGCAGTGAACGACGCAGAGATCCAGCCCTGAAAACAAAACAACAACAGATCCAAGAGCACAAGGCAGATCGATTCAAGAACAATCGTGAAACCCAGCTCCCGAAAAACAGAGCAATCGCGAGCCAAGATCCAGAAGAGCACAAGATGGCGAGCACAGACAGGAGACGCGAACAAGGCACACCACGATACGAACAGAAATCGCGAACAACCAGATCCACAGAGAACAACAACGCAGGATCAGAGAACACCACGAGGCGAACAAGGAACAAAAAATCAGCATTGGTATCAATAGCATCACACAATAAACTTAATTCTAATCATTCAAAGGAAACATCAATGTTGAACCTAAAGTAAAACAATTTTAGTCATTAATTCTTTACCAAAACAACTGTCATTACAAACTGAGATACAAAAAAGTAATTCGTTACTTCAAGTATTTAATGTATATCTTAAACGAGTACAACAAAAGTTTATCCTTATATGGGAAAAAACATTGTTCGTTTCCAAAATAAAACTTCACGAGTCTTCAACACGTGTCTTCATACTCTCCTTCATCCAAGCCATCAAGATCTTCATCAATACCTTCATTAAATTTCCACTAAGAGGTTGGATGGATAAAAGTTGTAAATCCCCCTGAATTGGTTGTCATATCATTGGTTGGGATCTTAAAGCTTCGACCTGAATTGGAAGTTTCTGCAAATGAATCCTTCTTTACATAGTAACCAGGCTCTTGCACTACAAGAAAACTTGGACTTTTCGGCGGACCAAATCCACCGGAAAATTCACAAATCCGCCGAAAATATGGACTTTCCGGCGGATTTGTTGGGCTTTTCGGCGAATTTTTGGCGCCGGTAGACAGCTCGTGGCAAAAGGTTTCCGGCGGATTTTCTGGCGTCGGAAAATCCGCCCGAAGTTTCCGGCGGATTATCCACCGGAAAACCCCAGGAAAATTCGCATTTTTTTATCCGCCGGAAAGTCCACAAATCCGCCGAAAAACCGTATGGTTTATCCGCCGGAAAATCCACAAATCCGCCGGAAAAACCGTTTTTTTTAAATTTAATTATTTTTGAAAAATAAATATTATTTTTTTAAAAATCATTTTATTTAAAAAATTAATATTATTTTATTAAAAACTTTAATTGATTATTTTATTTAAAAATTTGATAATTGATAAAAAAATAAAAATTAGAAATGAAAATTAATGATTAATTTAAATAAATATCCATACAACAAAAAAAATATCCATACAATAAAAAAAATATCCAGACAACAAAATAAAATAATCCAAAGCTACTGAGGTGGCTGAGTGGGTGGCTGCTGGTCTAACTCATCACCATGATAATAGGTATCAGATGTAAGAAAAGCAGTAAGCGAATCCATAATATTAAGATCGATGTTGGGCCGCTGGGGTGACTACTGCTGGGGCTGATGGTATGGCTGCTGGGGTGACTGATGTTGGGGCTGCTGGTATGGCTGCTGGGGTGACTGCTGCTGGTATGGCTGCTGGGGCTGAGGTGCATACTGCTGGGAATACTGGGGTGCATACTGCTGTTGAGGCCACTGCTGAAATGCATCACCGTAATGCTGCTGCGGCTGGTAGGATGGCATATGTGATGAGGATGGCCTCGACTGCTGAGACATCATCAGCTGATCCTGCAAAAACTTAAAGCGCTCCTCCATGCGCTGCTCAGCTATCCTAGCCTGCTCCGCCATGCGCTCCTCCATGCGCTCCTCAGCTATCCTGGCTTTCTCCAGAAGCGCTGCCACTTCCCGATCACTTTGCTCCTGCCGCTCGGCAAACTGACGCTGCTGCTCGCTCAGTTGCCGCGTCAATTTCGTAACAGCATTCAACTCACCAGCATTGGGAACATAAGAGCGAGCAGTACTCGGAGATTCAGAAGATTGTGAAGCTGATAGACTCGGAATAATGCTTGTTCTAAAAGCAGCCGGTCCAATACCACCTGATCCTACCATACGATTACTCTTTTGGGGACCAACTGCTCTCTCCCAAATATCACGAGCTACTCTAGCCTCCTCCTCTGGATTGATATCAGCTGCCCCACTGCTCTGTTGGGACTCATGGTACTCAGTCAGCCCACCCTGGAAGCTCTCCTGAAAAAATAACCCAACAAATAAATAACTATAGCAAAAGTAGTTTTAATATAATATTCCTCGCTCGATATAAAGATTATTATAAATACTAAACATTAATATATAATTGTAAAAGTAGTTTTACCTGAATATTCCTCGCCCGATCTGTAGCAAAGTCACCAGTGTCCTCCCGCATATGAAGGTAGCGATGCAACTCAGGCAAAGTGATTGCCCTTTGTTCCCTCGCCTCCTATATATACATATATACATATTATTAATTAATACACATGAAAATGACTAGTTAATTATAAATAATTAATTAATCAAGTAATAAAGTAATAAATTTACCAAACGCCTGTGATGCGTTGCAGTATTAACACTCCCCCCTGTGTATGTGCAGCCTCCTTTTTCAGAAGCACGGTTCTTCTTGGCTTTCTCACAAAAATTCCTAAATTCTGGTGTCTGCCAGTACTCCTGTAACTCAGCCCAAGTTGAGTCTCCCATATAAGATGGTTTCGCATTCTTACCGCGCGCCTCCCGCAGTAATTCAGAATAGCGATGAGAACATCTCTTATGGAAGATTCTCTCAACTTCCCTTTGCTGCTCTGGTAACCATGTACATTTTTCCTATTTAAGAAATTTACAATAATGTTGTTAATTATAAGACAAATTAATTAATCAAGTCAATAAGATATACACAAATTAATTAATTAATTATTTCGTAGAACAACTTACAAAAAATGAATTTAACATCCTCCCAATTGCCTCTATATCTTTTCTAACAGCTGTCCAATTCTTCCAGCTGCCGGTGAAATTCTCCTTGATTGTTTTCGTGATGGCGGTAGCTGTAGCCTTCGAAGGAAGAAATCTGCATTAAAAAAAGATGAATTTTATTACACCAAATTATATAAGTTATATAAAAGGCAACAAAAATAAATTAATAAATAATAATATATATACTTACGAATTACCAGCAGTCTCCAATATGATACGCCCATCATGTGTATACCTGACCACCGCACGGTCAACAGTGAATGTGCGCACCCCATCAGCATCATCATCTGTCGGGGCTAAGCCCTCAGTAGCAGCAGGAATCACTGGGTCCCCTGCAGTACTAGTACTAGCACCCTCAGACCCAGGTGGTGGCAAATATCTGCCACCAGCAACAACAACACGAGCAGGCTGAACATGACGCCCTAGGCGAGTAGAAGTCTTCCGCCTGGTAGCGCTGGCGGCATCACCCGTGTCGACAGGTGAAGGAACATATGTCTCGTCATCAGATCCTGAGTGAGATGCCATGACTGTATCTAGCTAGACATATATACATTTAAACAAACAAACATACACTAAACAAGGTTTACATAAACATACTAAACAAAAATATATAAACATACTAATTAAACAAACATAGTTAAACAAACATAAATTACAAACTAATTAAAAATAGGTTATATAACATATATTGTTGAAATATAAATAACTAATTGGAATCCCATTCATTCTCAAAATCATCATCATCAGAGGAGTGAATTCTTGATACACCAATGTTGTTTGTTGCATCTTCATCAGCATCTTCTTCGTCATCAACTTCATCGCCGGTGTTTGGCTCATCACATAAACGAGTAATGGGTTCAACTTCAATCACTTCATTTACATTAGACTTCTCTTCCATTTGATATGGCACATCTTCCACCGTGTCATCATTTGTCTCAATGCGACCTCTTGGTTTTGTTTTAATTGCGACACACCAACCACGCCTATCAGTCCGCATTGATGGATAAGGGACATAATAGACTTGTCTCACATTTTGTGCAATGACGAACGGATCATACAGACGATATCTACCATTCATTTTAATGTCCACTGTATTTGACTTTGGATTCACCTTTGTTCCTCGAGCAGACGGATCAAACCAATGACAATAGAAACCCACTACCTTCTGACTAAAATCTAGATGGGGGTACGAAAGTTCATTTATGCGTTGAACCACACCATAAAAATCATCTTCACCTCCTCCAGTGACACCCTTCATGCACACTCCACTATTGACTATCTCTCTGCCCTGTGTCCATTCATTGGTGTGAAATTTGTATCCATTGACAAAGTATGTGTGTCATTCTTTAACACATCTTTGAGGACCGTCTGATTTGTTCCTCAAGTGTTGGTTGCCTAAACCACGTTGGAAAATGTGCATTAATATGAGCAGAAGATTGTTGCTCACTTACGTCCTCTGATGACAAGAATTCCCTAAAAAGAAATAATTAATTGTTACACATTTTTCTACATATTAACTAATTAAGATCGATAGTTTATAATGTTGAGGAACATACTCAATAAATGGTTGCACCTCAGTACAGTTTATCAACACATGAACATGTGCTGAACTTAACTCTTCATCTGTTAGCCAGTGAATTGACTCCTTCCCAGATGGACGACCGGGTAGATAAAAGACAGACAAAGCTAAATGATGTCTAGGACATTCATCAGTATCCATTTCATTACGGCTGCTTCCAGGAGCAAACTCATTCTTGAAATAGTAAGAACAAAAATGTGTTGTTTCACGGTGTAAGTAAGAAGAACATATCGATCCTTCAACTCTAGCTTTGTTTTTCACCGATCTTTTTGAATCACCCATAAACCTAGAGAAAATGATATCAACTATCTCTTTAATCAAAACACCCACTACCAAAAATACCAAACTACCCTTTTCTTAAATCTCTTCAATTATCTCTTTAAGAAAAACACCCACTACCAAAAATACCAAACTACCATTTTCTCAAATCTCTTCAACTATCTCTTTAATCAAAACACCCACTACCAAAAATACCAAACTACCCTTTTCTTAAATCAATCAACTATCTCTTTAATCATCAACTATCTCTTTAATCATCAACTATCTCTTTAATCAAAACACTCACTACCAAAAATACCAAACTACCCTTTTCTTAAATCTCTTCAACTATCAACTATCTCTTTATCAATTATCTCCTTAATCAAAACACCCACTACCAAAAATACCAAATTACCCTTTTCTTAAATCTCTTCAAATATCTCTTTAAGAAAAACACCCACTACCAAAAATACCAAACTACCATCAATTATCTCTTTAAGAAAAACACCCACTACCAAAAATACCAAACTACCCTTTTCTTAAATCAATCAACTATCTCTTTAATCAAAACACCCACTACCAAAAATACCAAACTACCATTTTCTCAAATCTCTTCAACTATCTCTTTAATCAAAACACCCACTACCAAAAATACCAAACTACCCTTTTCTTAAATCAATCAACTATCTCTTTAATCATCAACTATCTCTTTAATCAAAACACCCACTACCAAAAATACCAAACTACCATTTTCTTAAATCTCTTCAACTATCAACTATCTCTTTATCAACTATTCAACTATCTCCTTAATCAAAACACCCACTACCAAAAATACCAAATTACCCTTTTCTTAAATCTCTTCAAATATCTCTTTAAGAAAAACACCCACTACCAAAAATACCAAACTACCATTTTCTTAAATCATCAACTACTCTTTAATCAAAACACCCACTACCAAAAATACCAAACTACCCTTTTCTTAAATCTCTTCAACTATCAACTATCTATTTATCAACTATCTCTTTAATCAAAACACCCACTACCAAAAATACCAAACTACCATTTTCTTAAATCCATCAACTATCTCTTTAATCAATCAACTACCAAAAATACCAAACTACCCTTTTCTTATTTTGAATTACAACGGGGAAACGCTACATATTGTTCGTATAATTTCATTACTGATAAAATATTATAAATATTTATTTCATTTAAAAATACTATAAAGATATTTGACTAAAAGCTTATAAATTAGCTTTAATATTCAAAATTATTTTTAAAATATTTGGTGGAATGTTGCACATTGTCAGAATAATTATTTTATATTCTAATTTTGAGTTACAACTGGAAATTTTTACATGTTGTTGGAATAATTTCATTAACGAGAAAATGTTGCAACTCTATTTATACAAACAACACAATCTCACCCGTGCGTATGCACGGGTATACTGCTAGTTAATTAACATAATAATCATATATTTTAAACTTGTTTCTTATATGGTGTGAAAATTAACTGACCTTTCAAACGGATACATCCATCTGTATTGGACAGGTCCGCCAAGTTTAGCTTCATATGCGAGATGCACCGGTAGATGCTCCATAGAATCAAAGAAACCAGGCGGAAATACTCTCTCCAACTTGCATAAGATAAGTGGGATGTCTTGTTCCATTTTTGAAAGATCATCAGCTTTTAGCGTTGCAGAACACAAATTCTTAAAGTATTGACTTATTTCAATGAGCGGATTCAAAACGTGTGTTGGCAACGAACTAAAAGCGATAGGAAGTAAGCACTCCATGAATACATGACAATCATGACTCTTCATCCCATGCAACCTCCCATTATCCACATCCGCACATCTAGATAAATTGGAAGAATAACCGTCCGGCATTTTCAACTCTTTTATCCACTGATAAACTGCTTTCGCTTGTTCGGTAGATAAAGTATAATTGGCTTTGGGTTTCAGAGTCCTAGTACCTTCCTCAACCAACAACAAATCCTTTCGTCTACAGTAATGATCTATATCCTTCCTAGCTTTCTCATTGTCTTTCGTTTTGCCTTTCACGTTCATGACAGTGTTAAATATGTTGTCAAAAAAATTCTTCTCTATATGCATGACATCGAGATTGTGTCTCAATAGATTATCTTTCCAATAGGGAAGTTCCCAAAAAATACTTTTTTTCGTCCAATTGTGCCATTGTCCATAGCCATCTGGACAAGAAACAACACCCGCTATGACTTCCACAGGAGGGATATCCCTAACACTATTCCAAACTTCCTCTGGTGTCAACTTACGAGGAGGTCCAGCTGTTTCAACATTTCCCTTGATGAACGCATATTTCTGCTTTCTAAATGGGTGATCCATAGGTAAGAACCTACGGTGCGAGTAAAACCATGAAATTTTTCCTCCGTATTTAAGACTAAAAGCCTTTGTGTCAACCATGCAAATCGGACACGTCATCTTACCACGTGTCCCCCATCCAGACAACATTCCATAGGGAGGGAAGTCATTAATGGTCCACATCAAAGCCGCCTCATCACAAAATTTTGTTTGCGTGCTGCATCATAAGTTAAAACACCATTCCACAACATTTTTAGGTCATCAATCAAAGATTGCAAATATATGTCAATACCAGCTGTTGGATTCCTTGGCCCTGGGATAATAGAATTTAAAAACATGTATGGTTTAGACATACACATTTCTGGAGGAAGGTTGTATAGGGTAACAATAACTGGCCAACATGAATACGGTGTTGCCGAGGCTTGAATATATGGTGTGAAACCATCAGAGCATAAACCAAGCCGAACATTGCGTGGATCACTGGCAAAATCTGGATGAACACGATCAAAATGCTTCCAAGCTTCACCATCAGATGGGTGACGTAATTCACCCGAATTATTTATATTTTGATGGTGCCACGTCATTTTACCCGCGGTCTCCATTGAAGTAAACATCCTCTGTAGCCTTGGTATAAGCGGCAGATAGAACATTGCTTTTCGTGGAACCGGTTTTCCTCTACTCATCCCTTTCCTACTGACACGATAGCGTGTCTCTCCACACAACTTGCATTCCGACAACTCTCCATCATTTATGCCAAACTCATTGTTATAATAGAGCATGCAACCAGACACACAACAATCAATTCTTTTAGATTTTAAGCCAAGCTTCGATACCAGTCTTTTAGCTTCATAATAACTTTGCGGCAAAAGCCCTCTAATGGGGGTTGCATCCAACATCATTTTGGTCATATATTCCATGCACAACTCAGCAACATTAAATTGAGACTTAAGACCCAACAACCGAACACACATTGATAATTTTGAGTCTTTAGATCCTTCAAATAATGGTTTATTTGTCTCACTCAAATACATGTAAAACCTTTGAGCTTCCTCATTTGGAACTTCTTCAGCATCATATTCCGGTTCTTCAAAATCCAAATTTACTCCAACAGCGTCAGATATCATTCCCTGATAAACATCTAACAATTGTATAATTTGGCCTCCTCCAGATGTCGTAGTCACTGGATAACTACTTGATGTGGGAACTACTACTTCAACCGAAACATTAACCGCAGGAACTGCAGCCACCCTTGGTCCTACTTCCCCGTGACGACTCCATATCCAATAATTTGGCCTAAACCCATTATTGTACAAATCAACTCTAACTTCGTCTTCATTTTTTATAACTCGAAACGAACATTTCAAGCACGGACATCTAATTCCGCCTTGTCACGCAAATTCTTCATGATGCTTAGCACAAAAAATAAACTCTTCTACTCCTTCTACAAAACGTCGCTTTAAACCGGATTTTCCAAGAAACAATCGATCATACATCCAACTACGATCCATAATTTCAAGATCTATGTACTACACTACAATGTAAATGAAATAAACTATCAAATCAACTATCAATTACTTTATATTTTGATATATATTGATATATAAATTACTTTATAAGTGAACTTAATAAATAAGTTTTTTCAATATAAATTATTTTGTATTATTATTGCAAACAAAATTTGTAACCAAATTTTACTATAAATAGTGAAGTAATTAATATTTTATTAATTTTAATTTTGTACCAAAATAGTAAAAGAACATTATTATATAATCTTTTGGGACGAACAAATTTTGATGGTGGTGCTAATAAGCGTTATTAAAAATCACCAACGACTAAAAGAAAAAATACAAATTTTATGGTGACCACAAGTTGGTAAAATTTTTGTAGACACTAAAACAAAAAATCCATATATATATATATATATATATATATATATATATATATATATATATATATATTGATATATTAATATTAATTACTTTGATAACTAACCGTAGTGAAGAGAAGGCTCTGACTTGAAGCTTATCCAGAACTCAAACAAAGAGGAAAGAGAAGGAACCCAAAAAATAACTAAACAAACAACACCACAATTAGTAACAAACTCATATTATAAAATAATTCAAAAACTAAAAATATTAACTAATGTTACAAACATACCTTATATCGAAGAAATTTGACAACGAGAGGAAGAGATTAGTAGAGAGAAGTGGAGAATGGATTGGTAGAGAGAAAGAGATTTAGTAGAGAGAAGATAGATTGGTAGAGGTGAAGAAGAAGAAGAAGTGGAGAAGAGATTTATATAGAGAAACGAAAACCAGCGGTCAAAACGCGAACCCGCCGGAAACATCATTTCCGGCGGATATAGGGTGTTTCCGGCGGAATTTTCAAATTCCGCCTTGGCGGTTTCAGTATTTTCCGGCGGATTTTTATCTGCCGCAAACATACCGGCAGAATTTAGGGATTTTCCGACGGATTTCGAGGAATTTCCGGCGGAATTTAGGGACTTTCCGGCGGATTTATCCCTCCGCAAGTGTTTCCAGCGGATTTCGAGGAATTTCCGGCAGATTTTTATTTATTTAAAAAAAAAATTCGTAAACACAAATCCGCCGGAAACACCTAAATATCCGCCGGAAATGCGTAAATATCCGCCGGAAATACCCATATATCTGCCGGAAATAACCAAATTCAATATTCGCTATTTAATTAGTGTCGGCAAGATCTTGACCATTAATGAGTGTCGACACTAATCACTATTGACTATTCAATAATCACGCTGCACTATTTACTATTTAGTGTCGGCAAGATCTTGGCCGTTAATTTAGTGTCGGCAAGATATTGACCGTTAATTAGTGTCGACACTAATCACCATTGACTGTTCAATAATCATGCTGCACTATTCACTATTTAGTGTCGGCAAGATCTTCACCGTTAATTTAGTGTCGGCAACATCTTGACCATTAATTGGTGTCGATGCTAATCATTATTCAACAATCACGATGCACTATTCACTATTTAGTGTCGGCAAGATCTTGACCGTTAATTTAGCGTCGGCAAGATCTTGACCGTTAATTAGTGTCGACACTAATCACCATTGACTATTCAATAATCACGCTGCACTATTCACTATTTAGTGTCCGCAAGATCTTCACCGTTAATATAGTGTCGGCACGATCTTGACCGTTAATTAGTTTCGACGCTAATCACTATTCATTATTCATTAATATAAAATTTATTTATACCCGATATGTTGTTGTATTATTATGAGTATTATGGTTTTTTATTATTTTTTTCCTTTATATATTTAGTAAAAATATTAAATAATATATTTAATTAATTCCGGTTGAACCCCCGATTCAATCGGTTGAACCCAAGAATCCCTGAACTGCTACTTCTTCCGGTTTAATGTCCGGTCCAATTTTGATTACCTTGCTCTAAATAGAAAGTTTGAGGAACTCCAAGGACCTGTTGTTAAGTTGGAGGATGATACAGAACGTTTGATGTGTGTAAACGTCTACACTCATCAAACTCTCGGCATCATCCCCTAACTTAACAGGAGGGATATTCATAGGGGAGGTTCATGACAATGTTACTTTTAACGAAAAAGATGAAGGGGATGTTAATGACAAGGTGGAAGTTTCTTTACAAAGAAATGGAGACATGCGCCACTCTCTTGGAGCCGCTGCCGACAATGCTCAAGAGAGTGGCGTATGTCTCTGTTTCTTTGAAGAGAGTGAGAGTATCGGTAGAGGTGTGAAGAAGAAGAGGCGGAGAAGAGATTTATATAGAGGAAACGAAAATCAACGGTAAAAAGGCGAATCCGCCTGAAATGTAATTTCCGGCGGATTTAGGGTGTTTCCGGCGGATATTTGAAATTCAAAATTGGCGCTTTCAGGATTTTTCGGTGGATTTTTTATCCGCCGCAAACATACCGGCGGAATTTAGGGACTTTCCAGCAGATTTATCCACCGCAAGTGTTTCCGGCGGATTGCGAGGCATTTCCGGCGGATTTTGATTTTTTTTTAAAAAAAATTTCCGTAAACCAGATCCGCCGGAATACCTCGAAAATCCGCCGGAAATGTTTGCGGCGGATAAATCCGCCAGAAAGTTCCTATTTCCGCTGGTAACTTTGCGGCGGATACAATCCCCCCCCAAGTGTTTCCAGCGGATTTCGAGGAATTTCCGGCGGATATTGATTTTTTTTAAAAAAAAAAAATCCGTAAACGCAAATCCGTCGGAAACACCCAAATATCCGCCGGAAATACCTAAATATCCGCCGAAAATGCGTAAATATCCGCCGGAAATACCCATATATCTGCCGGAAATAACCAAATTCAATATTCGCTATTTAATTAGTGTCGGCAAGATCTTGACCGTTAATGAGTGTCGACACTAATCACTATTGACTATTCAATAATCACGCTGCACTATTCACTATTTAGTGTCTGCAAGATCTTGGCCGTTAATTTAGTGTCGGCAAGATATTGACCGTTAATTAGTGTCGACACTAATCACCATTGACTGTTCAATAATCATGCTGCACTATTCACTATTTAGTGTCGGCAAGATCTTCACCGTTAATTTAGTGTCGGCAACATCTTGACCATTAATTGGTGTCGATGCTAATCATTATTCAACAATCACGATGCACTATTCACTATTTAGTGTCGGCAAGATCTTGACCGTTAATTTAGCGTCGGCAAGATCTTGACCGTTAATTAGTGTCGACACTAATCACCACTGACTATTCAATAATCACGCTGCACTATTCACTATTTAGTGTCCGCAAGATCTTCACCGTTAATATAGTGTCGGCACGATCTTGACCGTTAATTAGTTTCGACGCTAATCACTATTCATTATTCATTAATATAAAATTTATTTATACCCGATATGTTGTTGTATTATTATGAGTATTATGGTTTATTATTATTATTTTTCCTTTATATATTTAATAAAAATATTAAATAATATATTTAATTAATTCCGGTTGAACCCCCGATTCAACCGGTTGAGCCCAAGAATCCCTGAACCGCTACTTCTTCCGGTTCAATGTCCGGTCCAATTTTGATTACCTTGCTCTAAATAGAAAGTTTGAGGAACTCCAAGGACCTGTTGTTAAGTTGGAGGATGATACGGAACGTTTGATGTGTGTAAATGTCTACACTCATCAAACGCTCGGCATCATCCCCTAACTTAACATGAGTGATATTCGTAGGGGAGGTTCATGACAATGTTACTTTTAACGAAAAAGATGAAAGGGATGTTAATGATAATGTGGAAGTTTCTTTACAAAGAAATGGAGACATACGCCACTACCGCTGCCGACAATGCTCAAGAGAGTGGCGTATGTCTCTGTTTCTTTGAAGAGAATGAGAGTATCGGTAGAGGTGTGAAGAAGAAGAGGCGGAGAAGAGATTTATACAGAGGAAACGAAAATCAATGGTCAAAAGGCGAATCCGCCTGAAATGTAATTTCCGGCGGATTTAGGGTGTTTCCGGCGGATATTTGAAATTCAAAATTGGCACTTTCAGGATTTTTCGGTGGATTTTTTATCCGCCGCAAACATACCGGCGGAATTTAGGGACTTTCCAGTGGATTTATCCACCGCAAGTGGTTCCGGCGGATTTTGATTTTTTTTTTTAAAAAAAAAAAATTCCATAAACCAGATCCGCCGGAATACCTCGAAAATCCGCCGGAAATGTTTGCGGCGGATAAATCCGCCAGAAAGTTCCTATTTCCGCTGGTAACTTTGCGGCGGATACAATCCGCCGGTAAGCCCTATAATCCGCCGAAAAGTTTCCGGTGGATAAAAATCCGCCGGAAAGTCCTGGCCGGTAAAGCCGATTATTCTTGTAGTGTTGGTGCTCCCAATTCACCGTCATCCCCCAACATTAGAACCACGCAAAACTTCTGATAGAACACATGAGTCTTCTATGTTTTTGTCAATTAGTTCTAAAGCCCTACTCTCTTTCCACAAACTCCATGCCTGAAACATGGAAATTGTAATAATGAAATTGTCAAAAGATTCTATGACACCTAAATTGAATATTTATCACACATTACATACTTACATGAGTGACAAGGTTATGAGAGTCATTGTTAACATAAAAACCTCTACTTTTCTTTCCACATATGATCTCCAGCATAAAAACTCCAAAACTAAACACATCAGATTTCACAGAAAATAGTCCATCAGCAGCGTATTCTGGGGCCATGTAGCCACTACAACATACCATAAAAAAAATTGTTAAAAAAAATGACAAATCACATATGACAGACAACTTTTGTAGTAACATATTTACTAAGTTCCAACTACTCGCTTTGTATTTCCGTGTGTTTCATTTGCACCGAAAATTCTTGCAATACCAAAATCAGATATTTTCTGGACAAACTTGTCATCAAGCAAGCCATTACTTGGTTTGAGGTCTCTATCTAGAATCTTGATGAAGATAGAGAAGACCTCGAGCAACTCCAACGATAATGTCAAAAGCGCTTAGGCCAATCTAGAAGTTTTCTTTTTGTATCATCTGTTTCATAACAAGTAAGTTTATTGAACCTTTGGAATTTTAAATTTCAAATTCAGTATTCTAGACCTATTGGAATCATCAGTAATACTCGTACCGAAAATCAAACTATCCAAGCTACAGTTTGACATGTATTCGTAAACAAGCATTTTATCCTCATCCTGGATGCAACAACCAAGAAGTTTAACAAGATTTCGGTGCTGCAGTTTTGCTATTAGTCTTACTTCATTCTTAAACTCAATTATTCCTTGTCCAAAGCTACTTATTGTTTGTCAAGAAGCTATCAGTGGCAGTGATCAGTGTTGAATACTTAAGCAATGGGAGATTGAGATCATCCTCACTATCCCTGTCACTTTCTAGTTCGATAATTTGTAAATTCTCTGATAACATGGAACAATGGGTTCAGTTTAGTTGAATGCATAAGTTATCTGATTGTCATAAACTTGTAGAATTACATCTTTGAAATTTTCTTTGAATAAAAGATTAAATAATTTACAGGGTAATAATAATTGTAGGAAGCTGTGGGTACAAGTTTTCTTACCATTTATTCTGCGACGGACCATGTGGAGACAATATCCAAGAAAAAATAACCCTGAAATTGAAACGGTGCTACCAAATATTTTTATCAGCTCCTTCTTTTGCCCATCATGTTTACCTTCACAGTTAAGTTTTATAAATTAAACAAACAAATCATAAAAACATGCGGTGAAATGTATGTATGCATGCATGCGAATATCATGAAAACGTTGATTTAGATAGTCAAATCATTACCTATTATTCCCAATTCTGAAGCATCCATGCAAATATAAAGATCCTGTCCAGAATCCTGAAACTCCCTAATATCAATCAGATCACCAACCCACATGACACAACCACTACCTTCTCCTTATATTTCATTAAAAAGTAACAAAAGTAACAAAACCTGATTAATACATGGTTTTGTCATGGAATTTGATTGTCAACTAATACAATTCTATGAGTTAATTAACTTGAGTGTTTGACATCTACACTTCCAAACACTTTATATAACAAATTAAGCTATTTTCAGAAAAAACATTTTCTAAAAAAGCATTAAGTGGGATTTATAGTTAAACAGGTTATCTATCTACTTAATACATTATAGCAAACAACCCCACTTGGTCTGGGGTGGAGTAGGGGGTGAGACAAAACAAGGCAGATTCATCAAGGCCCCCAAAATAATATTACGTTCTTGTGTTGTAAAATAATCGACCATACAAAACAGAATAAATTTGGCCATTCCACCAACCAGAATCAGCTTTAATAATTTTTAATCTACATAACTTGAATTCTACGAATTTGTCACTGACATGGCTTTGTGAACTATCATCCAGTCATACACAGACAAACTATGCGAATTGTTTTGTTCCTTGCAAACTTGTTGGCTCAAGGTTTGTATGATGTTTGTGAATCATCCTTCTGGTGGAGTGAAAGCTTGTGTTAGACTTAGACCTTAAGTTGTATCAGATATTGTTTTATTGATGAGTTGTGTTCTGGACTGGACCAAGAGGCTCATTCAGCAATTAGACATGGATTGGCCCAATCACTTTGGTCCATATCCACAATATACAAGCCCAATTGTGACTATCATACTTGGATGTCTCAGATCAATTCTATCAATCCGACGATTCACAACGGGCACGATTCCCTATAAATACTGGCTCACATTGCCATTAATAGGTACATTCTCATTCCTAGCTAAATCACTCATCTATTCTCAATACTGACTTGAGCGTCGGAGTGGCTTCGCAGGTACCCCTTCCGGGCTTGCTCTAAACCTCCTGCCAGACAGCAGGAGATCTACCAACTGCAGTCTACCCAGCACTGCAAGGTACAGAACATTGGCAACCACAGTGCCTTGCCATGGTCACAGTTTGCTCTGCCATGGTCACGGTTTGCAAGGCTGCTTGGCACGGTCACGGCTTGCTGAAAGGCATGGTCACGGTTTGATCATGGTCATGGTTTGGTCATGGTCACGGTTTACACCTTGAGGAAGCCATGGTCACGGTTTGCAAACGCCTGGGGTCACGGTTTGCAAATGCATAGGTCATGACTTACAAACATGCGAACAATAGCGTGGGTCACGATTTGCAAGAGATGGAAGTGACTCACGGTTTATGGATAATAATGTTGGTTCACAGTTTATGAGCTACATTGGTGGTTCACGGTTTGCCTATGATCACAGTTTGTGGTTGGCCACTAAAATGGTGGCCCACGGATTGCAACAAATAAGTGGGGATCACGATTTTTCACTGCATCACAGTTTGTGAGCTTAATGCCTCATAGTTTGTGAGCCTAATACCATATGCCAACAACCATATCCTTTTATCTATGGATTATAAATTACATGTATATTACTTGGCATTTATATCATATGGGAAATGAGGATAGACTCTAAAGCCTTGAAAAAATAAAATAAGCTAAAATCCTTTACAACAAGAAGCAACCATTCACAATGATATCCTCACCCACCTCATTCTAAATAATTGTACAAGGTAGCAACATGCACATACACAGCTCAGGCCAAATACGGATTGGGCATGAAAATAAATAAATTAGATCGAATTGTTGCTTCACGGTTTTCACATCTAGCATGGTGACGGTTTGCACTTCATGCCATGGTGACGGTTTGTGAATGGTAAGCCATGGTGACGGTTTGTGAAGGGAACCAAGGTGACGGTTTGCGCTTCTTCCTATGGTGACAGTGTAACACCCCGATAATTTCTAACTTGTAGAAACTACCGAGATGCACTACTGGCATATATCAGAGTGACTTTCCTTTTAACATATTGAACACCTACTAAACTTCGATGAATCACTCATCAAACGTGCTTAAAATAACTAAACTGAATATAAATAAAGTCGGTTCTTACACCCTCAACTAGTGTTCAATACTCAAAACCGAAAGTCTGCGGAAGCGATTTACAACTTGAAATACATAAGTCGTACAATCGCACATCTAAGACACTGAATAAAAATACGGAGATACATAACATGACAAAATAAATAGCGTCAGCAACTCCTCAAGCCGTCTCCTTAGCCATGCCTCATCGTCTTCAACTTAACCCGCGGCTCTGAAAAACAACAACATGGATTGGGTGAGACAACTTGTCTCAGTGAGTTCTATTGCGACCCCTTACTAAACCTCTCGGTTCAATTATGCTTGATTCATTATTCAAAACTCAAAACTCATAGTCCTCAAAGTTGACTATGTGGCTGAACTAATCTCAATCACTGAGCCTAAACAATGAACT
This sequence comes from Astragalus membranaceus, assembly GCA_039519185.1. Classification (NCBI taxonomy): domain Eukaryota; kingdom Viridiplantae; phylum Streptophyta; class Magnoliopsida; order Fabales; family Fabaceae; genus Astragalus; species Astragalus membranaceus. Next base: position 33,445,957 of record CM076853.1, on the reverse strand, counting down.
AATCTCGATCACTGAGTCTAAACAATGAACTAATCTCAATCACTGAGCCTAAACAATGAACTAATCTCAATCACAGAGCCTAAACAATGAACTAATCTCAATCACTAAGCCTAAACAATGCTAGCGTGTCACCGGTCACTCGGCATAATAAGCTTTCCGATGAACCCGTCCCCACTAATCACTAGTGGGTCCCTAACGGGGCCTAGGTTCATAAGGCTCATGACTTCCTCTCCCCCAGTGTTGCACCCCGAAAAATCCCGGCTTGGGTTTCTCAATGTACAACGTGGAATAATTTTGGAGCCGCCACCAATATTTTAATTTTAAGACCAAAACATTGAAAAAAGGTCTTTTGGACAAGGCGGATGGTCTTTGAAAACTAGAGATATAGGTTCGGGGGTCGATTACGTGCGAGGAAGGTGTTAGCACCGCGCACGTCCTTTCTACCGAAAGGGAACCTCTAATTAAATGTATGGTTTTAATGTTTGATTTGAAAGATACCTAGATTTGCCTATTTATTTCTTGTTTGAAGATAAATGAGAAAACTTACTGGAAATTTTATTTTTGGTGAGACAGGGGGAAAAAAGGGTTTTTAGAAAGAAGTGCTTGACGGGACATGGCCCGCTCCTACGTATCTCCCGGTGCGATGGAGAATTCAAAGCTACGTAGTTCTTGGTTCTTTTTGAAAATAATTGTTTGAAAACTTATTGTGAAAATGATTTTTATTTGTTATGCTTGACGGGATGTGACCCGCTCCTACGTATCTCCCGGTGCGATGGAGAATTCAAAGCTACGTAGTTCTTCTTTGTCCTGAAAAAGGTTTTTGTCTTTTATCTTTTTAGTGAGTTTTCGAAATAGGACGAGTATTTAGTGAACGATTAAACTAACCAAGGTTATGGGTAATCACCGCTAAGTACTCTTGAAAATGAGAGTCACTACCGCCAGTCAGACGAACAAAGGTTCTGATTGACTATTAGTAGCGACTCGTTTTTATTTGTTCTTTTGAAAGGGGTTTTCGAAAGAGATTGATTGGCGCGAATGATCAAGCTAACAAAGGTTATGAGTGATCATCGCTTGTTGTTATTTTGGGAAAAAGACATTGCTACCAATGGCTAGACGAACAAAGGTTCTGATTAGCCACTAGCGACAATGGGTTGAAAATGTTTTTAGAAAGGAAAAGGTTTCCGTTCTGAAAATGATCATGGTTTGCAAAAGTGACTCTTTTTTGTTATGAAAATAACTCTTTTCTTTTTGTTATGCAAATGCTAAACTTTTTATGGTTGCGCTTGACGAGAATGTGACTCGCTCCTACGTATCCCAAAATGGGAATCAAAGCGACGTAGTTCTAACGAGCCTTAAAAATGAAAGTCTTTTTGCTTTGACGATTAAACTAACAATGGTTATGATGGGCCACCGCTAATAACTTGTTTTTGATTCTTTGATACTTAGAAAAGTGCTTTTTGAAATTGGACGCGTTCATGATAATCAAACCAACAAAGGTTGTGATGGATTATCACTAGTAGCTTGCTTTATGCTTACGACAATTCTTTTGAAATTGAGGCTTTCATGGCAATCAAACCAACAAAGGTTGTGATGGATTGCCACTAGTAACCGTTTTTTGTGCCAGGTCGTTTTAGAAATGAAAACAATGAATGCAAGAAAGAATTGGTGGATTCAAGCATAATGCAATCAGCGGAATCAAATCATTAAGCAACAATATTTGAATTCGCAAACAAAAATCAAGTCTAAACTACACATAGTAGATCACAACGCATAGATAGGCAAGGAGGGAACTTGAATTGGGCATCAAGCAAAAATACAAGAGTAGGCAAGATTGAACCTAAATGCACATCTAGTGGAAGATGCTAGGCGAGAACCATACTCAAATATTTCTACAAAACGCAAGGGAATCTAAATGCACATCTAGTGGAAGATGCAATGTAAGGAATGGACCTATCTAAGTATCGATGATATTCTATATGAGAGTAGACGATGACGCTGTAAGCTCAAGCAAAAAAGTTGCCTCAATCATGATCATTGGCCAGCATAAGCAAGCAAATTATTTAGCGACCAAAGTATCAAAAAATGTTGAATCACTTTGGTCAATCCTCACACTTAAGATTAAGTGCACAAGTGCACAAGTGTGCATCACATTGCCAATCATCAACTTAAACAACATATAAACTAAAAGGGTTTGAAAGGGGGAGGTTGAATCATCTGATACCATCTTCACCACTTAGAACATGATGCACTAGGCATAAGTGGGAATCATGTGGTTCATCATCAACGAAGACACTACAGCTAAATTAAATCACATAGGGTAATTTTGGCATGGATCAGAATGATTGAATTTTAACAAATATAAAAACAGAAATACCTCTGATGAAGGCAGATATTACAGATCTGAAGAACAAAAATGAAGCGGAGAACTGGAAAATGAGATTTGCGAGAGTTGTCTTCCCAGATCTTGTGAAAATGTTTCTGGAGCAATTCTTCTCAGATCTTGTGAAAAAATGTGTGTAGCAATTCTTCTCTCTGATCTCGTGTGAAGTGTCTGAAGCTCTGTCTCCCTCTTCTGATCTCGTGAAGTTTCTGGAGCAATTTTTCTCAGATTTCGTGAAAGTGTCCGTGTGTAAAATGTGATTTGAGGCTGCCTATTTATAGGCTTAGGAAAGCGTAGAATTTTTTAAAAACATTTATTGCAAGGATGAATCGATTGTTTGAGCCTTTGGAAATAGCAAAGAATCGATTCTTGGACATCCTAAATGGGTGAAAATCGATTCCATGCTTAGTTAAAATAAGTGGGAATCGATTCTTGGCTCTTGGAAATGACTTGAAAATCGATTCCATGCTTTGACAAAATGAGGAGGAATCGATTCTTGGCTCTTTAAAGTGGCCTGAAAATCGATTTTATGTTTTGACAAAATAAGGAGGAATCGATTCTTGGCTCTTTAAAGTGGCCTGAAAATCGATTTCATGCCTTGATAGCATAGGTGAGAATCGATTCTTGGCTCCTAAAAGTGGCCTGAAAATCGATTTCATGCCTTGATGGCATAGGGGGAATCGATTCTTGGCTCCTTAACATGGCCTGAAAATCGATTTCATGGTTTAATATTGGATTAGGGAATCGATTTCATGGCCTTTACCAAATAGTATAAATCGATTCTTGGCCCTTGGAACAGAATGGAAATCAATTCTTATTTTCCACAAAAATGTTTTTTATGTTTTTGCCATGCATGCATAAAATATTTTCCAAAGCTTGCCATGCATGCATAACATATTTTTCAAAACTCTAGTTTCTTAAAAAGTGCATTTTAACCCTAAGAATGATTTCGAAAACTTTGGAGCGGTTTCTAGGATTCAAAATGCAATGCATAATTTATTTTTGTGTGGAAAATTAGGGTTTGGACCTAAGCCGGACAAAATTGGGGTATGACACCCAGCACACTAAACTAAATAGGGTCGTCACCCTAACAATGATGCATATGATATACAATAACAATGAACAATGAAAACTACTCAATCACTGAGCCTTAACATAAACATCTACTCATTCACTGAGCTTTAACATGACCTAATCTTATTCTGAACATTAGGTGATCTAATTATTAATTTAACCTTATAATTTAGTGATCTCACATGGATTACTAAGGTTCGCTAACTTAACTTAACAATCTGACTAAACCAGTCAATCCAGCACAATACATCAGTCACATTGAACAATATCCACGGCATAACTTATCTCGATCACAATCATAGCATGAAACTTTAAATACATCACATGAACTCAACTCAATCATAACTGAATTCATAATACTAATGTGTTTCCATTGTTGGGAAACCTTGAGGAGTGGATTAGAAGGGACTTGGGACCAATCGGATTAGCTTAGGACGTATTTTAAAAGTTGGCATCAGAAGGATATGCACGGTCCGTGCGCTATGGCGCACGACCCGTGCGCGTTTTCAAAAATGGCACCACGAGCTTCAGAATCTCACGCACGACCCGTGTGCCCATACACACGATCCGTGCGTGACTATCAGTATTTCAGAAAAACAGTTTTCGCGTTTTCTTTTCTACTCCGATCGTTCCCATATCCATTCCGATTCACATTCAAACTTGATAACACATCAATACAGACATGGAAACCAGTACATACAGTACAATCAATAATATTCATTCAACAATCACACTCATGCAATTTAGCAAATTTCAATTCCAAGGATCTCATGACTCGACAACTCACACGCGAGATTTTCGTAAACATTATCGACTCGAATTTTTATAAAACTGAGACCTAAACCGGGACACACATACATGCACAGATTTATGGTTTCCCTAGTGAGTTATAGAACTCAATTTTTGATGATGACAAACAACCCACACCGAGACTTCACGATCACGATCACACGGTGACTCCAAATTCCCCTAAACCGCTCCAATTAACTTCCAACCGAAAACCCAGCCACTGAACTACTCTCTAGGTTGCTCCAATTTGCGTTTCAGGTACAGGGGCTGGTTCTACAACTCTCCAACAAAACATGCAAGGGACAGATTTGGTGGTTGGCCATGTGAAGCTCAAGGTGGTCTTCAATGGTGGAATGTGGTGGAGGAGAAGGATGGTTTCGAAAATTGTATCAATGGAGAGAGGATGGAAAACTGAAACTAATGGTGAAATCAGATTGCACATGCAAGGCATTTCTGAGGAACTCTCCCTTCTCCTTCTTCCTTCTCTCCCTCACGCCCCATTCTCCTCTCCCTCTCAATCTTGCTGTTTCAGAATTTTTGTTTTAAGGAATGAAGTGTTTGTGTTTCAGCTGGAAGGTACACATATATATAGGCTAGGTAAAAGACTACTATATCCCTCAGTTAAACTTTTCATTCCTCATGACTCCTCACCATTCTAATTACCCTACTTGACATAATTAATATCAATTAAGCACACAATTCATATAGTAATTAAATCAAGCAATCCACTATCAATTTATTTTATTTCAAATCAAGACAAGAATTCACAAAAAAAATAATTCACACCAAATTGTTTAAATAGCGAAAATTGGGGATATTACAATCACCCCAACTTTTAAAAATTTTGTCCTCAAAATTGGACCAATCAAGACAATTAGCATACAATATACCTTTCGCCGAATCATCAACGGCCTTGCCTTTCGGAGCGTTCAACACAGAGACTATTCCCGCTTGCGGAGTTAGCATTCCATTCTCGGTTCCTCTTCTTCGCTGGGCACTCCTTGGCGTAGTGCCCTTCCTTTTTGCAGTAGAAACAATGCTTTGATCCTAGGTGACATTCTCCTCCATGGGGACTTCCGCATTTGCCACAGTTGGCGGGCTTTAAAAATTCTGACGTCTGCACTTGCTTACCCTTGCTGGAGACTCCTCTTGGTTCTTCCTCCGGAGTGGACCAGTCAGCCGCTTTCCTCTTCTTTACTGGGCACTTGTTAGCATAATTCCCTTCTCCCTTGCAATAAAAACACGCGGTTGATCCTAGACGACACCTTCCGCCGTGGGGCCTTCCACACGCCGAACACTTAACGGACCTCGGGACTTCAGCTACCACAACTTGCTTTCCTTTGATGGAGGTATTCATCAGTTCATCACTTGGGGTTGGCAATTCCAATGCCTTCTTTTTCCCTTTCCTATCCGCTTTCCTTCCCTCATTCGATCCGTTGAGATTTGTTTCTGCAACATACGCTCGCTGCTGCTGACTCATCAGTTCGTGATGCATCCACATCATGTCTTGCATCATCTGTTGCTGATTCACGATCATGTTCTGCATCCATTCAGATTGAGAATTGACGGGGACGCGTCTCCTACTTCCACCAGCCATGATTCTGCGAAATATGCACAAAGTGTTTAGTTGATCAGGCTAAACGTCTAATAGCATACCGAGAGGAATCACACTTAGAGGACTTAAGAGACTCATGATTCTAAGTCCGACTAGGTCGAACTGCTCTGATACTAATTGTAACACCCCGATAATTTCTAACTTGTAGAAACTACCGAAATGCACTACTGGCATATATCGGTGACTTTCCTTTTAACATATTGAACACCTACTAAACTTCGATGAATCACTCATCAAACGTGCTTAAAATAACTAAACTGAATATAAATAAAGTCGGTTCTTACACCCTCAACTAGTGTTCAATACTCAAAACCGAAAGTCTGCGGAAGCGATTTACAACTTGAAATACATAAGTCGTACAATCGTACATCTAAGACACTGAATAAAAATACAGAGATACATAACATGACAAAATAAACAGCGTCAGCAACTCCTCAAGCCGTCTCCTTAGCCATGCCTCATCGTCTTCAACTTAACCTGCGACTCTAAAAAACAACAACATGGATTGGGTGAGACAACTTGTCTCAGTGAGTTCTATCGCGACCCCTTACTAAACCTCTCGGTTCAATTATGCTTGATTCATTATTCAAAACTCAAAACTCATAGTCCTCAAAGTTGACTATGTGGCTGAACTAATCTCAATCACTGAGCCTAAACAATGTTAGCGTGTCACCGGTCACTCGGCATAATAAGCTTCCGATGAACCCGTCCCCACTAATCACTAGTGGGTCCCTAACGGGGCCTAGGTTCATAAGGCTCATGACTGCCTCTCCCCCAGCACACTAAACTAAATAGGGTCGTCACCCTAACAATGATGCATATGATATACAATAATAATGGACAATGAAAACTACTCAATCACTGAGCCTTAACATAAACATCTACTCATTCACTGAGCTTTAACATGACCTAATCTTATTCTGAACATTAGGTGATCTAATTATTAATTTAACCTTATAATTTAGTGATCTCACATGGATTACTAAGGTTCGCTAACTTAACTTAACAATCTGACTAAACCAGTCAATCCAGCACAATACATCAGTCACATTGAACAATATCCACGGCATAACTTATCTCGATCACAATCATAGCATGAAACTTTAAATACATCACATGAACTCAACTCAATCATAACTGAATTCATAATACTAATGTGTTTCCATTGTTGGGAAACCTTGAGGAGTGGATTAGAAGGGACTTGGGACCAATCGGATTAGCTTAGGACGTATTTTAAAAGTTGGCATCAGAAGGATACGCACGGTCCGTGCGCTATGGCGCACGACCCGTGCGCGTTTTCAAAAATGGCACCACGAGCTTCAGAATCTCACGCACGACCCGTGTGCCCATACACACGATCCGTGCGTGACTATCAGTATTTCAGAAAAACAGTTTTCGCGTTTTCTTTTCTACTCCGATCGTTCCCATATCCATTTCGATTCACATTCAAACTTGATAACACATCAATACAGACATGGAAACCAGTACATACAGTACAATCAATAATATTCATTCAACAATCACACTCATGCAATTTAGCAAATTTCAATTCCAAGGATCTCATGACTCGACAACTCACACGCGAGATTTTCGTAAACATTATCGACTCGAATTTTTATAAAACGCGAGACCTAAACCGGGACACACATACATGCACATATTTATGGTTTCCCTAGTGAGTTATAGAACTCACCTTTTGATGATGACAAACAACCCACACCGAGACTTCACGATCACCATCACACGGTGACTCCAAATTCCCCCAAACCGCTCCAATTAACTTCCAACCGGAAACCCAGCCACTGAACTACTCTCTAGGTTGCTCCAATTTGCGTTTCAGGTACAGGGGCTGGTTCTACAACTCTCCAACATAACATGCAAGGGACAGATTTGGTGGTTGGCCATGTGAAGCTCAAGGTGGTCTTCAATGGTGGAATGTGGTGGAGGAGAAGGATGGTTTCGAAAATTGTATCAATGGAGAGAGGATGGAAAACTGAAACTAATGGTGAAATCAGATTGCACATGCAAGGCATTTCTGAGGAACTCTCCCTTCTTCCTTCTCTCCCTCACGCCCCAAACTGAAACTAATGGTTTTCAGAATTTTTGTTTTAAGGAATGAAGTGTTTCTGTTTCAGCTGGAAGGTACACATATATATAGGCTAGGTAAAAGACTACTATATCCCTCACTTAAACTTTTCATTCCTCATGACTCCTCACCATTCTAATTACCCTACTTGACATAATTAATATCAATTAAGCACACAATTCATATAGTAATTAAATCAAGCAATCCACTATCAATTTATTTTATTTCAAATCAAAACAAGAATTCACAAAAAAAATAATTCACACGAAATTATTTAAATAGCGAAAATTGGGGATATTACAGACAGTTTGTTGCTTAAACCATGGTGACGGTTTGCACTTCATGCCCCTATGGTCACGGCTTGCATGGAGAAAAGAAGGGAAAGGATACACACTTACCCAAGAGAAGGGGAAAAGAAGCTTGCTCCAAGCTCAAATGTGTGGTCCCAAGAAGCCTTATCTAAGCAACCTTATCCTTTCCCACTCCTCTCAAAATTTCAAAGATAAAAAGCAAAAGTACCGTCATTGCGGTAAAGATATCTTGCACGATCTGACAAGGCAGACGAATCAACGCATTGAACAAATCGACAAAAATCCTTCAAGCCAAGACCATCCTCCAAAATAATCTCGGCTTGGGGGGCAGCTGTTCTGAACTGAACCAAGAGGCCCATTCAGCAATTGGACATGGATTGGCCCAATCACTTTGGTCCATATCCACAATATACAAGCCCAATTGTAACTATCATACTTGGATGTCTCTGATCAATTCTATCAATCCGACGATTCACAACGGGCACGATTCCCTATAAATACGGGCACACATTGCCATTAATAGGTACATTCTCATTCCTAGCTAAATCACTCATCTATTCTCAATACTGACTTGAGCATCGGAGTGGCTTCGTAGGTACCCCTCCCGGGCTCGCTCTAAACCTCCGGCCAGACAGCAGCAGATCTACCAACTGCAGCCTACCAGCACTGCAAGTTACAGAACAAGTTGTATATAATCTAGGGGATTAGATTAGATTATCTAACTGAAAAAGATATATACAAATATATTGGTTACATAACTTTTCGTTTTTTATTTGATTTTATTGCATTCCAAGTAATATTGTGACAGAAATCTATAAAGATTCATGGTTACTCTCATTTGAGGACTATTTTCATTGTTCTGATGATATTCCCAAAATATGACGCCTTTGTTAATTTGCCAACTGTGACTAAAACCTATAATGTGGACTGTATAAATAGTTTGAACCATAGGTCTTTATAGTTGCTTTTATCACTTGTAAGATATATATATATATATATATATATATATATATATATATATATATATCAGGTATTTGTTTGTTTCTTTTATACTGTTTGAAAGACATGAGAGAAGCTAAGTTGTGTTTCTCTTTTTTTCGTGTGTGCCAAAGAGTCTTTTTTGTTTGAATTCAGTTGATTTTCATTAAATTTTTATATTCCGAGTTCATAATGTTATTCAACTCAATATTACAAATAAGATTAATACAGTTAAACAAATGAAAAGAAAAGAAAGCTTAAAATTAATTCATCTAGCATAAAATTTTAGTTGGGACACCATTTTATGTTTTTTTATCTTAAAAAACACATTTTATCCTTAACTTGTCCATAAGAATAGGGAGGCCAACCAATTTGGTGGATAGCCTTGCAAAAGAAGGGTATATTTTGATGGATAGCCTTGCAAAAGAAGGGTCCATAAGAATAGGGAGGCCAACCAATTTGTTGCTGCGCTATTTTTCTGTCATTGTCGCATAGCAGATTGGAGTGGAGCGGATTGAAGAAGTTGAACCCTCAGCTTTCGGTCTCAGACAGTGCCTCATGTTATGCTCTGTGCATACAACCTGACATGTGATTAATCATTGGTCACTAGTGCAAAAAAGGTTTTTTCAATCGGTTATTTGGCACATTTGGAATCGGTTATTGGCTGATTCGAATACTCCCGATTCTAAATGTGGGGACATTTTGAATCGGTTATTTAACTGATTCAAAAGTGACATTCAGAATCGGTTGTTTGTAACAACCGATTCAAAATGTGACATTCAGAATCAGTTGTTGCAAACAACCGATTCAAAATGTGACATTCAGAATCGATTGTTGCAAACAACCGATTCAAATTGCAATTTTGTCATCAAATAAATTACTGAATGCAACTGTAATATTCATACAACAAGTGGTAGATTCGCCTACTGGTGTAACAAATCAACACGATCCTGAGATGGTACCCAGCAATCATGAATAATTAATTTATTAATTTCAAAGCGAAGGATACAACTCAGCTGCCCTATGCAGCATGTGAACTGGTGGCTTAACCCACCAACTAGGAAGAATCGGCTTAACTCGAGTTCAACCACTGAAACTGAAATGAAATCTCACTCCCCATGACCAGCCCCTGACTTCACTATTTATAGAATTCATAGGAAGACAGTTGGGTCATTTACAACAGCCAGCCCCTCCCAGTAGCTAAAACTAACTATCCTAACCACTAAATAACCAACCTAACAGAACAACTGAAATCATCCTCGGCGCTGGGTTCTTTTGGTGCAAATCCTAGTTCAGCCAAAACAGCTTCAAGCTCTTCAAGCTCTTGGTCTGATGGACTTACTTGTACAAACATCAAAGTTTTTGAGTCACCTCCTGCAGTATGATGCAAAAAAACATATGCAGCAAATGTTACCAACATATTTATTTCTACAGAAACTGGATCTTACTCCTAAAAATGAACATATGGTACTCTATCTCCAACATTTGGAGCAGTAGCAGCATCTCGCTGTCAATTACAGAATCAAATTGAATATATTTATGTCCCAGAATACAGAAACACGACAAGCTCAATAAGCAACAAAACAAAAAATATAAATCCACGGCTCAAAATGAACACTGCATAGTTCCAAAATGAACCTGTCAATTAGAATTTTGTGAAGGCAGTCATTCACCAGGTTTTTGACCAATAAAGCCATAGAGATATAAAGATAAATGTTTACCTTTAGTGTCCATTTTGTCAAAATTGTCTGGTTTTGTCCAAAACAAACCAGCGTATCTCTTCTTGCTAATCAGGAGATATGAATAGCAAATCTTCTCAAATTCAAGTTTGATGGGCTTCACAATCAAAGTGATAAGAAGCACATAAGGAAAAATCAACAAAACAAATAAACAAAACAGTCAATTTCAAACACATTTATACAAAAATAGAGTCTCAAGAAAATTGAATCCTAGAGCAATCCCTTAATAAGTTTCACAGAAATATAACGATTAAAATACCTTGTGCAGAGAACATCCTGATGAAGTGAACCTTGGCACTCCTGACACTGTGTCCACAACCTCCCAAAAAGTATCTCTAGATCAGACACTGCAGCCATACCATCACAAATATTGCCCAATGAAAAACAGCTAGAATCAGCGAGTACAACAAAAACATTTGAAATTGAGCAGGCAAGGCTCAAGAAAAGTTACCTTGAGCAACTATTTTACAGTACAACTCGGCTTCCCTCCCTTTGCAATGTGAGCAGAGAGTGTGATCTCCCTTGCTGAGCCAAATGCAACAAAATAAAAAGATATTATTAGGCCTTTTAATAACAGTCGTATGCATCAAAATATATGAAAATGAACCTCAATACTAAGTGTATCTCTGGGTGAGCAATTGCAAACTTGATTTTAGATGATCTTGGTTTTGTAAAATTGATTTTAGTTAAAAATAAGTTTGAAATGAATTAATTTTAGAAGAGTAATGTTGTTTGGATAGTTTTTATTTGGGTGAATAAGTACTTAAAAGATACACATTTTATACTATTTAATAGAAAGTTATTGGATAAGTGAAACTTCAAATATGTCAAAGTTGTTGAATGAAAGCAACAAGAAAACTTCACTACTAAAGCAACAAATCATACTTCAACCACAGAAATTTGAAGAGAAAATCATACTTGCAAAAGAAGTGACCACTAAAAGATATGAATAAATGGCAAATCTTTGTAATTCCTGTGCGTATTTTTTTTACTATAATCAAAAGAAGTGACCAATAAAAAGGGAATACATAAAAATAAAATCAACCAGGAAAATCTTAGAGCATCAAGTCAATACAATTAGGAAATAGGAAAAAGTACCCAAGTAAAGCTTTGCAACCAATGCAAGTAAGCCGTTTCTTAGCAAATTTCATTATGCCACTATTTGACGGAGTAGAAATAGAAATAGATCGTGTGTGGCTTCCATGGAGAAGTTCTGTAACATCCTCAAAATAATTAGGCGAATTATTTGGATGTTAACCCAATTGGAATAATTTAGTGACCGGTAAACTTATTGAGTGCTAAAATTATTTATTGGATGTCATTGGATCGTTAACCGGATGATACGGGTCAAGGAAGTTTTGAAATCGAAATAAGGGATTAAGATCAATATGGTAATTGGACCACGCTACCACTTATTTATTAATTAAATATATGTGTGTGTGTGTGTGTTGAATAAAGAAAGAAAAGAAGAAAGGAAAGAAAGGAAAGAAAGAAGAATACGCAGAGAAGAGGAAAGAAGAAAAGAAAGAAGAAGAGAAAGAAGAAAGAAGGAGAAGAAGGATCACCCCCCAAGCCCCACACTTCATCACCTTCATCATCTCACCTTCCTTTTCAAAACCCAAGAAGTAGGTGAGTTTTCCTCCATTTTCCCCCCTATTTTATGACCTACGAATTTGTGAGGATTTTGATGGTGATTTGGTGAAATCGTGTATTGTGTGATGAAATTGATGATTGAATCATGCTTAGGATCGAAGTCAAGAGCGATTGAACGCGATTGGAAGCTCGAAACGAAGTTAGGAGCGGTTCGGTGTTGATTGGGTTCGATTCGGTGATTTTGACATCTCGGTGATTTCGGCTCGGCAACGACTCTCGCTTCAAGGGTGAGTTTTACTCACATTTAGGTTTATTCCGTTTTAAAAATGCATTTTTGTGTGACTTGGTTTCGAATGATTTTGAGTCGAAAACGTTATTTTGATATATATCGTGTTTTGACGAAATTCGTAATTGTTGGGTTTTTGTTTGAATTGCTTGAATGTTTGATGTGGATTGGACTGGAATATTGCCTGGTATGATCTGTTTTCGAGTTAGGAAACGATTGGAGTGAGTTTCGGATTAAACGGAAAGCGAATTTTTATGAAAATGGCTATTTTTGGAATGCTGTCAAATGCGCACGATCCGTGCGTCCCAGGGGCACGACCCGTGCGCCTGGTTCGGTTTCAGTTTTTAAAAATTTCTAACAGGGCGCACGATCCGTGCGTCCCAGGGGCACGACCCGTGCGCATGGTTCTGTCCAAATTTTTCAAGGTGCCCTAAATGATTCCGTTTCGATCCTAATCCTTTCCTAATCCTTTCCTAACCCTTCTATAATGATATTAGGCTTATAATGCCATGATTTTGGGTATGTTTAAAAAGGGTTTTATAAAATACTTTCGAAGTTGAAACTCTTTCGAAAAACCGAACAATAGTACACGTGTACGGATATGTTATATTGATACCAAAGCGAACCATGAGTCCATGTGTCTGTAGATATATTTATTATATCGAGTTGGGTGACGACCCATGTTAACATACTAGGCGGGGAAGTCATGATCCCTTACCCTAGGCCCGCACACCATTAGGGAAAGTACTATTGGTAAGGGGGTTCACCGGGATTTAGCACAGGATTGCAGTCGGTGTTATGTTGAAAGTTTTGTTGTACGGTTCACCGGGATTTAGCACAGGATTGCAGTCGGTGTCGTGTTGAATTAAAATGCACGTGGTGAAATTAAACCACGAATGAAAGAAAGTCCTATAATACGGTTCACCGGGATTTAGCACAGGATTGCAGTCGGTGTCGTGTTAAGTTAAATAGGATTCATAATTGAACCGAGAGTGTAGATAGGGGTCTCGGTAGAACTCACTGAGATTGTATCTCACTGTTTAAATGTTGTTGTTTTACAGAGAAACAGGGACAGAAGAAATCGCAGAGGCACGAGTAGGTGGCCCCGGGAGATGGATGATGACTTAGCTTTATGTTTAAGTTTATTTTCCTTCTGTTGTCTATGTATCACAGTACTATGACATTAGTGTTACATTTATCTTTCATTCCGCTTTCTTGTATGACTCTGACTACCACAGTTGCTGACAGTTTATGGTCTGAGAATCGTATGGTCTTAATTTTGTATAAGACAGTTATGTTATATTTCAGCAAAAATTTTATAGTGGTATTCAGTGTCTGAGCAGGAAATATTATCTCTGATGATTTAGGTTTGGTGCACTCGGGTGTTTTTAGCTGATAAAAATATCGGGGTGTTATAAGTTCCTTGCTAGCATTCTTCAGAATTGGCTCAAAAATTCTAAGAATTGGCTGCAACATGAATTAAATCAATATAGAATAGTAAACATTGGAGGAATCTGAAACAGATATAACACCAACCTTGCTAATTTGATTCTCAAGATAGTACTGAGGATCTATTGGTATATTGTTCTCTAACACATAGATGGGATCCTCCGATCTCTCATAAGCCTAATTTTCTCAAACAGGTTAGAATTCTGCCTCTTCCATGGAATGTGCTGAAAGAATAAAGTCAAGATTAGTCAATATGTAAGAAAGAGATAGATACAATACATTCATGTGGTTAAGAAACAAAATATATAAACAAGCTGAAAATAAGCATAAACCGGCAAAGATCCCAACAAGCAGTAACATTTCAATTCAAAAGGTTTCAAAGACAAAAAATTCAAAAGGTTTCAAAGACTTGTATTACAAACCGGCAAAGATCACGGTGCCAGGTAGGGATGTCGCGTTAAAAACACACTTAGAGCAAGTGTACTCTATCGCAGAAGTAGTATAAAAGATTATCGTCTCCACAGGGATTAATTAACAAGTACCAAACTAATCGAGATTATTTATTATTTAGACGAACGAATATTTGAATTGTAATGGAACAAATAAAAAAGAAATAAATAACAATAATTGAAATACTAGATTTAATAAATGGGGAGAGGTCTAGGATCACGGTTTCACTTGCAAGCTTCGATTCCCCCTATGTCTAATCCTACCTGAATTCCCTTATTTTACTTAATTACCAATCCCTTTAGTAAAACTATTAATCCGTTTGGTCATTCGCGATTAATATTCTTTTTCCTAAATTAACCCTCGTTTGGTCATGCAAGAATTTAAATTCAGGAAAAGCATAAAGAGCAAAAAGGTTGAATGATTGGAAGACTAAATTATGGTTTGGTCATGCCCTAATTATAGCCCCAATTATCCTATAGGTCCACCAACTAATTGCAGTACGGTCGTTGATCAACTAATTGATTATAAACATGCAAAGGGTAGCTAATCCTAATCATGTGATAAAAACAATAGGACAATATTAATTAAAATAAAAACAGGAATTCAAACCAGAAATTAGAACATAAAAAGGTCTCTAAACATGCAAGATCCACCTAAGACCCTAGAAGAGGATTTAGCTATCCATAGTGTTCGAGAACAATAAAATAAAATTAGGAGTCATAAATTACAGAGATAAAAATAACCCGGAATAGAGAAATTTCTGATCCTGAAAATTTAGTCTCCTTTTTCTGCTCCAGAGCTCTCACACGGTGTCAAGAACGGGTACCAAATTCTTCCCTCTCTCCTCTGCGTTGCTACTGTTCACGTGGTTTTTCTCTATATTATTGTTCGGCTACTGTACGCGTATGTGTAGGGTACGGCCGTTTATTATCCTCCCCCTTCAATTGTGAAGCTCTGTAGCGTGCGTTCTCCTTTGCGGCTTTTCTTGTTAATTCTCTTTTATAATTGAAGCATAGGGTTCCCTCTTCAACTTGTTGTCTACGGCTCTCATATGGATATGGATTTGGGCATTCATTCTTGGCTTCAATTGCCATCATGGGCTTCACTTTCAATTCCAACAATTGGGCCATTGGACCTTCCTTTACATATTGTTTCTTTTTTTGCTTTGCATGCATTTCATTTCTTTTGCCAAATATATATATATATATATATATATATATATATATATATATATATTTATATATATATATATATATATATATATTATTTAGGACTTTATATTTTCTGCAAAAATAAAGAGTAAAGTAAGTCACTTATTTATTTAATTCGTAATAACTACTCTAAAAATGGCTCAAAAATATCTCTAAAAAATGCACCTATTTGGAGTTTATCAACTCCCCCACACTTAACTTTTGCTTGTCCTCAAGCAAATTTCTTGGCTCACTAAATTTTTCAAATAAGTAACAGAGACAGCCAAATAAGGAACCCAAACTTAGAAGCACAATGACAGACAATAGACATTATAGCACATATGAGGTGTCAAAAGGTTGCCCAATTAGAGGCTCAAGTCCCTAAAGAATACATTTCTGTGAACAAAGGCACTCGCTCACAATCTCTCTAAGTGTTTAGGGACTAGGGAAATATACACTCAAGTTTCCACAAAATGCACATTACCATATGCTTGTAATTTGACCAAATCTCCACTAAATAGTTCATATGCATGCAAGAGATGGGGTTTCATGGGTTGTAATGGGGCCAGGGTGAATTTATGCAGGGTAGGAAATAAGAACAAGGGATAATCAAATGGCTAAAAACAATAAACAAATAGTAACATTTGAAACCAAATATGAAGCTCCTATTTATTTTACAATTTTTGCCCAAACTCCAAATTAATTCCATTTCCTTCTTCACTCTTTTTCTATTGAGTAGTCTTTTTTTTTTGATTTGCCCTTTGGCTCTTTCATTCTTTTGATGTGCATTTTCCTCATTCTTGCTTTCCTTTGCTCTCTTCTCTTTTTTTTTTCAACTTTTCATATTTCTATTTTTTTCTTAGGAGGAAAAGGTACTTGTAACCACATTAACCACTCCTATTTTGTTTTTATGTCCCGATAAGATAGACAATTGAAATACAGGACAAAATTGTAACTTTCAATAGTTGCTCCAAATTTAATTTCAAATGGTTACCACAAAAAAAAAGAAAAAATTATATCTGGGTACCAAAAAAAATATAACAAATAGGCTCAAATGGGGCAACTAATGGATAAATTCAACAAACAACTCTGAGGCCAGAAAAATACCTAAATTCCCCAAATCTTTTTACATGATGCAAATCAATTTTCGCCTTGAAATGGTCAAAAGACAAATTCTAGAATGTAGCAAATTGGGAAACACACTCATAGAAAGAAAAGGGGTAAAATTTTTTTGATTTAGTATCAATCCCCTTATGAAGGCTCAGATCTCACATTTAGAAGCTAGTTCACAAAAAGTACTCAACAGGGACAAATGCTAATTATCAGCTTCCTAAGGACATCCTCACAGTTACAATTAAGCACAAGTCTGTCAAGTAAATTAATTATGGGATCCCCTAAAGGCAAAATCTCTATTTTTTTTTCTTCAGTTTCTATATCCAAAACTAGCCAGAAAAAAATGCTATCAACATATGTAGTGGGTATATGCATTAATAGAGATGAATTGACAAAGTTAAACTCTCCTCGCCCTCACTAGCCTAAAGCATGGTCCTCAATGCAAAATATCAAATTGGCACAAAAATAAATAAATGAGAGAGTAAGAGCGACTTCCCTGAGAGAGCTTGCAGTCTGAGCTTATTCCTAAAAACAAAATGAAACAAATTAAAAGTAAAAATAACTGAAAATAAAACACAGGTTGCCTCCTGCGAAGCGCTTGTTTAACGTCGTGAGCCTGACTATAGTTGATGCTCAATCTGGGGGCTCTCCAAGAGCGAATTTTACATCTAACGCAGTACACCTTCTTAGCTTTCTAACAATGTGGTTCACATTATTCTTTCTTTTTCCACGTGGTGGATGAACTTCAAAGGATGGTGAAATTTTTATTTTATCTCCATCCACCACTATGCTAGGATCCTGCAAAATAAGATTTTTTTTCAAAAGGTCCTGCATCTTTAATTCACAAAAAATGTTAGTTTCAACCACATCATCAAAATAAGGAGAAGTTAAAGAAGAGAAATTTTCATTTGAATTTAAAGCTTTAATAACATCATCTTCTTTACCACTCCTTAAAGTTACCTTTCCCCGGTGAACCTCAATCACAGAATCACCAATGGTTAAAACAATTTGCCCAAAAATGGGCGCTTTCTCCTCTTTCTCCAAATCTAGAACCAATGGATCTTTCTCATTCTCCTCACAACCGCTCTCATTAATAGGATCTTTTGTTTCAATATGACTCCCTTCAGTAGGAGCTACTATTTTGATTTGACTCCCTTCAGTAGGAGTCTCCTCATCTTTCTTGAGAGCTTCTTCCTCCAGCTTATATTCCATGGAGACACCTTCATCTCTCGTAGGAATACTTTCTTTGTATTGCTCAGCTTCTTCATTTTGGGTAGACTTAGTTTGTGAAGGAGTTTCTTGGGCCTCTTGAGATAACAAAGCAATGAGACTTGAGATTTGACCATTCAGGCTTTTAAAATTTTCACGTGTCTGCTGCATTAATTTGGCCAAGACCTCATTGACATCCGACTTTTCCTCCTCTTGCCTTTGCACTTGTAGTGACTCATAATTATCCCAGTGGGAGGAATAAGGAGGTGGCTCATAGTCATCCCAATAGTCTGAATAAGGTTCATAAGGAGGAGGAGAAATTTGCATCTGACATTGAGACATATACCAATATGACTTCTCTAAATTCCTTTGTGCCTCTGCATCTCTAATATAATCTCCAATTGTCTTAACCATGATTTAAACTTTTATCTGCAAAAAAGGTGAACTGCAGCGGTCTCTTGGGAAAGTATTAGCAGCCTTTTTTTTTGTATTTTTTTTTCAATAAGATAAAAAAAAAAATAAAACAAAACTAGTGCATAAAAAATGTCTAAAGCAATAAAAATCTTTTTCGTTTAATATTGCTAAATTAATCCCCGGCAACGGCGCCAAAAACTTGTCGCGTTAAAAACACACTTAGAGCAAGTGTACTCTATCGCAGAAGTAGTATAAAAGATTATCGTCTCCACAGGGATTAATTAACAAGTACCAAACTAATCGAGATTATTTATTATTTAGACGAACGAATATTTGAATTGTAATGGAACAAATAAAAAAGAAATAAATAACAATAATTGAAATACTAGATTTAATAAATGGGGAGAGGTCTAGGATCACGGTTTCACTTGCAAGCTTCGATTCCCCCTATGTCTAATCCTACCTGAATTCCCTTATTTTACTTAATTACCAATCCCTTTAGTAAAACTATTAATCCGTTTGGTCATTCGCGATTAATATTCTTTTTCCTAAATTAACCCTCGTTTGGTCATGCAAGAATTTAAATTCAGGAAAAGCATAAAGAGCAAAAAGGTTGAATGATTGGAAGACTAAATTATGGTTTGGTCATGCCCTAATTATAGCCCCTAATTATCCTATAGGTCCACCAACTAATTGCAGTACGGTCGTTGATCAACTAATTGATTATAAACATGCAAAGGGTAGCTAATCCTAATCATGTGATAAAAACAATAGGACAATATTAATTAAAATAAAAACAGGAATTCAAACCAGAAATTAGAACATAAAAAGGTCTCTAAACATGCAAGATCCACCTAAGACCCTAGAAGAGGATTTAGCTATCCATAGTGTTCGAGAACAATAAAATAAAATTAGGAGTCATAAATTACAGAGATAAAAATAACCCGGAATAGAGAAATTTCTGATCCTGAAAATTTAGTCTCCTTTTTCTGCTCCAGAGCTCTCACACGGTGTCAAGAACGGGTACCAAATTCTTCCCTCTCTCCTCTGCGTTGCTACTGTTCACGTTGTTTTTTTCTATATTATTGTTCGGCTACTGTACGCGTATGTGTAGGGTACGGCCGTTTATTATCCTCCCCCTTCAATTGTGAAGCTCTGTAGCGTGCGTTCTCATTTGCGGCTTTTCTTGTTAATTCTCTTTTATAATTGAAGCATGGGGTTCCCTCTTTTTTTTTGGTCAACTTGATATAGCTTTCATTTAAGAAATGGGCTAAGCCCAACCATTACACAAAGGAAAAAAGGCCACACACAACGGCCAACAAAGAAGACAATACGAGATAGCCCAACACCGGCCCAAAACAAACCAACGCTAAAACAAAACAAATAAACAAAGCTAGGCAGAGAGTCAAACAAAGAGAGAAAGGAACGAAAACCAACAACAGCGAAAAAAACCCTAGAATAGATCGCAACCCAAATCAAGACTATCTGCTCAACCAAACCATGAATCAACAGCCATCCAAATTCAAAATTGTTCGAAGCTTATCAGGAGGCGAAGTAATCCAATTGGCAGGTAGTAAATTTGTTGAAGCAAGACTTGCTACGCAATCGGCAGCTCGATTCCCAACTCTGTTGATCCACCGAAAATCACAAGAGGTAAAGCCATTTTTGATTTGTAAAATGTCTCTAACTATAACATTGATCTCACCTCGTTGATTTTGATCTTTGCAAGCCTGAATCAAAGAGAGAGAGTCGGACTCGAAGACTACATCTTGTATATTGAGGCTCGTAGCTAGCAAGGATGATGGCTTCTCTAAAGGCAAAAGCTTCAGCAGCAAGCGGAGATAAAGCATAGATTTTTGAGGTACTTCCTACAACTATAATTCCACAACTATTCCTGGCCACAATGCCAGAGAAACCTTTCCCAGTATGTACATCAAATTGTGCATCTGTGTTGAATTTGATGATGTTGTTTAGAGGAGGACTCCAATTAGCCATAGTCCTCCTTTGACCACACATTGCATTCATTTGATGATTATTAATAGAAGTAGGAATAATCATTGAAGAAAAGCTAGCTTTGATAGTATACAGAATATCATTTGGCCTAGGGATTTTATCCTCAAAACACATTAGATTCCTAGCTTTCCATATGTTCCATATTGCTATCATAACATAACAAATCATTAGCTTCTTATCATTCCCTTGACACCAATTTGCCTCTAGAATAGAGTCAAACCAATCCCCAAAGTGAGAGATGTTGTAATAAGTAGGAACGGAGCAAATTTGCAATCCAAACCAGACTGGGGTAGTCCAAGGACATAGGAAAAGTAAGTGTTCAATAGATTCATCAGCCTCTTTACAAACAGGACACTTAGGAGATGAAGCAATCCTCTTTTTCATCAAATTTAAGTTAGAGCTGATAGCATTATGCTTGAGTTTCCATATGAAATGTTTAATTCTTCCAGGGACCTTAGCTTCCCAAATTAGATTCCAAGATGCCTCTGAATGCAAATAAGAAGATTCTGGTTTAACATTTTTAGCTTCAATACCACTTCTCAGCACCTTATAACCAGATTTAACAGAATAAATACCATCCTTAGAGAGAGGCCAGTACAGTTTGTCAACAAAATCCAAACAGCTTATAGGAGTTTTTAAAGCCCCAATAGCACTATCTGGAGAAAGGTTTAAACGTAAAGCACTGAGATTCCACTTTTTTGATGAACAATCAATAAGCTCATGAACCTTATTAATATTACATTCCTGACTAGTAGTAGCTAGATCCCCAGAAGCAAGCCAAATATCCTCCTTGATACTCACTGTTTTCCCATCTCCAACATTCCACCTCCCTTGTTTCTTTAGCAAGTCTCTACCATGAAGGATGCTCCTCCAAACCCATGAAATGCCCGCTTTAGGTTTCACATTCCAAAAATCCTCCTTTGAACAATAAATTCCTCTCAACATTATAGCCCAGTAATCATTTTGACCATGTAAGCATCTCCAAGCCTGTTTTGAGAGGAGTGAGGTATTCTGAGTAGCAAAAGACTTAAAGCCCATTCCACCTTTATTCTTACTACCACACATGAAGTCCCAAGACTTCCAATGAATTCCCCTAGATCTTACTTTTGAACTCCACCAAAAATTAGCCACTGCAGAGCAAAGGGACTGACAGAAATTTTTTGGCAGCCTTACAATAGACATCACATAAGAAGGAATGGCCTGAATAACAGCTTTTATAAGAACCTCCTTCCCAGCTTGAGAAAGAAACTGTTCTTTCCAACCCTCAATCTTAGAGAAGACCCTCTCTTTGATCCAAGCAAGAGCTTGAGTTCTAGAAGCACCCCACTCCGCAGGAACTCCTAAATATTTCCCAGGAGAATCCCACAAAGGAATATGTAAAGCATCAGACAGATTATGCTTTGTATGATTAGGAACAGTAACACCACAAATCAAACCAGATTTTTGAAGATTAATCTTCTGGCCAGAAATCCTTGTAAAATCATTAAGAATAGCCACAATTTGATAAATTTCCTCCTTTGTTGCCTTTCCAAAAATTAAAGCATCATCTGCAAAAAACAAATGAGTAAGAGTAGGGGCTTTAGAAGCCAACTTCAGACCTAGAGTAAGACCTGCAGAATTTGCACTAGACAACATTCTTGATAGAACATCAAACACAAGGATAAACAGGTAAGGAGACAGAGGATCTCCTTGCCTGAGACCACTCCTAGGCACCACAACTCTACTCCTAGCACCATTAACCTGATAGACATAACTGACAGAAGAAACCAGAGACAAAACTATAGAAACCCAGTCTTGACAGAAACCAAATGCAAGCAAAACATCTTTTAGAAAAGACCAATCCACTCTATCATAGGCTTTGTTCATGTCCAACTTAATAGCAAATCCATTATTAGCAGCAGATTTTTTCTTTTTTAGACAGTGAAAAGCCTCTTGAGCCACAACTAGATTGTCTTGAATCAATCTACCCCCAACAAAAGCACTTTGTTGTGGAGAAACAAGAGAATTGAGGATAGGTTTAAGCCTATTAACCATCACTTTTGAGATGATTTTGTAGATAAAATTACAACAGCTAATTGGCCTTAGCTGTCCAATTTCTTCAGGATGAGATACTTTAGGAATGAGAGCCACCAGAGTTTCATTAACTGATTCTCCTAGCACCCCTGAAACAAAGAAAACAGAAATAGCTCTCAAGATATCATCCTTGATGATATCCCAATTATTCTGAAAAAATAACCCATTAAGACCATCAGGACCAGGAGATTTAAGAGCACCAAGAGAAAAAACTGCACTTTGAACTTCAGACATCAAAACAGGAGACATTAAAGACTCATTAATCTCCAAAGAAACCAATTTAGGAACAACTCTTAAACACTGAGAGAAAACAGGATTAGCAGGGACATAAATATCCTTAAAATATGCTACAATAGAATTAGAGATATCTATTTGCCCCTCAACCCAACATCCGTCTTTATCCTTTATTCTATAGAGCTTATTTTTATCCCTTCTCTGAATTGTAGTAGCATGAAAAAACTTTGAATTCTTGTCTCCATAGGTTAACCATATTAGTCTAGACCTTAGACCCCAATAAAGCTCTTCTTGTTTCCAAAGTCTTTCTATCTCAGATCTGATCCACCTAATCTCCTCTAAGCAAGATATATTGTTCCCAGCATTATTCAGATACTGAAGTCTAAACTTCAACTTAGAGATTTCAACTGAAGCATTAGAGAAAGTAACTTTGCTCCAACTTTGAAGAGTTCTTTTACAGTTAGAAGCTTTAATCTTGAAATTTTCCCATCCTCCTTCCTCAGAAAACTTAGAATTCCAACCATCTCTAACTACATTTCTACAATCTTCATGCTCATCCCAAAAACTTTCATATTTAAAAAACTTTGGACATTTCAAAGGAGGGTAAGGAAGGAGAACAATAGGAGAATGATCAGAATTAATGATAGGTAAAGCAATACCTGCAGCATGTGGATATAAGAATCTCCACCCCCAATTAACTAGCACCCTGTCAATTCTTTGGTATGTGACAATCCCATCTCTAGGATTACTTGCAAAAGTATATTTGCTCCCCTTCAATTCCAAGTCCATCAAACAGCCAGCATTTAGGAAATCTCTAAAAAGAGATAACCTAATAGGAGGTACACCTCTAATGCCATCCTTCTCAGTAATAGATGTCATCTCATTAAAGTCACCTAAGCAGCACCAAGGTTCATTTCTACGTGGCATCAGCCTCAGAATCTTACCCCATAAATGTCTTCTCCTGTCAAAAGTTGGATTACCATAGATAAAAGTCATCAAAAGAAGATTTCCAGTTTTTTTCTCCTTCAAAGCTGTATGAATATAGTTGATTGTAGACTCTAAGATCTGAACTTCATAATCATTATTCCAAAAAAGACCCAACCCACCAGATGTACCTTCAGCAGGAACACAAAAAACCTTATTAAACTTTAGCTTCCTCCTAACCCTTTCAACTCTTAGTACTTGTGCCCTAGTTTCCATTAAGAACAAAATAGACGGCCTATGAATCTTGATAAGCTCCTGAAGCTCCCTGCTAGTCGTGGATGCCGCCAATCCACGACAATTCCAACTTATTGTAGTCATTTGAAAATTGGGGGCATGGAAAGACCCGCCTCCTCAGTCATAGTATCAGATTCTGCATAAATAAAACCATCAATCACAGCAATAACTCTAGCCTTTTTATTGCCACTGTTATTACTGCTTTCCCCTTCTTCATTTGTGATGCATAAATGCTGGTTTTCTCTATCTCTTTTCAGGTTCAAGCCATATGCAAAATTATTACTCAAAGCCTCCTCAACTCTCATTGGAATAACTGTATCAGAGTCTACAGTTGGAGTAACAGCTTC
The DNA here is from genome assembly GCA_039519185.1 of Astragalus membranaceus. Lineage (NCBI taxonomy): Eukaryota > Viridiplantae > Streptophyta > Magnoliopsida > Fabales > Fabaceae > Astragalus > Astragalus membranaceus. Next base: position 33,421,396 of record CM076853.1, on the reverse strand, counting down.
ATGTGGAAATTGAACAAAGTAGGGAGGGTTACCTTCAAACTCAGGTAATGCATAGTCTTTGCAATCAAGTTTATGAATTTGCAACTGGTTAGCTGGAACAAAGGAAGTAGATGGCTCACTATCAGCCATATTATTCATATTCGTATTCATATCCCCCTCTCCCCCAACTGGATTAGTATTACTACTAGCACCAGTTTCATAATCTGTATTACTCTGCTCATTCTCATCTCTCTTACCATGCTCCTGTGAATCATTGTTAGCTGCATCATGAAAAACCTTAGGTTTAAATGTTGAAAGAAAAGGGCCAAACTTTGGTAATGATTTATTATAGGCAGCCATAACTTGTGGTTTTCTACATTGTCTGTACTCATGACCAAATTCTCCACATTTAAAACACAGCCCTTGTAATCTTTCATATTTGAAGTGAACCCAACTCTTATTTCCATCTTCTTTCTGAATCCAACAGCCTGACCATATAGGTTTGCTGTTATTGATTGCAACTCTGGCCCTTATAAAATGTGTAGCTATACCACCTCCTAGCTTGAAAGGATCATCAATCTCAACAACCCTCCCAACTTTGCTCAACAGAATTCTAGCATTTTCAGGGTTTACATCCTGCCAAGGCAGACCATGTATTTGCACCCAAAAAAGAACATGGTCAAAGTTAATATTATCAAAGGCCTGACCTTCCTCCCACCTCTGTAAACTTAGAAGCTGGTTCATAGCAAACCAAGGAGCTCTATGAAGCACCTCCTCTGCATTTTGAACTGAAGGAAAAGTAAACAGATACTTATTATCCCCCATATCCGTTATGTATAGACCTTTATATTGATCCCATGTTTTGAACATAATGTTTCTAATTGCTTTCTTATTCTGGATCTTATTTGATATCAGCTTTCCCACCACTGCTCTTAAAGCATACTCTATGTTGTTTTTTGTTGCAGGGATCAGTTTCTCCACTACAATCTCTCTTTCATCCTCAGGAATGACACCAATATATGCTCTATCATTCATTGAAAAGCTGGGAACTCACAGACACTGAAACTCTCCAAAAAGGATGATAATGAAGACTCCTAAAACACAATCTGAAGAAACAGAAAAACAGAAACTTCTGTAACTGAAGAACTCAGATACAGAGGAGACCTTAGATCAAACAGAAATAGTTTACAATAATGCTCTTTAGCTCTTTTGTTTTATTTTTGCTCTTTTGCTCTTTTTGCTCTTTTGCTCTTTTTTGCTCTTTTGCTCTTTCTATTGTAAACTAAACAAACTGACTGAAAGGTAAGTAAGAATATTAGATTCTGAAATGAAAGCTGATATGAAAACACCACTGTAAGAAATGAAACAGATGAAAGTTATAGTTGTAGCTGATGAAGATTAACTATTGCACCTTACAATCTCCATAAAAGATAGAAGAAGTACTTCTTTCATAAATATCTTCCACTATTAACCACTAAACAGAAACATTATCCAAAAAATAAACTAAAGAGATATTTAAGGCTATCCCATAATAACTAGACAGCACTACAAAACCAGTAGACACCCGAGAGTGCCCAAAAAATAAAACAGAGGAACACTAGCAACCCAATGGGTAAAGACTAGACCAAAAACCTTTATGGTACCAAACCCTAGCAGACGTTTTTATTTGTATTTCGCTTGAAACATGGGGTTCCCTCTTCAACTTGTTGTCTACGGCTCTCATATGGATATGGATTTGGGCATTCATTCTTGGCTTCAATTGCCATCATGGGCTTCACTTTCAATTCCAACAATTGGGCCATTGGACCTTCCTTTACATATTGTTTCTTTTTTTGCTTTGCATGCATTTCATTTCTTTTGCCATATATATATATATATATATATATATATATATATATATATATATATTATTTAGGACTTTATATTTTCTGCAAAAATAAGGAGTAAAGTAAGTCACTTATTTATTTAAATCGTAATAACTACTCTAAAAATGGCTCAAAAATATCTCTAAAAAATGCACTTATTTGGAGTTTATCAAGGGACATTTTTGTATGTTAGTCGAGCAGTAACATCAAACATTATAATTGCACACTGCCCATGGATACTGCAAAACAAAACCAACACCATGTTAAAAGCACTATTAAGAGAGCAAAGCAGATTCACAAACAAAAGTGAAGGGAACTTATATACCATTACAGATTAAAAGCCTTAGACAAACATGTATAGGCTGATTGTTAACAGCACGGAAAACATAACAGCAAAACATAAGATACAAGAAATTAAAAACTTTTGTTCGATCAAAGAGAGCATTTATCTTATAAAGTCCGAGCTCTTGTAAGCAAGAATACCAAAGTCAAGTCCAGCATTTTGCCTTTCCATCATATGTAACCAGTTGAAGCCTTGTGCAGTATTTCTTACTCTTTGCTGTAGACGCATAACTTCAACAGCTGCTAAATGCTCAGATGTTTGTGGTTGTGGGCAGCTTTCATTAAGCATTGTAGCCATGAGAATGTCATGTCCCTGTAGAAATTGGGAAAGTAAAAACAAATAATGAAATTATGCATGAAACGGAGCCCCTAAACAACAAATGATAGTTCAGGACATTACTAGGCAATCAACAAAAGAAACATGTCTCAGCAATTTCATCTTGGAGTTTTCAAACCCTGGTACATCACACATAGAATTATCTTCCTTTCCACTTCCACAAGCTCTGCAGAAAACAATAGATCACATTACCAAGCGTTGAAATAACCTAAAATATAATAGCAAATGCAAAATAAATACCGACTTGTAGGACATTGGGATTAGTGCAGAATCAACAGGACTCTCCACAATCTTTAAGAAGAATAAACAAAACATTAGCAAATAAATGACAGCAACAAAAATAATCAATAGTAGATCAAATTAGGATCAAGGTTACCTTGGGGACAGAACCAGGTTGAACCTTGTTAAGAACATTACAAAGAATGATCCCACTCATCAAACCAAGTCTAAACTCTTCCTCAAAAGGTTCTGCAGGTAAATCTTTAGCTGCAACAACTTTGGAAACACAGACAGAGAGCATCAAAGACAGAACTTTGAGGAAACAAATCCTAACAACAACAAAACCTAAAAACATCAAAATAGCAAAACAGATTTGGTTCAATGAAGGAAGATGATTAGAACAAAGGAGAGGGAGAGGCGTTTAGGGTTTCCTTCTTTTGCTCTGTGACAAATTAACTGATCGAGGAGATCTATTACCTCTTGATTTAAGGGCGACGAAGACGGGATGAGGGCGAGGACACGGCGGCGGAGCGACGACGAGACAGAGTAAGGCAACGACGCGACAGCGCGGCCTGAGAGACGATGACCGGGGGAGAAGAAACGAGAGGGACGCGAACTGAACGCTCGTGGGTTGGATAGTTGCTAGGGTTTCGGAGCGACTGTGTGCGACGATCTTGGCAGGGCTCTCACGGTGGTGTGCTGGTCTGAGCGCTGTTTCGATGACAGGCACGTGGCCGAGGCGGTGGCTCTCCGTGGTTGTTTGTGTTTTACTCTGAGTGTTCAAGCGGTGGCTCTGAGTAGGAACCCGATTGCTGTTTCGCCTAGGGTTCAGCGGAAGGTGATGAGAGATGGAGTGATGGAGTGCGAGGCTGATGGAGTGAGAGATGAGAGATGGACTGAGATGGAGTGTGAGGCTGATGGAGTGAGAGAGGAGAGATGGACTGATTTAGGGTACGCGAACTGATGGAGTGAGATAAGAGACGGAGAGTTGAAACAACCCTTTAGTAATCGGTTATCAATAAAACCGATTCTAAATGTAAGATATACGAATCGGTTGTTTACACAACCGATTCCAAATGTCTAAATCTACACATTTTGAATCGGTTGTTTAAACAACCGATTCCAAATGTATCAAAACATCTCCCAAAGATCAATTTATTTGCAAAATTGCCACCGCGCCTACATTTGGAATCGGTTATTCAAACAACCGATTCCAAATAGTGCTTCTTAAACCAGATTTTGCACTAGTGGGTGTTTCGGTGTTGTCTAAGTCGTGTCGAGTTGTACTAAATCTGAACTTGATGTATTTTTCTCCATTTAGTTTGAGCATATGATTGAGTGTCCTCTCGAACCCTTCGGAGAAGGTGGGGGGGAGTGTGTACTAATTATGCTTAGTTAAATGATGATGGTATTACTACTAATTTTAATTATCCAAAAAAAAGTTGATCTTGAGATCACTTTTTTTAAACCTTCCCAATTCCATTTTTAAACAATAAATACTTATATTTTCTTTTAGTAAAGAAAGTTGATTTCGGTGTTGCTCTATCTTGGTTCTTCAATCCCTTAGATGGGTACCTATAGACACTCCAATACTCATGTTAGTTGCTATGGAAAAGGAATGAAAAGATATAGAAAGGAATAAAGAAATCCACAAGATTTCAGTGATTACTTCTAAGATGTTTTTCCAGTTGGGAAAGAGCCAGAAGGAAAAAGGAAGAAGCAAGTGTTATATCCGACGTTTTTGGGTATGGAAAAAACCACTAGCTAAGGGCAAGTATACATGTAGCATTGATGCAACTACTTTTGGAAACAAGGAAAATTTGGATCATATTTTTGCTTGAGAAATGATAGGGGAGAAGGCTTAGGTTTACTTTTATCAAATGGTTGAGCGAGTTAGGGATTCATAAGGTGACCTATGAATTCAATTGTAAGCCCGTTGTGGAAAGTATTTTGGTGGATAAGGTCTATCTCAATGAGTTCGACTCCATTTTAGCTAAGTGTAAGGAAAGTTTAGGCATGTATGAAAACTTCGAGTGTTAACCTAGATTTAGCCCATAGTTTAGCTAAGGCATCATGTTTTTATGCTAACCACCGAGTGTTAGAGTACGTGTCATCCTAGATTGTTGATTTTATCATAACTGAAATGAAATAGAGTTGCCTTGGTAAAAAAAGGAAAACAAAGCACTTTATATTTATCAGGTGGGTTGATCCCCTTGATTCACACAAGAGAACTAGTTATGTTTAATTGTATGCACTTGTGAAGCAAACCAACCAAAGAATGTTATAACAACGAAGCTAGGTTAATTCCCTTAGTTTGGTCCGAACAATACTAATTGCTACTACCATAATTCAAGGTTAAAAGATATAGTGTAACTATTGACAACATGTTTTTTGCCAACATGCATGGGGTAGGCACTTTAGAAAGAGAGTCATAGCTTGTTATAGGTAACTGAAATATGGTATATGTTTGTGTACTATATATAGTCCTCAAAATTAACTTCTTTCAAAAAGTACTTTTAAATGGGGTGTGCGGTAGCGAAATTGTACGGTAAAAGAAATAGAGAAGAAATGACTATTGACTCTCTTTCTAAGACAATAGCACAAATAAAAAACAGAAAATGATTGGCAAAAAAGGAAAAATTAGCTATGATTTTTCGGTTGCTTTTGGAGGAGAAGGAATTGAGAAATCCACAAGATTTCAGTGGCTATTACCAAGGAAATGTTGTTCGATTTGGAAAGTACTAGAAGGAAGAAGTATGCCATTTCTCCAACGTCTGGGTATGGAAAAAACCACTAGAGGACTAGTATATGAGTAACATTGGTGTGGCTATTTTTGCGAACCATGAAGATTTGGGTCAGATTTTTGCTTGAGAAATGATTGGGGAGAAGGCTTGGATTTATTAGAAGCTATCAAACGATTGAGCGAGTTGGGGACTTGGGGATCCACAAGGTGACTTATGAATTGGATTGTAAGCCGGTGGTGGAGGGTATATTGGTGGATAAGATCTCTCTTAATGAATTCTGATCGATTTTATGAGAATCCGTTTTAGCTAAGTGTAAGGAAAGTCTAAGCATTTACAAAAACTTTGGGATCAGTTTTGTGAAGAGGCAAGTTAATCATGTTGCTCATATAGTTTAGCTAGGGTGTCATGTTTTCATGCTAACCACCGATTGTTTGAGTATATGTCTTCAAGTATTGTTGATTTTATTATGAATGAAATGAAATAGATTTGTTTTCGTAACCTCCCCCTTTGCCTTCTGCTTCTTTGCCCCCTCCCAATCGTCTCCGGGCCTCCACCTCTAACCTCGATGCTTTGTGATGTGCTTAATGTGAGGATAGCAAGGTGATGCAGGTTGTTGTGGTTTGGAGTGTGAGTTCAGGAGGTGGTGGGTGGAGGTTGTGTGGGGACTCTCAGGTGTTGCCCTACTCCTTTCAGATTTTCTGTTCGCCTTAGAATTTCTTCCATTAGAGTTCTATGGTTGTTTATTTTAGAGGCCTTGTTGGGAATTCTATTATTGTCCTTATTACCAAGGGTTTTGGTCTAGTCCCCCCTTGTGCTTTTTATATCTCTCTTTATTTTATTAATAAATTCGGGCTGACTGCCTGTTTGATTAAAAAAAAAAGATTTGTTTTCGTAAAAAAAGCGCTTTATATTTAAAAGGTGGTTGATCCACTCGATTCACATAAGAGAATCGGTTATATTTAATTTTATGGTCTTGACAAAGCAAACTAACCAAAGAATGCTATAACAACATAAACTAGATTATTTTTTTTTATAAGCAATGTTAGTAGGGGTGAGGAAATGTTAGTTTCCGGGAGTTGAACTCATTTGGATGTCTTAGAGCTACCTACTTGGGATATAAACTAGATTATTTGGTTTAGTTTGATTCAAACAATAATAGTTGTTACTACTCCGATTCAAGGTTAAAAGAAATAGTGTAAATATTGACACCATGTTTTTGCCAACACGTACCCAAAAAATTAACTTCTTTCAAAAAGTACTATGAGATGGGGTGCGCGCTAGCAAAAACGTAGGATATCAATAGTTACTCACTAAAAGAAATGAAGAAGAATATACAAAGATCAACTGAGTCATTGTTTAAAAAAGGACTGTAGTACACAAAGATAGACCATAGTTCAATTACCTAAAACAAGCTAAGATTGTCTTTCTAAGAAAGTAACACATTAAAAAAAACCAAAAATGGTAGGTAAAAAAAACTGACCCCCCTACTAACTTTTTTTTTACATTTTTAGAAGTTATACACTATTTTGACATACAACGCCAAAGTTTCTGAATTCTTCAGAAATTTCACCAAAGGGAACCAACCTATTTTCTTTGTGCCAGGTGTCAGAGTTTTCAAAGCTAAACAAATAGCAGAGTCAAGAGCCAATTTCCAAGATGGCATGTTCTATGAAGAAGTTGAAGTCATGGTGATGAACATTGAGTTGTTTCAACCATGACTCTGCAGCGCTGAATAGATATGATATCTTTTCATTATCATTTGGATCATCATTTAGCCAAAGATCTCCTTGCATTTTGTATGTGGCTAACCCAAAAGGAGGTAGAGATATATTGCCACTCTCCTTTTTCTTGCATTGCTCTCCTTCAATATTGTCACACCCCTTTGAACAATTTCTATCTTTCTCTATCTCCATTTCTTCATTCTCCATTGCACAATCTAAAGACACAAATGAGAAATAACATCAAGTTTACAACAATAATTGGATGACAATTAAACAGGGAACTAAAATTGTGGATTTGATAAAATTGGGGGATCAAAATTGCGGAAAAAACTAGGAAACTAAAATTGGGGGACCAAAACTGTAAAAAGAATGAGGAGACTAAAATTGCAGATATGATAAAATAAGGGGACTAAAATTGCAGTTAAGCCTAAAAGAAACACTGCCAAAACCTCAAATGGATGTATGTGGTAGAATGAAACCAAGGATACATAAAATTGTTGGGAAATAAAACATAATTAGTTCAGAAACATATAAATGATGTTGTGTGTGACCATACACTATAGTATACCACCTGCTCCTATGTAATGACAAGAACTACAAATGATTTGATATGTTTTTTTCATTTTTAAGGAAACAAGAAAGATAACATTGATTGGAATTGAACTAGTTTAAGTTACCTTGGAAAGATGATGACAATGTATGGTAAGTGAGGAAACTTGCCTCCAAGTCCTTGTCATTTTTACGAGTAGGGATAGTATAAATTGGGTACCTATTCAATCATGAAGTGTCAACATAACTTCTTTCTAACCATGGAAACAAAGAGAAACCACTCATCTTACAAAGTTTAATAAGTGCAAGAGCAAAATGTTATATTCACCATGAAACAGCCATCCAACTTGCAGGGGAAAGATCAACACTCTTCAATGTCATTAATGCCGGATGATTTCGAGCTAACTTGGGTATCTGAAAAAATAAATATCAAAAGTAGTGTATAGTGTGAGTGTAACATACAAATATATCCATCTATATTGCCATTTAAATGAGGTTGTCAAAAGTGAATACTAGTTACCCTCTCTTATTCTAGGTTCATTGACAAATTGATGTATCTGGTTTAGTATGTAGACCAGATACATCAGTTATTCAATGAATCTAAAACTGAATATTCATATAAATAGAACCAGTGGAAGTAACAGTTTTGACAATGAAATTCTACCTTCTCCATAAGCGGAACTCGAAGGTAAGGTGAAGCCGTTTCAAAATAGCTTAAGTAAAGGTGGCCGAGCTTATCCTTTGTTGGAGATGAACCCTCCTCGGAGCTTGAGTTCTCAGAAACATCCCAAGTTTTGCTAGAATTGTTACTCAACGATCTAGATAAGTTATCGCTTCCACTATCATCACTCCACGAATCACTTTCAAATTCAACTCTGCAAGACATTGTGTATATAAACATGACATTATTCGCGAAACATATCTTACACCCTTGTTTTCAACACATTGTGTATATAAACATATGAATTGTTTGCAAAACATATCTTATACCATTATTGCCTGGGTTTAATTAGTATACATTATTGCTGTAAAAAGTTTTACACCATCAACCAATAAAAAGTCATAGTATCAATGAATTTTAAGGTAGTTGAGATAACGTCAATCCTATTTTGTGACGTGTCATTTCGTGATTGGCTGACGTTGTAAACAATCTTGTACAACGACCGTGTATATAAGTTAAATCTTTATTTTTAACACATTTTGTATCGAAACATATGACATTGTTTACTACATACCGGGAAGTTGTGCCAACCGGCTTATTGATGTAGATTTGAATAGCAGATAGATATGGAACATAGTAGTGAACCACAGGATCACTGGTCTCTGTTGACTCTCAATCATATGATGTAAGTTAGGCATTTTTAGGACCAATTGTGCAGGGTTTTCATTGTATCACAGTCATTATCTGGGATTTAGTTCAGTTTTAGATAATTGTCGTAGGAAGTTCAATTGTAAGTAATTCCTTCACTTTTGGAGCTAAATGGGACTTGAAGACCTCTTAATTGGTTGTGGCATCTTTCGGCGAACCAGACACTTGCCCGGAAATACAGCGATCTGGAGGAATTTTGCGAGTCAGAACTTTCTGTTGTTTTTCGCGTCGCGACCAGGAGGGTTCGCGACGCGATCTGGAGGAATTTTGCAAGTCAGAACTTTCTGTTGTTTTTCGCGTCGCGACCAGGAGGGTTCGCGACGCGACCTGAAGCAGTTTTGCGAGGCCTGAAGCTTCTGTCTTTTGTCGCGACGCGACGGGCACGGGCCGCGTCGCTATGGTGCGTAAAATTTAGGGTTTTTAAAGTAGTTTCAGTGTTTTTACGGGGGGACTTCGTTTTTGGGAATTGGAGCCACGTTTTGGAGCAGCTGGAGGTGCGATTTTGGAGCCTTCTCACCACTTGGGAACAAGGGATTGAAGGTTCTAAATGTCTTCCTTTATGTTTGTTTTCTATTCTATGTTGGTTTCCACTCTTAGGATGATTTGTAACTAATTCTCTTAGATTAGGGAGAGATGAATCTCCCAAACCTATCATGTGAACCATTGATCTAGTTAATTCAGTTGTTATTCGATTTGCTTGTCTAATTACCTATGTTCTTAACGCTTTTCAATTACATATGATAATTGCGATGATCCAGGCTAGTGATTGCATAGGGATATGAATTAGTAGCTGGAAATTGGGTATTTAGATCACATGCTAGTAATCATCATAGGAATATGTGGTAGCTTATGTGAATTCATTATAATTCTTAATCTTAATGCGTTACCCTCTGGCACGACTCACCTAAGGAATTAGGGTAACTCTTAGGGTAATAGGGGTCTTGAGACAAGGAATTGCCCTTGACCTAAATTAGTGAATTGAATCTAGAAATTGAATAATTAACTTGAATTGGCTGAGGTTCATGTGATAGGCGAGGTGAGAGGATTCGATCCCTAGTCATTTTTCTCGCATTATTAATTCACGTTCGTATTCTGTTACCAATTATTCGATTTATCAAATATCTACAATCTACGAATTTACAATTTTGCTATTGTTGTCAACGCGCAATCCCTGTGGATCGACCGGTTCTTACCGATAAATTGTATTACTTGCGACATTTGGTACACTTGCCAAATTGTTAACAGTCTCCTCTAACATCACAGGTGTACCAGCACCATAAGCACTCCATTCATAATAGTAGTCCCAGAGATCTTTCAAACAAAAGAATTCAACTGTATCCTTATCAAGGGGTTTCCAAAACCTATTTACATCATTAAAGTAGCTCTGCAAAGTAAAAGAAAAAAAGTTAAAAAAATTAAGAAACCAAATTAGAATGAATATCAACACTTTTAATTTTTAACTAAAAATTGGGAAAAGAAACATATTAAGTCTCACAATTATATTTGAAATTGGTAACTTAAAACAATCAAATAGAAAAACTAGAAGAAATATTTTCTCAATTATGTGTTATGACAAAAAATGAATAATACTAACATCATTTGTCATTGGACCACTAAAGAAAACTAATCCAATTCTGCCCACAGATATACTAGATGACAATTTCTTATAGTCACACTACACATGAGGGAATCTAGGGCCACTAGAAAACGTGTTCTTATTATTTCTTTGAGAATTTAAGGTATTTTAGTCAAATATTAGTGGTTAATTAGTTAGAGAGAGAGAGAAAATTGTTAGTTTTTAGAATTTGAATCCTGAAACTTCTACTTTAAAGTTTAAACTCTTTCAGTGTCTTTTAACTAGCTAATCGAGCTAACACTATAGACCGTGAAAATTTAAGATTTATATATAAAGTTGGGCTTATGAGCTCCCAAGTCTTAAGTCTTATCCGGTGGCGGACCCACATAGAGCTGAGGGGGTTCAGTTAAACCCTTGGAAAAAATTGCACTTACCACCCTATATAAATAACCCAAACCCCCTGAAATTTTGTTTTTGAACCCCCTGAAAATTTTAAATTGCACTAGTAGACTAAGTTTTGCACCCATTTGACCCTGGCCTTAAAAAATTTGACACCCCTGACCCTAGGGTCCTGGGTCAGCCACTGGTCTTATTTGAAGTTCGAACTTGGGACATAATATTCAACCTAACAATTTTGGCATTTGCAAGTTGAGCTAAACCTTATCGATGAATGAATCAAATTTAAGGGTTGCATGTAAAGTGTTTCTTCAAACTAAGTTCATTGTTTAGTAGTGCAATTTAATATTTTCAGGGGGTTTGGGTTATTTATATAGATGAATGAATCAAATTTAAGGGTAATGTCTCATGTGAGTCATGTCATTCACATTAAGAGACTAATCTCACGCCATGGAAGTAGGAGACAAAACCAAATAATAGAAAAATATATACATTATTTTCATCTTTCTTTGTTTTCAAATAATAAAACAGAAAAACGGGTTTTTTTAACCATTAAATTTTCTTAACTAAAATAATTGAAAGAGAACAAAAAATGACGTGTAATGTGAGTGAATTAGTATAACGCAAAAAATGTCTTTTTCACAGTAAGGTAACTTTTTTGTCATCATCAATGATAGTTAACTAGACATCTCTTTTATGTAATAATAATATAATATAATATAATATAATATAACTGAGAAATGACATGTGAATGTCATTTTTTTCATAATAATATAATATAATATAACTGAGAAATGACATGTGAATGTCATTTTTTTCATACAGACTAAAATGAATAATTTTAAATTTTACAATGACTATTTTAAAAGTAAAATCTTTTTGCAGTGACCAAAATGAAAATTTTTAAATTTTAATAAGACTATTTCAAAAGAATTTTTTTTGTAGAGACTAAAATGAATAACTTTAAATTTTGTAAGAATTATTTTAAAAAATCTATTTTTAGCGACTAATCATTGGTGCCTGCCGCATCGAGGAGGAGAGTGGCGAGCTTGCTTCCATTTAGGTGGAGAGCGATGATTGTGATGACGCCTGAGTGGAGATTTGCAGCGCTTGGAGGTCATTGTCCTTGGGGAAGGAGTGTTCCAGCGAGGATGGGGTTGCTCAGGCATGGCTACCATTCGCCTTTCTATCTGCCTGAGGTGGGGTGCCGGGACCTGAAAGTCTTGATCTGGCGTGGAAGCATCAAGGCCTTCGGGAGTGCCCTCTGGCTGGGGTTGCGGAGCGGCAACGCTTTGGACTCGGGGTCTACCTCTGGGTGCCATGGGAAAGCAGGAGGAAATCCAAAAAGTAGGGATGGTGTGAAAGATAGATATCTCCCATTATGGTCGCCAATGTTCTGTAAATTTACCTCACCACGAATTGTACCGAGCAGGTAGTTGGTAGGGTAGTAATGTTCTGTACCTTTACCTCACCACGGATTGTACCGAGCAGGTAGTTGGTAGGATAGTTGCTTTACTTGATTGAACTTTTGATAGCACCAGGAGATAGAGGACCAATCGAGCTTGGATGGGTAGGACCAGGGAATGCTGCTAGTGACCTGGCCTACTTGTGACCGGGCCTGCTTTTGACCGGGTCTGCTTGTGACCTGGCCTTCTTGTGACCGTGCCTGGGGCGAGCAGGACTGCTGATGATGAGTAGATGTCAAAACGTTTCCAGGTGGGGTACCTGCGAAGCCACTCCGACGCTCAAGTTAGTATTGAGGACAATAGAGTAGGATAGCAAGGAATGAGAATCTACCTCTTAATGGCAAAACATGTAAGTATTTATAGGGATTTGTGTCAGCTTTGAGCTATCGGATTGGTCAGGTGGATCTGCGCCATTGAGGCATGATAGTCATAAATGGGTTGATTTATCATGGATATGGGCCAAAGTTTATGGGGCTTAGTCATGTCCAATTGCTGGAGTGGGTCTCATGATCCAGTCCAGAACACCTTTCAAAATTTTAATGATGTTTTGCATACGTGTTAAAAACACTATAAACATCTCGCACACAAAAACTAGAATTTTTTAACAAGGGATGAATTAAATATGAGTTTTTTATCTTATCAAAAAAAATATGAGTTTTTTAAGCACAAAAAATTCAAGAAACAAAATAAAGAAAATATAAACTTAGAATTTCTGAGTTAATTCTCAATCTGTTTCAAAGGTTACTCTCGACAATGATGTCGTTTTCAAGGTTCAGATGTGCTCTCCCCCTTTTCATCCCCAAATTTCTTACTCCAAACCCTGATTTCATTCCTTGCTACCCCTTTTCAACCTCACGGCTATACTCACAATTCGTGGAAGATAACCACGCCGTTTCATCCTTCAATCGGATGCTACGTATGCATCCTACCCCACCCATCATCAAATTCAACCAGATTTTGAGTTCCCTTGTGAAGCAAAAGCGTTATCCCTCCGCTATTTCCCTTTTTCAACAATTGGAATCGAAGGGAATTTTGCCTAATCTTTTCACTTACAACATCTTGATCAACTGTTGTTGCTGTCACTTTGGTTCTATCTCCGTTGCCTTCTCTGTATTCTCCAAAATCTTCAAGATAGGTTTTCAGCCTGATACCATAACTTTAACTACGCTCCTCAAGGGTCTTTGTCTCAAGGGTGAGGTTCATAAAGCTTTGCATTTTCATGACAAGGCGGTAGCATTGGGATTTCATTTGAACCAAATAAGTTATGGCACTTTGATCGATGGCTTATGCAAGATAGGAGAAACTAGAGCTGCAATGCACTTGCTAAGGCAAGTCGAAGGGAAATTTGTTCAACCTAACACGGTAATGTACTCTGCAATTATTGATAGCATGTGTAAAGATAAACTTGTTGATGATGCTTTTCATTTATATTCCGAAATGATTGCCAAGAGAATATCTCCCAATGTTGTCACTTACACTAGTCTAATTTATGGCTTTTGCATCATGGGTCAATTAAAAGATGCAATCCATATGTTTAATAAAATGAAATTTGAAAATATCAACCCAAATGCATATACCTTTAATACATTGGTCGATGGTTTTTGTAAGGAAGGAAAGATGAAAGAAGCTAAAAACTTGTTAGCTATGATGATAAAAATAGATGTGAAACCTGACGTTGTTACCTATAGCTCATTAATAGATGGATATTGCCTGGTTAATGAAGTGAACAAGGCAAATGATATATTCTGTAGTATGGCTCAAAGGGGAGTGACTCTTGATGTTCGTAGCTACAGTATCATGATTAATGGGTTTTGTAAGATTAAAATGGTGGATAAAGCTATGGATCTATTCAGAGAAATGCATCGCAAAAAAATCGCTGCCAATAAGATAACTTACAGTTGTCTTATAGATAAGTTGTGCAAATTGGGGAGAATTCCATGTGCTTGGGAGCTTCTTGATGAGATGCATGATAGAGGTCAAACACCTGATATTATTACTTACAATTCTATATTAAACGGTTTGTGCAAAAACCATCATATTGACCAGGCAATTGCATTATTAAAAGAACTTAAAGGCCAAGGTATTCGGCCAGATGTTTGCACATACACTATTCTTATTGATGGATTGTGCAAAGGTGGAAGATTTGACGATGCTCAAGAGGTTTTTCAGGATCTTTTGATTAAGGGCTACAAATTGGATGTCTATACATATACTGTTATGATTCATGGGTTTTGTATGAAGGGTTTGTTTGATGAAGCATTGGCCTTGCTGGAAAAAATGGAAGAAAATGGTTGCATTCCGAATGCTAAAACTTATGAAATAATTATTCTTTCTCTCTTTGGAAAAGATGAAAATGATAAAGCAGAGAAACTTCTTCGTGAAATGATTGGAAGAGGTTTACTGGAAAACTAAAAGTAGGTAAGATGCTTTTCTAGGTCCACATTATTATTTTGTAATGAGGCAATGATATGTTGGACTTTGTTGATTACCTGACTCTTTTTATAAGCTAAAGACAATGCCTATGTAGTTGATTTTGAGTCCCATAATCAATTATCTTTATATTAGGAGATGAGAGTTATTTATGCTAACAATCAATCTAAATGTTAGTTCGTTAATGTTTTAAATTTATAATTCTAGCTCTTTCATACAGGAAGCTAGAATGAATAAAGAACATTATATGCTTTTAGCAATCTTTCCACCATTGCTAGTTCTTCCGATAACTCAAGTAGATAGGTACATGCTGAGTTATTTTTACTTAGCTCAACATTAAGAAAATATAAGTTGTATAGCTTTTCTATGTATAGATTAATTTGTTACTTTATCTGATGTGTGTGGTGTGGTGTATTCCTTATTTGAAATCTGGTATATAGCTATGTACTGGAATGATCTCTTAACCACTTGGTTTTAGAGACTTGGATATCATGGTAACATATTTGAGTATTTGATAATGTGATGATGTACTACTATTCTAACTAGTCATGAAGATATAAATTTGAAATGCTGTGTTGTTCTCAATGTAATTGATTTATTTATTATCAAAAGGTTCCTTTCTATGTGGCAATATAGCATGCTTCCAGGGACATTGCGTATGCTAATAAAGCTACCAATGGTTTCACATTTATGTTTGATATGGACTTCAACTCGGAATCATCTGTTGGAGAACCCAAGATAACTAATAATTATGCACACTGCCTTGTTCTTGGTCAACAGGTACAAGGTATTGTAGTTCCCCTTTTATGTTTGCTACTTTTCAAGTGGCTTAATTCTCATTATATTAGCTCCCATTTTCTGAAGTATGCTGCTGTCATAGATTTTTGGATTTGTTTGTATTTCTGAAGTATGTATGTTTGATATGGACTTCAACTTGGAATCATCTGTTGGAGAACCCAAGATAACTAATAATTATGCACATACTCACAATCAAGGTTTATAATTTCTGAGTTATTGTCAATCCGTTTCAAAGGTTACTCTCGACAATGATGTCGTTTTCAAGGTTCAGATGTGCTCTCCCCCTTTTCATCCCCAAATTTCTTACTCCAAACCCTGATTTCATTCCTTGCTACCCCTTTTCAACCTCACGGCTATACTCACAATTCGTGGAAGATAACCACGCCGTTTCATCCTTCAATCGGATGCTACGTATGCATCCTACCCCACCCATCATCAAATTCAACCAGATTTTGAGTTCCCTTGTGAAGCAAAAGCGTTATCCCTCCGCTATTTCCCTTTTTCAACAATTGGAATCGAAGGAAATTTTGCCTGATCTTTTCACTTACAACATCTTGATCAACTGTTGCTATCACTTTGGTTCTATCTCCGTTGCTTTCTATCTCCGTTGCCATCTATTAAGAGTCACTCTCTACTGTCATAGATTTTTGGATTTGTTTGTATTTCCGAAGTATGTTGTGTGTGTGTGTCCAACTAGAGAGTGCTCTACTTGCATTTATATAGATGCTCTTTGAAATCTTTTATAGTGTTACTGTTATGTGCATTGCAAGGAGCCAAGTGGCTCCATTAGTTTGTGGTTCATGGTTTAAGGTCTCAACATGCATGAAAGTAAATGTGTGGGGATGCTAAGTGAAACCAATAAATGTTAAGTGAAACCACTTAGATATATGGAATTAAATGATCAGTTTTTAGATGACACGAACTGAGTTACTGAACTAGCAACAAGCTAGTCAGTTACTAACTGACTGGCAGTACATTAATGAGAGTAGAAAGGTAACTACTAGCAACTACTAACTACCCTATTAGGAGAATTGTGAATTCATCAGTAGATCCAAGTCCAACCAAACAACTTAACAATAAAATTGGAATTTGCCTTAGATTCAGACTGGCTTAAAATTGGAATGAACTTCCCTAAAGCAAGAGATCAATTAAAGCAGCAAAGATTGCGGCAGCAGCAGCAGCTCACAAATTGCAAGTTTCAGCTGCACTAAATTTTTGTAACAGTCTTTTCATGTATGAATAGGAGGCTAGTGAGATAGATGAGGGATTATTCAAAATTGTAATCATTGGGGTAAGGAGAGGAGTGGCTCTATTGTGAGGGGAAAATCCTTGGAAGAATTATATGTCATTTGGCAGTACTTAAATCTGGCTTAAGTGAAGTCTATGTTTTGATAGATGTGGTTGCATAGCATGCATTCATTGTGAATTAAATTGAAGAGCTTAAGGCTTGTTGTTAATATGAAAACAGATATGAATGGAGACAATTCCGCAGCTGGTTTGGACATCATCCTCGAAAACATTTTACTCACTTCAAAGCTTGTCTAAGGCACTCCAAAACTGTATGAAGAATATACATTCAGTTGGTAGTTGTAAACTCTTTTAGGATGTGTATGCTAGAAATGCTCACTCTTGAGTTCCCCATACACTCAGTTAGTGCTCATGAACCTGGCCTCTTTTATGCTAACTGTGGGGAATTTTCTAATTTAAAACCATTTTTGGTCTATCAATTCTCTTTCCTTTTAAAATTGTTTCACCAAATATTCTAATAAATAAATTTAATAATGTTATCTATATTAATTTTGTAAACTTGAGTTGATGTAGTAGAAAGTTTTGAAATTTGTTACTCTTAATTGTTTATCAAACAATAGCAAAGATAAGGGTTTCAGCGTGACTCAATGTTGGTTTGATATCTCATATCTGCATTCCCGTGGTTCTGTGTAAGAGTATTAGAAATAGATGAACTTTTGTTAATTGTAACAGTTGTAATACTGCTAGTTAGCTCTACCTGCTATTGCAGGTTCTGTTAGCATAGTTACCTGCTAGTGCAGGTTATAGCTTGTAACTCAGTGTACCTATATAAGGTCACGCCCTGTTGTATCCCAAGATCAGTTAATACAATTCTATCTCTACAATGATAAACTTTCGCTCTCTCTTTCTCATATTTCAACATGGTATCAAAAGCTAAATCGATCCTAACAAACTCCTAACAAACTTTCTTGTTTTTTTCGCTTCGCTTTGCTTCGCGTTCATGGCGTCGGTTAACGATGATTCTCCGCCACCACCTCCGCCGCAAAACAATCAACCACACGGTGATCGTATCTCGCTGACGCATTCAACAGTTCGAAATACTGAATCCTCTGGCAGCGCAATCGCATCAGATGTCAAAGATTTCTGTCAAAAGATCACGGAAAAGCTGCACGATGAGAACTTCGTGCTTTGGCGTCAACAGGTGGAGCCTGTAGTTCAGGTGCATCGTCTTCATCATTTTCTCGTCTCGCCTCGCATTCCGCCTCGCTTCCTCTCTGAATAGGACACGGCGCTTGATCGTGAAAATCTTGCGTTCCAAGCTTGGGAAGCACTGGATCAAATGCTCCTTTCCTGGCTCCAAACGTCGCTGTCTACTGGGATTCAAGCGCGCGTTGTTGGTTCGCATCACGCCTTCGAACTTTGGGACAAGATCCACGCCTATTTCCAAAAACTAGGTCGCACCAAGATTCGTTCGCTTCGAACAGAGCTGCGCACAACGCGTCTTGAAACCAAGACGGTGAAGGAGTATCTTGCCAAAATCAAAGCTCTCGTTGACTCTCTAGCAGCAGTAGGCGATCCTGTTTCTGCTCGTGATCACCTTGATGCGATCTTGGATGGCTTACCTCAGGAATATGATCCTATTATTTCGATTGTTGAGAACAAATTTGACGATGAAGCTACTGTTGAAGAAACTGAAGCTCTATTGCTAGGTCAAGAGGTGCGCTTGCAGTGCTATCGCAAACAAACAGCAACAGATTCAGCAACTGTTCTTTTCACGCACGCCTCGCCTCAGTAATCAAATGATTCCTCTCAGCCTCAGGCGCAGGATACCACCTCTCAAGGTCAACAACAGTCTTCACAGGGCTATGGTTTTCGTGGTCGTGGGCGAGGACGTGGTCGTGGTGGACGTTCTCAGGTTCAGTGTCAGGCATGTAACAGGTTAGGTCACATTGCTGCCAATTGTTATCATAGATACAACCAGTACTATCAACCTCAAATGCCTGCTGCACCTCCACAACAACAATACCCTTACAATCCTTACACTTATGTTAGACCACAGCCCAACCCTGCCCGTAACACTGCTCCTGCCTAGCAACCACAATCACCAGCCCCTGCACCATGGCAACCACAACCACAAACCACTGCTATGATGGTAAATACTCAGCAGAACCCTAATCCTAACTTCTTTGGAGATACAGCAGCTTCTCTTCATGTGACTTCTGATGGTCGCAACATTTAGCAACATCAAGTCACACTTGACACTCCTAGCCAGGTCTTTGTTGGCAATGGCCAAGGTTTGCAAGTCCCCTCTGCTGGTTCTAGTTCATTTTCTTCTCCTTTTAATCCTAACTTTAAGCTTCATTTGAATAATATGCTGCATGTTCCTAATATTACAAAGAATCTCATAAGTGTCCACAGTTTTCTTGAAGATAATCCAGTATTCTTTGAGTTCCATCTTAATGATTGCCTTGTCAAATCCTAGGCTACACGTGAAGTGCTTCTGCATGGACGTGCAGGACCTGATGGCCTTTATGAGTTTAAAGATCTTCTGCAGCAACCAGTCAAAGTCAGCTTACCATTTGGTAATTCTGATTCTTCTGTATCTACTGTTATCCCCTCCGTACACAGTGCTACTGCACTTGTAATCCAATCCCCTAATTCTGTCACTTCCAGTATATGGCATTTACGCCTAGGACATCCCAATTTCAATACTCTCAAACATGTATTTCAACTGTGTAATATTCCGCCACCTAATAAAGATTCATCTATGTTTTGTGATGCTTGTTGTGCTGGCAAATCTCACAGATTGCCATCTGATACATCTACTACTGTATATAATTCACCTCTTGAATTAGTCTTTAGTGACCTTTGGGGGCCCTCTCCTATGGCATCCTCCACTGGCCACTATTATTATCTCACATTTGTTGATGCCTACTCTCGTTTCACATGATTTTACCTCCTTAGAAATAGATGAACTTTTGTTAATTGTAACAGTTGTAATACTGCTAGTTAGCTCTACATGCTACTGCAGGTTCTGTTAGCATAGTTACTTGCTAGTGCAGGTTACAGCTTGTAACTCAGTGTACCTATATAAGGTCACACCCTGTTGTATCCCAAAATCAGTTAATACAATTCTATCTTTACAATGATAAACTTTCACTCTCTCTTTCTCATATTTCAACATTCTGTAATGTGCCATTATGAGGCGAAATATTACTTTTAGGCCCTCTTCAATTGATATTAATATTTAGCACATAAAAGTTCATGAAAAGCAATGCTTGAGTTGGAAATAATGCTCTTCAAACTTTATAGCTTATTTTGTCTTGTGTTTGCCTACAAGTTCTGCATTCTCATTGTTGGATTCTGCAGAAAATAGGTTTGCATGCTCATTTAAAAAGAGGGCTTCAAGTTATGAAGACCTACATTATTTTGGTAAATTTGTATACAAGCAGGAAGTGAAATAATAAAGATAGTCATTTTGTTTGTGTGTGAGGGTACTGAAAGTTATGGTCTCTAAGAATGACTCATAAAGACTTACCTACATCAATCACAGCTTAGGAACTAAAATCAAATGAACTAAGCAACTATAGAGTGGTTGCAAGTTTCTTGGTATTTTTTCTCAAACTGTTTGTTAACATGCTTAGAAGATATGTCCAAATACAAGTCTTAAATTTGGGGGAACTTCAGGGTCAATCGTTGCACAAAAGTGGTTGCAAGTTTCTTGGTATTCCATTATGTGCTTGACTTGTACATAATCATTTTAATCTTACGAAGTTTAACCGATTTGGAATGCTAAACTTACGTTGAATTTCTAAGACCCACGTTGTACACGACAGGCACAAGCTGCTTTGACTTCATAACATTAGTGGCTGCATAAGATCGTTGTCATGGATTCGTCGTATTTTCTCTGATTTCCCTATGTATCAGATTACAACCCTTTTTATAGCAATAATGAGTTTGATTTAATCTCCAGTATTTGTTTCTTGGTGATACGGATATGAATTACACGATTCTTAACTAAGTGTTAGATGAATGTAATGATGAATTTGTTTACATTTCTCTTCATCGGTAATTATGCAAGTGTTTGCTATATGGTTTTAACTTACATTCCTCTTCATTAGTAACTAGTTTTTTACGGGTGATACTGGATGGTCGGTGTATTGCCATGAAGTCATAATAGTAATTTGGACATTGAGTCGAAGAAATTAAAGGAGATTGACAATCAGAATTACATTGATCCATAATAATGTATTTGGACATTAGAGGTAAAATATGCATCCCCGTTGACCTTCCTGTTTGCATCCTCGTTGGCCCTCATGTTGGCACTCCCGTTGGCGCTCTCGTTACCTATATCGTTGCCACTCCCGTTGGCGCTCTCGTTGCCATTCCCGTTGCCTCTCCCGTGGGCACTCTCATTGGCATTTTACTCCTTTTTAGTAATTATAAAATTGTTATTTGGTAATTTTTTGTAGTGGTTAAATCGATTGATTTTAACAAAAGTAGTTAAATTGATTAGTTTTAGTAGTTATTTTGTAATTTTTGGTAGGGGTTAAATTGATAGTGGCTAAAATGAATAGTTTTACGGTTGTGAAAAGAAATTATTAATTTTAGTAGTTTTAGTAGATTATAAAAATTATTAATTTTAGTAGTTTTAGTAGTTTGAGTTGATTAAAAAATAGATTATAAAAAAAATTTAAAAGAAAAACAGTTTTTTTTTAAAAAAAAATGAATTTTAAAAAAGAATTGAAATTTTAAAAAGGAAAAAACTGTAGCGGTACTGTAGTGGTACTATAGTAGTACTGTATCGCTACTGTAGTGCGTCACTTTTTTGTAAGAAAAGTTTTTTTTTTAAAGTTGCTGCGTCAGTTTTTGGTACTGTAGCGCGTTAGATTTTTTTAAAAAACTGCTAGTTGTTTTTTTGTTGGCGTAGCTTTTACCATTTTGTCCTTAATTTTGGACACGTGTCAAATTGGTAAAGTGTCTAAAAAGGACATTTTGTTGGTAGTGTGTTTTATTAGATTGTAAGTAGATAGATAGATTATGCAACTGTCTTCCAAAGACTGAGTTTCACAGAACATAATATTATTGGCAGTGGTGGACATGGCATGGTGTATCGCGTCGCTGTTGATGGATTAGGCCTTGTTGCTGTGAAAAATTGATGGGTATCCATAAAACAGAGAACATAAATGTATAATCTCCTTGTGTTATTAACTCCAATTCCGAGGATCTCTTAGAATTGTGTGAAACGATTACAAGGAAGAAAGTAGAAATTTAATGAAATAGTAAAATGGCTACCGAGAAAGAGCCAAATCCCAAGCCCAATTTCCTATCCCAAAACCAACCTAACCCTCCTGCTAACTTTTCTTAATATACTCTCCTAACAGAATTCACACCTCTCACATGCCTTACGTGACTGCTGCCAGCGTGACAG
This sequence comes from Astragalus membranaceus, assembly GCA_039519185.1. Taxonomy (NCBI): domain Eukaryota; kingdom Viridiplantae; phylum Streptophyta; class Magnoliopsida; order Fabales; family Fabaceae; genus Astragalus; species Astragalus membranaceus. The sequence goes on along the minus strand of CM076853.1, from coordinate 33,398,926 downwards.
CAGTTGGTTAACTCATTCCACTATCCCACCAAGTGGGCCCCCCACACAATGTGTTTCCATTTCCCTCCCTTAAACTTTTGCTATTTATGAAGTCCTAACCATAGTTATCAAAATCACGACTTTTATCATAAAATCGTGCAATCCGAGTCCACCAACCCCCCTGCGAGTTGAATCGTGTGCAAAATCGAAAAACATGTAGAATTGTGCGATTATCCTTGAATCGTACAATTTTGCGATTGAAATTGCGATTCCGCCTGAAAATCGCATCAGAAATGCAGGGTTTAACTACACTGTAAATGGGTCGGGTTTCGCGACCCGATTTACGTTTTTACCCAGTCTTAAACATAAACCAACCACGATTCATGGCAGCATCGCGTTTGAAGAAGAAGGAAGTGAAGGAGAAGAAGATCTGCAGTGGAGAAGAAGAACTAGAGAAGAATACGCAAAATAGAAGAAGAAATAGCAAAGAAAAGATGCGCCTGCTGAGTATAGAAGAAGAAATATGCGGCTGCTGCGGTGACATAAAAATAGGGTTAGGGTAATGGGCTTGGCCCAAAACTATGTAAATTGTAAATGACACTTTTAACTATTTTTTTCTAACCACACCCACTTTTTCACTAGAAATACCCCTTTTCTAATATTACTAGGTGTATATTTATCCTAATAATATTTTTGTTTTGGTAGGATCTTACGATCTTAGCTACGATTTTACGAGTTTACGATTTTGTTAACTAACCCATACCGATTCTAGAAATTTCTACGAAAAATTTTCGGTAGAATCTTCCGATTCTACTTGCGGTTTTATGGTTTACGATTTCGCTACCCCCCTCTCGATTTTGCATAGAATCTCGATTTTGATAACTATGGTCCTAACAATACTCCCCTCTAAAAAATTCACCTTGTCCTCAATGTTAAAGTATCAAAACAACCAACTAATATAGTCTTCCACCAGGATCCCACAGCTGAGAATCCATGGATCAAGTTATGTTGGCGGCATGGTAATTATATAGGTTGAGACATGAGGACCAAGGTGTTTGTAGGTAATGCTATTGCTTACTCTAGTTTCATGGTATTTGATATGGGACTAGCTAATGCACCAGCTAGTTTCATAGGATTGAAAGCTTAAAAACTCCATAGGGTGGATCAACCATGAATTTGGGAATGACTTCATCTTCAATTGATACCAGGAATCAATCAACCTTCTGGTAGAGTGAAGGATAGTGCAAGGACCTCAAGAGATGATGGTTCGGAACTCGAACAACAAAAACCAAAGAATGGAGAATCTAGTCCAGAACCAGCTAGGTATGGAGCTTGTTGGTAGTAGTTTCTCAGACAAAATAAAAAAGCTAATACTCTAGTTTTCCCTCTCTTTTGGTCTTTTCTTAAAAAAAATACCCCACTTCTGTTTCTATGTTCTTCTATCAATCTTCCTAAAAATTTTGAATACCCTCTTTGAGATTTTTCTTAACCAACTAGAATGCAACCCTCTTTGAAAGTGTTCTACTTGCATTTATAGAGTGTGAAAATTGGTTTGTATTTCTATGATGTAATTCCAACAATACATGAGGTACCTATATATAATACTAGTATAATCTAAACATTAATTACATATGATCACTATGAGTCATAGTCTACTCATAGTCTAGTCAGCAACATTAAACCTGTTATTCTAACAATCAGAAAAGTATCCTAATAATAAAGTGATAAATCAATGCATATCTCAACACTCCCCCTAAAGCTGGAGCGTACCGATTGTAGAGGAGACCAATGATATACTCACTTTTTTTCTTGATAAGTAGTAATTTTATTAGAATTGTCTAATCCTAACATCATTGCACACACACTCCACTCATCTTCTAGGAAGGTTTGTGAATGGCATAGAAAATCCACGAAGAAACCAATAATATACTCACTTTTGATAGTGTTTCTTAAATTTAGAGTATTTCTCATGTTAACCTTGATTTTGGAAGACATAGAAACTAGGTTGAAGAAATGAAGAAATGAAGGACTAATTTAGCCTATTTGAGATGTGTGCTAATTTGGTCTTTTTTATTTTAAAACAATCTATTTAAGTCAGGGACTAAATCGGCATAAACCTCAGTGTTTTATAAAATGTGATGCCGACACAACTTAACATTAAACCTCACAGTGTTTTTAAATAGAAATGGATAAATGTCTTTTTTTTGACTAAAAAAGCGATATTCATTCATTCAAATTGGAATAATACATTAAAAACAACACGCATTCAACATCACTAAGACCAAAAAAGATTAAAATATAAGTGAAGAAACTCACAACACCTAGATTAATAGCATAAAATGAAAAAATTTCTAAAAATGTGACAAAATCAAAATGACCAGAATATCCATACCTCATGATCTGTAACATTGATGCTCAAATCATTGGTCGAGTAAGTAATAGAACAAAACTGATCTGTGAATTTGAATCAAATTACGAACACCGCAACAAGATGAGAAAATCAACAGTGTCGCACCAAGATGATGAACACAACACCGCCGCACCTAGTCGACACAATCAAGAAAATATAGAAAAAGAAAAACTATATCATTGTGGAAACTAGTTATTTAGATAAATAGAGAAAAAACCAATGCAAATGGGTGATTTTAGGCTAAAAAACTACCCAAAACTATTTACATATATGTCGTAAATAGTAGTTTTTCGCTATTATTAGTAGTATGTGTACTAGACTCATTAGGTTTAATTACTTGTCTATATAATAAGATTAGTGAGTGTAATTGTACACAATTGATAATATATTCAGTATATTTTACCACATGGTACCACAAGCTCTCGATCTTGAGAGACTTGCTTCTGGATAAACCTTCGCCGCCTTAATTGCGGTAAACCCTATTCAAACTCATTGTGAATCTTTCCATCCTTCATGGCAGTATTTTTGCATTTTCTCTGCAATTCCCACTTCAGCCAGATCTGTTTCTCACTAACTGCCCAGATCTGCATTTGTGGTTCAGCCCAGTTTTTTACTATTTCTGGTCGTACATCCTTTTAAGGCTTTTCATCACTTTCCTCGACCCGTTTATGCTCACCGCCCCTGCCATCAAGACCGACGGCCCAAGACCGGCCAGAACCTAGATTTTTCCAGCCAACGGACCACTGACGCGCCTCCACGCACCGCCAGTCTCCGGCGACTTTCCGGGCACGTGACAGCCACGCGCCACCCTCCTCAACGCTGCTTCTCACCAGACTTCTCCAGATTTAATATTTGTTCGTAAACTCACTCGTGATCAGGATGTGCTACATATTCCCACACTCTCTCACAATTTAATATTTGTTCGTAAACTCACTCGTGATCAGAATTGTAAAGTAACCCTTTTCACTTCTTATTGTGTTTTTCCCTTATATTCTGGAATGGTTGCCAAGAGAATATCTCCTGATGTTGTCACTTACAGTACTCTAATATACAGTTTTTGCATCGTGGGTCAATTTAAAGATGCAATCAAATTGTTAAATAAAATGAAATTGGAAAACATCAACTTAGATGCGTATACCTTTACTACATTGATTAATGCTTTTGTAAGAAAGGAACATCAACTTCGAAGGGTAAAAGAAGCTAAAAATGTGTTAGCTATAATGATGAAAGAGGGTGTAAAACTTAATGTTGCCACTTATAACACTCTGATGGATGGATATTGTCTGGTTAATGAAGTGAACAATGCAAATGTTATATTCAATAGTATGGCTCAAAGAGGAGTGACTTATGATGTTCGTAGCTACAATGTCATAATTAATGGGTTTTGTAAGATTAAAATGGTGGATAAAGCTATGGATCTATTTAGAGAAATGCATTGCAAAAAAATCATTCCCAGTACGGTAACTTATAATTCTCTTATTGATAGTTTGTGCAAATCGAGTAGAATAGCATGTGCTTGGGAGCTTATTGATGAGATGCATGATAGACGTCAACCACATAATATTATTACTTGCAATTCTATATTAGATGTTTTATGCAAAAACTGTCATATTGATGAGGCAATTGCACTTGTAACAAAATTTAAGGACCAGGGTATTTAGCCAGATGTACACACATACACTATTCTTATTGGTGGATTGGGCAAAGGTGGAAGACTCACCACAAGAAAAGTTGGACTTTGCGGCGGGCAAAATCTGCCGCAAAAGCCAAATTTGCGGCGGATATTTGGACTTTGCGGCGGAATTTTTCCGCCGGTAGCCAGCTCGAAGCAAACGCGTTGCGGCGGATTATCCGCCGCAAGTTTGCGGCGGATTTAGTGGCGCCGCAAAGTCCACCGCAAATTTGCGGCGGATAGTCCGCCGGAAAATGGGACAAATTTTTCCCGCAAAATATCCGCCGGAAAGTGCCCAATATCCGCCGCAAAGTATCCGCCGCAAAGTACCCGTTATCCGCCGCAAAGCACCCGTTTTATTTTTAAAAAAAATAAATATAATTTTTTTAAAAAAACGTTTTATTTAAAATTCCGCCGCAAACGACACAAATCCGCCGCAAAGTACCATTTTTTTTAAAAAAAAATTATTATTATTTTTAAAAAATAAATTTTATTTTTTTAAAAAAATCGTTTTAATTAAAAATATATATTATTTTATTAATTTTTTTAATTATTGATAAAAAAATAAAATCCAATAACTAATTAATTTTTAATTTAAAAAAATAAAAATTGTGAAAAGCAGTAAAATATTATCACCAAAAAAATATCCATACACGATAGCGTGGTTGTCCACACAACTTGCATTCCAACAACTCTCCATCATTTATGCCAAACTCATTGTTATAATAGAGCATGCAACTAGACACACAACAATCAATCCTTTTAGATTTTAAGCCAAGCTTCGATACCACTCTTTTAGCTTCATAATAACTTTGCGGTAAACTCCCTCTAATGGGGGTTGCATCCAACATCATTTTGATCATATATTCCATGCACAACTCAGCAACATTAAATTGAGACTTAAGACCCAACAACCGAACACACATTGATAATTTTGAGTCTGTAGATCCTTCAAATATGGGTTTATTTGTCTCACTCAAATACATGTAAAACCTTTGAGCTTCCTCATTTGGAACTTCGTCAGCATCTGGTTCTTCAAAATCCAAATTTACTCCAACAGCGTCAGATATCATTCCCTGATAAACATCTAACGGTTGTATTCCCCATCCTTCAGATGTCGTAGTCACTGGATAACTACTTGATGTGTGACCTACTACTTCAACCGGAACATTAACCGCAGGAACTGCAGCTACCCCTGGCGCTCCTTCCCCGTGACGACTCCATATCCAATAATTTGGCCTAAACCCATTATTGTACGTACAAATGAAGTCTAACTTCATGTTCATTTTTTATAGCTCGAAATGAACATTTCAAGCACGGACATCTAATACCGCCTTGTCGCCCAAATTCTTCATGATCAATGTACTTAGCACAAAAAATAAACTCTTCTACTCCTTCTACAAAACGTCATTTTACACCAGTTCTTCCAGGATACAATCGATCATACATCCAACTACGATCCATTTTCAAGAACTATACGTATACTACACTACAATATAAATAAAATAAACTATCAATTACTTCATATTTTGATATATATATTTATATATTACTCATTTTATTTTGATATTTCAATAAACTACCAATTAATTACAAGCAACAGAATTAATTTTTTAATAATGTTATATACTAATAATTTAAACATTATAAATAATAATTCCAAATTTAATTTTAAATTTCAATTTTTATAAGACAATATATGTTAATAATATTTATAAGTGAACTTAATAAATAAGTTTTTTCAATATAAATTAATTTGTATTATTATTGCAAACAAAATTTGTAACAAAATTTTACTAAAAATAGTGAAGTAAGTAATATTTTATTAATTACTTTAACAACTAACCGTAGTGAAGAGAAGGCTCTTTCTTGAAGCTTATCCTGAACTCAAGCAGAGAGGAAAAAGGAGGAACCCAAACAATACCTAAACAAAAAACAACACAATTAGTAACAAATTCATATTATTATAAAATAATTTAAAAACGAATATTAAAAAAAAAATTAAAAACTAAAACTATTAACTCATATCAAAAACATACCTTGAAGAAATTTCCCAATAAGAGCAGAAGACAATTCGTAGGGAGGAAGCGCTACACTTCAAAAAGAGATTTAGTAGAGAAGGAGAGAATTTGGAGAGAGTAAAAGAGAAATTTTAAGAAGAGAATGGGAGGATTGTTAGAAGTGTGAAGAATGAGAAGTGGGGAATGGATATATATATAGGAAAACGCAGCCAACGGTCAAAAGGTAATATCCGCCGCAATAGGAGATTTGCGGCGGATTCTGGGTCGTTGCGGCGGATTTTGAAATTTAATATCCGCGGATTTTTTTTTACGGAGCTTTGCGGCGGATTATGGAGCTTTGCGGCAGATTTTGAAATTTAATATCCGCGGGTTTTTTTTAACAGAGCTTTGCGGCGGATTCTGGGTCTTTGCGGCGGATATTCAAATTAAAATACCGCGCCTTTTTTTTTTAAAAAAACACCAAAAAATCCGCCGCAAAAGCCACAATCCGCCGCAAATATCCGCCGCCAATACTCAACGTCCGCCGCAAACGACACAAATCCGCCGCAAAGTACCATTTTTTTTTTAAAAAAATTATTATTATTTTTAAAAAAAAAATTATTTTTTTAAAAAAATTGTTTTAATTAAAAATATATATTATTTTATTAATTTTTTTAATTATTGATAAAAAAAGAAATCCAATAACTAATTAATTTTTAATTTAAAAAAATAAAAATTGGGAAAAGCAGTAAAATATTATCACCAAAAAAATATCCATACAATTAATAAAATATCAATACAAAAAAATAAAATAATCTAAAGCAGTAAAAATTGGGAAAAGCAGTAAAATATATATTTAATGTCTGCTACCCCTAAACAGAGACCTACGCCATTATCTTGATATGACACTCTCTTGAGCATTGTCGGCAGCAGCTCCATTACAGTGGCGTATGTCTCCATTTCTTTGTAAAGAAATTTCCACATTGTCGTGAACACCCATTCATCTTTTTCGTTAAAAGTAACCCATTTATCAGCAAAAAGCTCCTCCTCATTATTTCCACCACAAGTGACATATACGTTAATCAAACGCTCGGTATCATCCTTCAACTTAATAGCCCGTCCTTGCAGTTCCTCAAACTTTCTATTTAGAGATTCAACCATATTTTCAAAATAGAAGGTTTCACAAGAAACCATCTTTTGAAAAGATGATTGAATCTCTAAATAGAAAGTTTGAGGAACTGCAAGGACGGGTTGTTAAGTTGGAGGATGATACCGAGCGTTTGATGAGCGTATATGTCTCTTGTGGTGAAAATAATGAGGAGGAGCTTTTTGCTGATAAAGGGGTTACTTTTAACGAAAAAGATGAAGGGGTCTTCATGACAATGTGGAAATTTTTTTACAAAAAAATGGAGACATACGCCACTCTTTTGGAGCCGCTGCCGACAATGCTCAAGAGAGTGCCGTATTAAGAGAGTGCCGTATCAAGAGAATGAGAGTATTGGTAGAGGTGTGAAAAAGAAGAAGGGGAGAAGGCGTTTATATAGGAGAAACGAAGTCAAACGGTCAAAAGGCATGATCCGCCGGAAACGGCAGTTACCGGCGGATTTATGGGCTTTGCGGCGGATTAGAGGATTTGCGGCGGACGGAGTTGAATTTGCGGCGGTTTATGGATTTCAAAATTGGCAAATATCCGCCGGAAATAACCTTACCGGCGGATTGTTAAAATCTCGAAAAAAAAATAAATTTTTGTAATCCCATATCCGCCGCAAAAAACCATAAATCCGCCGCAAAATCCAAGTCGAAAATTAATCCGCCGCAAACGTCAATTATTTCGCCAGTAACTTTGCGGCGGATAAGATCCGCCGGAAATGCCTAGAATCCGCCGGAAACTCTTGGCCGAAAAAATCAATTATTCTTGTAGTGACTTGACGATGCTCAAGAGGTTTTTCAGGATCTCTAGATTAAAGGCTACAAGTTGGATGTCTATACATATACCGTTATGATTCATTAGTTTTGTAGCAAGAGATTGTTTAATGAGTCATTAGCCTTGTTGTCAAAAATGGAAGAGAATGGTTGCACTCGGAATGCTAAAACTTATGAAATAATTGTTCGCTGTCTCTTTAAAAATGATGAAGATGAAAGAGCAGAGAAACTTCTTCGTGAAGGTAAAGTGGTTACACACATTTTTATTTTGAATTTTTATCGAACATTATAGCTTCATTTTTTTTGTTTGGTGCGTTTATACTTCACAAACAGAGAGATTGGTGAGTTCAGCTTGAAGAAAAGTGGTGGAATATTATAATTATCGTTGTCTTGGGAGTGTTGTTGGGTTGGATTAATACTAGTTGTGTTACACTTGTTCTGGCGAATATCCTATATTCTTAATAATTGCTAATATCTACATGCTTTAGATTATGGATATGTGAAAACTCTTTCTTCTTTAAATGGTGGATTTTCTTTTGAACTTTCTCTTCTTTTTTAGTTTGAAACTAGAGAAATGTGATTTCTTTTGTTCCTTGTATCATCCTAATAAAAGAAGTAACTTGGTATGGCTTTGTTTGTTTGTGTAATGCTTAAAATGATTATGGATTGATATATTTTTTTGATATACTTTATCGCGTGCACAGTTGGTGAGAAGGAATATAAGTGATCCACATATCTAGATTGTTTTTATAATAAGCATTCATATTAACATGCTTATTTGCCATTTGCAGATCTGTGCATGGGTTTTAAGATCGAAATACATCTTTCTCAACTCATGGATAAAGATGGAATTCTATGTTAACAATTGTCCATCTCTTGGAACAATCTGTTGGAGAATACAGGATATCAAATATGCATGCGAATTGCTTTGTTCCTTGCAAACTTGCTGGCTCAAGGTTTGTATGATGTTTGTGAATCATCCTTCTGGTGGAGTGAAAGCTTGTGTTAGACTTAGACCTTAAGTTGTATCAGATATTGTTTTATTGATGAGCTGTGTTCTGGACTGGACCAAGAGGCTCATTCAGCAATTGGACATGGATTGACCCAATCACTTTGGTCCATATCCACAATATACAAGCCCAATTGTGACTATCATACTTGGATGTCTCAGATCAATTCTATCAATCCGACGATTCACAACGGACACGATTCCCTATAAATACTGGCTCACATTGCCATTAATAGGTACATTCTCATTCCTAGCTAAATCACTCATCTATTCTCAATACTGACTTGAGCGTCGGAGTGGCTTCGCAGGTACCCCTCCCGGGCTCGCTCTAAACCTCCTGCCAGACAGCAGGAGATCTACCAACTGCAGTCTACCCTGCACTGCAAGGTACAGAACATTGGCAACTACAGTGGCTTGCCATGGTCGCGGTTTGCTCTGCCATGGTCACGGTTTGCAAGGCTGCTTGACACGGTCACGGCTTGCTGAAAGGCATGGTCACGGTTTGATCATGGTCACAGTTTGGTCATGGTCACGGTTTACACCTTGAGGAAGCCATGGTCACAGTTTGCAAACGCCTGGGTCACGGTTTGCAAATGCATAGGCCATGACTTACAAACATGCAAACAATAACGTGGGTCACGGTTTGCAAGAGATGGAAGTGACTCACGGTTTATGGATAATAATGCTGGTTCACGGTTTATGAACCACATTGGTGGTTCACGGTTTGCCTATGATCACAGTTTGTGGTTGGCCAGTAAAATGGTGGCCCACGGTTTGCAACAAATAAGTGGGGATCACGATTTTTCACTGCATCACGGTTTGTGAGCTTAATGCCTCATAGTTTGTGAGCCTAATACCATATGCCAACAACCATATCCTTTTATCTATGGATTATAAATTACATGTATATTATTTGGCATTTATATCATAAGGGAAATGAAGATAGACTCTAAAGCCTTAAAAAAAAAAAAAGCTAAAATCCTTTACAACAAGGAGCAACCATTCACAATGATATCCTCACCCACCTCATTCTAAATAATTGTACAAGGTAGCAACATGCACATACACAGCTCAGGCCAAATACGGATTGGGCATGAAAATAAATAAATTAAGATCGAATTGTTGCTTCACGGTTTTCACATCTAGCATGGTGACGATTTGCACTTCATGCCATGGTGACGGTTTGTGAATGGTAAGGCATGGTGACGGTTTCTGAAGGGAACCCAGGTGACGGTTTGCGCTTCTTCCTATGGTGACAGTTTGTTGCTTAAACCATGGTGACGGTTTGCACTCACTACAAGAAAAATTGGACTTTGCGGCGGGCGAAATCCGCCGCGAAAGCCAAATTTGCGGCGGATATTTGGACTTTGCGGCGGAATTTTGCCGCCGGTAGCCAGCTCGAAGCATACGCTTTGCGGCGGATTATCCGCCGCACGTTTGCGGCGGATTTAGTAGCGCCGCAAATTCCGCCGGAACTTTGCAGCGGATAATCCGCCGGAAAAGGGACAAATTTTTACCGCAAAATATCCGCCGGAAAGTTCCCAATATCCGCCGCAAAGTATCCAACGCAAAGTACTCGTTATGCGCCGCAAAGTACCCGTTTTATTTTAAAAAAATAAATATAATTTTTTTAAAAAACACCTTTTATTTAAAATTCCGCCGCAAAGTCCAAATATCCGCCGCAAAGTACCCTTTTTTTAAAAAAAAAAATTATTATTTTTAAAATATAAATATTATTTTTTTAAAAAAATCGTTTTAATTAAAAAATATATTATTTTATTAATTTTTTTAATTATTGATAAAAAAATAAAATCCAATAACTAATTAATTTATAATTTAAAAAAATAAAAATTGGGAAAAGCAGTAAAATATTATCACCAAAAAAATATCCATACAATTAATAAAATATTCATACAAAAAAATAAAATAATCTAAAGCTACTGGGGTCCCTGCCGGTCAATCTCATCAACATTATTATAATATGTATCATCATCTTGAAGTAAAGCACTAAGCGATGACATTTGGACATTAAGATCAATGTCCAGCGGGGGTGACCGCTGCTGGGGGTACTGCTGGTTTGGCTGGATCAGGGGTGACTGATGTTGGGGCTGCTGGTATGGCTGGCGAGGTGACTGATGCTGCTGCTGGTATGGCGGCTTGAATGGCGCATACTGCGGTGCATACTGCGGGGGATATTGGGGTGCATACGACTGGGGATACTGGGGTGCATACTGCTGCTGGTAGTAATGCTGCTGTGGCGGCGGCGGGTAGGATGCTGATGAGGATGGCCTCGAGTGCTGAGACATCATCTGATCCTGCAATAACTTAAAGCGCTCCTCCATGCGCTCCTCAGCTACCCTAGCCTGCTCCCGAAGCGCCTGCATTTCCCGATCACTTCGATCCCGAAGCGCCTGGATTTCCCGATCACTTTGATCCCGAAGCGCCTGCATTTCCCGATCACTTTGCTCCTGCCGCTCAACAATCTGACGCTGAGCCTCGCTCAGTTGCTGCGTCAATTGCCTAACATCATTCAACTCACCAGCATTGGGAACATAATTGCGACCAGTCGAGGATCCAGAATGTGAATCTGATAGACTCGGAATAATGCCTGTTCGAAAAGGAGCCGGTCCAATACCACCTGATCCTACCGGACGATTAGTCTTTTGGGGACCAACTGCTCTCTCCCAAACATCACGAGCTACTCTAGCCTCCTCCACTGGATCGACAGCTGCCCCACTGCTCTGTTGTGACTGATGGTACTCAGCCATCCCACCCTCGAAGCTCTCTTGAAAAAATAACCCAACAAATAAATAACTAATTATTAATATAAATAATAAACATTAATTAATATATAATTGTAAAAGTAGTTTTACCTGAATACACCTCGCCCGATCTGTAACGTACTCACCAGTCTCCTCCACCATATGCATGTAGCAATGCAACTCAGGCAAAGTGATTGGTCTTTGTTCCCTCTCCACCTATATATGTGTATATATATATATATATATATATATATATATATATATATATATATTATTAATTAAATACACATATTGAAAATGACTAGTTAATTATTATAAATAAATAATTAATTAATTAATCAAGTAATAAAGTAATAAATTTACCAAACGCATGTAATGCGTTGCAGTATTAACACTCCCCCCGTGTGTGTGCAGCCACCTTTTTCAGAAGCACGGTTCTTCTTGGCTTTCTCACAATAATTCTTAAATGCTTGATCTGTCTCCCACTACTCATTAAACTCAGCCCAAGTTGAGTCTCCCATATAAGATGGCTTCGTACCCGTATTGCGCGCCCTCCGCATCAATTCAGAATGGCGATGAGAACATCTCTTATGGAACACTCTCTCATTTGCGGCTTGCTCCCCTGGATACCATGTACATTTTTCCTATTTAAGAAATTTACAATAATGTTGTTAATTATAAGGCAATAATTAATTAGTCAAGTCAATAAGATAATACACCAAATTAATTATTTCGTAGAATAACTTACCAAAAATGATCTTAACATCTTCTTATTTGCATCCTTATCTTTTCTAACTTCCGTCCAGTTCTTCCAGCTCTTGGTAAAATTCTCCTTGATTGTTTTTGTGATGGCGGTAGCTGAAGCCTTCGAAGGAATAAAACTGCATTAAAAAAGATGAATTTTGTTACACAAAATATAAATTATATATAAATGGCAACAAAAATAAATTAATAAATAATAATATAGATATATATATATATATATATATATATATATATATATATATGTATATAGACTTACGAATCGCCAACAATCTGCAATATGATACGCCATCAGGTGTAACCCTAATCACATCAGTCCCATCAATGAATGTGCGTACCCCATCCGCATCAACATGTGTCGGGGATAAGCCCTCAGTACCAACAGGAATCGATGGGCCCCCTGCAGTACTAGTACTAGCACCATCCTCAGACACAGGTGGTGGCAAATATCCGCCAGTAGTAGCAACAACACGCGTAGGCTGAACACGGCGCCCTAGGCGAGTAGATGTCTTCCGCCTGCTAGTGCTGGCGGCATCGGGAGGTGGAGGAGGAACATATGCGCCGTCATGATCGGATCCTGAGTCATCATGAGATGCCATATCTGTATCTAGACATATACATTTAAACAAACAAACACCATATACTAAACAAGGTTAACATAAACATATACATGAACTCATTAAAATAAATAATTTGAATCTCATTCATTCTCAAACAAATAACATCCTTCAATATTAAAAATAACATCCTTCATTAAAAATAGAATTGTTGAAACATAAATTACATCCTTATATAATTGATTGAAACATAAATAACTAATTTGAATCCCATTCATTCTCAAAATCATCATCATCGGAGGAGTGAATTCTTGATACACCAATGTGGTCTGTTGCATCTTCATCATCAACATCTTCGTCATCAACAACTTCATCGCCGGTGTTTGGCTCATCACATAAACGAACAATGGGTTCAACTTGAATCACTTCATTTACATTAGACATCTCTTCCATTTGATATGGCATATCTTCCACCGTGTCATCATTTGTCTGATCAATGCGACCTCTTGGTTTTGTTTTAATTGCGACACACCAACCACGCCTATCAGTCCGCATTGATGGATAAGGGACATAATAGGCTTGTCTCACATTTTGTGCAATGACGAACGGATCATACGGTCGATATCTACCATTCATTTTAATGTCCACTGTATTTGACTTTGGATTCACCTTTGTTCCTCGAGCAGACGGATCAAACCAATTACAATAAAAAACCACTACCTTTGGACTAAAATCTAGATGGGGGTACTGAAGTTCATATATGTGTTGAACCACACCATAAAAATCATCTCACCTCCTCCAGTGACCCCCTTCATGCACACTCCACTATTGACTGTCTCTCTACCCTATGTCCATTCATTGGTGTGAAATTTGTATCCATTGACAAAGTATGTGTGCCATTCTTTAACACATCTTCGAGGACCGTCTGATATGTTCCCCAAGTGTTGGTTGGTAGGATTTGGCGGGAGGGAATACATATATTGACTAAACCACATTGGAAAATGCGCATGAATATGAGCAGAAGATTGATCTTCACGTACTGCCTCTGATGACAAGAACTCCCTAAAAATAAATAATTTAATTGTTACACACTTGTCTACTTTATATTAACTAATTAAGATCGATTGTTAATGTTGAGGAACATACTCAATAAATGGTTGCACCTCAGTACAGTTTATCAACACATGAACATGTGCTGAACTTAACTCTTCATCTGTTAGCCAGTGAGTTGACTCCTTCCCAGATGGACGACCGGGTAGACAAAAGACAGACAAAGCCAAAGGATGTCTAGGCCATTCAGTATCCACTTCATTTCGACTGCTTCCAGGAACAAACTGATTCTTGAAATAATGAGAACAAAAATGTGTTGTTTCACGGTGTAAGTAAGAAGAACATATCGATCCTTCAACTCTAGCTTTGTTTTTCACCGATCTTTTTGAATCACCCATGAACCTAGAGAATATATATGATATTAATATAATAGTCATATATTTTAATTTAAACTTGTTTCTTATATTATAAAAATTAGCTGAGCTTTCAAACGGATACATCCATCTGTATTGGACAGGTCCGCCAAGTTTAGCTTCATATGCGAGATGCACCGGTAGATGCTCCATAGAATCAAAGAAACCAGGCGGAAATACTCTCTCCAACTTGCATAAGATAAGTGGGATGTCTTGTTCCATTTTTGAAAGATCATCAGCTTTTAGCGTTGTAGAACACAAATTCTTAAAGTATTGACTTATTTCAATGAGCGGATTCAAAACGTGTGTTGACAACGAACTAAAAGCGATAGGAAGTAAGCACTCCATGAATACGTGACAATCATGACTCTTCATCCCATGCAACCTCCCATTATCCACATCCGCACATCTAGATAAATTGGAAGAATAACCGTCTGGCATTTTCAACTCTTTTATCCACTGATAAACTGCTTTCGCTTGTTCGGTAGATAAAGTATAATTGGCTTTGGGTTTCAAAATCCTAGTACCTTGCTCAACCATCAATAAATCCTTTCGTCTACAGAAATGATCTATATCCTTCCTAGCTTTCTCATTGTCTTTCGTTTTGCCTTTCACGTTCATGACAGTGTTAAATATGTTGTCAAAAAAATTCTTCTCTATATGCATGACATCGAGATTGTGTCTCAATAGATTATCTTTTCAATAGGGAAGTTCCCAAAAAATATTTTTTTTTGTCCAATTGTGCCATTTCCCATAGCCATCTGGAAGAGAAACAACACCCGCTACGACTTCCACAGGAGGGATATCCCTAACACTATTCCAAACTTCCTCTGGTGTCAACTGACGAGGAGGTCCAGCTGTTTCAACATTTCCCTTGATGAACGCATATTTCTGCTTTCTAAATGGGTGATCCATAGGTAAGAACCTACGGTGCGAGTCAAACCATGAAACTTTTCCTCCGTATTTAAGACTAAAAGCCTTTGTGTCAACCATGCAAATCGGACACGCCATCTTACCATGTGTCCCCCATCCAGACAACATTCCATAGGCAGGGAAGTCATTAATGGTCCACATCAAAGCCGCCCTCATCACAAAATTTAGTCTGCGTGCCACATCATAAGTTAAAACACCATTCCACAACCTTTTTAGGTCATCAATCAAAGGTTGCAAATAGATGTCAATACCAGTTGTTGGATTACTTGGCTCTGGAATAATAGAATTTAAAAACATGTATGGTTTGGACATACACATTTCTGGAGGAAGGTTGTATGGGGTAACAATAACTGGCCAACATGAATACGGTGTTGCCGAGGCTTGAATATATGGTGTGAAACCATCAGAGCACAAACCAAGCCGAACATTGCGTGGATCACTGGCAAAATCTGGATGAACACGATCAAAATGCTTCCAAGCTTCACCATCAGATGGGTGACGTAATTCACGAGAACTATTTCTATTTTGATGGTGCCATGTCATTTTACCCGCGGTCTCCATTGAAGTAAACATCCTCTGTAGCCTTGGAATAAGAGGCAGATAGAACATTGATTTTCGTGGAACCGGTTTGCCTCTGCTCATCCCTGATCTACTGACACGATAGCGTGGTTGTCCACACAACTTGCATTCCGACAACTCTCCATCATTTATGCCAAACTCATTGTTATAATAGAGCATGCAACCAGACACACAACAATCAGTCCTTTTAGATTTTAAGCCAAGCTTCGATACCACTCTTTTAGCTTCATAATAACTTTGCGGTAAACTCCCTCTAATGGGGGTTGCATCCAACATCATTTTGGTCATATATTCCATGCACAACTCAGCAACATTAAATTGAGACTTAAGACCCAACAACCGAACACACATTGATAATTTTGAGTCTGTAGATCCTTCAAATATGGGTTTATTTGTCTCACTCAAATACATGTAAAACCTTTGAGCTTCCTCATTTGGAACTTCGTCAGCATCTGGTTCTTCAAAATTCAAATTTACTCCAACAGCGTCAAATATCATTCCCTGATAAACATCTAACGGTTGTATTCCCCATCCTTCAGATGTCGTAGTCGCTGGATAACTACTTGATGTGTGATCTACTACTTCAACCGGAACATTAACCGCAGTACTTGCAGCTACCCCTGGCGCTCCTTCCCCGTGACGACTCCATGTCCAATAATTTGGCCTAAACCCATTATTGTACAAATGAAGTCTAACTTCATGTTCATTTTTTATAGCTCCAAATGAACATTTCAAGCACGGACATCTAATACCGCCTTGTCGCCCAAATTCTTCATGATCAATGTACTTAGCACAAAAAATAAACTCTTCTACTCCTTCTACAAAACGTCGTTTTACACCAGATCTTCCAGGATACAATCGATCATACATCCAACTACGATCCATTTTCAAGAACTATGTATACTACACTACAATATAAATAAAATAAACTATCAATTACTTCATATTTTGATATATATATTTATGTATTACTCATTTTATTTTGATATTTCAATAAACTATCGATTACAAGTAACACAATTAATTTTTTGATAATGTTATATACTAATAATTTAAACATTATAAATAATAATTCCAAATTTAATTTTAAATTTCAATTTTTATAAGACAATATATGTTAATAAAATTTAGGCTAAATATATATTTTGGCCCTTTATCTTTGGGGTTGTGGTCACTTTGGCCCTTTATCTTTTTTTTTTCTCATTTTAGACCCTCATGTTTTTTGAGTGTGTCATTTTGCCCCCTGCCGTTATGTTTATGTTTTTTGAAGCAAATTTTTAAGGACGAAAATGAAATCAATTAAAAACATAAGGGCCCAAAATGAAATCAATTAAAAACATAAGGGACTAAAATGAAATTAATTAAAAACATAAGGGACCAAAATGATAACGGCAGGGGCCAAAATGACACACACAAAAAACATGCGGGTCTAAAATGAGAAAAAAAAAGATAAAGGGCCAAAGTGACCACAACCCCAAAGATAAAGGGCCAAAATATATATTTAGCCTAAAATTTATAAGTGGACTTAATAAATAAGTTTTTTCAATATAAATAATTTTGTATTATTATTGCAAACAAAATTTGTAACAAAATTTTACTATAAATAGTGAAGTAAGTAATATTTTATTAATTACTTTAACAACTAACCGTAGTGAAGAGAAGGCTCTGGCTTGAAGCTTATCCTGAACTCAAGCAGAGAGGAAAAAGGAAGAACCCAAACAATACCTAAACAAACAACAACACAATTAGTAACAAACTCATATTATTATAAAATAATTTAAAAACGAATATAAAAAAAATTTAAAACTAAAACTATTAACTCATATCAAAAACATACCTTGAAGAAATTTCCCAATGAGAGGAGAAGACAATTCGTAGGGAGGAAGTGCTACACTTCAAAAAGAGATTTAGTAGAGAAGGAGAGAATTTGGAGAGAGCAAAAGAGAAATTTTAAGAAGAGAATGAGAGGATTGTTAGAAGTGTGAAGAATGAGAAGTGGGGAAGGGATATATATAGGGAAACGGAGCCAACGGTCAAAAGGAAATATCCGCCGCAAAGGCCCTTTGGGGCGGATTGTTGGTCTTTGCGGCGGATTTTAAAATTAAATATCCACGCCTATTTTTCAAACGGGGATTTGCGGCGGATATTTGGTCTTTGCGGCGAATTTTGAAATTAAATATCCGCGCCTATTTTTTTTAAAATACCCAAATATCCGCCGCAAGAACCCAAATTACGCCGCAAATACCCAAAATATCCGCCGCAAATTCCCAAAATCCGCCGCAAATGCACAAATATCTGACGCAAATAGCCAAAATCAAAATTCACTATTTAGTTAGTGTTGCCAAGATCTTGACCGTTAATTAGTATCGACACTAATCACTATTGACTATTCAATAATCACGCAGCACTATTTAGTGTCGGCAAGATCTTGATCGTTAATTAGTGTCGACACTAATCACTATTGACTATTTACTGTCGGCAAGATCTTGACCGTTAATTAGTGTCGGCAATATCTTGACCGTTAATTAGTGTCCAAGCTAATCACTATTCATTATTCAATAATCACGCTGCACTAATCACTATTTAGTGTCGGCAAGATCTTGACCGTTAATTTAGTGTCGGATATGTTGTTGTATTATTATGAGTATTATGGTTTTTTATTATTTTTTATCATTTATATATTTAATGTCTGCTACCCCTAAACAGAGACCTACACCATTCTCTTGAAACGACACTCTCTTGAGCATTGTCGGCAGCAGCTCCAATAGAGTGGCGTATGTCTCCATTTCTTTGTAAAGAAATTTCCACATTGTCATGAACACCCCTTCATATTTTTCGTTAAAAGTAACCCATTTATCAGCAAAAAGCTCCTCCTCATTATTTCCACCACAAGAGACATATACGCTCATCAAACGCTCGGTATCATCCTCCAACTTAACAACCCGTCCTTGCAGTTCCTCAAACTTTCTATTTAGAGATTCAACTATCTTTTCGAAATAGAAAGTTTCACAAGAAACCATCTTTTGAAAAGATGGTTGAATCTCTAAATAGAAAGTTTGAGGAACTGCAAGGACGAATTGTTAAGTTGGAGGATGATACCGAGCGTTTGATGATCGTATATGTCTCTTGTGGTGGAAATAATGAGGAGGAGCTTTTGCTGATAAAGGAGTTACTTTTAACGAAAAATATGAAGGGGTGTTCATGACAATGTGGAAGTTTCTTTACAAAGAAATGGAGACATATGCCACTCTATTGGAGCCGATGCCGACAATGCTCAAGAGAGTGCCGTATTAAGAGAGTGTCGTATCAAGAGAATGAGAGTTGGTAGAGGTGTGAAAAAGAAGAAGGGGAGAAGGGGTTTATATAGGAAAAACGAAGTCAAACGGTCAAAAGGCAAGATCCACCGGAAACGGTAGTTACCGGCGGATTTATGGGATTTGCGGCGGATTAGGGGATTTGCGGCGGACGAAGGGGGAATTGCGGCTGTTTTTGAAATTCAAAATTGTCAAATATCCGCCGGAAATAACCTTACCGGCGGATTGTTAAAATCTCGTAAAATTTTAACAATTTTGATAATATTGATCTGCCGCAATGTTTATTAAATTCGCCGCAAAAACCAAGTCGAATATTGATCCGCCGCAAACGTCAATTATTCCGCCGGTAACATTGCGGCGGATCCATATCCGCCGTAAATTCCTAGAAACCGCCGGAAAATTTGCGGCGGATCCATATCCGCCGAAAAGTCCTGGCCGGAAAAATCAAATATTCTTGTAGTGACTTCATGCCCCAATGGTCACGGCTTGCATGGAGAAAAGAAGGGAAAGGATACACACTTACCCAAGAGAAGGGGAGAAGAAGCTTGCTCCAAGCTCAAACGTGTGGTCCCAAGAAGCCTTATCTAAGCAACCTTATCCTTTCCCACTCCTCTCAAAATTTCAAAGATAAAAAGCAAAAGTACCGTCATTGCGGTAAAGGTATCTTGCACGATCCGACAAGGCAGACGAATCAACGCATCGAACAAATCAAAAAAATCCTTCAAGCCAAGACCATCCTCCGAAATAATCTCGGCTTGGGGGCAACTGTTCTGAACTGGACCAAGAGACCCATTCAGCAATTGGACATAGATTGGCCCAATCACTTTGGTCCATATCCAAAATATACAAGCTCAATTATAACTATCATACTTGGATGTCTCAGATCAATTCTATCAATTCGATGATTCACAACGAGCACGATTCCCTATAAATACTGGCCCACATTGCTATTAATAGGTACATTCTCATTCCTAGCTAAATCACGTCCATATCCACAATATACAAGCCCAATTGTAACTATCATACTTGGATGTCTCAGATCAATTCTATCAATTCGACGATTCACAACGGGCACGATTCCCTATAAATACTGGTCCACATTGCTATTAATAGGTACATTCTCATGAGAGAAGCTAAGTTGTGTTTCTCTTTTTTTTGTGTGTGCCAAAGAGTCTTTTTTGTTTGAATTCATTTGTTTTTCATTAAATTTTTATATTCCGAGTTCATAATGTTATTCAACTCAATATTACAAATAAGATTAATACAGTTAAACAAATGAAAAGAAAAGAAAGCTTAAAATTAATTCATCTAGCATAAAATTTTAGTTGGGACACCATTTTATGTTTTTTTATCTTAAAAAACACATTTTATCCTTAACTTGTCCATAAGAATAGGGAGGCCAACCATTTGGTGGATAGCCTTGCAAAAGAAGGGTATATTTTGATGGATAGCCTTGCAAAAGAAGGGTCCATAAGAATAGGGAGGCCAACCAATTTGTTGCTGCGCTATTTTTCTGTCATTGTCGCATAGCAGATTGGAGTGGAGCGGATTGAAGAAGTTGAACCCTCAGCTTTCGGTCTCAGACAGTTCCTCATGTTATGCTCTATGCATACAACCTGACATGTGATTAATCATTGGTGTATTATGTTTTAGTTTAAAGCTTGGTGTCTGTTGCCTTAGTGTTTTTGTTTCGGTGTTGTCTAAGTCGTGTCGAGTTGTACTAAATCTGAACTTGATGTATTTTTCTCCATTTAGTTTGGGTATATGATTGAGTGTCCTCTCAAACCCTTCGGAGAAGGTGGGGGGGGGGGGGGCAGTGTGTACTAATTATGCTTAGTTAAATGATGGTATCCAAAAAAAGTTGATCTTGAGATCACTTTTTTTAAACCTTCCCAATTCCATTTTTAAACAATAAATACTTATATTTTCTTTTAGTAAAGAAAGTTGATTTCGGTGTTGCTCTATCTTGGTTCTTCAATCCCTTAGATGGGTACCTATAGACACTCCAATACTCATGTTAGTTGCTTTGGAAAAGGAATGAAAAGATATAGAAAGGAATAAAGAAATCCACAAGATTTCAGTGATTACTTCTAAGATGTTTTTCCAGTTGGGAAAGAGCCAGAAGAAAAAAGGAAGAAGCAAGTGTTATATCCGACGTTTTTGGGTATGGAAAAAACCACTAGCTAAGGGCAAGTATACGTGTAGCATTGATGCAACTACTTTTGCAAACAAGGAAAATTTGGATCATATTTTTGCTTGAGAAATGATAGGGGAGAAGGCTTAATTAGGTTTACTTTTATCAAATGGTTGAGCGAGTTAGGGATTCATAAGGTGACCTATGAATTCAATTGTAAGCCCGTTGTGGAAAGTATTTTGGTGGATAAGGTCTATCTCAATGAGTTCGACTCCATTTTAGCTAAGTGTAAGGAAAGTTTAGGCATGTATGAAAACTTCGAGTGTTAACCTAGATTTAGCCCATAGTTTAGCTAAGGCATCATGTTTTTATGCTAACCACCGAGTGTTAGAGTATTGTCATCCTAGATTGTTGATTTTATCATAACTGAAATGAAATAGAGTTGCCTTGGTAAAAAAGGGAAAACAAAGCACTTTATATTTTTCAGGTGGGTTGATCCCCTTGATTCACACAAGAGAACTAGTTATGTTTAATTGTATGCACTTGTGAAGCAAACCAACCAAAGAATGTTATAACAACGAAGCTAGGTTAATTCCCTTAGTTTGGTCCGAACAATACTAATTGCTACTACCCTAATTCAAGGTTAAAAGATATAGTGTAACTATTGACAACATGTTTTTTGCCAACATGGGGTAGGCACTTTAGAAAGAGAGTCATAGCTTGTTATAGGTAACTGAAATATGGTATATGTTTGTGTACTATATATAGTCCTCAAAATTAACTTCTTTCAAAAAGTACTTTTAAATGGGGTTGCGGTAGCGAAATTGGACGGTAAAAGAAATAGAGAAGAAATGACTCTCTTTCTAAGACAATAGCACAAATAAAAAACAGAAAATGATTGGCAAAAAAGGAAAAATTAGCTATGATTTTTCGGTTGCTTTTGGAGGAGAAGGAATTGAGAAATCCACAAGATTTCAGTGGCTATTACCAAGGAAATGTTGTTCGATTGGGAAAGTACTAGAAGGAAGAAGTATGCCATTTCTCCAACGTCTGGGTATGGAAAAAACCACTAGAGGACTAGTATATGTGTAACATTGGTGTGGCTATTTTTGCGAACCATGAAGATTTGGGTCAGATTTTTGCTTGAGAAATGATTGGGGAGAAGGCTTGGATTATTAGAAGTTATCAAACGGTTGAGCGAGTTGGGGATCCACAAGGTGACTTATGAATTGGATTAGCTAGGGTATATTTGTGAAAAGGCAAGTTAATCATGTTGCTCATATAGTTTAGCTAGGGTGTCATGTTTTCATGCTAACCACTGATTGTTTGAGTACTTGTCTTCAAGTATTGTTGATTTTATTACGAATGAAATGAAATAGATTTGTTTTCGTAAAAAAAGCTGTTTATATTTAAAAGGTGGTTGATTTTAATTTGACGATTTTGGTCCCCCTATTTTCCCAATTTGAAAAATCATAGTCCCCCTGTTCAATTTTGACTGACTTATCCTACGTGGCAGCCCACGTGGACTGCCACGTAAGCGCACCACCCCCACCCCCACCCCCCACCCCCACCCTCCTACCCCACCCCCTCCACTATTCCTCTTCCCCACCGATCCCCCCTCCCACCCCCCACCACCGATTCCCCCCTCCACTGTTCCTCTTCCCCTCCCCCCTCCCACCCCACCTCCGTGAACCCCCCCCCCCCCCCACCACAACCACACCCACTCTCTCTCCTACGCATCTCCGGTCTCCCAACGCCGCTCTCCCTCCTCGCATCTCCCTCCTTCGCATCTCCGGTCTCCCATCGTCGCTCTCCCTCTCTCGCTCGTCGCAGATCGCACGCTCCGAACCGGTGAGATCGGGTTTGCAGTTTGTTCGCAAAAAAGGGGAGGATCGGTGTGGAAAGGGAAAGGAAACGTCGTGAGGAGAAGAGAATGGTGGTGAGGTTCGCTTAGGAGAGGAGGGGAGCGACGCGGTGGAGAGAAGAGAGGAGATTTGGGTAGGGTGAGAGAGGGAGGCGGATACGACGCAAAGGGGAGACAAGTGGAGGGGGGTGGGGGTTCACGGAGGTGGGAGGTGGGGAAGAGGAACAGTGGAGGGTGAGGGGGGTTCACGGTGGTGGGGGTGGGAGGGGGAGGGTGAAGAGGAACAGTGGAGGGGGGAGGGGAAGAGGGTCACGAGGAAGAAGAAGGTGGGGGGAGGGGGTGGGGTGGGGGTGGGGGTGGGGGTGTGCCTACTTGGCAGTCCACGTGGGCTGCCACGTAGGATAAGTCAGTCAAAATTGGGGTGGGGGACCTTGATTTTACAAATTGGGAAAATAGGGGGACCAAAATCGTCAAATTAAAACTTCAGGGACCAAAATCGAGAATTGGTCAAAATAGGGGGACCAAAACTGTAATTAAGCCTTTTTTTATAAGCAAGGTTAGTAGGGGTGAGAAAATGTTAGTTTTCGAGAGTTGAACTCATTTGGATGTCTTAGAGCTACGTACCTACTTGGGATATAAACTAGATTATTTGGTTTAGTTTGATTCAAACAATAATAGTTGTTACTACTCCGATTCAAGGTTAAAAGAAATAGTGTAAATATTGACACCATGTTTTTGCCAACACGTACCCAAAAAATTAACTTCTTTCAAAAAGTACTATGAGATGGGGTGCGCGCTAGCAAAAACGTAGGATATCAATAGTTACTCACTAAAAGAAATGAAGAAGAATATACAAAGATCAACTGAGTCATTGTTTAAAAAAGGACTATAGTACACAAAGATAGATCATAGTTCAATTACCTAAAACAAGCTAAGATCGTCTTTCTAAGAAAGTAACACATTAAAAAAAACCAAAAATGGTAGGTAAAAAAAACTGACCCCCCTACTAACTTTTTTTTTTACATTTTTAGAAGTTATACACTATTGTCATACCCCAATTTTGTCCGCTTCTTTTTACTTCTTTTTTTTACTAAGTTAGTTTCGAGCTTACTTGGGGCCTACTCTTCTTATTTGGTCCTACGCTTGTGAATTTGGGCCTTATTTTAGCGTTCGTTGAATTTGGGCCTTGTTTTAGCATTCGTTCAATTCGAGCCCGATTTTAGCGTTTGCGATTGGGCTTGATTTTAGCATTTGTTCTAATTGGGCTTCATTTCAGCCATTTTTCTAAGTTGGGCCTATGTTTGGTTTTAATTGGGCTTGGCCCAATTTAATCATTCTCATCCACCTCAACCAAAAATAAAAATCTGTCCAAACAGCAGCTTATAAGCCTCCCAAAAAAAAAATCAGAATTAATAAAAACTAATTTACAATAATCCAAAAATCCAAAAAAAATAATAAAATAAATTAAAAAAATACAAAAAATAATAATAATAAAAATCCGAAAATACATAAAAAGAGTGAAAAGAGGCGCCTCAGCCTAGAGGAGGAGCAGCTGAATCCTAGCCCTTTTCTTGCTCACAAAGCATCCATTTTCTCTAATCCAAGCCCAGAACCTGAAAAAGGAAACAAATATGGAAAGAGATCAGAAAAAAACCCTAGTTTTTACCTATATAAGCAAGCCCTGACACACCTAAAAATTCAGACAGAAAATACACCAGAATTCAGCCAAAAGATTAGGGTTTTCACATTGAAATCCTAATCACAGAACACTAAAATTCAGAAACAGAAGCAGAGGTAGAGGAATAGAAGCAGCGGCAATCAGTGTTAGCAACAATCAAACAAAAGTTCAGGAGCTGGAAAACAGGTCGGTGTTCTTTCTATTTCAAAATACAGAAACATGTAGACATAGGCGTAATATGTAATTCCATAGGTTGAATAGTTCGTACATGTAGCAATTGCAAGTATGTTCTCATTATCCTTTTAGTCATGCATATATCCTATATAGTTGTCTGTATGAACAGATTAGTTAGGAATTAACTAGGTTTTCTTCTAATCTAACGTTAGGTTTATAAAAATTAGGTTTAAAAAAAATCAATTTGCAGTAGAGTATGGAATCACGAACAACCCTTTTTAGACAAATTAGGGTTCAGATTTTTTTTGTATAAAACGAAATCAGCAAGCAATAAAAAACGAAATTAGTCTTTTTAGGATTGTCTTCGTTAAAAAATTAGGGTTCTGTAGAGATTCTTCTTTCAGCAAAAAAACAAAACAGAAAGAGAACCAGTAAAAAATATAAAAAAAAACTTACCCAGATTCCGACTACTATTCCAGCGGAGGTCATCGCCGTAAGGCGTGGCCACCGTACTCCTTCGCGTCGTTGTCAACCCCGCGGTCGCCCCGTCACCGTGTCGTTCGCGTCCCACCACCGTGAGCTCACTGTCAGAGCCGTCCTTCGGTCGCCACCACCGCGCCAACAGCCACCTAGAAACAGCATAAAAACGAAACAAAAAAAATCAGAAAATACGATAGGAGGAGAAAACAGCAAGCGAAATAGAAAAGAAAAAGGGAAGAGATTACCTCCGGCCACCATATACGGTGGTTGGCCCTCAAGTCGCCGTCATGATCGCCATCGCTGTTCCACTTCCTTCCCTCGTTTCTCACCATTCTGCAGAGCAGCGCCGTGAGGAAGGGAAGATGAAGGCTTGGGTGGCGTCGGTGGTGGAGAAAAGAGGATTTGGGGTTGACGGTGAAGAAAAAGAGAGAGAGGTTTGGTTCGGCGTTAAACGACGGTGAGCGAAGAGGAGAAGAGAGAAGGATCTACGGCTCCGTGGAGTGAGGCGTGAAGTGAGGCGAAGAATGAGAGAACCTGGGTTGAGGGATTCGGCCATAGATAGCGCCGCAAGGTTAGGGATTTGAGAAAAGTAGGGTTGAGAGAGAGGGATTTGGGGAGCGCGGCGCCGTAGATGAGCTGAGGGTGAGGGAGACGGATACGTGAGAGAGAGAGATTTTTAGGGTTGGGGGCGATTTGAGGAGCTGCGGCGCAGCCATGGAAAGGAAGAAGGAAAGAGGCGAATGGAAATTAGGGTTGATTTGGGAATGGAACGGCGCCGCAAGAGAGAGCGTGAGAATTAGGTTTAGGTTTTTTTTAGGATACCTTATATAGTGTGGAGACCCAGGGTTGTTTTCGTCATTTCCTTTTAACTCAATACTACTTACACCCCTTTTTTCTGTATACGCCTCCCCTCTGAAAGGCCCATGGACTCGTGGACCAGTCTGCAAACTGGGCTGCTGCTTTTCACACCCAGTTTTTAATTATATCACTCCCCACAGCTAATAACACTCTATTTTACCATTTCACCCCCCCTTTCTCATTTTTTTAAATTTAATTCTCCTCAGGACAAAATAATTTCTCATAAATCAAAAACTTTGTTAATAGTCCTGTGAAGCCTTTGCTTGCATGATTATTAACAACGAGGTACTAGTGGTGGTCACTTGGAGTCGTTGCTCAATTGATCATCATGAACGCCTAATTTTCCTAAAGATTTTCACTAAATCAAAAACTTTGTTAGTAGTCTTGCGAAGCCTTTGCTTGCATGATTATTAACAATGGAGTGCTAATGGTGGTCACTTGGAGCCTTTGCTCAATTGATCATCACGAAAGCTCAATTTTCACAATTAAACAAGATAAAAAACAAAAACCTTTTTCAGGACAAACAAGAACTACGTAGCTTTGAATTCTCCATCGCACCGGGAGATACGTAGGAGCGAGAGGCTAATTCTCGTCGAGCACTTTTTCTAAAAAACTTTTTTTCTTTTTTCCCCCTTTCTCTCCAAAAATAAAATTTTTTATTAAGTTCTTTAATTCATTTTCAATAAGAAATAAAGAGGCAAATTAGATATTTTTCAAATCAACACTTAAAACCACACATTTAATTAAAGGTTCCCTCTCGGTAGAGAGGACGTGTGAGGTGCTAATACCTTCCCCGCGCGTAACCGACCCCCGAACCCAAAACTCTCAGTTTTCAAAGGCCAATCGCTTTCTAAAAAGGTTTTTCTAATACTTTTCCTTAAATAAGTATTGGTGGCGGCTTCATTGTTTTTTAGAAAAGTTGTAAACGAGGAAGGTTCTCCCTCGGGGACTTTGTCGGGCGCAACAACTATTTTGACATATAACTCCAAAGTTTCTGAATTCTTCAGAAATTTCACCAAAGGGAACCAACCTATTTTCTTTGTGCCAGGTGTCAGAGTTTTCAAAGCTAAACAAAGAGCAGAGTCAAGAGCCAATTTCCAAGATGGCATGTTCTATGAAGAAGTTGAAGTCATGGTGATGAACATTGAGTTGTTTCAACCATGATTCTGCAGCGCTGAATAGATATGATATCTTTTCATTATCATTTGGATCATCATTTAGCCAAAGATCTCCTTGCATTTTGTATGTGGCTAACCCAAAAGGAGGTAGAGATATATTGCCACTCTCCTTTTTCTTGCATTGCTCTCCTTCAATATTGTCACACCCCTTTGAACAATTTCCATCTTTCTCTATCTCCATTTCTTCATTCTCCATTGCACAATCTAAAGACACAAATGAGAAATAACATCAATTTTACAAAAATAATTGGATGACAATTTAACAGGGAACTAAAATTGTGGATTTGATAAAATTGGGGGATCAAAATTGCGGAAAAAACTAGGAAACTAAAACTGGGGGACCAAAACTGTAAAAAGAATGAGGAGACTAAAATTGCAGATATGATAAAATAAGTGGACTAAAACTGCAGTTAAGCCTAAAAGAAACACTGCCAAAACCTCAAATGGATGTATGTGGTAGAATGAAACCAAGGATACATAAAATTGTTGGGAAATAAAACATAATTAGTTCAGAAACATATAAATGATGTTGTGACCATACACTATAGTATACCACCTGCTCCTATGTAATGACAAGAACTACAAATGATTTGATATGTTTTTTTCATTTTTAAGGAAACAAGAAAGATAACATTGATTGGAATTGAACTACTTTAAGTTACCTTGGAAAGATGATGACAATGTATGGTAAGTGAGGAAACTTGCCTCCAAGTCCTTGTCATTTTTACGAGTAGGGATAGTATAAATTGGGTACCTATTCAATCATGAAGTGTCAACATAACTTCTTTCTAACCATGGAAACAAAGAGAAACCACTCATCTTACAAAGTTTAATAAGTGCAAGAGCAAAATGTTATATTCACCATGAAACAGCCATCCAACTTGCAGGGGAAAGATCAACACTCTTCAATGTCATTAATGCCGGATGATTTCGAGCTAACTTGGGTATCTGAAAAAATAAATATCAAAAGTAGTGTATAGTGTGAGTGTAACATACAAATATATCCATCTATATTGCCATTTAAATGAGGTTGTCAAAAGTGAATACTAGTTACCCTCTCTTATTCTAGGTTCATTGACAAATTGATGTATCTGGTTTAGTATGTAGACCAGATACATCAGTTATTCAATGAATCTAAAACTGAATATTCATATAAATAGAACCAGTGGAAGTAACAGTTTTGACAATGAAATTCTACCTTCTCCATAAGCGGAACTCGAAGGTAAGGTGAGGCCGTTTCAAAATAGCTTAAGTAAAGGTGGCCGAGCTTATCCTTTGTTGGAGATGAACCCTCCTCGGAGCTTGAGTTCTCAGAAACATCCCAAGTTTTGCTAGAATTGTTACTCAACGATCTAGATAAGTTATCGCTTCCACTATCATCACTCCCCGAATCACTTTCAAATTCAACTCTGCAACACATTGTGTATATAAACATGACATTATTCGCGAAACATATCTTACACCCTTATTTTCAACACATTGTGTATATAAACATATGAATTGTTTGCAAAACATATCTTATACCATTATTGCCTGGGTTTAATTAGTATACATTATTGCTGTAAAAAGTTTTACACCATCAACCAATAAAAAGTCATAGTATCAGTGAATTTTAAGGTAGTTGAGATAACGTCAATCCTATTTTGTGACGTGTCGTTTCGTGATTGGCTGACGTTGTAAACAATCTTGTACAACGACCGTGTATATAAGTTAAATATTTATTTTTAACACATTTTGTATCGAAACATATGACATTGTTTACTACATACCGGGAAGTTGCGCCAACCGGCTTATTGATGTAGATTTGAATAGCAGATAGATATGGAACATAGTAGTGAACCACAGGATCACTGGTCTCCTCTAACATCACAGGTGTACCAGCACCATAAGCACTCCATTCATAATAGTAGTCCCAGAGATCTTTCCAACAAAAGAATTCAACTGTATCCTTATCAAGGGGTTTCCAAAACCTATTTACATCGTTAAAGTAGCTCTGCAAAGTAAAAGAAAAAAAGTTAAAAAAATTAAGAAACCAAATTAGAATGGATATCAACACTTTTAATTTTTAACTAAAAATAGGGAAAAGAAACATATTAAGTCTCACAATTATATTTGAAATTGGTAACTTTAAAACAATCAAATAGAAAAACCTAGAAGAAATATTTTCTCAATTATGTGTTATGACAAAAAATGAATAATACTAACATCATTTGTCATTGGACCACTAAAGAAAACTAATCCAATTGTGCCCACAGATATACTAGATGACAATTTCTTATAGTCACTGTAATATCCCCTATTTTCATTATTTTAATTATTTGACATGAAATAATTATTGGTGATTTAATTAAGTTGTTGGAAATAAAATGTTGTGAAAATAAATTGCTTGAGTGACTTATTATAAATATTGTGTGTGATTGATTAGTAATTGGTCATGGTTAAGTTAATTAGGGCTGATGGGAGTATTTGGGTATGAAATGTTTAAGTGAGGGTCATTGTTGTCTTTTACCTTGCCCTTTATAAACCTCATGCCCAGCTGAACCAAGTGGAAAAACACCTCATTAGGACCTTTGTTCAAAAATCAGAATTGAGAGAGGAGAAAGGGGAGTGAGGCACGAGAGAGAGAAGGGAAGAGAGTTTCCCAAGTCTTTTCCATGCATGTTCAATCCATTACCATCATCATGATCAGTTCACCTCCCTCTATCTAGTGATATAAATTTCGAAATCATCCCCTCCTCCAAGCCAAAATCACCATGAATGACCATCAAAGGTTCACTTGGCCCAAATTCTGAAATCTGTCCTTGCATGTTCAATTAGAAAGCATTAGGACCAAGTACAGCAGCTATATCACGATTTGGAACTACCTTGGAGTCATTTCGGTGGTTGGGTTCGGAATTCATACAGTGGAGAGCTGGGTTTTCGAAAAGGAGAGTTGTGGAGCGAATTGGGAGACGTTCGTGAGTTGTCGTGTGACCGTGTTCTTGAGGCCTCGGTGTCGTTTGCTATTGTCATCGTGAAAGAGGTGAGTTCTATACTCACTAGGGAAATTATCATGTGTTCTGGTTGAGTCTCGCGTTTTAAAAGAAATTGGCGACAAGCCGCTTTGCGAAAACCCGTTTTAAATACCGATTTATGTTGTTGTTTGATTGAGATCGTGTTTGATATTTATGGTTGTTGTGATAAGTGATATATGGAGTGTTGGGCTGGATGATATTCTGTTATTAAAGGTTGATAAGTTAGGTATCGATCGGGAAAAGATTTAGACACGAACCGGAGTCAAAAACAGTATGAAATGGCCATTTTACAGGACTGTGCATCAGGCACGGATCGTGTGCCCTGGCACACGGATCGTGCGGATCCTTCTGATGCTTTCTGGAAAATTTCCATTTCGCGCACGGATCGTGCGCCATTAAGCACGGGTCGTGCGTATCTGTCTGACCCAGATTTTTAAAGGTGTCCAAACGCTTCCTAATTGATTCCAAACCTATCCTAATCCCTTCCCAATGTTATGAAATGATAAAATAACCGTAATTCGTTGGAATTGCTTAAGTTTAATGATAACAACCTCATGTCATGATTGAATGATTATTGACGGCCCAATGCGGGTATACGGAACGTGTTATGGATTTGATTGTGATGCTATGATTGTGATTGATATATTGTGCTGGACTGATTGGATTATTATCAGGACAAGTTAGAAGAGTAAATCCTAGTAAGCCGTGTGAGATCACCTAATAATAAAATCATGTTAGTACAAGACTAAGTTAAGTACAAGTTCACTGTTAAGCATAAGCTCATGGTTTGGTTAAGTTCATTGTTCACTGATCACGGTTCACGGTTTACTGCTCATTGGTTATTGTTCATCGTTCACTGTTCACTGCTCATTGTTCATGGTATATATATTATATACATCATTGCTGGGGTGACGACCCCGTTCATGGATTAGCGTACTAGTGGGAGAGGAAGTCATGAGCCTTATCCCCTAGGCCCGTTACATTGTTGTCCCTAAGGTAGTAGAAATGGCCAGGGACTAGGTTTGCCGGAATCTTTAAAATAAGACCCGGTGATATGCTAAGAATCATTGTTATTGTGTGTGCCTTGTGTGTCGCTTAGAAGGGCCACGAGTACACGTATGTTCCCCGTAGTCGACTTAAGGGCTACGATTCATGAAATCAAGCATAATTGAACCGAGAGAGTTAGTAAGGGGTCTCGATAGAACTCACTGAGACAAGTTGTCTCACCCAATCCATTGTTGTTGTTTTTCAGTTAAGCAAGGAAAGTTGAAGACCGTGAGGCACGGCTATGGAGACGCTTGAAGAATTGCTGACGACATTCCTTTTGTCATGTTATGTATCTTTGTATTTCAGTTTCCTTTGTATCTCTGTATATTTGTATTCGGTACCTTAGATATACGATTGTACGACTTATGTCATGAAGTTGTAAATCGCTTCCGCAGACTTTCAGTTTTGAGTATTGAACACTAGTTTGAGTTATGTGAGGACCGACTTTGATTATATTATGTTCAGATATGTAAGTGCGTTTGATGAGTTTCATTGAAGTGTAGAATGTGTTCAATATTTTAAAAGGAAAGTCACTCTGATGTATGCCAGTAGTGCATTTCGGTAGTTTCTACAAGTTAGAAATTATCGGGGTGTTACAGTCACACTACACATGAGGCAATCTAGGGCCATTAGAAAACGTGTTCTTATTATTTGTTTGAGAATTTAAGGTATTTTAGTCAAATATTAGTGGTTAATTAGTTAGAGAGAGAGAGAGAGAGAGAATTGTTAGTTTTTAGAATTTGAATCCTGAAACTTCTACTTTAAAGTTTAAACTCTTTCAGTGTCTTTTAACTAGCTAATCGAGCTAACACTATAGACCGTGAAAATTTAAGATTTATATATAAAGTTGGGCTTATGAGCTCCCAAGTCATAAGTCTTATCCGGTGGCGGACCCACATAGAGCTGAGGGGGTTCAGTTAAACCCCTGGAAAAAAAATTGCACTTACCACCCTATATAAATAACCCAAACCCCCTGAAATTTTGTTTTTTTACCCCCTGAAAATTTTAAATTGCACTAGTAGACTAAGTTTTGCACCCATTTGACCCTGGCCTTAAAAAATTTGACAACCCTGACCCTAGGGTCTTGGGTCAGCCACTGGTCTTATCTCAAGTTCGAACTTGGGACATAATATTCAACCTAACAATTTTAGCATTTGCAAGTTGAGCTAAACCTTATCGATGAATGAATCAAATTTAAGGGTTGCATGTAAAGTGTTTCTTCAAACTAAGTTCATTGTTTAGTAGTGCAATTTAATATTTTCAGGGGGTTTGGGTTATTTATATAGATGAATGAATCAAATTTAAGGGTAATGTCTCATGTGAGTCATGTCATTCACATTAAGAGACTAATCTCACGCCATGGAAGTAGCTAGGAGACAAAACCAAATAATAGAAAAATATATACATTATTTTCATCTTTCTTTGTTTTCAAATAATAAAACAGAAAACGGGTTTTTTTAACCATTAAATTTTCTTAACTAAAATAATTGAAAGTGAACAAAAAATGATGTGTAATGTGAGTGAATTAGTATAACGCAAAAAATGTCTTTTTCACAGTAAGGTAACTTTTTTGTCATCATCGATGATAGTTAACTAGACATCTCTTTTATGTAATAATAATATAATATAATATAATATAATATAATATAATATAATATAATATAATATAATATAATATAACTGAGAAATGACATGTGAATGTCATTTTTTTCATAATAATATAATAATATAATATAATATAACTGAGAAATGACATGTAAATGTCATTTTTTTCATACAGACTAAAATGAATAATTTTAAATTTTACAATGACTATTTTAAAAGTAAAATCTTTTTGCAGTGACCAAAATGAAAATTTTTAAATTTTAATAAGACTATTTCAAAAGAAATTTTTTTGTAGAGACTAAAATGAATAACTTTAAATTTTGTAAGAATTATTTTAAAAAATCTATTAAGGCTGGCTGGGGTGCCGGGACCTGAAAGTCTTGATCTGGCGTGGAAGCATCAAGGCCTTCGGGAGTTCCCTCTGGCTGGGGTTGCGGAGCGGCAACGCTTTGGACTCGGGGTCTACCTCTGGGTGCCATGGGAAAGCAGGAGGAAATCCAAAAAGTAGGGATGGTGTGAAAGATAGATATCTCCCATTATGGTCGCCAATGTTCTGTAAATTTACCTCACCACGAATTGTACCGAGCAGGTAGTTGGTAGGGTAGTAATGTTCTGTACCTTTACCTCACCACGGATTGTACCGAGCAGGTAGTTGGTAGGATAGTTGCTTTACTTGATTGAACTTTTGATAGCACCAGGAGATAGAGGACCAATCGAGCTTGGATGGGTAGGACCAGGGAATGCTGCTAGTGACCTGGCCTACTTGTGACCGGGCCTGCTTTTGACCGGGCCTGCTTGTGACCTGGCCTTCTTGTGACCGTGCCTGGGGCGAGCAGGACTGCTGATGATGAGTAGATGTCAAAACGTTTCCAGGTGGGGTACCTGCGAAGCCACTCCGACGCTCAAGTTAGTATTGAGGACAATAGAGTAGGATAGCAAGGAATGAGAATCTACCTCTTAATGGCAAAACATGTAAGTATTTATAGGGATCTGTGTCAGCTTTGAGCCATCGGATTGGTCAGGTGGATCTGCGCCATTGAGGCATGATAGCCATAAATGGGTTGATTTATCATGGATATGGGCCAAAGTTTATGGGGCTTAGTCATGTCCAATTGCTGGAGTGGGTCTCATGATCCAGTCCAGAACACCTTTCAAAATTTTAATGATGTTTTGCATACGTGTTAAAAACACTATAAACATCTCGCACACAAAAAACTAGAATTTTTTAACAAGGGATGAATTAAATGAGTTTTTTATCTTATCAAAAAAATATATGAGTTTTTTAAGCACAAAAAATTCAAGAAACAAAATAAAGAAAATATAAACTTAGAAATCGAATTTTAAGCTTATTTTTTCTATAGAATTCTACCATAACACATAGAGTATATTTGCACAATTTCATTCAAAAAGTTTGAAGAATGTACATGAGTTAATATTTTATATGGACTATAACTTACGACAAAAAATATTGTAGAGATTAAAAGTCGGTGAAGAATTTTATAAGGACTAAAAATTATGAAATTTTATAGAACCTAAATCATATTTAACCAAAAAATGCCTATAAAAAAATAATTAACCAAACAAATACATAAGGCTTAATCTATCTACACCCACTGAAGTATGATCAAAAATTTACACCCACTGAAGTAGCAATTTACCAAACTACCCTTACTCATCTCACTAATTTCCTAACCCTAACCCTCCACATTTCAATTCACGATAGTGCCCTCTCATCCTCTTTCTCGTTCACGCATCACCACCGCCACCACAAACAGCGCCACACCACCACGTCTCCGTTTGTCACAGTGATTAGCGATAGAGAGAGAGAGGCTTACATGACACAAGCTTTGCGATTTGAGTGATTCTGTAATTCTGTTTTCTTATGAAGCTTTGTAATATCCAAACTTTTGTATACCATCGACTTTGTTCTGAGAATTGTATACACTCACTGCAATGCATCACTCTATAGTGTAACTCATTGAAGATTTTTGGTCCCTTCTACAATACAACATGTAACATCCCCAATTTAGCTAATTTAGTTAATAGAAATTAGCAAGAGATTATGTTTGATTAATTAGCTAATTTGAGTCATTTAGAAGCTGGATGGAGTCATCTAGAAGCTGCATTATAGACTGGAGTAGCAAGGAGAGGGTTCTAGCTGCTGGAATTCGGATTTGGAGTAGTTCGGGTAGTTCAAGTTCGAAGTGGAGAGCGTTTCGGAGAGTTTGGATCGATTGAGCATAGCTTGGATTTCGTATTGGTTGTTGTTGTGATTTTCATCACACTATGGTGAGTTCTATACTCGCTTAGGGTTTTCATTTTATTGTGTCAACCTTGCATGTGACTGAGAATGTGGTTCGTGTTCTTCATTTCGTTCGATTCCGTTGGAAGCCGTTGTTTTGCGAAAACCGTAATTGTGGAAATAAATTTCGTTATGAGTGTTTGAATGATTGAGATTGGATGATTTGATGCTATGTTTGATTGTGTTGGGTATCGATCGGAATAAGTTTCGGAATCGATCGGAATGGGAATTTCACACGAAAACAGGATTTTTGGAAATGCTGATAAGTCAGCACGACCCGTGCCGATCTTTCTGTCCTAGATTTTAAATACTGATAAGTCAGCACGACCCGCGCTGATTTTGGCACGATCCGTGCTGATCTTGCTGTCCCAGATTTTAAAATGTGTCCAAAGCCTTCCTAATTGGTTCAAAACCTATTCTAATCCTTTCCCCAACCCTATATGTTATGTTTTATTGATGTGATGCGAAGGTTCTATGTGAATGACCATGAGGTTGAGGTAAGTTTCATGTTATGATATTAATTGTAATTGAAATGATTATGTTGATTGTGATTGAGGTAATTATGATTGGATTGAATTGTAAATCTTCTAAGTTATGTTAATGAATGTTAGTAACCACGAGCGAGGTAATGTCACGAAATGATAAAATGAACTATATGTTCATTGAGGTTGAGGTTATGTTAAGTCAAGGTCAAGTAAAAGAGACGGCCCAATGCGGGTGCAATTATATATAAATTATATAATCGAGGTCTAGGGTGACGACCCTATTGAGGTTAGCGTACTAGGGGAGGGGAAGTCATGAGCCCTACGAACCTAGGCCCCATGAGGGATCCCTGATTGAAAATGGTCAGTGGAAGGGGTTCACCCGGATTTTATTAATGATCGGTGATATGCTAATTAAGTATTATGAAAGAGGTTTCACATAGTCGCTTATTAGGACTACGAGTTAAAAAGAGGCATAATGAACCGATAGAGTTAGTAAGGGGTCTCGATAGGACCCACTGAGATAACGTAGCCCTTCATATTTTGTGGTTTTTTAGAGGAACATGAAAGGTTAAAGGGGATGAGACATGACTACGGTGCAACCTAAAGCAGATGTGAAGCTTTAGTTTAGGGTTTATGTAAATTCCCTAGTTTTCATTGTATTTTCGATGTTATGATATTAGAAGTTATAAATCGTTTCCGCTATTTCTCTATTGGATATCGAATACCAAGATGATGGGAGGTTTATTTATTGCTATGAGGGATCGCTTGATGAGTTTTATCAAGTTTTTAATTCGTATTCAATATCTAACGCCAATAAGTTATGATGTATGCTATGTCGTATATCTTGGCATTTTTTGGGAAAGCCGTGGAGTTACGCAACACAGACTCACAATCAAGGTTTATAATTTCTGAGTTAATTCTCAATCTGTTTCAAAGGTTACTCTCGACAATGATGTCGTTTTCAAGGTTCAGATGTGCTCTCCCCCTTTTCATCCCCAAATTTCTTACTCCAAACCCTGATTTCATTCCTTGCTACCCCTTTTCAACCTCACGGCTATACTCACAATTCGTGGAAGATAACCACGCCGTTTCATCCTTCAATCGGATGCTACGTATGCATCCTACCCCACCCATCATCAAATTCAACCAGATTTTGAGTTCCCTTGTGAAGCAAAAGCGTTATCCCTCCGCTATTTCCCTTTTTCAACAATTGGAATCGAAGGGAATTTTGCCGGATCTTTTCACTTACAACATCTTGATCAACTGTTGCTGTCACTTTGGTTCTATCTCCTTTGCCTTCTCTGTATTCTCCAAAATCTTCAAGATAGGTTTTCAGCCTGATACCATAACTTTAACTACGCTCCTCAAGGGTCTTTGTCTCAAGGGTGAGGTTCATAAAGCTTTGCATTTTCATGACAAGGCGGTAGCATTGGGATTTCATTTGGACCAAATAAGTTATGGCACTTTGATCGATGGCTTATGCAAGATAGGAGAAACTAGAGCTGCAATGCACTTGCTAAGGCAAGTCGAAGGGAAATCTGTTCAACCTAACACGGTAATGTACTCTGCAATTATTGATAGCATGTGCAAAGATAAACTTGTTGATGATGCTTTTCATTTATATTCCGAAATGATTGCCAAGAGAATATCTCCCGATGTTGTCACTTACACTAGTCTAATTTATGGCTTTTGCATCATGGGTCAATTAAAAGATGCAATCCATATGTTTAATAAAATGAAATTCGAAAATATCAACCCAAATGCATATACCTTTAATACATTGGTCGATGGTTTTTGTAAGGAAGGAAAGATGAAAGAAGCTAAAAACTTGTTAGCTATGATGATAAAAATAGATGTGAAACCTGACGTTGTTACCTATAACTCATTAATAGATGGATGTTGCCTGGTTAATGAAGTGAACAAGGCAAATGATATATTCTGTAGTATGGCTCAAAGGGGAGTGACTCTTGATGTTCGTAGTTACAGTATCATGATTAATGGGTTTTGTAAGATTAAAATGGTGGATAAAGCTATGGATCTATTCAGAGAAATGCATCGCAAAAAAATCGCTGCCAATAAGATAACTTACGGTTGTCTTATAGATAATTTGTGCAAATTGGGGAGAATTCCATGTGCTTGGGAGCTTCTTGATGAGATGCATGATAGAGGTCAAACACCTGATATTATTACTTACAATTCTATATTAAACGGTTTGTGCAAAAACCATCATATTGACCAGGCAATTGCATTATTAAAAGAACTTAAAGGCCAAGGTATTCGGCCAGATGTTTGCACATACACTATTCTTATTGATGGATTGTGCAAAGGTGGAAGATTTGACGATGCTCAAGAGGTTTTTCAGGATCTTTTGATTAAGGGCTACAAATTGGATGTCTATACATATACTGTTATGATTCATGGGTTTTGTATGAAGGGTTTGTTTGATGAAGCATTGGCCTTGCTGGAAAAAATGGAAGAAAATGGTTGCATTCCGAATGCTAAAACTTATGAAATAATTATTCTTTCTCTCTTTGGAAAAGATGAAAATGATAAAGCAGAGAAACTTCTTCGTGAAATGATTGCAAGAGGTTTACTGGAAAACTAAAAGTAGGTAAGATGCTTTTCTAGGTCCACATTATTATTTTGTAATGAGGCAATGATATGTTGGACTTTGTTGATTACCCGACTCTTTTTATAAGCTAAAGACAATGCCTATGTAGTTGATTTTGAGTCCCATAATCAATTATCTTTATATTAGGAGATGAGAGTTATTTATGCTAACAATCAATCTAAATGTTAGTTCGTTAATGTTTTCAATTTATAATTCTAGCTCTTTCATACAGGAAGCTAGAATGAATAAAGAACATTATATGCTTTTAGCAATCTTTCCACCATTGCTAGTTCTTCCGATAACTCAAGTAGATAGGTACATGCTGAGTTATTTTTACTTAGCTCAACATTAAGAAAATATAAGTTGTATAGCTTTTCTATGTATAGATTAATTTGTTACTTTATCTGATGTGTGTGGTGTGGTGTATTCCTTATTTGAAATCTGGTATATAGCTATGTACTGGAATGATCTCTTAACCACTTGGTTTTAGAGACTTGGATATCATGGTAACATATTTGAGTATTTGATAATGTGATGATGTACTACTATTCTAACTAGTCATGAAGATATAAATTTGAAATGCTGTGTTGTTCTCAATGTAATTGATTTATTTATTATCAAAAGGTTCCTTTCTATGTGGCAATATAGCATGCTTCCAGGGACACTGCGTTTGCTAATAAAGCTACCAATGGTTTCACATTTATGTTTGATATGGACTTCAACTTGGAATCATCTGTTGGAGAACCCAAGATAACTAATAATTATGCACACTGCCTTGTTCTTGGTCAACAGGTACAAGGTATTGTAGTTCCCCTTTTATGTTTGCTACTTTTCAAGTGGCTTAATTCTCATTATATTAGCTCCCATTTTCTGAAGTATGCTGCTGTCATAGATTTTTGGATTTGTTTGTATTTCTGAAGTATGTATGTTTGATATGGACTTCAACTTGGAATCATCTGTTGGAGAACCCAAGATAACTAATAATTATGCACATACTCACAATCAAGGTTTATAATTTCTGAGTTATTGTCAATCCGTTTCAAAGGTTACTCTCGACAATGATGTCGTTTTCAAGGTTCAGATGTGCTCTCCCCCTTTTCATCCCCAAATTTCTTACTCCAAACCCTGATTTCATTCCTTGCTACCCCTTTTCAACCTCACGGCTATACTCACAATTCGTGGAAGATAACCACGCCGTTTCATCCTTCAATCGGATGCTACGTATGCATCCTACCCCACCCATCAT
Organism: Astragalus membranaceus; assembly: GCA_039519185.1. NCBI lineage: Eukaryota > Viridiplantae > Streptophyta > Magnoliopsida > Fabales > Fabaceae > Astragalus > Astragalus membranaceus. The sequence continues at coordinate 33,358,887 of CM076853.1, read as the reverse complement.
CAAATTCAACCAGATTTTGAGTTCCCTTGTGAAGCAAAAGCGTTATCCCTCCGCTATTTCCCTTTTTCAACAATTGGAATCGAAGGGAATTTTGCCCGATCTTTTCACTTACAACATCTTGATCAACTGTTGCTATCACTTTGGTTCTATCTCCGTTGCTTTCTATCTCCGTTGCCATCTATTAAGAGTCACTCTCTACTGTCATAGATTTTTGGATTTGTTTGTATTTCCGAAGTATGTTGTGTGTGTGTGTCCAACTAGAGAGTGCTCTACTTGCATTTATATAGATGCTCTTTGAAATCTTTTATAGTGTTACTGTTATGTGCATTGCAAGGAGCCAAGTGGCTCCATTAGTTTGTGGTTCATGGTTTAAGGTCTCAACATGCATGAAAGTAAATGTGTGGGGATGCTAAGTGAAACCAATAAATGTTAAGTGAAACCACTTAGATATATGGAATTAAATGATCAGTTTTTAGATGACACGAACTGAGTTACTGAACTAGCAACAAGCTAGTCAGTTACTAACTGACTGGCAGTACATTAATGAGAGTAGAAAGGTAACTACTAGCAACTACTAACTACCCTATTAGGAGAATTGTGAATTCATCAGTAGATCCAAGTCCAACCAAACAACTTAACAATAAAATTGGAATTTGCCTTAGATTCAGACTGGCTTAAAATTGGAATGAACTTCCCTAAAGCAAGAGATCAATTAAAGCAGCAAAGATTGCGGCAGCAGCAGCAGCTCACAAATTGCAAGTTTCAGCTGCACTAAATTTTTGTAACAGTCTTTTCATGTATGAATAGGAGGCTAGTGAGATAGATGAGGGATTATTCAAAATTGTAATCATTGGGGTAAGGAGAGGAGTGGCTCTATTGTGAGGGGAAAATCCTTGGAAGAATTATATGTCATTTGGCAGTACTTAAATCTGGCTTAAGTGAAGTCTATGTTTTGATAGATGTGGTTGCATAGCATGCATTCATTGTGAATTAAATTGAAGAGCTTAAGGCTTGTTGTTAATATGAAAACAGATATGAATGGAGACAATTCCGCAGCTGGTTTGGACATCATCCTCGAAAACATTTTACTCACTTCAAAGCTTGTCTAAGGCACTCCAAAACTGTATGAAGAATATACATTCAGTTGGTAGTTGTAAACTCTTTTAGGATGTGTATGCTAGAAATGCTCACTCTTGAGTTCCCATACACTCAGTTAGTGCTCATGAACCTGGCCTCTTTTATGCTAACTGTGGGAATTTTCTAATTTAAAACCATTTTTGGTCTATCAATTCTCTTTCCTTTTAAAATTGTTTCACCAAATATTCTAATAAATAAATTTAATAATGTTATCTATATTAATTTTGTAAACTTGAGTTAATGTAGTAGAAAGTTTTGAAATTTGTTACTCTTAATTGTTTATCAAACAATGTTGGTTTGATATCTCATATCTGCATTCCTGTGGTTCTGTAATGCGCCCTTATGAGGCGAAATATTAGTTTTAAGCCCTCTTTATATTAATATTTAGCACATAAAAGTTCATGAAAAGCAAGGTTTGAGTTGGAAATAATGCTCTTCAAACTTTATTGCTTATTTTGTCTTGTGTTTGGCTACAAGTTCTGCATTCTCATTGTTGGATTCTGCAGAAAATAGGTTTGCATGCTCATTTAAAAAGAGGGCTTCAAGTTATGAAGACCTACATTATTTTGGTAAATTTGTATACAAGCAGGAAGTGAAATAATAAAGATAGTCATTTTGTATGTGTGTGAGGGTACTGAAAGTTATGGTTTCTAAGAATGACTCATAAAGACTTACCTACATCAATCACAGCTTAGGAACTAAAATCAAATGAACTAAGCAACTATAGAGTGGTTGCAAGTTTCTTGGTATTTTTTCTCAAACTGCTTGTTAACATGCTTAGAAGATATGTCCAAATACAAGTCTTAAATTTGGGGGAACTTCCGGGTCAATCGGTGCACAAAAGTGGTTGCAAGTTTCTTGGTATTCCATTATGTGCTTGACTTGTACATAATCATTTTAATCTTACGAAGTTTAACCGATTTGGAATGCTAAACTTACGTTGAATTTCTAAGACCCAAGTTGTACACGACAGGCACAAGCTGCTTTGACTTCATAACATTAGTGGCTGCATAAAATCGTTGTCATGGATTAGATTACAACCCTTTTTATAGCAATAATGAGTTTGATTTAATCTCCAGTATTTGTTTCTTGGTGCTACAGATATGAATTACATGATTCTTAACTAAGTGTTAGATGAATGTAATGATGAATTTGTTTACATTTCTCTTCATCAGTAATTATGCAAGTGGTTGCTAGATGGTTTTCACTTACATTCCTCTTCATCAGTGGATTGTCATGAAGTCATAATAGTAATTTAGACATTGAGTCGAAGAAATTAAAGGAGATTGACAATCAGAATTACATTGATCCATAATAATGTATTTGGAAATTAGAGGTAAAATATGCATCCCCGTTGACCCTCCTGTTTGCATCCTCGTTGGCCCTCATGTTGGCACTCCCGTTGGCGCTCTCGCTACCTATATCGTTGCCACTCCCGTTGGCGCTCTCGTTGCTGCTCCCGTTGGCGCTTTCGTTGCCACTCCCGTTGGTGCTCTCGTTGCCACTCCCGTTGGCGCTCTTGTTGCCACTCTCGTTGCCTCTCCCGTGGGCACTCTCGTTGCCACTCCTGTTGGCACTCCCGTTGGCATTTTACTCCTTTTTAGTAATTATAAAATTGTTATTTGGTAATTTTTTGTAGTGGTTAAATTGATTGATTTTAACAAAAGTAGTTAAATTGATTATTTTTAGTAGTTATTTTGTAATTTTTGGTAGGGGTTAAATTGATAGTGGCTAAAATGGATAGTTTTATTGTTGACAAGAAATTATTAATTTTAGTAGTTTTAGTACATTATAAAAATTATTAATTTTAGTAGTTTGAGTTGATTAAAAAATAGATTATAAAAAAAAATTTAAAAGAAAATCATTTTGTTAAAAAAAACGAATTTTAAAAAAAAATTGGAAAAAGAATTGAAATTTTAAAAAGGAAAAAACTGTAGCGGTACTGTAGTGGTACTATAGCAGTACTGTATCGCTACTGTAGCGCGTAACTTTTTTGCAAGAAAAGTTTTGGCTAAATTATAGTTTTGGTCCCCCTATTTTCAAAAATTCAGACATTTGGTCCCCCTATTTTAAAACTCAGACATTTGGTCCCCCAATTTTAAAAAATCAAATACATTTAGTCTAAAGAGGGACCAAATGTTTTTGATTTTTTAAAATTGGGGGACCAAATGTCTTTGATTTTTTAAAATTGAGGGACCAAATGTCTTTGATTATTAGCCATAAAAAACTGAAAATTCCTCTTGGGACTAAATGTCTTTGATTTTTTAAAATTGGGGGACCAAATGTCTGAGTTTTAAAATAAGAGGACCAAATGTCTGAATTTTTGAAAATAGGGGGACCAAAACTATAATTTAGCCAAAAGTTTTTTTTTTAAAGTTGCTGTTTTAGTGTAGCGCGTCAGTTTTTGGTACTGTAGCGCGTCAGTTTTTTTTAAAAAAGCTGCTAGTTTTTTTGTTGGCGTAGCTTTTACCATTTTGTCCTTAATTTTGGACACGTGTCAAATTGGTGAAGTGTCTAAAAAAAAAATTTTGCTGGTAGTGTGTTTTATTAGATTGTAAGTAGATAGATTATGCAACTGTCTTCCAAAGACCGAGTTTCACAGAACATAATATTATTGGCAGTGGTGGATATGGCATTGTGTATCGCGTCGCTGTTGATGGATTAGGCCTTGTTGTTGTCAAAAATTGATGGGTATCCATAAAACAGAGAACATAAATGTATAATCTCCTTGTATTATTAACTCCAATTCCGAGGATCTCTTAGAATTGTGTGAAACGATTACAAGGAAGAAAGTAGAAATTTAATGAAATAGTAAAATGGCTATCGAGAAAGAGCCAAATCCCAAGCCCAATTTCCTATCCCAAAACCAACCTAACCCTCCTGCTAACCTTTCTTAATATACTCTCCTAACAGAATTCACACCTCTCACATGCCTTGCGTGACTGCTGCCAGCGTGACAGCAGTTGGTTAACTCATTAATCCACTATCCCACCAAGTGGGCCCCCATACAATGTGTTTCCATTTCCCTCCCTTAAACTTTTGCTATTTATGGAGTCCTAACCATAGTTATCAAAATCGCGATTTTTATCATAAATCGTGCAATCGCACGATTTTACGAGTCCACCAGCCCCCTGCGAGTTGAATCATGTGCAAAATCAAAAAACATGTAGAATCGTGCGATTATCGTTGAATCGTACAATTTTGCGAATGAAATTGCGATTCCGCCTGAAAATCGCATCAGAAATGCAGGGTTTAACTACACCGTAAGCAGGTCGGGTTTCGCGACCCGGTTTACGTTTTTACCCAGTCTTAAACATAAACCAACCACGATTCATGGCAGCATCGCGTTTGAAGAAGAAGGAAGTGAAGGAGCAGAAGATAGAAGAAGAAGATCTGCAGTGGAGAAGAAGAACTAGAGAAGAATACGTAAAATAGAAGAAGAAATAGAAAAGAAAAGATGCAGCTGATGAGTATAGAAGAAGAAATATGCGGCTACTGCAGTGACATAAAACTAGGGTTAGGGTAATGGACTTGGCCCAAAACTGTGTAAATTGTAAATGACACTTTTAACTATTTTTTCTAACCACACCCACTTTTTCACTAGAAATACCCCTTTTCTAATATTACTAGGTGTATATTTATCCTAATAATATTTTTGTTTTGATAGGATCTTACGATCTTAGCTACGATTTTACGAGTTTACGATTTTGTTAACTAAGCCCTACCGATTCTACAAATTTCTACGAAAAATTTTCGGTAGAATCTTCCGATTCTACTTGCGATTTTACGGTTTACGATTTCGCTACCCCCTCCCGATCTTGCATAGAATCTCGATTTTGATAACTATGGTCCTAACAATACTCCCCTCTAAAAAATTCACCTTGTCCTCAAGGTTAAAGTATCAAAACAACCAACTAATATAGTCTTCCACCAGGATCCCACAACTGAGAATCCATGGACCAAGTTATGTTGGCAGCATGGTAATTAACAACAGGATCCCATAGGTTGAGACATGAGGACCAAGGTGTTTACTGGTAATGCTATTGCTTACTCTAGTTTCATGGTATTTTATATGGGACTAGCTAATACACTAGCTAGTTTCATAGGATTGAAAGCATAAAAATTCCATAGGGTGGATCAACCATCAATTTGGGAATGACTTCAACTTCAATTGATACCAGGAATCAATCAACCTTCTGGTAGAGTGAAGGATAGTGCAAGGACCTCAAGAGATGATGGTTTGGAACTCGAACAACAAAAACCAAAGAATGGAGAATCTAGTCCAGAACCAGCTAGGTATGGAGCTTGTTGGTAGTAGTTTCTCAGACAAAATAAAAAAGCTAATACTCTAGTTTTCCCTCTCTTTTGGTCTTTTCTTAAAAAAAAATACCCCACTTCTGTTTCTATGTTCTTCTATCAATCTTCCTAAAAAATTTGAATACCCTCTTTGAGATTTTTCTTAACCAACTAGAATGCATCCCTCTTTGAAAGTGTTCTACTTGCATTTATAGAGTGTGAAAATTGGTTTGTATTTCTATGATGTAATTCCAACAATACATGAGGTAACTATATAATACTAGTATAATCTAAACATTAATTACATATGATCACCATGAGTCATAGTCTACTCATAGTCTAGTGAGGAACATTAAACCCGTTATTCTAACAATCAGAAAAGTATCCTAATAATAAAGTGATAAATCAATGCATATCTCAACACTCCCCCTCAAGCTGGAGCATACAGATTGTAGAGGAGACCAATGATATACTCACTTTTTTTTCTTGATAAGTAGTAATTTTATTAGAATTGTCTAATCCTAACATCATTGCACACACACTCCACTCATCTTCTAGGAAGGTTTGTGAATGGCATAGAAAATCCACGAAAAACCAATAATATACTCACTTTTGATACTGTTTCTTAAATTTAGAGTATTTCTCATGTTAACCTTGATTTTGGAAGACATAGAAACTAGGTTGAAGAAATAGACAAATGAAGGACTAATTTAGCCTATTTGAGATGTGTGCTAATTTGGTCTTTTTCATTTTAAAACAATCTATTTGAGTCAGGGACTAAATTGGCATAAACTTCAGTGTTTTTTAAAATGTGATGCCGACACAACTTAACATTAAACCTCACAGTGTTTTTAAATAGAAATGGATAAAGAGTCTTTTTTGACTAAAAAAAACGATATTCATTCATTCAAATTGGGATAATACATTAAAAACAACACACATTCAACATCACTAAGACCAAAAAAGATTAATATGTGAAGAAACTCAACACCTAGATTAATAGCATAAAATGAAAAAATTCCTAAAATGTGACAAAATCAAAATGACCAGAATATCCATACCTCATGATCTGTAACATTGATGCTCAAATCATTGGTCGAGTAACTAATAGAACAAAACTGATCTGTGAATCTGAATCAAATTACGAACACCGCAACAAGATTAGAAAATCAACAGTGTCGCACCAAGATGATGAACACAACACCGTCGCACCTAGTCGACACAATCAAGAAAATATAGAAAAAGAAAAACTATATCATTGTGGAAACTAGTTATTTAGATAAATAGAGAAAAACCAATGCAACCGGGTGATTTTAGGCTAAAAAACCACCCAAAACTATTTACATATATGTTGTAAATAGTAGTTTTTCGCTATTATTAGTAGTCCATGTACTAGGCCCATTAGGTTTAATTACTTGTCTATATAATAAGATTAGTGAGTGTAATTGTACACAATTGATAATATATTCAGTATATTCACCACATGGTACCACGAGCTCTCGATCTTGAGAGACTTGCTTTCGGATAAACCCTAGCCGCCTTAATTGCGGTAAACCCTATTCAAACTCATTGTGAATCTTTCCTGCCTTCATTGCAGTATTTTTGCATTTTCGCTGCACTTCCCACTTCAGCCAGATCTGTTTCTCACTAACTACCCAGATCTCCATTTGTGGTTCAGCCCAGTTTTTTACTATTTCTGGCCGTACATCCTTTTAAGGCTTTTCATCACTTTCCTCGACCCGTTTATGATCACTGCCCCTACCATCAAGACCGACGGCCCAAGACCGGCCAGAACCTATATTTTTCCGGTCAACGGACCACCGACGCGCCTCCACGCACCGCCACTCTCCAGCGACTTTCCGGGCACGTGACAGCCACGCACCGCCCTCCTCAACGCTGCTTCTCACCAGACTTCTCCAGATCATAAATCGGCCTCTCCTGCCTCTGTTTTGGGGGTCTTTTGCACGTTTTGAGTACTTTGATTTTTGAGTAACCTTGGAAACATACGGTATCTACTCTTTTTTGCACTCCCTACAACTGTTGGAGTTCTTGAAAGCTGTCAGCCTTTCAATTTAGACATTTTTTTGGGACTTATTCAAAGCTCACACATTGGCACCTATTGGCGTTCTTAGACACTACCACCGTTCAGATTCAACAATTTGTTTGTGGGTTATTGTTATTCGAAGCTCATTTTTTGTTACGGTTATCGCTCTTTCGGCAACTTCGGACACGGTTATTGTGTTTGTCTTTCAGTTGTTGCCTTCTTTTCTTCAGTTATTGTCATAGATGGCTGATAATATTGCTATTAATTACTCTTTATCATTCATCGAGGATGAGGTGAATCGTTTAAAGGCCCTACTTGACTCTCTCAGTAAGCCTTCTGGAACTTGTTCTCTCCCGACGACCGGTATTAGCGTATGCTCCCGATCTTTCAATGTTTGCAGTAAAATCCCTAAGGATGCTTGGATTTTGGGTTCTGGTGCCACCGGCCACATGACATTCAATTCCTGTTTATTTTCATACTATACCTCATCTTAGAGGAATTGTTATGTTTCAATTGCTAATGGTTCTTATGCTCGTATTGATGGCTCTGAGAGTGTTAACTTGCACCTTCACTTCAATTACAGGATGTGCTACATATTCCCAAACTCTCTCACAATTTAATATTTGTTCGTAAACTCACTCGTGATCAGAATTGTAAAGTAACCATTTTCACTTCTTATTGTGTTTTTCCCTTATATTCTGGAATGGTTGCCAAGAGAATATCTCCTGATGTTGTCACTTATAGTACTCTAATATACGCACTACAACATTTTGATCCTACAGCAACGCTCAAAAACCGCTTCGCAAAGCTGAAAAACCATTGCCTTATCCTTCGGGAACGGTTTTAAAACCGTTGTTTCTGCGGGCGTTGCCTAAACTACAGGCAACGGTTTTTGGTGCCCAAAGGCAACGCATACCATAAACCGTTGCCGTTGATAACTGAAACGTAACAGTTTTGTTTTCCACGCTATGGCAACGGTCAATAACCGTTGCCATTTAGGACTACACTTAGAAACCGTTGCCATAAAGGGCAACACGTGGAAATCGTTGCCAGATATGGCAACACTGGAAAACCGTTGTTTAATATATTATAGAGTACACTCAAAAACCGTTTTCCTTGATAGAGTAACCGTTGTAGTCATTGGCAACACGAAAAACCGTTGCTATTAGTGACAATCGCAAAAAATCAGCATTTTTTTAAACAAACAGGCAGCAAGCCTGAATTTATTAAAAGTAAAAAGAAAACAAGACAAACCACAAGGGGGGACTAGACCAAAACCCTTGACAATGATGACAATAATTGAAAGCCTAAAAAGGCTCCTAAAATAAACAACCAAAGAACTCTTAGAAAAGAAATTCTAAGGCGACCAGGACAACCCGAAGAAGAAAGCAGGTCAACACCCGATGAACCCCCACACACTCCACCCACCGCCTACTGAGCACCCACATCAACCCCACTCCCTGCACCACCTCACTATCCTTACATTAAGCACACTCCCAAAGATCGAGGTTTAGAGGTGGAGGCCAGGAGACGATTAGGAAGGGGCTCCGAAGTTGAAGGCAAATGGGGGGAGCCCGACGAAGAGAACTGCTAACTGAAAGCTGTCGACCAATGGACCCAAATTCCGAACACACAACCATCATCCATCGCCCACTGAACGCACGCGCCAAGCACCCTGCACCACCTCAATATTCTCACATTAAGCTCACTTCCAAAGATCGAGGTTAAAGGAGGAGTCCCGGGGATTGGGAAGGGGCTCAGAAGCAAAAGGAACAATGGCAACGCATCAGCAACCACCCACCACACCCGGATTCCAACCAAATCTGAAAGAAAACCCACCCAATCAGCACCCACCGTATCAGCACACCTCCTGACTCCCGGCGCCGAAACACCAATCACCACCGCGAAGCCGTGCCACCGGCCAACACCGCGACACGACCGAGCTTGACCGAGGTCGTCGAATCTAGCTACCACCACGGTGTTGTGCCACCAGCCAACACTGTGACACAACCAAGCATGACTTCAAGCGACGATGAGCAAATCAACGACGAACAACAGGGATCCACGAACGAGGGACAAGGAAGCTGCATCAGGATGGAACCGTGACTGTGGAACAAGATCGAACTACCAGCCACCATCGCGATCAGTACACAGACCCCTTCGCGATTGAAAACAGCAAGCCACCGCGAAACAGAGGCACACCATGAACCTCCTAAGGCGCGTAGATCCACCAAAAAGGCAGATCCAAACCAGCAACGCTGCGGGGAAACTACTTTAAACGACGCAGAGGAACCGTGAACAATCGCAGGATCAGAACGGGCAGACCAGCAGAGAGGGCGGCGCCGCGGGGGCAGTGAACGACGCAGAGATCCAGCCCTGAAAACAAAACAACAACAGATCCAAGAGCACAAGGCAGATCGATTCAAGAACAATCGTGAAACCCAGCTCCCGAAAAACAGAGCAATCGCGAGCCAAGATCCAGAAGAGCACAAGATCGCGAGCACAGACAGGAGACGCGAACAAGGCACACCACGATACGAACAGAAATCGCGAACAACCAGATCCACAGAGAACAACAACGCGGGATCAGAGAACACCACGAGGCGAACAAGGAACAAAAAATCAGCATTGGTATCAATAGCATCACACAATAAACTTAATTCTAATCATTCAAAGGAAACATCAATGTTGAACCTAAAGTAAAACAATTTTAGTCATTAATTCTTTACCAAAACAACTGTCATTACAAACTGAGATACAAAAAAGTAATTCGTTACTTCAAGTATTTAATGTATATCTTAAACGAGTACAACAAAAGTTTATCCTTATATGGGAAAAAACATTGTTCGTTTCCAAAATAAAACTTCACGAGTCTTCAACACGTGTCTTCATACTCTCCTTCATCCAAGCCATCAAGATCTTCATCAATACCTTCATTAAATTTCCACTAAGAGGTTGGATGGATAAAAGTTGTAAATCCCCCTGAATTGGTTGTCATATCATTGGTTGGGATCTTAAAGCTTCGACCTGAATTGGAAGTTTCTGCAAATGAATCCTTCTTTACATAGTAACCAGGCTCTTGCACTACAAGAAAACTTGGACTTTTCGGCGGACCAAATCCACCGGAAAATTCACAAATCCGCCGAAAATATGGACTTTCCGGCGGATTTGTTGGGCTTTTCGGCGAATTTTTGGCGCCGGTAGACAGCTCGTGGCAAAAGGTTTCCGGCGGATTTTCTGGCGTCGGAAAATCCGCCCGAAGTTTCCGGCGGATTATCCCGCCGGAAAACCCCAGGAAAATTCGCATTTTTTTATCCGCCGGAAAGTCCACAAATCCGCCGAAAAACCGTATGGTTTATCCGCCGGAAAATCCACAAATCCGCCGGAAAAACCGTTTTTTTTAAATTTAATTATTTTTGAAAAATAAATATTATTTTTTTAAAAATCATTTTATTTAAAAAATTAATATTATTTTATTAAAAACTTTAATTGATTATTTTATTTAAAAATTTGATAATTGATAAAAAAATAAAAATTAGAAATGAAAATTAATGATTAATTTAAATAAATATCCATACAACAAAAAAAATATCCATACAATAAAAAAAATATCCATACAACAAAATAAAATAATCCAAAGCTACTGAGGTGGCTGAGTGGGTGGCTGCTGGTCTAACTCATCACCATGATAATAGGTATCAGATGTAAGAAAAGCAGTAAGCGAATCCATAATATTAAGATCGATGTTGGGCCACTGGGGTGACTACTGCTGGGGCTGATGGTATGGCTGCTGGGGTGACTGCTGTTGGGGCTGCTGGTATGGCTGCTGGGGTGACTGCTGCTGGTATGGCTGCTGGGGCTGAGGTGCATACTGTTGGGAATACTGGGGTGCATACTGCTATTGAGGCCACTGCTGAAATGCATCACCGTAATGCTGCTGCGGCTGGTAGGATGGCATATGTGATGAGGATGGCCTCGACTGCTGAGACATCATCAGCTGATCCTGCAAAAACTTAAAGCGCTCCTCCATGCGCTGCTCAGCTATCCTAGCCTGCTCCGCCATGCGCTCCTCCATGCGCTCCTCAGCTATCCTGGCTTTCTCCAGAAGCGCTGCCACTTCCCGATCACTTTGCTCCTGCCGCTCGGCAAACTGACGCTGCTGCTCGCTCAGTTGCCGCGTCAATTTCGTAACAGCATTCAACTCACCAGCATTGGGAACATAAGAGCGAGCAGTACTCGGAGATTCAGAAGATTGTGAAGCTGATAGACTCGGAATAATGCTTGTTCTAAAAGCAGCCGGTCCAATACCACCTGATCCTACCATACGATTACTCTTTTGGGGACCAACTGCTCTCTCCCAAATATCACGAGCTACTCTAGCCTCCTCCTCTGGATCGATATCAGCTGCCCCACTGCTCTGTTGGGACTCATGGTACTCAGTCAGCCCACCCTGGAAGCTCTCCTGAAAAAATAACCCAACAAATAAATAACTATAGCAAAAGTAGTTTTAATATAATATTCCTCGCTCGATATAAAGATTATTATAAATACTAAACATTAATATATAATTGTAAAAGTAGTTTTACCTGAATATTCCTCGCCCGATCTGTAGCAAAGTCACCAGTGTCCTCCCGCATATGAAGGTAGCGATGCAACTCAGGCAAAGTGATTGCCCTTTGTTCCCTCGCCTCCTATATATACATATATACATATTATTAATTAATACACATGAAAATGACTAGTTAATTATAAATAATTAATTAATCAAGTAATAAAGTAATAAATTTACCAAACGCCTGTGATGCGTTGCAGTATTAACACTCCCCCCTGTGTATGTGCAGCCACCTTTTTCAGAAGCACGGTTCTTCTTGGCTTTCTCACAAAAATTCCTAAATTCTGGTGTCTGCCAGTACTCCTGTAACTCAGCCCAAGTTGAGTCTCCCATATAAGATGGTTTTGCATTCTTACCGCGCGCCTCCCGCAGTAATTCAGAATAGCGATGAGAACATCTCTTATGGAAGATTCTCTCAACTTCCCTTTGCTGCTCTGGTAACCATGTACATTTTTCCTATTTAAGAAATTTACAATAATGTTGTTAATTATAAGACAAATTAATTAATCAAGTCAATAAGATATACACAAATTAATTAATTAATTATTTCGTAGAACAACTTACAAAAAATGAATTTAACATCCTCCCAATTGCCTCTATATCTTTTCTAACAGCTGTCCAATTCTTCCAGCTGCCGGTGAAATTCTCCTTGATTGTTTTCGTGATGGCGGTAGCTGTAGCCTTCGAAGGAAGAAATCTGCATTAAAAAAAGATGAATTTTATTACACCAAATTATATAAGTTATATAAAAGGCAACAAAAATAAATTAATAAATAATAATATATATACTTACGAATCACCAGCAGTCTCCAATATGATACGCCCATCATGTGTATACCTGACCACCGCACGGTCAACAGTGAATGTGCGCACCCCATCAGCATCATCATCTGTCGGGGCTAAGCCCTCAGTAGCAGCAGGAATCACTGGGTCCCCTGCAGTACTAGTACTAGCACCCTCAGACCCAGGTGGTGGCAAATATCTGCCACCAGCAACAACAACACGAGCAGGCTGAACATGACGCCCTAGGCGAGTAGAAGTCTTCCGCCTGGTAGCGCTGGCGGCATCACCCGTGTCGACAGGTGAAGGAACATATGTCTCGTCATCAGATCCTGAGTGAGATGCCATGACTGTATCTAGCTAGACATATATACATTTAAACAAACAAACATACACTAAACAAGGTTTACATAAACATACTAAACAAAAATATATAAACATACTAATTAAACAAACATAGTTAAACAAACATAAATTACAAACTAATTAAAAATAGGTTATATAACATATATTGTTGAAATATAAATAACTAATTGGAATCCCATTCATTCTCAAAATCATCATCATCAGAGGAGTGAATTCTTGATACACCAATGTTGTTTGTTGCATCTTCATCAGCATCTTCTTCGTCATCAACTTCATCGCCGGTGTTTGGCTCATCACATAAACGAGTAATGGGTTCAACTTCAATCACTTCATTTACATTAGACTTCTCTTCCATTTGATATGGCACATCTTCCACCGTGTCATCATTTGTCTCAATGCGACCTCTTGGTTTTGTTTTAATTGCGACACACCAACCACGCCTATCAGTCCGCATTGATGGATAAGGGACATAATAGACTTGTCTCACATTTTGTGCAATGACGAACGGATCATACAGACGATATCTACCATTCATTTTAATGTCCACTGTATTTGACTTTGGATTCACCTTTGTTCCTCGAGCAGACGGATCAAACCAATGACAATAGAAACCCACTACCTTCTGACTAAAATCTAGATGGGGGTACGAAAGTTCATTTATGCGTTGAACCACACCATAAAAATCATCTTCACCTCCTCCAGTGACACCCTTCATGCACACTCCACTATTGACTATCTCTCTGCCCTGTGTCCATTCATTGGTGTGAAATTTGTATCCATTGACAAAGTATGTGTGTCATTCTTTAACACATCTTTGAGGACCGTCTGATTTGTTCCTCAAGTGTTGGTTGCCTAAACCACGTTGGAAAATGTGCATTAATATGAGCAGAAGATTGTTGCTCACTTACGTCCTCTGATGACAAGAATTCCCTAAAAAGAAATAATTAATTGTTACACATTTTTCTACATATTAACTAATTAAGATCGATAGTTTATAATGTTGAGGAACATACTCAATAAATGGTTGCACCTCAGTACAGTTTATCAACACATGAACATGTGCTGAACTTAACTCTTCATCTGTTAGCCAGTGAATTGACTCCTTCCCAGATGGACGACCGGGTAGATAAAAGACAGACAAAGCTAAATGATGTCTAGGACATTCATCAGTATCCATTTCATTACGGCTGCTTCCAGGAGCAAACTCATTCTTGAAATAGTAAGAACAAAAATGTGTTGTTTCACGGTGTAAGTAAGAAGAACATATCGATCTTTCAACTCTAGCTTTGTTTTTCACCGATCTTTTTGAATCACCCATGAACCTAGAGAAAATGATATTAATTAACATAATAATCATATATTTTAAACTTGTTTCTTATATGGTGTGAAAATTAACTGACCTTTCAAACGGATACATCCATCTGTATTGGACAGGTCCGCCAAGTTTAGCTTCATATGCGAGATGCACCGGTAGATGCTCCATAGAATCAAAGAAACCAGGCGGAAATACTCTCTCCAACTTGCATAAGATAAGTGGGATGTCTTGTTCCATTTTTGAAAGATCATCAGCTTTTAGCGTTGCAGAACACAAATTCTTAAAGTATTGACTTATTTCAATGAGCAGATTCAAAACGTGTGTTGGCAACGAACTAAAAGCGATAGGAAGTAAGCACTCCATGAATACATGACAATCATGACTCTTCATCCCATGCAACCTCCCATTATCCACATCCGGACATCTAGATAAATTGGAAGAATAACCGTCCGGCATTTTCAACTCTTTTATCCACTGATAAACTGCTTTCGCTTGTTCGGTAGATAAAGTATAATTGGCTTTGGGTTTCAGAGTCCTAGTACCTTCCTCAACCAACAACAAATCCTTTCGTCTACAGTAATGATCTATATCATTCCTAGCTTTCTCATTGTCTTTCGTTTTGCCTTTCACGTTCATGACAGTGTTAAATATGTTGTCAAAAAAATTCTTCTCTATATGCATGACATCGAGATTGTGTCTCAATAGATTATCTTTCCAATAGGGAAGTTCCCAAAAAATACTTTTTTTCGTCCAATTGTGCCATTGTCCATAGCCATCTGGACAAGAAACAACACCCGCTATGACTTCCACAGGAGGGATATCCCTAACACTATTCCAAACTTCCTCTGGTGTCAACTTACGAGGAGGTCCAGCTGTTTCAACATTTCCCTTGATGAACGCATATTTCTGCTTTCTAAATGGGTGATCCATAGGTAAGAACCTACGGTGCGAGTAAAACCATGAAATTTTTCCTCCGTATTTAAGACTAAAAGCCTTTGTGTCAACCATGCAAATCGGACACGTCATCTTACCACGTGTCCCCCATCCAGACAACATTCCATAGGGAGGGAAGTCATTAATGGTCCACATCAAAGCCGCCTCATCACAAAATTTTGTTTGCGTGCTGCATCATAAGTTAAAACACCATTCCACAACCTTTTTAGGTCATCAATCAAAGATTGCAAATATATGTCAATACCAGCTGTTGGATTCCTTGGCCCTGGGATAATAGAATTTAAAAACATGTATGGTTTAGACATACACATTTCTGGAGGAAGGTTGTATAGGGTAACAATAACTGGCCAACATGAATACGGTGTTGCCGAGGCTTGAATATATGGTGTGAAACCATCAGAGCATAAACCAAGCCGAACATTGCGTGGATCACTGGCAAAATCTGGATGAACACGATCAAAATGCTTCCAAGCTTCACCATCAGATGGGTGACGTAATTCACCCGAATTATTTCTATTTTGATGGTGCCACGTCATTTTACCCGCGGTCTCCATTGAAGTAAACATCCTCTGTAGCCTTGGTATAAGCGGCAGATAGAACATTGCTTTTCGTGGAACCGGTTTTCCTCTACTCATCCCTTTCCTACTGACACGATAGCGTGTCTCTCCACACAACTTGCATTCCGACAACTCTCCATCATTTATGCCAAACTCATTGTTATAATAGAGCATGCAACCAGACACACAACAATCAATTCTTTTAGATTTTAAGCCAAGCTTCGATACCAGTCTTTTAGCTTCATAATAACTTTGCGGCAAAAGCCCTCTAATGGGGGTTGCATCCAACATCATTTTGGTCATATATTCCATGCACAACTCAGCAACATTAAATTGAGACTTAAGACCCAACAACCGAACACACATTGATAATTTTGAGTCTTTAGATCCTTCAAATAATGGTTTATTTGTCTCACTCAAATACATGTAAAACCTTTGAGCTTCCTCATTTGGAACTTCTTCAGCATCATATTCCGGTTCTTCAAAATCCAAATTTACTCCAACAGCGTCAGATATCATTCCCTGATAAACATCTAACAATTGTATAATTTGGCCTCCTCCAGATGTCGTAGTCACTGGATAACTACTTGATGTGGGAACTACTACTTCAACTGAAACATTAACCGCAGGAACTGCAGCTACCCTTGGTCCTACTTCCCCGTGACGACTCCATATCCAATAATTTGGCCTAAACCCATTATTGTACAAATCAACTCTAACTTCGTCTTCATTTTTTATAACTCGAAACGAACATTTCAAGCACGGACATCTAATTCCGCCTTGTCACGCAAATTCTTCATGATGCTTAGCACAAAAAATAAACTCTTCTACTCCTTCTACAAAACGTCGCTTTAAACCGGATTTTCCAGGAAACAATCGATCATACATCCAACTACGATCCATAATTTCAAGATCTATGTACTACACTACAACGTAAATGAAATAAACTATCAAATCAACTATCAATTACTTTATATTTTGATATATATTGATATATAAATTACTTTATAAGTGAACTTAATAAATAAGTTTTTTCAATATAAATTATTTTGTATTATTATTGCAAACAAAATTTGTAACCAAATTTTACTATAAATAGTGAAGTAATTAATATTTTATTAATTTTAATTTTGTACCAAAATAGTAAAAGAACATTATTATATAATCTTTTGGGACGAACAAATTTTGATGGTGGTGCTAATAAGCGTTATTAAAAATCACCAACGACTAAAAGAAAAAATACAAATTTTATGGTGACCACAAGTTGGTAAAATTTTTGTAGACACTAAAACAAAAAATCCATATATATATATATATATATATATATATATTGATATATTAATTTTAGTTACTTTGATAACTAACCGTAGTGAAGAGAAGGCTCTGACTTGAAGCTTATCCAGAACTCAAACAAAGAGGAAAGAGAAGGAACCCAAAAAATAACTAAACAAACAGCACCACAATTAGTAACAAACTCATATTATAAAATAATTCAAAAACTAAAAATATTAACTAATGTTACAAACATACCTTATATCGAAGAAATTTGACAACGAGAGGAAGAGATTAGTAGAGAGAAGTGGAGAATGGATTGGTAGAGAGAAAGAGATTTAGTAGAGAGAAGATAGATTGGTAGAGGTGAAGAAGAAGAAGTGGAGAAGAGATTTATATAGAGAAACGAAAACCAGCGGTCAAAACGCGAACCCGCCGGAAACATCATTTCCGGTGGATATAGGGTGTTTCCGGCGGAATTTTGAAATTCCGCCTTGGCGGTTTCAGTATTTTCCGGCGGATTTTTATCTGCCGCAAACATACCGGCAGAATTTAGGGATTTTCCGACGGATTTCGAGGAATTTCCGGCGGAATTTAGGGACTTTCCGGCGGATTTATCCCTCCGCAAGTGTTTCCAGCGGATTTCGAGGAATTTCCGGCAGATTTTTATTTATTTAAAAAAAAAATTCGTAAACACAAATCCGCCGGAAACACCTAAATATCCGCCGGAAATGCGTAAATATCCGCCGGAAATACCCATATATCCGCCGGAAATAACCAAATTCAATATTCGCTATTTCATTAGTGTCGGCAAGATCTTGACCGTTAATGAGTGTCGACACTAATCACTATTGACTATTCAATAATCACGCTGCACTATTCACTATTTAGTGTCGGCAAGATCTTGGCCGTTAATTTAGTGTCGGCAAGATATTGACCGTTAATTAGTGTCGACACTAATCACCATTGACTATTCAATAATCATCCTGCACTATTCACTATTTAGTGTCGGCAAGATCTTCACCGTTAATTTAGTGTCGGCAACATCTTGACCATTAATTGGTGTCGACGCTAATCATTATTCAACAATCACGTTGCACTATTCACTATTTAGTGTCGGCAAGATCTTGACCGTTAATTTAGCGCCGGCAAGATCTTGACCGTTAATTAGTGTCGACCCTAATCACCATTGACTATTCAATAATCACGCTGCACTATTCACTATTTAGTGTCCGCAAGATCTTCACCTTTAATATAGTGTCGGCACGATCTTGACCGTTAATTAGTTTCGACGCTAATCACTATTCATTATTCATTAATATAAAATTTATTTATACCCGATATGTTGTTGTATTATTATGAGTATTATGGTTTTTTATTATTTTTTTCCTTTATATATTTAGTAAAAATATTAAATAATATATTTAATTAATTCCGGTTGAACTCCCGATTCAATCGGTTGAACCCAAGAATCCCTGAACTGCTACTTCTTCTGGTTCAATGTCCGGTCCAATTTTGATTACCTTGCTCTAAATAGAAAGTTTGAGGAACTCCAAGGACCTGTTGTTAAGTTGGAGGATGATACAGAACGTTTGATGTGTGTAAACGTCTACACTCATCAAACTCTCGGCATCATCCCCTAACTTAACAGGAGGGATATTCATAGGGGAGGTTCATGACAATGTTACTTTTAACGAAAAAGATGAAGGGGATGTTAATGACAAGGTGGAAGTTTCTTTACAAAGAAATGGAGACATGCGCCACTCTCTTGGAGCCGCTGCCGACAATGCTCAAGAGAGTGGCGTATGTCTCTGTTTCTTTGAAGAGTGAGAGTATCGGTAGAGGTGTGAAGAAGAAGAGGCGGAGAAGAGATTTATATAGAGGAAACGAAAATCAACGGTAAAAAGGCGAATCCGCCTGAAATGTAATTTCCGGCGGATTTAGGGTGTTTCCGGCGGATATTTGAAATTCAAAATTGGCGCTTTCAGGATTTTTCGGTGGATTTTTTATCCGCCGCAAACATACCGGCGGAATTTAGGGACTTTCCAGCGGATTTATCCACCGCAAGTGTTTCCGGCGGATTGCGAGGCATTTCCGGCGGATTTTGATTTTTTTTAAAAAAAAAATTTCCGTAAACCAGATCCGCCGGAATACCTCGAAAATCCGCCGGAAATGTTTGCGGCGGATAAATCCGCCAGAAAGTTCCTATTTCCGCTGGTAACTTTGCGGCGGATACAATCCCCCCGCAAGTGTTTCCAGCGGATTTCGAGGAATTTCCGGCGGATATTGATTTTTTTTAAAAAAAAAAATCCGTAAACGCAAATCCGTCGGAAACACCCAAATATCCGCCGGAAATACCTAAATATCCGCCGAAAATGCGTAAATATCCGCCGGAAATACCCATATATCTGCCGGAAATAACCAAATTCAATATTCGCTATTTAATTAGTGTCGGCAAGATCTTGACCGTTAATGAGTGTCGACACTAATCACTATTGACTATTCAATAATCACGCTGCACTATTCACTATTTAGTGTCTGCAAGATCTTGGCCGTTAATTTAGTGTCGGCAAGATATTGACCGTTAATTAGTGTCGACACTAATCACCATTGACTGTTCAATAATCATGCTGCACTATTCACTATTTAGTGTCGGCAAGATCTTCACCGTTAATTTAGTGTCGGCAACATCTTGACCATTAATTGGTGTCGATGCTAATCATTATTCAACAATCACGATGCACTATTCACTATTTAGTGTCGGCAAGATCTTGACCGTTAATTTAGCGTCGACAAGATCTTGACCGTTAATTAGTGTCGACACTAATCACCATTGACTATTCAATAATCACGCTGCACTATTCACTATTTAGTGTCCGCAAGATCTTCACCGTTAATATAGTGTCGGCACGATCTTGACCGTTAATTAGTTTCGACGCTAATCACTATTCATTATTCATTAATATAAAATTTATTTATACCCGATATGTTGTTGTATTATTATGAGTATTATGGTTTTTTATTATTATTTTTCCTTTATATATTTAATAAAAATATTAAATAATATATTTAATTAATTCCGGTTGAACCCCCGATTCAACCGGTTGAGCCCAAGAATCCCTGAACCGCTACTTCTTCCGGTTCAATGTCCGGTTCAATTTTGATTACCTTGCTCTAAATAGAAAGTTTGAGGAACTCCAAGGACCTGTTGTTAAGTTGGAGGATGATACGGAACGTTTGATGTGTGTAAATGTCTACACTCATCAAACGCTCGGCATCATCCCCTAACTTAACAGGAGGGATATTCGTAGGGGAGGTTCATGACAATGTTACTTTTAACGAAAAAGATGAAGGGGATGTTAATGATAATGTGGAAGTTTCTTTACAAAGAAATGGAGACATACGCCACTACCGCTGCCGACAATGCTCAAGAGAGTGGCGTATGTCTCTGTTTCTTTGAAGAGAATGAGAGTATCGGTAGAGGTGTGAAGAAGAAGAGGCGGAGAAGAGATTTATACAGAGGAAACGAAAATCAACGGTAAAAAGGCGAATCCGCCTGAAATGTAATTTCCGGCGGATTTAGGGTGTTTCCGGCGGATATTTGAAATTCAAAATTGGCACTTTCAGGATTTTTCGGTGGATTTTTTATCCGCCGCAAACATACCGGCGGAATTTAGGGACTTTCCAGTGGATTTATCCACCGCAAGTGGTTCCGGCGGATTTTGATTTTTTTTTTTTTAAAAAAAAAATTCCATAAACCAGATCCGCCGGAATACCTCGAAAATCCGCCGGAAATGTTTGCGGCGGATAAATCCGCCAGAAAGTTCCTATTTCCGCTGGTAACTTTGCGGCGGATACAATTCGCCGGTAAGCCCTATAATCCGCCGAAAAGTTTCCGGTGGATAAAAATCCGCCGGAAAGTCCTGGCCGGTAAAGCCGATTATTCTTGTAGTGTTGGTGCTCCCAATTCACCGTCATCCCCCAACATTAGAACCACGCAAAACTTCTGATAGAACACATGAGTCTTCTATGTTTTTGTCAATTAGTTCTAAAGCCCTACTCTCTTTCCACAAACTCCATGCCTGAAACATGGAAATTGTAATAATGAAATTGTCAAAAGATTCTATGACACCTAAATTGAATATTTATCACACATTACATACTTACATGAGTGACAAGGTTATGAGAGTCATTGTTAACATAAAAACCTCTACTTTTCTTTCCACATATGATCTCCAGCATAAAAACTCCAAAACTAAACACATCAGATTTCACAGAAAATAGTCCATCAGCAGCGTATTCTTGGGCCATGTAGCCACTACAACATACCATAAAAAAATTGTTAAAAAAAATGACAAATCACATATGACAGACAACTTTTGTAGTAACATATTTACTAAGTTCCAACTACTCGCTTTGTATTTCCGTGTGTTTCATTTGCACCGAAAATTCTTGCAATACCAAAATCAGATATTTTCGGGACAAACTTGTCATCAAGCAAGACATTACTTGGTTTGAGGTCTCTATCTAGAATCTTGATGAAGATAGAGAAGACCTCGAGCAACTCCAACGATAATGTCAAAAGCGCTTAGGCCAATCTAGAAGTTTTCTTTTTGTATCATCTGTTACATAACAAGTAAGTTTATTGAACCTTTGGAATTTTAAATTTCAAATTCAGTATTCTAGACCTATTGGAATCATCAGTGTAGTACAGAAATATATAAGCAGTCTTGTAATACTCAACCCGAAAATCAAACTATCCAAGCTACAGTTTGACATGTATTCGTAAACAAGCATTTTATCCTCATCCTGGATGCAACAACCAAGAAGTTTAACAAGATTTCGGTGTTGCAGTTTTGCTATTGTCTTACTTCATTCTTAAACTCAATTATTCCTTGTCCAAAGCTACTTGAGAGCCTCTTCACAGCAATTTCTTGACCACATGCCAATCTTCCCAGCATAATAATATATATAAGGAAATTAAGACACTTTATCACATGCACACTTTTGTTTGTCTTTTTTGCTTAACAAGTCAACAAAGATTGAGTTACCTTGTGTACAGGTCCAAAACCACCTTCTCCAATCATATTGTTTGTCAAGAAGCTATCAGTGGCAGTGATCAGCGTTGAATACTTAAGCAATGGGAGATTGAGATCATCCTCACTATCCCTGTCACTTTCTAGTTCGATAATTTGTAAATTCTCTGATAACATGAAACAATGGGTTCAGTTAGTTGAATGCATAAGGTATCTGATTCTCTTAAACTTGTAGAATTACATCTTTGAAATTTTCTTTGAATAAATGATTAAATAATTTACAGGGTAATAATAATTGTAGGAAGCTGTGGATACAAGTTTTCTTACCATTTATTCTGCGCCGGACCATGTGGAGACAATATCCAAGAAAAAACAACCCTGAAATTGAAACGGTGCTACCAAATATTTTTATCAGCTCCTTCTTTTGCCCATCATGTTTACCTTCACAGTTAAGTTTTATAAATTAAACAAACAAATCATAAAAACATGTGGTGAAATGTATGTATGCATGCATGCGAATATCATGAAAACGTTGATTTAGATAGTCAAATCATTACCTATTATTCCCAATTCTGAAGCATCCATGCAAATATAAAGATCCTGTCCAGAATCCTGAAACTCCCTAATATCAATCAGATCACCAACCCACATGACACACAACCACTACCTTCTCCTTATATTTCATTAAAAAGTAACAAAAGTAACAAAATCTGATTAATACATGGTTTTGTCATGGAATTTGATTGTCAACTAATACAATTCTATGAGTTAATTAACTTGAGTGTTTGACATCTACACTTCCAAACACTTTATATAACAAATTAAGCTATTTTCAGAAAAAAGCATTTTCTGAAAAAATCATTAAGTGGGATTTATAGTTAAACAGGTTATCTATCTACTTAATACATTATAGCAAACAACCCCACTTGGTCTGGGGTGGAGTAGGGGGTGAGACAAAACAAGGCAGATTCATCAAGGCCCCCAAAATAATATTACGTTCTTGTGTTGTAAAATAATCGACCATACAAAACAGAATAAATTTGGCCATTCCACCAACCAGAATCAGTTTTAATAATTTTTAATCTACATAACTTGAATTCTACGAATTTGTCACTGACATGGCTTTGTGAACTATCATCCAGTCATACACAGACAAACTATCATCAACTATGCATCAAGAATATAAATATAGATTCTGAGTGACTATCTTTATCAAGAATATAAATATAGATGCTGAGTGAGTATTTTATTGAATACCCATAGTTTGATATGATAAATTTACTTCCCCTTGAAACCGATAATTTGTTTTGTTTTCTTCAATTTGCTGCTAGTTTGTTGGTAGTTTGTCTGTCACCAATTAGAATCTTCTTGTCCTAGTTTCTTAAATCTGTATGACTTATTTATCTATGAATGTGGAATTAAGTAGAGCAAATGAAGGCTTCTCATTGCTAGATGGATTTAATCAGATAACAACGGAACTTCACTTTCATCATCAATCAACACGGAACACAGAAAGAAAGGGGAAAAGAGAAAGAGAGAGAGAAGAACCTGAAATCCAAAGTATGAGAGCTGGGTTTTCACGCTTCACGCTTCTGCTGGGTTTCCATTTTCATGCGTTCTCGCTTCTGATCTTCGCGCTTTCGATTTAGGGTTCTGTGAGAAAAATGAAAACGTTGAGAGTTGTGAGGGCTCTGTGAGAGAAACGAAGATGAATTTCCGGTGAGCGTTTCTGAGAGAAACGAACTCGCTGAGCATTTGTGATTTAGGGTTCTTGTGAGCGTTTGTGATTTTCACGCTTCTGATGTTCATGCTTTCTGATGTTCACACTTCTGAGCGTTTGTGATCTTGACGCTTCTGAGCGTTTGTGATTTAGGGTTCTTGTGAGCGTTTGTGGTGAGCGGTTTGCGTTAGAGTGTTTTTGTGAGGGAGATGCTGAGAGTAGTGATAGTTTAGTGTTTTGGTTTTTGATTTTTTTACTTTAAGTTTATTTTCGGGTTGAATTTTTTTTGGTTTGGCATCAAAAATTTTGGGGAATCAGAAAACGCGCTATTATTTAGCGCCCAATTTTTTATTTTTTTAATAATTGTCCCTATGGCAACGTTTATGAACCGTTGGCTAAAGCTTAACCAAAAAACCGTTGCCGTAGACCTTATGGGAACGGTTTTCAGCCGTTGCCAATAAATTGTTTTTAAAAAAAACGAATCAGCAACTGGTTCTAAAAACCGTTGCCATTGTTGGCTAAGGCAACAGTTTTTTTGGCATTGCAATTTTAGGCGTTGCCGTAGGGTCAAAATGTTGTAGTGACGGTTTTTGCATCGTGGGTCAATTTAAAGATGCAATCAAATTGCAAAAAAATCATTCCCAGTATGGTAACTTATAACTCTCTTACTGATAGTTTGTGCAAATCGGGTAGAATAGCATGTGCTTGGGAGCTTATTGATGAGATGCATGATAGACATCAACCACATAATATTATTACTTGCAACTCTATATTAGATGCTTTATGCAAAAACTGTCATATTGATGAGGCAATTGCACTTGTAACAAAATTTAAGGACCAGGGTATTTAGCCAGATGTACACACATACACTATTCTTATTGGTGGATTGTGCAAAGGTGGAAGACTTGACGATGCTCAAGAGGTTTTTCAGGATCTCTAGATTAAAGGCTACAAGTTGGATGTCTATACATATACCGTTATGATTCATGGGTTTTGTAGCAAGAGATTGTTAATGAGGCATTAGCCTTGTTGTCAAAAAATGGAAGAGAATGGTTGCACTCCGAATGCTAAAACTTATGAAATAATTGTTCGCTCTCTCTTTGAAAATGATGAAAATGAAAGAGCAGAAAAACTTCTTCGTGAAATGATTATGAGAGGTTTTCTCTAATGATGAAGGTAAAGGGTTACACACATTTTTATTTTGAATTTTTATCAAACATTATAGCTTCATTTTTTTTTGTTTAGTGCGTTTATACTTCACAAACAGAGAGATTGGTGAGTTCAGCTTGAATCAAAGTGGTAGAATATTATAATTATTGTTGTCTTGGGAGTGTTGTTGGGTTGGATTAATACTAGTTGTGTTACACATGTTCTGGCGAATATCCTATATTCTTAATAATTGCTAATATCTAGATGCTTTAAATTATGGATATGTGAAAACTCTTTTTTCTTTAAATGGTGGATTTTCTTTTGAACTTTCTCTTCTTTTTTAGTTTGAAACTAGAGAAATGTGATTTATTTTGTTCCTTGTATCATCCTAATAAAAGAAGTAACTTGGTATGGCTTTGTTTGTTTGTGTAATGCTTAAAATGATTATGGATTGATATATTTTTTTGATATACTTTATCGCGTGCACAGTTGGTGAGAAGGAATATAAGTGATCCACATATCTAGATTGTTTTTATAATAAGCATTCATATTAACATGCTTATTTGCCATTTGCAGATCTGTGCATGGGTTTTAAGATCGAAATACATCTTTCTCAACTCATGGATAAAGATGGAAATCTATGTTAACAATTGTCCATCTCTTGGAACAATCTGTTGGAGAATACATGATATCAAATATGCGCATTGCTTTGTTCCTTGCAAACTTGCTGGCTCAAGGTTTGTATGATGTTTGTGAATCATCCTTCTGGTGGAGTGAAAGCTTGTGTTAGACTTAGACCTTAAGTTGTATCAGATATTGTTTTATTGATGAGTTGTGTTCTGGACTGGACCAAGAGGCTCATTCAGCAATTGGACATGGATTGGCCCAATCACTTTGGTCCATATCCACAATATACAAGCCCAATTGTGACTATCATACTTGGATGTCTCAGATCAATTCTATCAATCCGACGATTCACAACGGGCACGATTCCCTATAAATACTGGCTCACATTGCCATTAATAGGTACATTCTCATTCCTAGCTAAATCACTCATCTATTCTCAATACTGACTTGAGCGTCGGAGTGGCTTCGCAGGTACCCCTCCCGGGCTCGCTCTAAACCTCCTGCCAGACAGCAGGAGATCTACCAACTGCAGTCTACCCAGCACTGCAAGGTACAGAACATTGGCAACCACAGTGCCTTGCCATGGTCACAGTTTGCTCTGCCATGGTCACGGTTTGCAAGGCTGCTTGGCACGGTCACGGCTTGCTGAAAGGCATGGTCACGGTTTGATCATGGTCACGGTTTGGTCATGGTCACGGTTTACACCTTGAGGAAGCCATGGTCACGGTTTGCAAACGCCTGGGGTCACGGTTTGCAAATGCATAGGTCATGACTTACAAACATGCGAACAATAGCGTGGGTCACGGTTTGCAAGAGATGGAAGTGACTCACGGTTTATGGATAATAATGTTGGTTCACAGTTTATGAACTACATGGGTGGTTCACGGTTTGCCTATGATCACAGTTTGTGGGTTGGCCAATAAAATGGTGGACCACGGTTTGCAACAAATAAGTGGGGATCACGATTTTTCACTGCATCACAGTTTGTGAGCTTAATGCCTCATAGTTTGTGAGCCTAATACCATATGCCAACAACCATATCCTTTTATCTATGGATTATAAATTACATGTATATTATGTGGCATTTATATCATAAGGGAAATGAAGATAGACTCTAAAGCCTTGAAAAAATAAGCTAAAATCCTTTACAACAAGGAGCAACCATTCACAATGATATCCTCACCCACCTCATTCTAAATAATTGTACAAGGTAGCAACATGCACATACACAGCTCAGGCCAAATACGGATTGGGCATGAAAATAAATAAATTAGATCGAATTGTTGCTTCACGGTTTTCACATCTAGCATGGTGACGGTTTGCACTTCATGCCATGGTGACGGTTTGTGAATGGTAAGCCATGGTGACGGTTTCTGAAGGGAACCAAGGTGACGGTTTGCGCTTCTTCCTATGGTGACAGTTTGTTGCTTAAACCATGGTGACGGTTTGCACTTCATGCCCCTATGGTCACGGCTTGCATGGAGAAAAGAAGGGAAAGGATACACACTTACCCAAGAGAAGGGGAAAAGAAGCTTGCTCCAAGCTCAAATGTGTGGTCCCAAGAAGCCTTATCTAAGCAACCTTATCCGTTCCCACTCCTCTCAAAATTTCAAAGATAAAAAGCAAAAGTACCGTCATTGCGGTAAAGATATCTTGCACGATCCGACAAGGCAGACGAATCAACGCATTGAACAAATCGACAAAAATCCTTCAAGCCAAGACCATCCTCCGAAATAATCTCGGCTTGGGGGGCAACTGTTCTGAACTGGACCAAGAGGCCCATTCAGCAATTGGACATGGATTGGCCCAATCACTTTGGTCCATATCCACAATATACAAGCCCAATTGTAACTATCATACTTGGATGTCTCGGATTAATTCTATCAATCCGACGATTCACAACGGGCACGATTCCCTATAAATACTGGCTCACATTGCCATTAATAGGTACATTCTCATTCCTAGCTAAATCACTCATCTATTCTCAATACTGACTTGAGCATCGGAGTGGCTTCGTAGGTACCCCTCCCGGGCTCGCTCTAAACCTCCGGCCAGACAGCAGCAGATCTACCAACTGCAGTTTACGAGCACTGCAAGTTACAGAACAAGTTGTATATAATCTAGGGGATTAGATTAGATTATCTAACTGAAAAAGATATATACAAATATATTGGTTATATAACTTTTTGTTTTTTATTTGATTTTATTGCATTCCAAGTAATATTGTGACAAAAATCTATAAAGATTCATGGTTACTCTCATTTGAGGACTATTTTCATTGTTCTGATGATATTCCCAAAATATGACGCCTTTGTTAATTTGCCAACTGTGACTAAAACCTATAATGTGGACTGTATAAATAGTTTGAACCATAGGTCTTTATAGTTGCTTTTATCACTTGTAAGGTATATATATATATATATATATATATATATATATATCAGGTATTTGTTTGTTTCTTTTATACTGTTTGAAAGACATGAGAGAAGCTAAGTTGTGTTTCTCTTTTTTTCGTGTGTGCCAAAGAGTCTTTTTTGTTTGAATTCAGTTGATTTTCATTAAATTTTTATATTCCGAGTGCATAATGTTATTCAACTCAATATTACAAATAAGATTAATACAGTTAAACAAATGAAAAGAAAAGAAAGCTTAAAATTAATTCATCTAGCATAAAATTTTAGTTGGGACACCATTTTATGTTTTTTTATCTTAAAAAACACATTTTATCCTTAACTTGTCCATAAGAATAGGGAGGCCAACCAATTTGGTGGATAGCCTTGCAAAAGAAGGATATATTTTGATGGATAGCCTTGCAAAAGAAGGGTCCATAAGAATAGGGAGGCCAACCAATTTGTTGCTGCGCTATTTTTCTGTCATTGTCGCATAGCAGATTGGAGTGGAGTGGATTGAAGAAGTTGAACCCTCAGCTTTCGGTCTCAGACAGTGCCTCATGTTATGCTCTGTGCATACAACCTGACATGTGATTAATCATTGGTCACTAGTGCAAAAAAAGGTTTTTTCAATCGGTTATTTGGCACATTTGGAATCGGTTATTGGCTGATTCAAATACTCCCGATTCTAAATGTGGGGACATTTTGAATCGGTTAAATAACTGATTCAAAAGTGACATTCAGAATCGGTTGTTTGTAACAACCGATTCAAAATGTGACATTCAGAATCAGTTGTTGCAAACAACCGATTCAAAATGTGACATTCAGAATCGGTTGTTGCAAACAACTGATTCAAATTGCATTTTTGTCATCAAATAAATAACTGAATGCAACTGTAATATTCATACAACAAGTGGTAGATTCGCTGGTGTAACAAATCAACACGATCCTGAGATGGTACTGTTTACTGTGATTTTTAGTAAACACCGCTAGTTTCACTACACGTGTTACTTGCGAGATCAACTAGGAATCTCAGGCCATTTGTGATCAAATTTTACTAAGAATTGTTGATATTTAATAGAAGTGTAGAAACTTACAATAAAGTACAAGAATTTGTAAATGTGAGAAAAGTAATCAGAATGCAGTAAATGTAAGCGAAGAAGATGACAAAGTACAGAAATCTAAAGGAAATGAAGACAATTATATAAAGAAGTGGTGCGCAGAATCATACATGAATTCCTGTTGACTCTGTTTTCTCTGTTTGCGGAAGTAGAGTGTTTAGGAAAATATGTGTAATGAGTTTTGCGACCCTTTTCCTCTCTACAGAACTCCTATTTATAATACAAATAAGACTATAACTGCCCAGCAGTTTTCTAAAACAAGATAAAGCAGAATAACTGCTACAAGATAAGGCAAAATAACTGCTATTTCGACGTGTTTCTACTTCAATTGTCTAACTGCTCTTTCTCTTCGACCAAAGAATCAAAGTCCCTTTCGACAGATCTCTATAGCTTTACTTGTTTCGCTGTCTATAATCTTCTCTCAGTCGAAGTGTGCCCTTTTTTCCAAATTCGCTAAGTCATGCTCTAGGCTGCTTTCCTTTGGTTATTGCTTCTTGAAGTCGAAATTATATCTTGGTGTCGAAAATCTGCCTTCTTTCTGAAAATATTAAGTCAAACCCTGTTGACTGCATTTAATATTAGCCTGTCGAAAATGCAGGCTAACAAATTGCCCCCCCAAAAAGACGTTTTCGACTGAGTTTTTGAATGAAAATAGAAAACGGCTTTTTTGAAACTTTTCGACTATCCCATGAAATCTCATGCTATTATTGCATATCTTTTTTCAGAATACGAGGGGACGTTTCTGAGCAAAAACAGAATTTGCTGGTGCCTTCTTCTAACGAGAATGCGCCACGTGCACAATTGACTGTCTCACGTTTCCCACTAACGCCACGATTGCCAAAGCAATTTTTTTTTTTTTTTTTTTATTTAACGTGGTGAAACGGCTATAAAAGGGAAGTGGTGCCTTTTCATTTCTTTTTCTGAAACTTCAACTTCTCCTTCTCTGCGCAAAAAACTCCATTAAAGCAACTTCAACTTCTCCTTCTGCATTTCTTTCCTCTTATTTGCCTTACGAAGCAAAGCGGATACTATTAAGCATTTCCATTTCTTCACTAACTTCCTGTTTCCAACAATGGCATCTTCTTCTACGGTAAAAACCCCTGCTGTAACTCTTGGGAAGAAAACCTTGGTTTCTGAACCTGCTCTTACTCTGGAAGAAACCCAAATTTACAGGTCTCAGGTACTTATCCCCTTCTCTAAACCTTCAAATCATGCATTCTTAGGCCCTCTCCCTCTTGCTGATGATGATTCCTCTAGGATTAGGGACATCTTCCCTAGCTATCATAGACTCAGCCCTAGGATTTTCAGCGAAGGTCCACACGTGATGGATTTTATGAGTAACCCGAATAGGGTTTTTCGATCCTCCCCACCAACTGAGAAAAACATGCCTTACATCGACTGGCTCAACAAAATTGAGTCGAAAAAAGGAGATATTTGGAAGAGCCAGGGAATCTTTGATCTGATCCAAATCTCAAGGTATGGGCCTAAGTATCAAAGCCCAATGCTCCTTTCTGCTCTACATTTTTGGGATATTACTACCAACAGCCTTCATTTGAAATGTGGCATGCTTACCCCTACCCTGCTTGATGTGGCAGCTATAACAGGTTTGAAACCTTTAGGAGAAACTTTCGACCCTGCTATCCAAACTGATTTCGATTTTGACTTCAAAAAGGCTAGCTTTAAAGGTTATATTGAAGAAAAACACGTTACTGAGTCGAAGGATGTTTCTGATGAAGAGCATATTGCCTTTCTCACCTTCTGGTTATCCTTTTATGTCTTCTGTTCTTCGTCACTTCAAGTGGCTAAGATGTATATCCCCTTAGCCATTCAATTACATCAACGTCGAAATATCAACTTGGCTACCCTTATTTTAGGGTCCCTTTTCGACAACTTGAAACAAGGGGCTCTTGATTTGAAAGGACTCAAACCAGAAGGGAAATATTTGGTCTCTGGACCAATTTGGCTGTTTCAATTGTGGCTTCTTGCCACTTTCAATTCAAAATTGATAATGTATACCCCTGATGAGTATCTTGACGTAATTTCTAACAGAGGGGTCGAAGGTGTGCGACTTGCTTTGTTGAAACCTAAACAAATAGGAGTATCTGTCGAAGATCTCTTTTCACAGGCTTTCAACATGTTTCTGAACTGTACAGAATTTTCTCCTTCTATGGCCCCTTTTGCTGGAAGAAATTACGGGCCACATTGGTTCACTAGGGAATTCCCTGCTACCAACCCTGATGAGGAGCAAGAAACCAATCAAATTTGGAGAGCATTTTTAACTCCTCAACTGCTGTCATCTCGAATTTCTCCTGGGAAGTCATCAAACCAATTTGGTTTATTCTCATATCATCCAAGTTTATATGCACGGCAATTTGGGTTGTGTCAACTTCGACCCAGCCCTTTTTTCCGGTCTAGAAGAGAACTGTTAGTCCCTGAGAATGAAGAAGAATGGATAAATCGTCTCAATGACTTTCCTGCTGATTCTTTTCGTCTTACTCCCCTCTCCTTTGAATCAACTTTCTCTTGTACCCACAAATTTTATCAGTGGTGGACAGAGTATATCACCAGGAAATTCACTGGTGTCGAAGAGGCAAGTCTATTGGTCAAACTAATATCTGCTTTTCCTTCTTCGCAGAAAAAGAAGACCAAGTCGAAAGGTATACATATTCGAGAAATCCAAGCATTTCAACAATATTTCGAAACTGTATATGATCCGACTAATCTTCGTCGAACTGTTTCTCAAGCTGCAAAAGTTTTTAAACAAAAAATTCTTGATAAAATCCCGACTATGATTTTTCCACCTTATGTACCCGACAAATATTTTTTTGCTTTAACACAAAACAAAATTAGATTTCTACCCTTACCAACCAGTGAACTGGCTCTGGCATTTTGGTCACCCCTTCCAGAATGGTTCATATGTGGTTCGACCAGGGCACTATTTAATTTTTTGAACAACAAAACAGCTGAGAAAGTAGTTCCGACTAAGCAGGACATATACACTTTTGAGGGTCATCTTCATTTAGATATTCAACATATTCGAATCTTGTCTCCCATTAAAGAAGGTGATTCACAAGACTTTTTAGGAAAAATAAATTTCCTTTCTATGTATTTCATATTAACACTTGTTTGTCGAATATTTGTAGCCATTCCTATCACATCGTCTTCGACAGATGGCGCAGCAACAAAGACGAAGAAAAAAGATGTCGAGGCTTCGTCAAAAAGAAAACAACCTCTTCAAGAAGAAAAACAAAAAGTAAGTACTTATCTTTACTCATTGTATTATCTTCTTATACTCTTCGACTAATTAGTCATCCGTTTTGCAGAGTCGAAAAAGAACAAGCAACTCTTTAACATCCAATCCAAAGAAAGCAAGAAATGTCAAACCAAAAGTCATGAGCGATTCAGAGGTCGAAGTTCTCAAAACTTTGCCTCTTTATATTTGTTTTCTTTTTCTTATTCATGCTTATGTGATTGTTGTATTTTCAGTCTGATGAGACACCGCTGCTTAGGACTAAACCCATCAAGGTTCAAGTCCCTGAAACAGAAAGAGAGAGAAAGACAAAACATTCTCAAGATGCCTCTAAAACTGTTTCCCAACAAACTTCTGTCGAAAGACAACAACAAGAAGAAAAAGTTCCGAAGAGGCTTATCAAGAAAACCCAGAGTGCACACTCTTTTGTTGAGGACATCATAGCTAAGGTGATCAAATTGAAGCCTATGCTTTTTGGAAACCCGAAAACTTTGTTTATGTGATAATACTTACTTTACTTCATTTTTTAGGAAACTGAAGTCCCAACAAAACAAGCTACGCCTTCCTCCACCCATTCCCCTTCAAAAATAAATGCTTCTGGAGAAGGTGTCGAAGAAAAAGATTTGCCTCAACATACACCTATTGTCGAAGATACACCGTTGGCCGAAAAGACTATTCTTGCTGAAACTGCCCAGGAAATTCCTGCTCATGTCCTGGAGCCTGCTGCTATGGATGTTGATGAAAATCCTGATGTTGGCCACAGTGGAGCTGAGATCAGTATATCTTCTTCTCCAAACATGGAAGAGCAAGTGTACGACGAAGAAGAAAGTGAAGACGATGGTGATAACGAGAAGAGTGAATCTCTTGAGATAGCTAATTCTCCACGTTCTGTGCCCTCAACACATGACACCGCTCTTAACCTTCAAGAACAAGAATTTTTGGACTTAAAACGCAAAGATCCTCTTGAAGCTTTCAAACGAATGGTGAGCGGTTTATCTTCGACAGAAAGTAAGCTAAGTGCTTCGACTGCTTCTGTTGGCAATTCCTCTGAAGGTCCTAAAGGAAACTTGATTCGAGAGCTTCAAACAACCCTTTTTGATATAGATCTCTTCGAGGCTATCGAAACAAATCATATGCTCTATTACAAACTCAAGTCTTTGCTCAATGAACTTAACAACTCTGGCTCCAGTGACTCTCTTTTATGCTTTATTGTTGAATTTGAACCTTTACTAGAGCAAATTTCCAGAGATATTCAGAGAAAGAAGAGCACTATTGTGAGCAAAGAACGTGAGCTTGAGCTTCTGACAGAAGAAAGTGTCGCCGTCGAAGCCTCAGAAAGCAAGATTTCAGCCTTGGAAATTCAAGCAGCAACTAATTCCAAGGAAATAGAAGACTGTGATGCAAACATTTCGACATACAAGGCTCAAATCAAGGAATTGCAATCGAAGATTGAAGCGGAAGAAAAGAAGAAAATCTCTGTTCAGCAGAAGTCTTCAATTTCTGTGGAGAACGCACTTCGCACTGAGGCAACCCTGGCTATCGAACACTTGGAGAAGGTTCAGAAACATGACGAAGCAGTTAAGAGGCTAACAGAAGAAGAAACTCTTTTAAATACCAGATTGAGGCATGCCAGAGCAGCCTTTGAGAGGCTTAAAGCTTCTTTTGTAATTTAACTTTCCATCTATAATCTGACAGCATTTTACTCGATCTGTATTTTGACAATATTTTCTGGCATGGGTGCCATGTTTATATCTTCACATTCTCTTAATTTTGCGTTATTTTAATTTCTTGCAATATTGGCTTATATCTCTTTAAATACTTGCCATTTATACGCAAAATTCGATTATCAGCACTTAACTCTTCGACTTCATAAGCACCGTTTGAGAATACTTGTAAAATTTTAAATGGTCCTTCCCAATTTGGTGACCATTTTCCCAAGGCTCTATCTTTTTTGTCCATGGGTAATATCACTTTCCACACTAAGTCTCCTGTAACAAAAGCTTTGAATTTCACCTTTTTGTTATAAGCTTTAGCTACTCTTTCTTTTTGCCTTATAAGGATATCTAATGCAAGTAACCTTTCTTCATCTATGTCAACCAATTCATCTAAAATCATGTTCCAATAATGATCTGAAGGAATTTGAAATTGCCTTTGGATCCTGGTTGATTGTAAATAGATTTCGACTGGTAAAACTGCATCATGCCCAAAAGTGAGACGAAATGGAGTAGTGTTAATTGATTCTCTAGGAGAATTTCGACAAGCCCATAATGCTTGATCAAGGGTTTTGTGCCAATTCTTAGGCTTTTGCCCAATATGTTTTTTAATCAAATTAATGATAATTTTATTGGCTGCTTCGACCTGACCATTTGCCTGAGCATAATATGGCGTCGAACTTAATAACTTAAATCCACTTATGGAGGCAAACTCAACCATTTTTCGACCAGTAAACACTGAACCTTGGTCTGTAGTGATGGTTTCTGGAACTCCAAACCTGCATAAAATATAGTTTTGGATAAAAGCTATTACTGCCTCTTGGTCTACGTTAGCTAAAGGAATGGCTTCGACCCACTTAGTAAAGTAATCGATGCCCACTAATATGTAGCGGTGACCTTTTGACGACGTTGGTTTAATTTCGCCAATTATGTCTAAAGCCCATCCTCTAAATGGCCAAGGCTTTATTATTGAGTGTAACTCATTTGCAGGTACATGCTGTATTCCTGCGTGTTTTTGACATTCTTGACACCCTTTAGCAAAATCTATGCAATCTTTAAGCATAGTAGGCCAGTATACTCCTTGTCGAAATAACAGCCACTTCATTTTTTGCCCCGCTTGGTGAGATCCACAAGCTCCACTATGAGTATTGGAAATTGCTAAATATGCCTCACTCTCATTAAGGCATTTAAGTAGGACTCCTTCCGGGGTTTTCTTTAACAATTCGTTTCCAAGAATTACATAGCTTAGAGCTCTATACTTGGTTTTTCGATTTGTTGTCCCTATTGGATTTTCCAAGTATTCGACAATTGGTTTTCGCCAGTCATCATTCGACATATTGTCAATGGCAAAAATTTCGCCACTTTCAATTGGAGGAAGTAGTTCAACACTGTCTGCCCCCCCAAGTTTTGGCATTGACAATTCATCATCTTTATGATCTGTCGAAATCAATTTCTCTTTAATTTCGATTAACTCATTGAGTTTTGTTGGAGATACTTTATAACTTGAAGCAATTTGTGCCAAGTCATTTGCCTCTTGATTCTCAATTCGAGGTATATGCTCAATGTGAACATTGTCGAAACGTTTTAACAAAGTATTGGCAGTGACGAAATATAAGATTAAATTTTCTTTGATGCACTTATATTCTTTGGTTAACTGCTTCACCACTAATTCAGAATCACCTTTAATTTCGACAGCCTTTGCCCCTAATTCTAACAAGATGTCCAATCCTGCAATTAAGGCTTCATATTCAGCCTCATTGTTAGAACAACGCTCTTTGATTTTAAACTTATACTTTGTTGGTATGTTTACTGGTGAAACAATTAATATACCAATTCCAGAACCATTTTTATGGCTTGATCCATCGAAATAAAGTGTCCAAGGTCGATGATTCATTTGACTAACTGTCGCTTCGACCAATGAATGGTCAACAATAAAGTCAGCAACAATTTGTCCTTTGATAGCTTTCAAGGGCTGGTATGTTAATGAATACTCAGATAAAGCTAGTGCCCATTTACCAATTCTATTATGTAATATTGGTTTCGACAGCATGTGCTTAATAATATCGAAATGAGAATGCACATACACATCAACTGGTTTGATATATTGCTTTAGTTTAGTACAAGAAAAATACAAACAAAGGCACAATTTCTCCATTGGCTGATATCTAGTTTCAGCATCATTTAACACTCTACTTAGGTAATATATGGCTCTTTCGACACCATTATCATCCTCTTGTGCTAGCATACTACCT
Organism: Astragalus membranaceus; assembly: GCA_039519185.1. Lineage (NCBI taxonomy): Eukaryota > Viridiplantae > Streptophyta > Magnoliopsida > Fabales > Fabaceae > Astragalus > Astragalus membranaceus. Next base: position 33,322,297 of record CM076853.1, on the reverse strand, counting down.
ATTGTTAGCTCTGATGCTGCTATATACAATTTCATCACCTTATCTCTGATAGGTGGTAACAATATAGGCGGTTTAACTAAATAAGCCTTAATGTCGTCGAAGGCCTTCTGGTGTTCTGGATCCCACCTGAATAAGTCTTCTTTCTTCAGTCGAAGTAATGGCGAGAACACTTGAGTTTTGCCACTTAGGTTGGAGATGAACCTTCTGAGGAAATTAATCTTTCCTAATAATGACTGAAGCTCTTTTTTAGTCGAAGGGGCTTTCGTTTCCATGATTGCCTTCGTCTTGTTTTGATTAATTTCGATGCCTTTTTTGTGGACAACAAAGCCCAAGAAATCACCTGCACGTACACAAAAGGCACATTTGATTGGATTCATTTTCAATCCATATTTCCTCATTCTTTCGAATGATTTTCGAAGATGGTCTAAATGGCCATTTTCTGTTGAAGATTTGACAACAATATCATCTATGTATACTTGCATAAAATTTTCAATAAAATCATGAAACATAGAATTCATTGCTCTCTGGTATGTTGCACCAGCATTTTTCAAACCAAATGGCATTACTACCCATTCATAAACACCTAATGCCCCTGGGCATCGAAATGCTGTTTTTGACACATCTTCTTCGGCAATAAAAATTTGATTATATCCTGAATATCCATCAAGCATACTTAGATATTCAAATCCTGCTGCCGAATCAACTAGCATTTCTGCCACAGGCATAGGGTATTGATCTTTGGGTGTAGCATTATTTAAATCACGAAAATCTATACAAACTCGTAATGTTCCATTTTTCTTAATAACAGGAACAATGTTGGCTAGCCAATCAACATACCTGGCGGTCCTGATGAAGTTGCTCCTAAGTAATCTTTCGATTTCTTCTTTGATCTTCGACAGAACTTGTGGTGCGAACCTCCTTGGTGTTTGCTTCACTGGTTTTTTGTCTGGTCGAATGGGCAGTTTCAGTTCGACTAGTTCTCGTCGTAAACCAGGCATCTCATTGTAATCCCAGGCGAAGCAATCTTTATACTCTTTGAGTAACTTGACTGTTCGATCTTTCAAACCCTTGTCGATTTTAGCACTGATAAATGTTGGCCTTTTTATGGGGCCATCTGCTAAATCAATTTCTTCAAGAGGGTCTTGAGCCTGCATCTTCTTAGTCGAACCCATTGGGTCTTTTTCAAAACCTAAAGGCTCATCATCGTGGATGCAGTCAAGTCTTTGGCCTTCGACCATTTTGCCTTTATTGTTAACTTCTGGGTTAACTTTTATGGCTTGTTCAACCATATTTTGTTGCAATTTGGCCTCCAAAGCCATATTTTGTTTATTTTCGGCCACATAAGCCGTAATTCTTTCCCATACGGTAGGTATAGACATCATTACCGTTTAGGGACCATCCCACCCAGTAGGCTTGCAAAAGCCTATTGAAGGTGATGCCTCATCGATCACTTCCCTCTCCCATATGAATCCATGGTTAGGGTGGAGATCTAGGGATTCAAACACATTGTCCACAGGGACATATGCAGTGTCTGAAGGTGTGCATGGCGCAATAGTCGCCAGTTGTTTGTCAAAGGTCCTCCTTGTAATATGGTCGACCTCTGCCAAGAAATAACTCTGGTCTGCTTCTATATTTTCGACCAGACCATCTTCTCTCCAAATAGAGAGTCTCTGGTGGAGTGTTGAGGGCACTGCTCCTACTCCATGGATCCACTCTCTGCCCAGGAGTAGATTGAAGTTTGCTCTGGTGGGTATGACTATGAACATAGTTTTTCTCTTCACACTCCCCACTGTTAACTCCACTTCTATGGCTCCCAATGAATAGCCAGATTTTCCCTCATAATTAGTGAGGACTATGTTATGTGGCCGTAAATCAGTCTCTGATTTGCCAACTTTTGCCAACACATGTTGTGGCATCAGGTTAACCGCTGCACCCCCATCAACCAATATTTTATTGACACCCACATTGTTTACTTTTGCCTGTATAAACAATGGTTTTAGATGGTGTTTCATCCCTCCATCTGGCCTCTCGAAGACAGCCTCCTGCTCTTCTATGGAGCCATTATTTAGCACGTAATAACACATTGGCTTGTGCTTAGCCATATCTTGATCGAAATCTTGTTCGATCTCGGTCACTTCTGAAATGACGTCGAATTCAATTGGCAGAATTGAAACGACGCAGATGATGTCGAGGTCTGGTTCTGAATCTAAGAATTCAGAGTCCATATCATCATCTAATTGCAGGCCTTCTTCAGAGTCAAGACCTATTTTGATGTCTGCAAGGGGAGGGAATATCCTCTCTTTTGCTGACTTTCTTGGGAATTCGACACTAGAAGCCAATTTCTTACCTTTGCTTGTGTCGATGTTCTCCTTTTTTTCAGCAGCAGTCAATTTCATCTGGCGTTGGTATCTTCGCCATTGCGTTCTTGTCATGGGATTTTTTCCCTTGTAATTATTGCTGTAGGCGTACCTATTGGAATTGGGCGCCTTGTTTTGATTTATGGCATTGGAAGTCTCTCCTGCCATCTTTAGGTGACATTCCGTCTCCTTATTTCCTGGGTATACCCATCTTCCGACAGGGGCCCTTGCAGGTGGCACAAATGTTCTCCTTTGAGCCTTCGGAGCTTGTCTTGATGAAGATGTAACCTTATATGGCACACCTCTTGGGTTGAAGCTGAATTTGGGCCTATTATCGACCCATTTGTTTTTTCTCTTGAATTGAGGAGTGACACTCTCAAGGCTTTTAGCGGCCTCCTTGTCGAATACAGAACTGCACCGTGGGCATAACATCACTTCGGTGTTACTTATCTTGCATCTGTTGAGGAAGTCTACCAAGTCCTCTTCAGCTTGTGGATAAACCACCTGCATTTTTTCAGCATATTGGTCATCAGTGACCATTTTTATGTTCGCTTCGAAACTTTCAGCAACCACTTCATTGGTTTCGACCATCAAAATATCTACTTCAGTGTAGTTTGCTTCAGCTGTAGGCATAGGATTGCTGTCGATCTGCATTGATGACTTATTTTTGTCATCAAATTTCAGCCTTCCATCATTCAATGCTTTCTGAACTAGATCCCTGAAAAGTACACATCGGGAGGTGTTATGACCCAAGAAATTATGATATTTGCAATAACCTCTTTTCTTTTGTTGTTCTAATGGTGGTATTTTTAGACCTTTAGGTACTAAAATTTGACCATCAGTCACCAAAAGATCAAATATTTGGTCACATTTTGTGACGTCGAAGGTATATGTTTTTGCAACAAACTTATCATTTTTTGGTTCGACAGGATTTTTTCCATTAGAGGGGTTTAACAATTTGCATGTATATGGAGGTCCAGGTTTTAATTCTGCAATGTCAACCTCTTCCTCGACATTTTCATAAGTTATGTCGAATTCTTGGCTATTGTTATCAACATTAACAAACGCCACTTTTTCTTTCTTATTGTTAAACTTGGCTGTCGAAGCTTTTTCTGCTTTAAGCCTTTCAACTTGTCGAACTCTATCAGCCAATTGAGCCATATCTCTTAAGTGTAAAGTATCCAGTTTTTTCCTGATGGAATAGTCTAAACCACCAGCAGCCATTTCGACTAACTCATGCTCAGGCACTTGGGTGAAACATCTCGCCTTGAGTAGTCTAAATCTATTGAGATATTCATCGATAGATTCTGGCATTGTACGTCGAACACTAGCCAATTCTTTAAGGCTAATCTTTGATTGTCCCATGTAAAATTGTTCATGAAAGGCTTTTTCTAATTGATTCCAATTAAACATGGAGTGTGGGGGTAATGTGGTAAACCAAGTAAATGCATTTTTCGTCAAAGAATTTGAGAAATATTTCATTTTCAAATTTTCGTTTAACGCAATATCCCCAGCCTCAGTCAAATATCTTGCAATATGTTCGACAGTAGATTCGCTGGTTTCCCCAGCAAATTTTGTGAACTTAGGAAGTTTCCACCCTCTAGGCAAATCTGTTTGCATCACATATTCAGACAAGGGAGACACAAAATTAGGTCTGTGTAAGCCTAAATTGAGACCATTTTGGGCTAGTATAGTTTCGACAAGGTTAGCCAAATTATTTTGCATTCCGAGGTTATTTTGCTGGACTTGCCTAACTACCTCATCAGCATTTTGATTTCTATTTACTAGCACCACTTCAGGTATAGGTTCTTCGACAAATTGTTGTGCTCGATTCACGGGGGTTGCATTATTAGGCCTTTCGACAGGTAAGTCAACAGGCCTGATGTTTTGTACTTGGGGAACTTGCTGGTTTTGTATTTGTGGAGTGCCAAAGAAATCAGCAATTCGACCCATTTGTGTTGCTAACATTTGGTAACTATTATTTGTGTCCTGTATCAGGGGATTAAACACTGTACCTATTTGCTGTGTTAACATATTTACCATGTCATGGTTACTATCATCCATTTGTTGTCTTAATGCCAATAATGACGAAGTGGTTATTGAAGGTTGTATATTTCGACTATACATATTTTCTGATGGGTTGTGCATAGGCGAAAAATTCGAAGCCATGTTATCTGCATATGTAGATGCATTTGTATGGAGTCCTACCATCATGGCGGTTGGCATTCCAAAGGGGTAGTTTCGACCATTTATGGGAAAATTATATGGCATATTTCCCACCATAGCATTGGGTATCCAGGGATTAGTTGAACCAAAGGTTGATGACTGGGGAATCATCATGTTCGACCCAGGAGTTATAGTGGGAGCGGTTACAGCAGTTATACCCATGTCTGTCGAAGATGATAATGGGGCGGTTACGCCAACCATGTTTGGAGCAGTTATGGGGGCGGTTACTCCTGGAGATGGTGCAGGAAGGGTTGTTCCCTGAGTGTTCGTGGCGTTGGTATCAGTAACTGACGCCTGGAAATGTCCATTCGATGTAGAAGCACCATTCATGTTTGAGCGTGGCATTTGATGTAACTGTCTACCACTTCTTAAACGCATGCAACGTGCGATGTACTGGTTCTGTGTTTAACAAACCCAGAATTATCTTAGTAAAAAAAAAATTTAAATACTTAGCACAAATGTCCCACTGGGCGTGCCAATTTGTTTACTGTGATTTTTAGTAAACACCGCTAGTTTCACTACACGTGTTACTTGCGAGATCAACTAGGAATCTCAGGCCATTTGTGATCAAATTTTACTAAGAATTGTTGATATTTAATAGAAGTGTAGAAACTTACAATAAAGTACAAGAATTTGTAAATGTGAGAAAAGTAATCAGAATGCAGTAAATGTAAGCGAAGAAGATGACAAAGTACAGAAATCTAAAGGAAATGAAGACAATTATATAAAGAAGTGGTGCGCAGAATCATACATGAATTCCTGTTGACTCTGTTTTCTCTGTTTGCGGAAGTAGAGTGTTTAGGAAAATATGTGTAATGAGTTTTGCGACCCTTTTCCTCTCTACAGAACTCCTATTTATAATACAAATAAGACTATAACTGCCCAGCAGTTTTCTAAAACAAGATAAAGCAGAATAACTGCTACAAGATAAGGCAAAATAACTGCTATTTCGACGTGTTTCTACTTCAATTGTCTAACTGCTCTTTCTCTTCGACCAAAGAATCAAAGTCCCTTTCGACAGATCTCTATAGCTTTACTTGTTTCGCTGTCTATAATCTTCTCTCAGTCGAAGTGTGCCCTTTTTTCCAAATTCGCTAAGTCATGCTCTAGGCTGCTTTCCTTTGGTTATTGCTTCTTGAAGTCGAAATTATATCTTGGTGTCGAAAATCTGCCTTCTTTCTGAAAATATTAAGTCAAACCCTGTTGACTGCATTTAATATTAGCCTGTCGAAAATGCAGGCTAACAGGTACCCAACAATCATGAATAACTAATTTATTAATTTCAAAGCGAAGGATACAACTCAGCTGCCCTATGCGGCATGTGAACTGGTGGCTTAACCCACCAACTAGGAAGAATCGGCTTAACTCGAGTTCAACCACTGAAACTGAAATGAAATCTCGCTCCCCATGACCAGCCCCTGACTTCACTATTTATAGAATTCATAGGAAGACAGTTGGGTCATTTACAACAGCCAGCCCCTCCCACACTAGTGGAAATTTGACATTAAAAAGCATCATTTAGCATCGGTTGTTCGAACAACCGATGCTAAAGGTAGGCGCGGTGGCAATTTTGCAATTAAATGGAAGTTTTTAGTTTTCGCGCCTACATTTAGCATCGGTTGTTTAAACAACCGATGCTAAAAGTACTCGCGTCAGACATTTAGCATCGGTTGTTTAAACAACTGATGCTAAAAGTCCGGTTTTATTTTTTCCATCCAATATATTCTCGCGTTCTCCTCTCTGGTAGTCTGAACTCTCACTCTCTAAATCGTACTCTCTCGCTCTCTAACTCTCTGAACCTCCATCTTCGTCGCCGTCACCGTTGCCATTGCTCGCTCTTCGTCGCTGTCACCGTCGCTTACTCGCAGTTGAGGATCTTCCCTCGCCGCTCCTCCGTCTTCTCTCTCAAGGTCGCTGCTTCCTCCGTCTTCTCTCTCAAGGTCGCTGCTTCCTCTGTCTTCTCTTGCTCAAGCTCACCCCTCACCGTCGCAGTTCCGATTGCCGCTAGCCGTTGTTTGCTCTCCATCATATCGTCGTGACCACGCTTTCCTATATCTTCTCTTATTTGGACTTTCATCTTCTTCATTAGAAGGTAATCTTGAGATCTGAAATAGAATTTGTTTTTCTCTTCCTACAAAGTTTGGAGATCTCAAATCTTGCAAAGCTTCTAGAAATTCCTTTTAAATCTTGGAACCCAACTTGTATGACCAATTCATTTTTCTTCTCTGAACCCTAACTCTTAATTTTTGGTGGAATTTGTTTTGTGCTTCGAGTACAATGTTTAGTACAGTGTTTCTATTCTGTTTCATTTCAATCCTGAACGACAAGAATATAGTGTTTCTATTATGTTTCATTTCAATCCTGAACGACAAGAATATAGTGTTTCTATTATGTTTCATTGTAGAAGTACATTAGTTTCTGCTTTGCATTAGTATTTAGTAATTCCACAAATCCACAATTAGATGCAACTCGTAATTCGGTACTTGTTTTAATGAAATATAGTACTGCAATGATTCTGCAATTTCAGTGTTTCTTGTTTACATCAATTTTTGGCTTTGACTTGGTACAGGGAGCATGCTAAGAGTGATACTTTTGTTCCTGATGCTGCAAACAAAGCACAAACATTTACTCTAAGGTGCTCTCTTGTTGCCTCTTTTTATCTTTTTGGTCCACTTAGAGGTTTTTTTCCTTCATTTTTGCATCTTCTAATGATACATTTTTTGCATAAAAGGTATGCTAAAATACTTGACGATTTCGAGAAAGTCCTTAAAGAACTGGGATTCAAAGATATCTTTGCAAACTTAGCCCCAATTTTAAGACTAGTTTTAAAATATTGATATTCTTTTTCAGTTAATGAATTTATATAATTTTAATCATTTTCTTTTGTTTCAGAAATATAATTCTGCTCACCACCAGATAAGTAGCCTTGGGAATGAAGTTGAGCTAATTGATGTACGAGAGACAATTATGGAAATACAATAAAAATCTTGAGGAACAAGCTGCACAACTATTGAGGTGCAGATCTTTTTTTCCATTATGTTTTATGACTTCTATTCTCCTCTAACTTCGTTAATTTTGAAAGGTTTCTGCATCTAGAAGATTAGCGATGCTTGAAGATCAATCTGAAATTCTCTTTCACTGAGTTACTACATTCTTTGATCTGAAATTCTCTTTCAGTGAGTTTCTATTTTCCTTGTGATGAACTGTTTTGGATTATTTGTCTACTAATACTTCATATTTTATCTTGACATGACTACAAAAGAAATCAATTCTTCGTTAGATATACCTATTCCACTAGATATCATGGTCTTATTGCTTCCCAGTGCTATCCCTGTCATGCTTTGGTTGTTTTTCATGAATTTTCAGCTTCATGCACCAGGCCCAGTAGCCCTGGGTGCGCAGAGTTGTAGCTTTATTGGGTGAGTCATATGGCCAAATGAAACCCCTTTTCGTTGGAGCTTTCCAACTACGCAGACTAACTTGCTCCCAAGCTGTTAGTAAGAGGAATTGAACAATTGTTGGCTAAAGGACATGCAAACGAGTTTACAATCTTTCTGGGTACTTAATATAATTTTCTAATTTAATATGCTTTGTTGGATAAAGCACATGTATAATATGCAATTGTGTCATTTTCAGTAAATGCATCCAATTATTTAAAGCTTTCATGGAACTCAGTCAATGTCATCATACTTGTTCTGTCTACACTGAAACTCGCTTGGGTTTTGCTTACTTTTGTGATTCTCTTGCATTTAGGTAACTTCTTGCTAGATCTATGTAAGATTAGGAAAGTTGGGCAAGTGAGAATCAACAAACTCTTTTCCAAGTATATTGCTTTGTGGAATGGTGTGTTCATCTTAGTTAAGGTGATGTTTTTAGGATCCTGACTTCTTTATTTTGACATATTTGATACTAAGATATACCAGTAAGTTGGATTACATTTCTTATTAGGAGATAGAAAATCAATCTATAAAATTTAAATTTGGGCATAAAGTTAGCTGCTTGGTTGTTTAATATTTTGTTTCTAGAATAGTTAGCTGCTTCGATTTTTACTATCTGTAACATAGAAATGTGTTCAACACTTTCTGTATATTATCTCGCACTTTCTTACCGTAGTGTTTTGATATTTTAATGTCTTCTTAAACTCACTGTTCCACTACATCCAACTTTTTCTTTTAACATGTCTTTGATTTCTTCATGGTTCAGTCAATGGGACTTGGCTGCGTTCCATACTTGCCAAAGGTTAGTCCTTAAATCTACATTTGTATGGATCTTAGTTCCCTCTACCCTCTTTTATTCCATACTTGGCTGCGTTCCATACCTACATTTGTGTTTGTGCAATGATTCAGGAAACCGTTGATGCTATCCAATTTTCACCTCAAGCTTGGATCTAGTGGAAGTTGATTTTACATCTGCTAGTATTCCTCATGTTCTAAATTGGTCTTTTATTAAATATTTTTATCACTCGGTTATCTCTGTTCACATCACAGTACATTGTTTCTTGAAATCTTTCTGAACCTTGGACACAATTTAATATTCTTCTATAAGCATAGTGCCTTCATAAAATGCTAATGAGTGATGAAACTGTAATTTCATCATCGATTGTCTTGTTTTGTGATATTGATTGCTTTAGGACTTATTATTTATTTTTCATCACTTTAATCACTTATTCTGCCAATCTGCCTTTTCCATAATTCGTGAATGTAACTAATTATATCTTTTATTTTTTTTTTGTGGCAGATTGTCTTTGGGCCGAATGTAAAAATGGCTGTGCAAGACCCTTCATACCCAGTAATTCATATCTATCTTTTTATCAGTTGCTTTGGCATTCATTTATTTTTCAATATGCCCAACACGGTGGTTTTGGTTTTGTTTCAATTGTCACATCTCATCGATTTACTGGCTGGTATACTGACTGATTTCAATTCATTTACTAGTTTTTAAGCTCTTTGATGTAGTAGAAGAAATAGTTGGATCAGTGAGTTGTATATTGATTGGCTGGTATACTGACCGAAAGAATGTTGTACTTGTTCACAGTTTACTGTTTGGAATTGTGCAAGATTTTATATTTAGTTATTTGGGAAATGAATCAATGTAATTACCATAGTTCTTGAATATTATTCTCTTCTTGTATGAATTGATGTTGTAAGTGATGTTTGTGAGGCATGTATAAAAAGAAAGTAGACATTTAGCATCGCTTGTTTCAAACAAGCGATGCTAAATGTCTTTTTTTTTATCAAGAAAAAGACATTTAGCATCGGTTGTTTGAAACAACCGATGCTAAATGTATCAATAAATGACATTTAGCATCGGTTGTTTCAAACAACCGATGCTAAATGTCATTTTTTTTTATCAAAAATGACTTTTAGCATCGGTTATTTAGAACAACCGATGCTAAATGTCACTTTCAGGACATTTAGCATCGGTTGTTTCAAACACCCGATGCTAAATGTCATTTTTCAGGACATTTAGCATCGGTTGTTTCAAATAACCGATGCTAAATGTCATTTTCAGACAGCAAAAACAGTGATGAAATGGACATTTAGCATCGGTTATCTGAACACCCGACGCTAAATGTGACATTTAGCGTCGGTTAAATAACCGATGCTAAATGTATGACATTTAGCATCGGGCGATTTAGCGTCGGGCGATAACCGACGCTAAATGTCCAATTTAACCGATGCTAAATGTCTTTTTTCCACTAGTGCCAGTAGCTAAAACTAACTATCCTAACCACTAAATAACCAACCTAACAGAACAACTGAAATCATCCTCGGCGCTGGGTTCTTTTGGTGCAAATCCTAGTTCAGCCAAAACAGCTTCAAGCTCTTCAAGGTCTTGGTCTGATGGACTTACTTGTACAAACATCAAAGTTTTTGAGTCACCTCCTGCAGTATGATGCAAAAAAACATATGCAGCAAATGTTACCAACATATTTATTTCTACAGAAACTGGATCTTACTCCTAAAAAATGAACATATGGTACTCTATCTCCAACATTTGGAGCAGTAGCAGCATCTCGCTGTCAATTACAGAATCAAATTGAATATATTTATGTCCCAGAATACAGAAACACAACAAGCTCAATAAGCAACAAAACAAAAAATATAAATCCACGGCTCAAAATGAACACTGCATAGTTCCAAAATGAACCTGTCAATTAGAATTTTGTGAAGGCAGTCATTCACCAGGTTTTTGACCAATAAAGCCATAGAGATATAAAGATAAATGTTTACCTTTAGTGTCCATTTTGTCAAAATTGTCTGGTTTTGTCCAAAACAAACCAGCGTATCTCTTCTTGCTAATCAGGAGATATGGATAGTAAATCTTCTCAAATTCAAGTTTGATGGGCTTCACAATCAAAGTGATAAGAAGCACATAAGGAAAAATCAACAAAACAAATAAACAAAACAATCAATTTCAAACACGTTTATACAAAAATAGAGTCTCAAGAAAATTGAATCCTAGAGCAATCCCTTAATAAGTTTCACAGAAATATAACGATTAAAATACCTTGTGCAGAGAACATCCTGAGGAAGTGAACCTTGGCACTCCTGACACTGTGTCCACAACCTCCCAAAAAGTATCTCTAGATCAGACACTGCAGCCATACCATCACAAATATTGCCCAATGAAAAACAGCTAGAATCACCGAGTACAACAAAAACATTTGAAATTGAGCAGGCAAGGCTCAAGAAAAGTTACCTTGAGCAACTATTTTACAGTACTGCTCGGCTTCCCTCCCTTTGCAATGTGAGCAGAGAGTGTGATCTCCCTTGCTGAGCCAAATGCAACAAAATAAAAAGATATTATTAGGCCTTTCAATAACAGTCGTATGCATCAAAATATATGAAAATGAACCTCAATACTAAGTGTATCTCTGGGTGAGCAATTGCAAACTTGATTTTAGATGATCTTGGTTTTGTAAAATTGATTTTAGTTAAAAATAAGTTTGAAATGAATTAATTTTAGAAGAGTAATGTTGTTTGGATAGTTTTTATTTGGGTGAATAAGTACTTAAAAGATACACATTTTATACTATTTAATAGAGAGTTATTGGATAAGTGAAACTTCAAATATGTCAAAGTTGTTGAATGAAAGCAACAAGCAAACTTCACTACTAAAGCAACAAATCATACTTCAACCACAGTTTGAAATTTGAAGAGAAAATCATACTTGCAAAAGAAGTGACCACTAAAAGATATGAATAAATGGCGAATCTTTGTAATTCCTGTGCGTATTTTTTTTACTATAATCAAAAGAAGTGACCAATAAAAAGGGAATACATAAAAATAAAATCAACCAGGAAAATCTTAGAGCATCAAGTCAATACAATTAGGAAATAGGAAAAAGTACCCAAGTAAAGCTTTGCAATTAACCAATGCAAGTAAGCCGTTTCTTAGCAAATTTCATTATGCCACTATTTGACGGAGTAGAAATAGAAATAGATCGTGTGTGGCTTCCATGGAGAAGTTCCTTGCTGGCATTCTTCAGAATTGGCTCAAAAATTCTAAGAATTGGCTGCAACATGAATTAAATCAATATAGAATAGTAAACATTGGAGGAATCTGAAACAGATATAACACCAACCTTGCTAATTTGATTCTCAAGATAGTACTGAGGATCCATTGGTATATTGTTCTCTAAAACATAGATGGGATCCTCCGATCTCTCATAAGCCTAATTTTCTCAAACAGGTTAGAATTCTGCCTCTTCCATGGAATGTGCTGAAAGAATAAAGTCAAGATTAGTCAATATGTAAGAAAGAGATAGAGACAATACATTCATGTGGTTAAGAAACAAAATATATAAACAAGCTGAAAATAAGCATAAACCGGCAAAGATCCCAGCGAGCGGTAACATTTCAATTCAAAAGGTTTCAAAAGGTTTCAAAGACAAAACAATTCAAAAGGTTTCAAAGACTTGTATTACAAACCGGCAAAGATCACGGTGCCAGGTAGGGACATTTTTGTATGTTAGTCGAGCAGTAACATCAAACATTATAATTGCACACTGCCCATGGATACTGCAAAACAAAACCAACACCATGTTAAAAGCACTATTAAGAGAGCAAAGCAGATTCACAAACAAAAGTGAAGGGAACTTATATGCCATTACAGATTAAAAGCCTTAGACAAACATGTATAGGCTGATTGTTAACAGCACGGAAAACATAACAGCAAAACATAAGATACAAGAAATTAAAAACTTTTGTTCGATCAAAGAGAGCATTTATCTTATAAAGTCTGAGCTCTTGTAAGCAAGAATACCAAAGTCAAGTCCATCATTTTGCCTTTCCATCATATGTAACCAGTTGAAGCCTTGGGCACTATTTCTTACTCTTTGCTGTAGACGCATAATTTCAACAGCTGCTAAATGCTCAGATGTTTGTGGTTGTGGGCAGCTTTCATTAAGCATTGTAGCCATGAGAATGTCATGTCCCTGTAGAAATTGGGAAAGTAAAAACAAATAATGAAATTATGCATGAAACGGAGCCCCTAAACAACAAATGATAGTTCAGGACATTATTGGGCAATCAACAAAAGAAACATGTCTCAGCAATTTCATCTTAGAGTTTTCAAACCCTGGTACATCACACATAGGATTATCTTCCTTTCCACTTCCATAAGCTCTGCAGAAAACAATAGATCACATTACCAAGCGTTGAAATAACCTGAAATATAATAGCAAATGCAAAATAAATACCGACTTGTAGGACATTGGGATTAGTGCAGAATCAACAGGACTCTCCACAATCTTTAAGAAGAATAAACAAAACATTAGCAAATAAATGACAGCAACAAAAATAATGAATAGTAGATCAAATTAGGATCAAGGTTACCTTGGGGACAGAACCAGGTTGAACCTTGTGAAGAACATTACAAAGAATGATCCCACTCATCAAACCAAGTCTAAACTCTTCCTCAAAAGGTTCTGCAGGTAAATCTTTAGCTGCAACAACTTTGGAAACACAGACAGAGAGCATCAAAGACAGAACTTTGAGGAAACAAATCCTAACAACAACAAAACCTAAAAACATCAAAATAGCAAAACAGATTTGGTTCAGCGAAGGAAGATGATGAGAACAAAGGAGAGGGAGAGGCATTTAGGGTTTCCTTCTTTTGCTCTGTGACAAATTAACTGATCGAGGAGATCTATTACCTCTTGATTTAAGGGCGACGAAGACGGGATGAGGGCGAGGGAGTGAGGGCCACGCAGAGACAACAACACGGCGGCGGAGCGACGACGAGACAGAGTAAGGCAACGACGCGACAGCGCGGCCTGAGAGACGATGGCCGGGGGAGAAGAAACGAGAGGGACGCGAACTGAACGCTCGTGGGTTGGATAGTTGCTAGGGTTTCGGAGCGACTGTGTGCGACGATCTTAGCAGGGCTCTCGCGGTGGTGTGCTGGTCTGAGCGCTGTTTCGATGACACGCACGTGGCCGAGGCGGTGGCTCTCCGTGGTTGTTTGTGTTTTACTCTGAGTGTTCAAGCGGTGGCTCTGAGTAGGAACCCAATTGCTGTTTCGCCTAGGGTTCAGCGGAAGGTGATGAGAGATGGAGTGATGGAGTGCGAGGCTGGTGGAGTGAGAGATGAGAGATGGACTGAGATGGAGTGCGAGGCTGGTGGAGTGAGAGAGGAGAGATGGACTGATTTAGGGTACGCGAACTGATGGAGTGAGATAAGAGACAGAGTGTGAAGAATTTTGAGAGTTGAAACAACCCTTTAGTAATCGGTTATCAATAAAACCGATTCTAAATGTAAGATATACGAATCGGTTGTTTACACAACCGATTCCAAATGTCTAAATATACACATTTTGAATCGGTTGTTTTAAACAACTGATTCCAAATGTATCAAAATATCTCCCAAAGATCAATTTATTTGCAAAATTGCCACCGCGCCAACATTTGGAATCGGTTACAACCGATTCCAAATAGTGCTTCTTAAACCAGATTTTGCACTAGTGGGTGTTTCGGTGTTGTCTAAGTCGTGTCGAGTTGTACTAAATCTGAACTTGATGTATTTTTCTCCATTTAGTATGAGCATATGATTGAGTGTCCTCTCGAACCCTTCGGAGAAGGTGGGGGGGAGTGTGTACTAATTATGCTTAGTTAAATGATGATGGTATTACTACTAATTTTAATTATCCAAAAAAAAGTTGATCTTGAGATCACTTTTTTTAAACCTTCCCAATTCCATTTTTAAACAATAAATACTTATATTTTCTTTTAGTAAAGAAAGTTGATTTCGGTGTTGCTCTATCTTGGTTCTTCAATCCCTTAGATGGGTACCTATAGACACTCCAATACTCATGTTAGTTGCTATGGAAAAGGAATGAAAAGATATAGAAAGGAATAAAGAAATCCACAAGATTTCAGTGATTACTTCTAAGATGTTTTTCCAGTTGGGAAAGAGCCATAAGGAAAAAGGAAGAAGCAAGTGTTATATCCGACGTTTTTGGGTATGGAAAAAACCACTAGCTAAGGGCAAGTATACGTGTAGCATTGATGCAACTACTTTTGCAAACAAGGAAAATTTGGATCATATTTTTGCTTGAGAAATGATAGGGGAGAAGGCTTAGGTTTACTTTTATCAAATGGTTGAGCGAGTTGTAAGCCCGTTGTGGAAAGTATTTTGGTGGATAAGGTCTATCTCAATGAGTTCGACTCCATTTTAGCTAAGTGTAAGGAAAGTTTAGGCATGTATGAAAACTTCGAGTGTTAACCTAGATTTAGCCCATAGTTTAGCTAAGGCATCATGTTTTTATGCTAACCACCGAGTGTTAGAGTACGTGTCATCCTAGATTGTCGATTTTATCATAACTGAAATGAAATAGAGTTGCCTTGGTAAAAAAAGGAAAACAAAGCACTTTATATTTATCAGGTGGGTTGATCCCCTTGATTCACACAAGAGAACTAGTTATGTTTAATTGGATGCACTTGTGAAGCAAACCAACCAAAGAATGTTAAAACAACGAAGCTAGGTTAATTCCCTTAGTTTGGTCCGAACAATACTAATTGCTACTACCCTAATTCAAGGTTAAAAGATATAGTGTAACTATTGACAACATGTTTTTTGCCAACATGCATGGGGTAGGCACTTTAGAAAGAGAGAGTCATAGCTTGTTATAGGTAACTGAAATATGGTATATGTTTGTGTACTATATATAGTCCTCAAAATTAACTTCTTTCAAAAAGTACTTTTAAATGGGGTGTGCGGTAGCGAAATTGGACGGTAAAAGAAATAGAGAAGAAATGACTCTCTTTCTAAGACAATAGCACAAATAAAAAACAGAAAATGATTGGCAAAAAAGGAAAAATTACCTATGATTTTTCGGTTGTTTTTGGAGGAGAAGGAATGAAAAGTTATATGAAGGAATTGAGAAATCCACAAGATTTCAGTGGCTATTGCCAAGGAAATGTTGTTCGATTGGGAAAGTACTAGAAGGAAGAAGTATGCCATTTCTCCAACGTCTGGGTATGGAAAAAACCACTAGAGGACTAGTATATGTGTAACATTGGTGTGGCTACTTTTGCGAACCATGAAGATTTGGGTCAGATTTTTGCTTGAGAAAATGATTGAGGAGAAGGCTTGGATTTATTAGAAGCTATCAAACGGTTGAGCGAGTTGGGGATCCACAAGGTGACTTATGAATTGGATTGTAAGCCGGTGGTGGAGGGTATATTGGTGGATAAGATCTCTCTTAATGAATTCTGATCGATTTTATGAGAATCCATTTTAGCTAAGTGTAAGGAAAGTCTAAGCATTTACAAAAACTTTGGGATCAGTTTTGTGAAAAGGCAAGTTAATCATGTTGCTCATATAGTTTAGCTAGGGTGTCATGTTTTCATGCTAACCACCGATTGTTTGAGTACATGTCTTCAAGTATTGTTGATTTTATTACGAATGAAATGAAATAGATTTGTTTTCGTAAAAAAAAAGCGCTTTATATTTAAAAGGTGGTTGATCCACTCGATTCACACAAGAGAATTGGTTATATTTAATTTTATGGTCTTTACAAAGCAAACTAACCAAAGAATGCTATAACAACATAAACTAGATTTTTTTTTGATAAGCAATGTTAGTAGGGGTGAGGAAATGTTAGTTTCCGGGAATTGAACTCATTTAGATGTCTTAGAGCTACCTACTTGGGATATAAACTAGATTATTTGGTTTAGTTTGATTCAAACAATAATAGTTGTTACTACTCCGATTCAAGGTTAAAAGAAATAGTGTAAATATTGACACCATGTTTTTGCCAACACGTACCCAAAAAATTAACTTCTTTCAAAAAGTACTATGAGATGGGGTGCGCGCTAGCAAAAACGTAGGATATCAATAGTTACTCACTAAAAGAAATGAAGAAGAATATACAAAGATCAACTGAGTCCTTGTTTAAAAAAGGACTATAGTACACAAAGATAGACCATAGTTCAATTACCTAAAACAAGCTAAGATTGTCTTTCTAAGAAAGTAACACATAAAAAAAAACAAAAATGGTTGGTAAAAAAAAACTGACCCCCCTACTAACTTTTTTTTTTACATTTTTAGAAGTTATACACTATTTTGAAATATAACTCCAAAGTTTCTGAATTCTTCAGAAATTTCACCAAAGGGAACAGACCTATTTTCTTTGTGCCAGGTGTCAGAGTTTTCAAAGCTAAACAAAGAGCAGAGTCAGGAGCCAATTTCCAAGATGGCATGTTCTATGAAGAAGTTGAAGTCATGGTGATGAACATTGAGTTGTTTCAACCATGATTCTGCAACGCTGAATAGATATGATATCTTTTCACTATCATTTGGATCATCATTTAGCCAAAGATCTCCTTGCATTTTGTATGTGGCTAACCCAAAAGGAGGTAGAGATATATTGCCACTCTCCTTTTTCTTGCAATGCTCTCCTTCAATATTGTCACACCCCTTTGAACAATTTCCATCTTTCTCTATCTCCATTTCTTCATTCTCCATTGCACAATCTAAAGACACAAATGAGAAATAACATCAAGTTTACAACAATAATTGGATGACAATTTAACAGGGAACTAAAATTGTAGATTTGATAAAATTGGGGGATCAAAATTGCGGAAAAAACTAGGAAACTAAAATTGGGGGACCAAAACTGTAAAAAGAATGAGTAGATTAAAATTGCAGATATGATAAAATAAGGGGACTAAAATTGCAGTCAAGCCTAAAAGAAACACTGCCAAAACCTCAAATGGATGTATGTGGTAGAATGAAACCAAGGATACATAAAATTGTTGGGAAATAAAACATAATTAGTTCAGAAACATATAAATGATGTTGTGTGTGACCATACACTATAGTATACCACCTGATCCTATGTAATGACAAGAACTACAAATGATTTGATATGTTTTTTTCATTTTTAAGGAAACAAGAAAGATAACATTGATTGGAATTGAACTAGTTTAAGTTACCTTGGAAAGATGATGACAATGTATGGTAAGTGAGGAAACTTGCCTCCAAGTCCTTGTCATTTTTACGAGTAGGGATAGTATAAATTGGGTACCTATTCAATCATGAAGTGTCAACATAACTTCTTTCTAACCCTGGAAACAAAGAGAAACCACTCATCTTACAAAGTTTAATAAGTGCAAGAGCAAAATGTTATATTCACCATGAAACAGCCATCCAACTTGCAGGGGAAAGATCAACACTCTTCAATGTCATTAATGCAGGATGATTTCGAGCTAACTTGGGTATCTGAAAAAATAAATATCAAAAGTAGTGTATAGTGTGAGTGTAACATACAAATATATCCATCTATATTGCCATTTAAATGAGGTTGTCAAAAGTGAATACTAGTTACCCTCTCTTATTCTAGGTTCATTGACAAATTGATGTATCTGGTTTAGTATGTAGACCAGATACATCAGTTATTCAATGAATCTAAAACTGAATATTCATATAAATAGAACCAGTGGAAGTAACAGTTTTGACAATGAAATTCTACCTTCTCCATAAGCGGAACTCGAAGGTAAGGTGAAGCCGTTTCAAAATAGCTTAAGTAAAGGTGGCCGAGCTTATCCTTTGTTGAAGATGAACCCTCCTCGGAGCTTGAGTCCTCAGAAACATCCCAAGTTTTGCTAGAATTGTTACTCAACGATCTAGATAAGTTATCGCTTCCACTATCATCACTCCACGAATCACTTTCAAATTCAACTCTGCAACACATTGTGTATATAAACATGACATTATTCGCGAAACATATCTTACACCCTTATTTTCAACACATTGTGTATATAAACATATGAATTGTTTGCAAAACATATCTTATACCATTATTGCCTGGGTTTAATTAGTATACATTATTGCTGTAAAAAGTTTTACACCATCAACCAATAAAAAGTCATAGTATCAGTGAATTTTAAGGTAGTTGAGATAACGTCAATCCTATTTTGTGACGTGTCGTTTCGTGATTGGCTGACGTTGTAAACAATCTTGTACAACGATCGTGTATATAAGTTAAATCTTTATTTTTAACACATTTTGTATCGAAACATATGACATTGTTTACTACATACCGGGAAGTTGCGCCAACCGGCTTATTGATGTAGATTTGAATAGCAGATAGATATGGAACATAGTAGTGAACCACAGGATCACTGGTCTCCTCTAACATCACAGGTGTACCAGCACCATAAGCACTCCATTCATAATAGCAGTCCCAAAGATCTTTCAAACAAAAGAATTCAACTGTATCCTTATCAAGGGGTTTCCAAAACCTATTTACATCATTAAAGTAGCTCTGCAAAGTAAAAAAAAAAAGTTAAAAAAATTAAGAAACCAAATTAGAATGAATATCAACACTTTTAATTTTTAACTAAAAATAGGGAAAAGAAACATATTAAGTCTCACAATTGTATTTGAAATTGGTAACTTAAAACAATCAAATAGAAAAACCTAGAAGAAATATTTTCTCAATTATGTGTTATGACAAAAAATGAATAATACTAACATCATTTGTCATTGGACCACTAAAGAAAACTAATCCAATTGTGCCCACAGATATACTAGATGACAATTTCTTATAGTCACACTACACATGAGGGAATCTAGGGCCACTAGAAAACGTGTTCTTATTATTTCTTTGAGAATTTAAGGTATTTTAGTCAAATATTAGTGGTTAATTAGTTAGAGAGAGAGAGAGAGAATTGTTAGTTTTTAGAATTTGAATCCTGAAACTTCTACTTTAAAGTTTAAACTCTTTCAGTGTCTTTTAATTAGCTAATCGAGCTAACACTATAGACCGTGAAAATTTAAGATTTATATATAAAGTTGGGCTTATGAGCTCCCAAGTCTTAAGTCCGGTGGCGGACCCACATAGAGCTGAGGGGGTTCAGTTAAACCCCTGGAAAAAAATTGCACTTACCACCCTATATAAATAACCCAAACCCCCTGAAATTTTGTTTTTGTACCCCCTGAAAATTTTAAATTGCACTAGTAGACTAAGTTTTGCACCCATTTGACCCTGGCCTTAAAAAATTTGACACCCCTGACCTTAGGGTCCTGGGTCAGCCACTGGTCTTATCTCAAGTTCGAACTTGGGACATAATATTCAACCTAACAATTTTGGCATTTGCAAGTTGAGCTAAACCTTATCGATGAATGAATCAAATTTAAGGGTTGCATGTAAAGTGTTTCTTCAAACTAAGTTCATTGTTTAGTAGTGCAATTTAATATTTTCAGGGGGTTTGGGTTATTTATATAGATGAATGAATCAAATTTAAGGGTAATGTCTCATGTGAGTCATGTCATTCACATTAAGAGACTAATCTCACGCCATGGAAGTAGGAGACAAAACCAAATAATAGAAAAATATATACATTATTTTCATCTTTCTTTGTTTTCAAATAATAAAACAGAAAACGGGTTTTTTTAACCATTAAATTTTCTTAACTAAAATAATTGAAAGAGAACAAAAAATGATGTGTAATTTGAGTGAATTAGTATAACGCAAAAAATGTCTTTTTCACAGTAAGGTAACTTTTTTGTCATCATCGATGATAGTTAACTAGACATCTCTTTTATGTAATAATAATATAATATAATATAATATAATATAATATAATATAACTGAGAAATGACATGTGAATGTCATTTTTTTCATAATAATATAATATAATATAACTGAGAAATGACATGTGAATGTCATTTTTTTCATACAGACTAAAATGAATAATTTTAAATTTTACAATGACTATTTTAAAAGTAAAATCTTTTTGCAGTGACCAAAATGAAAATTTTTAAATTTTAATAAGGCTATTTCAAAAGAAATTTTTTTGTAGAGACTAAAATGAATAACTTTAAATTTTGTAAGAATTATTTTAAAAAATCTATTTTTAGCGACTAATCATTGGTGCCTGCCGCGTCGAGGAGGAGAGTGGCGAGCTTGCTTCCATCTAGGTGAAGAGCGATGATTGTGATGACGCCTGAGTGGAGATTTGCAGCGCTTGGAGGTCATTGTCCTTGGGGAAGGAGTGTTCCAGCGAGGATGGGGTTGCTCAGGCATGGCTACCATTCGCCTTTCTATCTGCCTGAGGCGTGCCTCTTACTGTAACATAGTCTGGGACGGTTGCACAGCAAGTCCAAGAACTCGCGAATGGTCTCCGCATCCCAGGTTGGACGGGGATTTGGATCGAGGCTGGCTGGGGTGCCGGGACCTTAAAGTCTTGATCTGGCGTGGAAGCATCAAGGCCTTCGGGAGTGCCCTCTGGCTGGGGTTGCCGAGCGGCAATGCTTTGGACTCGGGGTCTACCTCTGGGTGCCATGGGAAAGCAGGAGGAAATCCAAAAAGTAGGGATGGTGTGAAAGATAGATATCTCCCATTATGGTCGCCAATGTTCTGTAAATTTACCTCACCACGAATTGTACCGAGCAGGTAGTTGGTAGGGTAGTAATGTTCTGTACCTTTACCTCACCACGGATTGTACCGAGCAGGTAGTTGGTAGGATAGTTGCTTTACTTGATTGAACTTTTGATAGCACCAGGAGATAGAGGACCAATCGAGCTTGGATGGGTAGGACCAGGGAATGCTGCTAGTGACCTGGCCTACTTGTGACCGGGCCTGCTTTTGACCGGGCCTGCTTGTGACCTGGCCTTCTTGTGACCGTGCCTGGGGCGAGCAGGACTGCTGATGATGAGTAGATGTCAAAACGTTTCCAGGTGGGGTACCTGCGAAGCCACTCCGACGCTCAAGTTAGTATTGAGGACAATAGAGTAGGATAGCAAGGAATGAGAATCTACCTCTTAATGGCAAAACATGTAAGTATTTATAGGGATCTGTGTCAGCTTTGAACCATCGGATTGGTCAGGTGGATCTGCGCCATTGAGGCATGATAGCCATAAATGGGTTGATTTATCATGGATATGGGCCAAAGTTTATGGGGCTTAGTCATGTCCAATTGCTGGAGTGGGTCTCATGATCCAGTCCAGAACACCTTTCAAAATTTTAATGATGTTTTGCATACGTGTTAAAAACACTATAAACATCTCGCACACAAAAAACTAGAATTTTTTAACAAGGGATGAATTAAATATGAGTTTTTTATCTTATCAAAAAAAATATATGAGTTTTTTAAGCACAAAAAATTCAAGAAACAAAATAAAGAAAATATAAACTTAGAAATCGAATTTTAAGCTTATTTTTTCTATAGAATTCTACCATAACACATAGAGTATATTTGCACAATTTCATTCAAAAAGTTTGAAGAATGTACATGAGTTAATATTTTATATGGACTATAACTTACGACAAAAAATATTGTAGAGATTAAAAGTCGGTGAAGAATTTTATAAGGACTAAAAATTATGAAATTTTATAGAACCTAAATCATATTTAACCAAAAAATGCCTATAAAAAAATATTTAACCAAAAAAATACATAAGGCTTAATCTATCTACACCCACTGAAGTATGATCAAAAATTTACACCCACTGAATTAGCAATTTACCAAACTACCCTTACTCATCTCACTAATTTCCTAACCCTAACCCTCCACATTTCAATTCACGATAGTGCCCTCTCATCCTCTTTCTCGTTCACGCATCACCACCGCCACCACAAACAGCGCCGCACCACCCCGTCTCTGTTTGTCACAGTGATTAGCGATAGAGAGAGAGGCTTACATGACACAGAAGCTTTGCGATTTGAGTGATTCTGTAATTCTGTTTTCTTATGAAGCTTTGTAATATCCAAACTTTTGTATACCATCGAGTTTGTTCTGAGAATTGTATACACTCACTGCAATGCATCACTCTATAGTGTAACTCATTGAAGATTTTTGGTCCCTTCTACAATACAACATGTAACATCCCCAATTTAGCTAATTTAGTTAATAGAAATTAGCAAGAGATTATGTTTGATTAATTAGCTAATTTGAGTCATTTAGCTTAATTAATTAATGATGAGGTGATTGTCATGGATTGGATAGATTAATTATGTGTTTAGTTACTAAATAATATTAAGTGTTTGAGTTATGAATTAATTAAATTGAATGCTAGTAAGTAGATGGAGGGGCATTTGAGGAACTTTCTTTTATTCACTCCTTACCTTCAGCTGAACACCAAATTCCCATATTGCCATTCATTAAAGCTCTCCTATAAAAGGGAAATGACACACTCAAAAACACAGTTGCTGAATTTGAGAAACAGAAATTGAGAATTGAGAGAGAGAGGGAGGAACCGTTAGAGTGGTAGAGGAAAGGGGAGGGAGAGAAGATTACCCCTTCAATGCATGTTTCTCTTCTTCTTCTTCCCAATCAATTTCATTTTCACTCCTCTACACAATGATATATTTTTCACCTTCATTGATTCTCCATCCTTCTTCCCACCATTGTTGACCCTCACAAGCTCAAATGAGAAAATAATGAGTTATTCTCATGCAATTCGGTTTAGAAGCTACAAATCAAAGTTTAGGAACTGATTGTTGTTCTATTGTGTCAATTTGAGTATTTGGGGGTTTGGGTTGCGCTTCTGGTTCTGTTTCGAAAGAATTTGGCATTTGGAGTTCGAGTTGTGGAAGTTTGGAGTTAGGAGGAAATCGGTTTTTGGCAATTTCTGTTGTAAAGTTAAAGACATGTGATTGGGAGCTGGATGGAGTCATCTAGAAGCTGCATTATAGACTGGAGTAGCAAGGAGAGGGTTCTAGCTGCCGGAATTCGGATTTGGAGTAGTTCGGGTAGTTCGAGTTCGAATTGGAGAGCATTTCGGAGAGTTTGGATCGATTAAGCATAGCTTGGATTTCGTATTGGTTGGTGTTGTGATTTTCATCACACTATGGTGAGTTCTATACTCGCTTAGGGTTTTCATTTTATTGTGTCAACCTTGCATGTGACTGAGAATGTGGTTCGTGTTCTTCGTTTCGTTCGATTCCGTTGGAAGCCGTTGTTTTGCGAAAACCGTAATTGTGAAAATGTATTTCGTTATGAATGTTTGAATGATTGAGATTGGATGATTTGATGCTATGTTTGATTGTGTTGGGTATCGATCGGAATAAGTTTCGGAATCGATCGGAATGGGAATTTCACACGAAAGCAGGATTTTTGGAAATGCTGATAAGTCAGCACGACCCGTGCTGATCTTTCTGTCCCAGATTTTAAATGCTGATAAGTCAGCATGACCCGCGCTGATTTTGGCACGACCCGTGCTGATCTTGCTATCCCAGATTTTAAAATGTGTCCAAAGCCTTCTTAATTGATTCAAAACCTATTATAATCCTTTCCCCAACCCTATATGTTATGTTTTATTGATGTGATGCGAAGGTTCTATGTGAATGACCATGAGGTTGAGGTAAGTTTCATGTTATGATATTGATTGTAATTGAAATGATTATGTTGATTGTGATTGAGGTAATTATGATTGGATTGAATTGTAAATCTTCTAAGTTATGTTAATGAATGTTAGTAACCACGAGCGAGGTAATGTCGCGAAATGATAAAATGAACTATATGTTCATTGAGGTTGAGGTTATGTTAAGTCAAGGTCAAGTAAAAGAGACGGCCCAATGCGGGTGCAATTATATATAAATTATATAATCGAGGTCTAGGGTGACGACCCTATTGAGGTTAGCGTACTAGGGGAGGGGAAGTCATGAGCCCTACGAACCTAGGCCCCATGAGGGATCCCTGATAGAAAATGGTCAGTGGAAGAGGTTCACCCGGATTTTATTAATGATCGGTGATATGCTAATTAATTATTATGAAAGAGGTTTCACATAGTCGCTTATTAGGACTACGAGTTAAAAAGAGGCATAATGAACCGATAGAGTTAGTAAGGGGTCTCGATAGGACTCACTGAGATAACGTAGCCCTTCATATTTTGTGGTTTTTTAGAGGAACATGAAAGGTTAAAGGGGATGAGACATGACTACGGTGCAACCTAAAGCAGATGTGAAGCTTTAGTTTAGGGTTTATGTAAATTCCCTAGTTTTCATTGTATTTCCGATGTTATGATATTAGAAGTTATAAATCGTTTCCGCTATTTCTCTATTGGATATCGAATACCAAGATGATGGGAGGTTTATTTATTGCTATGAGGGATCGCTTGATGAGTTTTATCAAGTTTTTAATTTGTATTCAATATCTAACGCCAATAAGTTATAATGTATGCTATGTCGTATATCTTGGCATTTTTTGGGAAAGCCGGGGAGTTACACAACACAGACTCACAATCAAGGTTTATAATTTCTGAGTTAATTCTCAATCTGTTTCAAAGGTTACTCTCGACAATGATGTCGTTTTCATGGTTCAGATGTGCTCTCCCCCTTTTCATCCCCAAATTTCTTACTCCAAACCCTGATTTCATTCCTTGCTACCCCTTTTCAACCTCACGGCTATACTCACAATTCGTGGAAGATAACCACGCCGTTTCATCCTTCAATCGGATGCTACGTATGCATCCTACCCCACCCATCATCAAATTCAACCAGATTTTGAGTTCCCTTGTGAAGCAAAAGCGTTATCCCTCCGCTATTTCCCTTTTTCAACAATTGGAATCGAAGGGAATTTTGCCCGATCTTTTCACTTACAACATCTTGATCAACTGTTGCTATCACTTTGGTTCTATCTCCGTTGCTTTCTATCTCCGTTGCCATCTATTAAGAGTCACTCTCTACTAACTGACTGGCAGTACATTAATGAGAGTAGAAAGGTAACTACTAGCAACTACTAACTACCCTATTAGGAGAATTGTGAATTCATCAGTAGATCCAAGTCCAACCAAACAACTTAACAATAAAATTGGAATTTGCCTTAGATTCAGACTGGCTTAAAATTGGAATGAACTTCCCTAAAGCAAGAGATCAATTAAAGCAGCAAAGATTGCGGCAGCAGCAGCAGCTCACAAATTGCAAGTTTCAGCTGCACTAAATTTTTGTAACAGTCTTTTCATGTATGAATAGGAGGCTAGTGAGATAGATGAGGGATTATTCAAAATTGTAATCATTGGGGTAAGGAGAGGAGTGGCTCTATTGTGAGGGGAAAATCCTTGGAAGAATTATATGTCATTTGGCAGTACTTAAATCTGGCTTAAGTGAAGTCTATGTTTTGATAGATGTGGTTGCATAGCATGCATTCATTGTGAATTAAATTGAAGAGCTTAAGGCTTGTTGTTAATATGAAAACAGATATGAATGGAGACAATTCCGCAGCTGGTTTGGACATCATCCTCGAAAACATTTTACTCACTTCAAAGCTTGTCTAAGGCACTCCAAAACTGTATGAAGAATATACATTCAGTTGGTAGTTGTAAACTCTTTTAGGATGTGTATGCTAGAAATGCTCCCTCTTGAGTTCCCATACACTCAGTTAGTGCTCATGAACCTGGCCTCTTTTATGCTAACTGTGGGGATTTTCTAATTTAAAACCATTTTTGGTCTATCAATTTTCTTTCCTTTTAAAATTGTTTCACCAAATATTCTAATAAATAAATTTAATAATGTTATCTATATTAATTTTGTAAACTTGAGTTGATGTAGTAGAAAGTTTTGAAATTTGTTACTCTTAATTGTTTATCAAACAATAGCAAAGATAAGGGTTTCAACGTTACTCAATGTTGGTTTGATATCTCATATCTGCATTCCCGTGGTTCTGTGTAAGAGTATTAGAAATAGATGAACTTTTGTTAATTGTAACAGTTGTAATACTGCTAGTTAGCTCTACCTGCTACTGCAGGTTCTGTTAGCATAGTTACCTGCTAGTGCAGGTTATAGCTTGTAACTCAGTGTACCTATATAAGGTCACGCCCTGTTGTATCCCAGATAAACTTTCACTCTCTCTTTCTCATATTTCAACATGGTATCAAGAGCTAAACCGATCCTAACAAACTCCTACCAAACTTTCTTGTTTTTTTTCGCTTTGCTTTGCTTCGCCTTCATGGCGTCGGTTAACGATGATTCTCCGCCACCACCTCTGCCGCAAAACGATCAACCACACGGTGATCGTATCTCGTTGACGCATTCAACAGTTCGAAATACTGAATCCTTTGGCAGCGCAATCGCATCAGATGTCAAAGAATTCTGTCAAAAGATCACGGAAAAGCTGCACGATGAGAACTTCGTGCTTAATTTGGCGTCAACAGGTGGAGCCTGTAGTTAAGGTGCATCGTCTTCATCATTTTCTCGTCTCGCCTCGCATTCCGCCTCGCTTCCTCTCTGAATAGGACACGACGCTTGATCGTGAAAATCTTGCGTTCCAAGCTTGGGAAGCACAGGATCAAATGCTCCTTTCCTGGCTCCAAACGTCACTGTCTACTGCGATTCAAGCGCGCGTTGTTGGTTCGCATCACGCCTTCGAACTTTGGGACAAGATCCACGCCTATTTCCAAAAACTAGGTCGCACCAAGATTTGTTCGCTTCGAACAGAGCTGCGCACAACGCGTCTTGAAACCAAGACGGTGAAGGAGTATCTTGCCAAAATCAAAGCTCTCGTTGACTCTCTAGCAGCAGTAGGCGATCCTGTTTCTGCTCGTGATCACCTTGATGCGATCTTGGATGGCTTACCTCAGGAATATGATCCTATTATTTCGATTGTTGAGAACAAATTTGACGATGAAGCTACTGTTGAAGAAACTGAAGCTCTATTGCGAGGTCAAGAGGTGCGCTTGCAGTGCTATCGCAAACAAACAGCAACAGATTCAGCAACTGTTCTTTTCACGCATGCCTCGCCTCAGTAATCAAATGATTCCTCTCAGCCTCAGGTGCAGGATACCACCTCTCAAGGTCAACAACAGTCTTCACAGGGCTATGGTTTTCGTGATCGTGGGCGAGGACGTGGTCGTGGTGGACGTTCTCAGGTTCAGTGTCAGGCATGTAACAGGTTAGGTCACATTGCTGCCAATTGTTATCATAGATACAACCAGTACTATCAACCTCAAATGCCTGCTGCACCTCCACAACAACAATACCCTTACAATCCTTACACTTATGTTAGACCACAGCCCAACCCTGCCCGTAACACTGCTCATGCCTAGCAACCACAATCACCAGCCCCTGCACCATGGCAACCACAACCACAAACCACTGCTATGATGGTAAATACTCAGCAGAACCCTAATCCTAACTTCTTTGGAGATACAATTGCTTCTCTTCATGTGACTTCTGATGGTCGCAACATTTAGCAACATCAAGTCACACTTGACACTCCTAGCCAGGTCTTTGTTGGCAATGGCCAAGGTTTGCAAGTCCTCTCTGCTGATTCTAGTTCATTTTCTTCTCCTTTTAATCCTAACTTTAAGCTTCATTTGAATAATATGCTGCATGTTCCTAATATTACAAAGAATCTCATCAGTGTCCACAGTTTTCTTGAAAATAATCCAGTATTCTTTTGAGTTCCATCTTAATGGTTGCCTTGTCAAATCCTAGGCTACACGTGAAGTGCTTCTGCATGGACGTGCAGGACCTGATGGCCTTTATGAGTTTAAAGATCTTCTGCAGCAACCAGTCAAAGTTAGCTTACCATTTCGTAATTCTGATTCTTCTGTATCTACTGTTATCCCCTCTGTACACAGTGCTACTGCACTTGTAATCCAATCCCCTAATTCTGTCACTTCCAGTATATGGCATTTACGCCTAGAACATCCCAATTTCAATACTCTCAAACATGTATTTCAACTGTGTAATATTCCACCACCTAATAAAGATTCATCTATGTTTTGTGATGCTTGTTGTGCTGGCAAATCTCACAGATTACCATCTGATACATCTACTACTGTATATAATTCACCTCTTGAATTAGTCTTTAGTGACCTTTGGGGGCCCTCTCCTATGGCATCCTCCACTGGCCACTATTATTATCTCACATTTGTTGATGCCTACTCTCGTTTCACATGGTTTTACCTCCTTAAAAACAAGTCTGAAACACTAAACATTTTTAAACAATTCAAAGCTATGGCTGAATTGCAATTCAATACTAAACTCAAAGCAATTCAGACTGATTGGGGAGGCGAATTCCGCCCCTTCTCCAAGTATCTAGCTGAATTGGGTGTTCTTCATAGGCTTATTTGCCCTCACACTCACCATCAAAATGGTGTAGTGGAGAGGAAGCATAGGCATATTGTTGAACTTGGTCTCACACTCATGTTTCAATCCAAACTACCTTTGCATTTTTGGGATCATGCCTTTGCAACAGTTGTTCACTTAATTAATAGACTTCCAACCACTTCCCTCAATGGCTCTATTCCCTTTCAAATCCTGTATGGTCAACTTCCAAATTTCTCTTCACTTAGAGCCTTTGGTTGTAGCTGTTTTCCATGTCTTAGACCATATAACTCTCATAAACTTGACTTTCGTTCTCATGAGTGTGTCTTCTTGGGCTGCTCATCCTCTCATAAGGGCTACAAGTGTCTATCTCCTAACGGTCGCATCTATGTCTCCAAATATGTCATATTCAATGAAACTAAGTTTCCTTACAAAGAGGTATTTGAAGCTACACCACCACCAACCTCATCCCCACCCATGGACACTTACCCCTCAGCCTCCATACCCACGGTTGCATCTAACACTAACCCTACCACCCCTACTTCACCTAATTCAGGCTCACCACTTATCCCCTCCTCCCCTTCCATCAACCAAGAAAATAACCCTTCACCATCACCTAACCTCTCAGATTCCTACCCCTTCACTGCACCTACAGCCAGTACAACCATATCATCCTCCTCTCCTACACCATCACCATCACCTCCACACAACATTCATCCCATGCAAACACGTTCCAAATCTGGCATTGTCAAACCTAGGCTCCATCCCACACTCCTTCTCACACATGTTGAGCCTAAGAGTGTGAAATCATCCCTTCAACAGCCAGCTTGGCAATCAGCCATGAATGATGAGTACACAGCTCTTATGAAGAATAATACTTGGTCTCTAGTCCCTCTCCCTCCAAACAAGAATGTCATTGGTTGTAAGTGGGTGTTTTAGGTAAAAGAGAATGCTGATGGCTCATTGAACAAATATAAGGCCAGACTTGTGGCCAAAGGGTTTCATCAACAACATGGGCAAGACTTCAATGAAACCTTCTCTCCAGTAATCAGGCCTGTCACCATTCGCATCATCCTCACTATGGCACTCACCAACAAATGGGACCTTCACCAAATTGATGTTAATAATTCCTTTCTGAATGGTGTGCTCACTGAAGAAGTCTATATGCAACAACCTCAAGGGTTTGAAGCCTCAGACAAGTCACTAGTTTGCAAGCTGAACAAAGCTATATATGGCTTGAAACAGGCGCCACGTGCCTGGTTTGACAAGCTGAAAGCTACTCTACTGCACTTTGGCTTTAAAAGCAGCAGGTGTGATCCTTCTCTGTTTACTTTCACTAGCAAATCTGCCACTGTGTACCTTTTAGTCTATGCGGATGATATAATCTTCACTGGCACATCCAATGCTCTGATCAAGCAACTTATTCATCAATTGGACTCTGTTTTCTCATTAAAACAGCTTGGCACACTTGACTACTTCTTAGGAATTGAAGTCAAACAGCTTGACAATGGTTCTCTCATGCTCACACAAAGTAAATACATAAGAGATCTCCTAGCAAAAACTAACATGACAGAAGCTAAGCCCATCTCCTCTCCAATGGTCACTAATCTCAAACTCTCCAAAGAAGGCAGTGATTATTTTGAGGATCCTGCTACATACAGATCAGTGGTTGGTGCCCTGCAATACACCACAATTACAAGGCCAGAAATCAGCTATGCTGTGAACAAAGTATGCCAGTTCATGGCCAATCCTCTTGAATCCCACTGGATTGCTGTTAAAAGGATCCTGCGTTATCTCAAGGGCACAATCCTTCATGGATTACTCCTTCAGTCTGCAGATACTTCCAAACCAGTATCCCTCCATGTCTGGTGTGATGCAGATTGGGCTGCTGATGTGGATGACAGGAAGTCTACTTCTGGTGCTGCAGTTTATCTTGGTCCCAACCTAATATCTTGGTGGTCAAAGAAGCAGACAGTTGTAGCCCGTAGCAGTGCTGAAGTTGAGTACAGAAGCTTAGCCCCTGTCTCTGCAAAACTAATTTGGATCCAATCTCTTCTATTTGAACTTCGCATTCCTCATATCACTCCTCAGGTGCTTTGTGACAATCAGAGTGTAGTTGCACTTGCCCATAATCCAGTTCTCCATGCTAGAACAAAGCACATAGAGCCGGATCTCTTCTTTGTTCGTGACAGGGTCCTCTCCAAGCAGCTCAGAGTGGCTCATGTTCCAGGAATTGACCAATGGGCAGATGTTCTCACTAAGCCACTATCTTCCTCAAGGCTTCTATTTCTTAAGTCCA
Organism: Astragalus membranaceus; assembly: GCA_039519185.1. NCBI lineage: Eukaryota > Viridiplantae > Streptophyta > Magnoliopsida > Fabales > Fabaceae > Astragalus > Astragalus membranaceus. The sequence continues at coordinate 33,290,918 of CM076853.1, read as the reverse complement.
AGCTTCAAGTGGTTGCTCCTCCTTCAACCTCACACCTTCCTTGAGCTTGGTGGGGGGGGGGGGGGGGGTGTAAGAGTATTAGAAATAGATGAACTTTTGTTAATTGTAACAGTTGTAATACTGCTAGTTAGCTCTACATGCTACTGCAGGTTCTGTTAGCATAGTTACTTGCTAGTGCAGGTTACAGCTTGTAACTCAGTGTACCTATATAAGGTCACACCCTATTGTAGCCCAAAATCAGTTAATACAATTCTATCTTTACAATGATAAACTTTCACTCTCTCTTTCTCATATTTCAACATTCTGTAATGTACCATTATGAGGCGAAATATTACTTTTAAGCCCTCTTCAATTGATATTAATATTTAGCACATAAAAGTTCACGAAAAGCAATGCTTGAGTTGGAAATAATGCTCTTCAAACTTTATTGCTTATTTTGTCTTGTGTTTGCCTACAAGTTCTGCATTCTCATTGTTGGATTTTGCAGAAAATAGGTTTGCATGCTCATTTAAAAAGAGGGCTTCAAGTTATGAAGACCTACATTATTTTGGTAAATTTGTATACAAGCAGGAAGTGAAATAATAAAGATAGTCATTTTGTATGTGTGTGAGGGTACTGAAAGTTATGGTCTCTAAGAATGACTCATAAAGACTTACCTACATCAATCACAGCTTAGGAACTAAAATCAAATGAACTAAGCAACTATAGAGTGGTTGCAAGTTTCTTGGTATTTTTTCTCAAACTGCTTGTTAACATGCTTAGAAGATATGTCCAAATACAAGTCTTAAATTTGGGGGAACTTCCGGGTCAATCGGTGCACAAAAGTGGTTGCAAGTTTCTTGGTATTCCATTATGTGCTTGACTTGTACATAATCATTTTAATCTTACGAAGTTTAACCGATTTGGAATGCTAAACTTACGTTGAATTTCTAAGACCCAAGTTGTACACGACAGGCACAAGCTGCTTTGACTTCATAACATTAGTGGCTGCATAAGATCGTTGTCATGGATTCGTCGTATTTTCTCTGATTTCCCTATGTATCAGATTACAACCCTTTTTATAGCAATAATGAGTTTGATTTAATCTCCAGTATTTGTTTCTTGGTGCTACGGATATGAATTACACGATTCTTAACTAAGTGTTAGATGAATGTAATGATGAATTTGTTTACATTTCTCTAAAAAATCTGATGAATGTAATTTGATCCATCAGATTTTTGCGTCAGTTTTTGGTACTGTAGCGCGTCAGATTTTTTTAAAAAAGCTGCTAGTTGTTTTTTTGTTGGCGTAGCTTTTACCATTTTGTCCTTAATTTTGGACACGTGTCAAATTGGTAAAGTGTCTAAAAATGACATTTTGTTGGTAGTGTGTTTTATTAGATTGTAAGTAGATAGATTATGCAACTGTCTTCCAAAGATTGAGTTTCACAGAACATAATATTATTGGCAGTGGTGGACATTGCATGGTGTATCGTGTCGCTGTTGATGGATTAGGCCTTGTTGCTGTGAAAAATTGATGGGTATCCATAAAACAGAGAACATAAATGTATAATCTCCTTGTGTTATTAACTCCAATTCCGAGGATCTCTTAGAATTGTGTGAAACGATTACAAGGAAGAAAGTAAAAATTTAATGAAATAGTAAAATGGCTACCGAGAAAGTGCCAAATCCCAAGCCCAATTTCCTATCCCAAAACCAACCTAACCCTCCTGCTAACCTTTCTTAATATACTCTCCTAACAGAATTCACACCTTTCACATGACTTACGTGACTGCTGCCAGCATGACAGCAGTTGGTTAACTCATTCCACTATCCCACCAAGTGGGCCCCCCACACAATGTGTTTCCATTTCCCTCCCTTAAACTTTTGCTATTTATGGAGTCCTAACCATAGTTATCAAAATCACGATTTTTATCATAAAATCGTGCAATCGCACGATTTTACGAGTCCACCAACCCCCCTGCGAGTAGAATCGTGTGCAAAATCGAAAAACATGTAGAATTGTGCAATTATCGTTGAATCGTACAATTTTGCGATTGAAATTGCGATTCCGCCTGAAAATCGCATCAGAAATGCAGGGTTTAACTACACCGTAAATGGGTCGGGTTTCGCGACCCGGTTTACGTTTTTACCCAATCTTAAACATAAACCAACCACGATTCATGGCAGCATCGCGTTTGAAGAAGAAGGAAGTGAAGGAGAAGAAGATAGAAGAAGAAGATCTGCAGTGGAGAAGAAGAACTAGAGAAGAATACGTAAAATAGAAGAAGAAATAGCAAAGAAAAGGTGCGGCTGCTGAGTATAGAAGAAGAAATACGCGGCTGCTGCAGTGACACAAAACTAGGGTTAGGGTAATGGGCTTGGCCCAAAACTATGTAAATTGTAAATGACACTTTTAACTATTTTTTTCTAACCACACCCACTTTTTCACTAGAAATACCCCTTTTCTAATATTACTAGGTGTATATTTATCCTAATAATATTTTTGTTTTGGTAGGATCTTACGATCTTAGCTACGATTTTACGAGTTTACGATTTTGTTAACTAACCCCTACCGATTCTACAAATTTCTACGAAAAATTTTCGGTAGAATCTTCCGATTCTACTTGCTGTTTTACGGTTTACGATTTCGCTACCCCCCTTTCGATTTTGCATAGAATCTCGATTTTGATAACTACGGTCCTAACAATACTCCCCTCTAAAAAATTCACCTTGTCCTCAAGGTTAAAGTATCAAAACAACCAACTAATATAGTCTTCCACCAGGATCCCACAGCTGAGAATCCATGGACCAAGTTATGTTGGCAGCATGGTAATTATATAGGTTGAGACATGAGGACCAAGGTGTTTGTAGGTAATGCTATTGCTTACTCTAGTTTCATGGTATTTGATATGGGACTAGTTAATGCACCAGCTAGTTTCATAGGATTGAAAGCTTAAAAACTCCATAGGGTGGATCAACCATGAATTTGGAATGACTTCAACTTCAATTGATACCAGGAATCAATCAACCTTCTGGTAGAGTGAAGGATAGTGCAAGGACCTCAAGAGATGATGGTTCGGAACTCGAACAACAAAAACCAAAGAATGGAGAATCAAGTCCAGAACCAGCTAGGTATGGAGCTTGTTGGTAGTAGTTTCTCAGACAAAATAAAAAAGCTAATACTCTAGTTTTCCCTCTCTTTTGGTCTTTTCTTAAAAAAAAATACCCCACTTCTGTTTCTATGTTCTTCTATCAATCTTCCTAAAAAATTTGAATACCCTCTTTGAGATTTTTCTTAACCAACTAGAATGCATCCCTCTTTGAAAGTGTTCTACTTGCATTTATAGAGTGTGAAAATTGGTTTGTATTTCTATGATGTAATTCCAACAATACATGAGGTACCTATATATAATACTAGTATAATCTAAACATTAATTACATATGATCACTATGAGTCATAGTCTACTCATAGTCTAGTCAGCAACATTAAACCTGTTATTCTAACAATCAGAAAAGTATCCTAATAATAAAGTGATAAATCAATGCATATCTCAACACTTCCCCTAAAGCTGGAGCGTACCGATTGTAGAGGAGACCAATGATATACTCACTTTTTTTTTCTTGATAAGTAGTAATTTTATTAGAATTGTCTAATCCTAACATCATTGCACACACACTCCACTCATCTTCTAGGACGGTTTGTGAATGGCATAGAAAATCCACGAAGAAACCAATAATATACTCACTTTTGATAGTGTTTCTTAAATTTAGAGTATTTCTCATGTTAACCTTGATTTTGGAAGACATAGAAACTAGGTTGAAGAAATGAAGAAATGAAGGACTAATTTAGCCTATTTGAGATGTGTGCTAATTTGGTCTTTTTTATTTTAAAACAATCTATTTAAGTCGGGGACTAAATCGGCATAAACCTCAGTGTTTTATAAAATGTGATGCCAACACAACTTAACATTAAACCTCACAGTGTTTTTAAATAGAAATGGATAAATGGTCTTTTTTTGGACTAAAAAAGCGATATTCATTCGTTCAAATTGGAATAATACATTAAAAACAACACACATTCAACATCACTAAGACCAAAAAAGATTAATATGTGAAGAAACTCACAACACCTAGATTAATAGCATAAAATGAAAAAATTTCTAAAAATGTGACAAAATCAAAATGACCAGAATATCCATACCTCATGATCTGTAACATTGATGCTCAAATCATTGGTCGAGTAAGTAATAGAACAAAACTGATCTGTGAATCTGAATCAAATTACGAACACCGCAACAAGATGAGAAAATCAACAGTGTCGCACCAAGATGATGAACACAACACCGCCACACCTAGTCGACACAATCAAGAAAATATAGAGAAAGAAAAACTATATCATTGTGGAAACTAGTTATTTAGATGAATAGAGAAAAAACCAATGCAACTGGGTGATTTTAGGCTAAAAAACTACCCAAAACTATTTACATATATGTTGTAAATAGTAGTTTTTCGCTATTATTAGTAGTTTGTGTACTAGACCCATTAGGTTTAATTACTTGTCTATATAATAAGATTAGTGAGTGTAATTGTACACAATTGATAATATATTCAGTATATTTTATATACCACATGGTACCACAAGCTCTCGATCTTGAGAGGCTTGCTTCCGGATAAACCTTAGCCGCCTTAATTGCGGTAAACCCTATTCAAACTCATTGTGAATCTTTCCTGCCTTCATGGCAGTATTTTTTCATTTTCTCTGCAATTCCCACTTCAGCCAGATCTGTTTCTCACTAACTGCCCAGATCTGCATTTGTGGTTCAGCCCAGTTTTTTACTATTTCTGGCCGTACATCCTTTTAAGGCTTTTCATCACTTTCCTCGACCCGTTTATGCTCACCGCCCCTGCCATCAAGACCGATGGCCCAAGACGGCCCAAGACCGGTCAGAACCTTGATTTTTCCGGCCAACGGACCACTGACGCGCCTCCACGCGCCGCCAGTCTCCGGCGACTTTCCGGGCACGTGACAGCCACGCGCCGCCCTCCTCAACGCTGCTTCTCACCAGACTTCTCCAGATCATAGATCGGCCTCTCCTGCCTCTGTTTTGGGGGTCTTTTCCGCGTTTTGAGTACTTTGATTTTTGAGTAACCTTGGAGACATATTGCTCTATTTTTGGGGATACGGTATCTGCTCTTTTTTTGCTCTCCCAACAACTGTTCGATTGTCAGTCTTTCAATTTAGACATTTTTTTGGGACTTATTCAAAGCTCACACATTGTCACCTATTGGCGTTCTTAGACATTACCACCGTTCAGATTCAACAATTTGTTTGTGGGTTATTGTTATTCGAAGCTCATTTTTGGTTACGGTTATCGCTCTTTCGGCAACTTCGGACACGGTTAGTGCGTTTGTCTTTCAGTTGTTGCCTTGTTTTCTTCAGTTATTGTCATAGATGGCTGATAATATTGCTATTAATTACTATTTATCATTCACCGAGGATGAGGTGAATCGTTTAAAGGCCCTACTTGACTCTCTCAGTAAGCCTTCTGGAACTTGTTCTCTATCGACGACCGGTTTTAGCGTATGCTCCCGTTCTTTCAATGTTTGCAGTAAAATCCCTAAGGATGCTTGGATTTTGGGCTCTGGTGCCACTGACCACATGACATTCAATTCCTGTTTATTTTCATACTATACCTCATCTTAGAGGAATTGTTATGTTTGAATTGCTAATGGTTCTTATGCTCGTATTGATGGCTCTGAGAGTGTTAACTTGCAACCTTCACTTCAATTACAGGATGTGCTACATATTCCCACACTCTCTCGCAATTTAATATTTGTTCGTAAACTCACTCGTGATCAGAATATTAAAGTAACCATTTTCACTTCTTATTGTGTTTTTCCCTTATATTCTGGAATGGTTGCCAAGAGAATATCTCCTGATGTTGTCACTTACAGTACTCTAATATACAGTTTTTGCATCGTGGGTCAATTTAAAGATGCAATCAAATTGTTAAATAAAATGAAATTGGAAAACATCAACTTAGATGCGTATACCTTTACTACATTGATTAATGCTTTTTGTAAGAAAGGAAGGGTAAAAGAAGCTAAAAATGTGTTAGCTATGATGATGAAAGAGGGTGTAAAACTTAATGTTGCCACTTATAACACTCTGATGGATGGATATTGTCTGGTTAATGAAGTGAACAATGCAAATGTTATATTCAATAGTATGGCTCAAAGAGGAGTGACTTATGATGTTCGTAGCTACAATGTCATAATTAATGGGTTTTGTAAGATTAAAATGGTGGATAAAGCTATGGATCTATTTAGAGAAATGCATTGCAAAAAAATCATTCCCAGTTCGGTAACTTATAATTCTCTTATTGATAGTTTGTGCAAATCGGGTAGAATAGCATGTGCTTGGGAGCTTATTGATGAGATGCATGATAGACGTCAACCACATAATATTATTACTTTCAATTCTATATTAGATGTTTTATGCAAAAACTGTCATATTGATGAGGCAATTGCACTTGTAACAAAATTTAAGGACTAGGGTATTTAGCCAGATGTACACACATACACTATTCTTATTGGTGGATTGTGCAAAGGTGGAAGACTTGACGATGCTCAAGAGGTTTTTCAGGATCTCTAGATTACAAGTTGGATGTCTATACATATACCGTTATGATTCATTAGTTTTGTAGCAAGAGATTGTTTAATGAGGCATTAGCCTTGTTGTCAAAAATGGAAGAGAATGGTTGCACTCGGAATGCTAAAACTTATGAAATAATTGTTCGCTGTCTCTTTAAAAATGATGAAAATGAAAGAGCAGAGAAACTTCTTCGTGAAATGATTATGAGAGGTTTTCTCTAATGATGAAGGTAAAGTGGTTACACACATTTTTATTTTGAATTTTTATCGAACATTATAGCTTCATTTTTTTTGTTTGGTGCGTTTATACTTCACAAACAGAGAGATTGGTGAGTTCAGCTTGAAGAAAAGTGGTGGAATATTATAATTATCGTTGTCTTCGGAGTGTTGTTGGATTAATACTAGTTGTGTTACACTTGTTCTGGCGAATATCCTATAGTCTTAATAATTGTTAATATCTAGATGCTTTAGATTATGGATATGTGAAAACTCTTTCTTCTTTAAATGGTGGATTTTCTTTTGAACTTTCTCTTCTTTTTTAGTTTGAAACTAGAGAAAAGTGATTTCTTTTGTTCCTTGTATCATCCTAATAAAAGAAGTAACTTGGTATGGCTTTGTTTGTTTGTGTAATGCTTAAAATGATTATGGATTGATATATTTTTTTGATATACTTTATCGCGTGCACAGTTGGTGAGAAGGAATATAAGTGATCCACATATCTAGATTGTTTTTATAATAAGCATTCATATTAACATGCTTATTTGCCATTTGCAGATCTGTGCATGGGTTTTAAGATCGAAATACATCTTTCTCAACTCATGGATAAAGATGGAAATCTATGTTAACAATTGTCCATCTCTTGGAACAATCTGTTGGAGAATACATGATATCAAATATGCGCATTGCTTTGTTCCTTGCAAACTTGCTGGCTCAAGGTTTGTATGATGTTTGTGAATCATCCTTCTGGTGGAGTGAAAGCTTGTGTTAGACTTAGACCTTAAGTTGTATCAGATATTGTTTTATTGATGAGTTGTGTTCCGGACTGAACCAAGAGGCTCATTCAGCAATTGGACATGGATTGGCCCAATCACTTTGGTCCATATCCACAATATACAAGCCCAATTGTGACTATCATACTTGGATGTCTCAGATCAATTCTATCAATCTGACGATTCACAACGGGCACGATTCCCTATAAATACTGGCTCACATTGCCATTAATAGGCACATTCTCATTCCTAGCTAAATCACTCATCTATTCTCAATACCTTCTTGAGCGTCGGAGTGGCTTCACAAGTACCCCTCCCGGGCTCGCTCTAAACCTCCTGCCAGACAGCAGGAGATCTACCAACTGCAGTCTACCCAGCACTGCAAGGTACAGAACATTGGCAACCACGGTGGCTTGCCATGGTCACGGTTTGCTCTGCCATGGTCACAGTTTGCAAGGCTGCTTGACACAATCACGGCTTGCTGAAAGGCATGGTCACGGTTTGATCATGGTCACAGTTTGGTCATGGTCAGGGTTTACACCTTGAGGAAGCCATGGTTACGGTTTGCAAACGCCTGGGTCACGGTTTGCAAATGCATAGGTCACGACTTACAAACATGCGACAATAGCTTGGGTCACGGTTTGCAAGAGATGGAAGTGACTCACGGTTAAAAAAAAATAAAAAATAAAAAGAGATGGAAGTGACTCACGGTTTATGGATAATAATGCTGGTTCACGGTTTATGAACTACATTGGTGGTTCACAGTTTGCCTATGATCACAGTTTGTGGTTGGCCAGTAAAATGGTGGCCCACGGTTTGCAACAAATAAGTGGGGATCACGATTTTTCACTGCATCACGGTTTGTGAGCTTAATGCCTCATAGTTTGTGAGCCTAATACCATATGCCAACAACCATATCCTTTTATCTATGGATTATAAATTACATGTATATTATTTGGCATTTATATCACAAGGGAAATGAAGATAGACTCTAAAGCCTTGAAAAAATAAAATAAGCTAAAATCCTTTACAACAAGGAGCAACCATTCACAATGATATCCTCACCCACCTCATTCTAAATAATTGTACAAGGTAGCAACATGCACATACACAGCTCAGGCCAAATACGGATTGGGCATGAAAATAAATAAATTAAGATCGAATTGTTGCTTCACGGTTTTCACATCTAGCATGGTGACGGTTTGTACTTCATGCCATGGTGACGGTTTGTGAATGGTAAGCCATGGTGACGGTTTGTGAAGGGAACCAAGGTGATGGTTTGCACTTCTTCCTATGGTGACAGTTTGTTGCTTAAACCATGGTGACCGTTTGCACTTCATGCCCCTATGGTCACAGCTTGCATGGAGAAAAGAAGGGAAAGGATACACGCTTACCCAAGAGAAGGGGAGAAGAAGCTTGCTCCAAGCTCAAATGTGTGGTCCCAAGAAGCCTTACCCAAGAGAATAATTATTTATGAGAAAAGTTAAGTAAAAAGAAAAAAAGAAAAAGAAAGAGAGTGTAAAAGAAAAGTGAAAATGAGGAAAGAGAGTGTAAGAAGAAAGAGAAAAAAAGAAGAAAGAGAGTGTAAGAGAAAAGTGAAAAGTAAGAAAGAGAATGTAAGAATAAAGAGGAAAAAAAAGAATAGAGTGGAATTTGTATAAATCTATAGTAGATAGCACAAATAAAAATCAGAAAATGATTGGCAAAAAAGGAAAAATTAGCTATGATTTTTCGGTTGCTTTTGGAGGAGAAGGAATGAAAAGTTATATGAAGGAATTGAGAAATCCACAAGATTTCAGTGGCTATTCCCAAGGAAATGTTGTTCGATTGGGAAAGTACTAGAAGGAAGAAGTATGCCATTTCTCCAACGTCTGGGTATGGAAAAAACCACTAGAGGACTAGTATATGTGTAACATTGGTGTGGCTATTTTTGCGAACCATGAAGATTTGGGTCAGATTTTTGTTTGAGAAATGATTGGGGAGAAGGCTTGGATTTATTAGAAGCTATCAAACGGTTGAGCGAGTTGGGGATCCACAAGGTGACTTTTGAATTGGATTGTAAGCCGGTGGTGGAGGGTATATTGGTGGATAAGATCTCTCTTAATGAATTCTGATCGATTTTATGAGAATCCATTTTAGCTAAGTGTAAGGAAAGTCTAAGCATTTACAAAAACTTTGGGATCAGTTTTGTGAAAAGGCAAGTTAATCATGTTGCTCATATAGTTTAGCTAGGGTGTCATGTTAACCACCGAGTGTTTGAGTACATGTCTTCAAGTATTGTTGATTTTATTACGAATGAAATGAAATAGATTTGTTTTCGTAAAAAAAGCGCTTTATATTTAAAAAGTGGTTGATCCACTCGATTCACACAAGAGAATCGGTTATATTTAATTTTATGGTCTTGACAAAGCAAACTAACCAAAGAATGCTATAACAACATAAACTAGATTTTTTTTTTTGATAAGCAATGTTAGTGGGGGTGGGGAAATGTTAGTTTCCGGGAGTTGAACACGGGACCTCCTTCTTGCACTCATTTAGGTGCACTCTTTCGATATCCCTTAACTCGCCAACTAAGCTACCTACTTGGGATATAAACTACATTATTTGGTTTAGTTTGATTCAAACAATACCAGTTGTTACTACTCCGATTCAAGGTTAAAAGAAATAGTGTAAATATTGACACCATGTTTTTGCCAACACGTACCCAAAAAATTAACTTCTTTCAAAAAGTACTATGAGATGGGGTGCGCGCTAGCAAAAACGTAGGATATCAATAGTTACTCACTAAAAGAAATGAAGAAGAATATACAAAGATCAACTGAGTCCTTGTTTAAAAAAGGACTATAGTACACAAAGATAGACCATAGTTCAATTACCTAAAACAAGCTAAGATTGTCTTTCTAAGAAAGTAACACATTAAAAAAAAACCAAAAATGGTTGGTAAAAAAAAACTGACCCCCCTACTAACTTTTTTTTTTACATTTTTAGAAGTTATACACTATTTTGACATATAACTCCAAAGTTTCTGAATTCTTCAGAAATTTCACCAAAGGGAACCAACCTATTTTCTTTGTGCCAGGTGTCAGAGTTTTCAAAGCTAAACAAAGAGCAGAGTCAGGAGCCAATTTCCAAGATGGCATGTTCTATGAAGAAGTTGAAGTCATGGTGATGAACATTGAGTTGTTTCAACCATGATTCTGCAGCGCTGAATAGATATGATATCTTTTCATTATCATTTGGATCATCATTTAGCCAAAGATCTCCTTGCATTTTGTATGTGGCTAACCCAAAAGGAGGTAGAGATATATTGCCACTCTCCTTTTTCTTGCATTGCTCTCCTTCAATATTGTCACACCCCTTTGAACAATTTCCATCTTTCTCTATCTCCATTTCTTCATTCTCCATTGCACAATCTAAAGACACAAATGAGAAATAACATCAAGTTTACAACAATAATTGGATGACAATTTAACAGGGAACTAAAATTGTGAATTTGATAAAAAAAAATTGGGGGATCAAAATTGCGGAAAAAACTAGGAAACTAAAATTGGGGGACAAAAACTGTAAAAAGAATGAGTAGACTAAAATTGCAGATATGATAAAATAAGGGGACTAAAACTGCAGTTAAGCCTAAAAGAAACACTACCAAAACCTCAAATGGATGTATGTGGTAGAATGAAACCAAGGATACATAAAATTGTTGGGAAATAAAACATAATTAGTTCAGAAACATATAAATGATGTTGTGTGTGACCATACACTATAGTATACCACCTGCTCCTATGTAATGACAAGAACTACAAATGATTTGATATGTTTTTTTCATTTTTAAGGAAACAAGAAAGATAACATTGATTGGAATTGAACCAGTTTAAGTTACCTTGGAAAGATGATGACAATGTATGGTAAGTGAGGAAACATGCCTCCAAGTCCTTGTCATTTTTACGAGTAGGGATAGTATAAATCGGGTACCTATTCAATCATGAAGTGTCAACATAACTTCTTTCTAACCATGGAAACAAAGAGAAACCACTCATCTTGCAAAGTTTAATAAGTGCAAGAGCAAAATGTTATATTCACCATGAAACAGCCATCCAACTTGCAGGGGAAAGATCAACACTCTTCAATGTCATTAATGCCGGATGATTTCGAGCTAACTCGGGTATCTGAAAAAATAAATATCAAAAGTAGTGTATAGTGTGAGTGTAACATACAAATATATCCATCTATATTGCCATTTAAATGAGGTTGTCAAAAGTGAATACTAGTTACCCTCTCTTATTCTAGGTTCATTGACAAATTGATGTATCTGGTTTAGTATGTAGACCAGATACATCAGTTATTCAATGAATCTAAAACTGAATATTCATATAAATAGAACCAGTGGAAGTAACAGTTTTGACAATGAAATTCTACCTTCTCCATAAGTGGAACTCGAAGGTAAGGTGAAGCCGTTTCAAAATAGCTTAAGTAAAGGTGGCCGAGCTTATCCTTTGTTGGAGATGAACCCTCCTCGGAGCTTGAGTCCTCAGAAACATCCCAAGTTTTGCTAGAATTGTTACTCAACGATCTAGATAAGTTATCGCTTCCACTATCATCACTCCACGAATCACTTTCAAATTCAACTCTGCAACACATTGTGTATATAAACATGACATTATTCGCGAAACATATCTTACACCCTTATTTTCAACACATTGTGTAAATAAACATATGAATTGTTTGCAAAACATATCTTATACCATTATTGTCTGGGTTTAATTAGTATACATTATTGCTGTAAAAATTTTTACACCATTAACCAATAAAAAGTCATAGTATCAGTGACTTTTAAGGTAGTTGAGATAACGTCAATCCTATTTTGTGACGTGTCATTTCGTGATTGGCTGACGTTGTAAACAATCTTGTACAACGACCGTGTATATAAGTTAAATCTTTATTTTTAACACATTTTGTATCGGAACATATGAAATTGTTTACTACATACCGGGAAGTTGCGCCAACCGGCTTATTGGTGTAGATTTGAATAGCAGATAGATATGGAACATAGTAGTGAACCACAGGATCACTGGTCTCCTCTAACATCACAGGTGTACCAGCACCATAAGCACTCCATTCATAATAGCAGTCCCAGAGATCTTTCAAACTGAAGAATTCTACTGTGTCCTTATCAAGGGATTTCCAAAACCTATTTACATCATTAAAGTAGCTCTGCAAAACGACACGGTAAAAGAAAAAAAAAGTTAAAAAAATTAAGAAACCAAATTAGAATGAATAGCAACACTTCTAGTTTTTAACTAAAAATAGGGAAAAGAAACATATTAAGTCTCAGACAGCACCAAGAATACGTTATGACAAAAAAATGAATTTGAATAGCCAAAAACATTGACTAATTCTCTAAAAAACAAAGATTGATTAAAAGTCACACAATTGTATTTGAAATTGGTAACTTAAAACAATCAAATAGATCGAAAAACCTAGAAAAATATTTTCTCAATTATGTGTTATGACAAAAAAAAAATGATAATACTAACATCATTTGTCATTGGACCACTAAAGAAAACTAATCCAATTGTGCCCACAGATATACTAGATGACAATTTCTTATAGTCACACTACACATGAGGGAATCTAGGGCCACTAGAAAACGTGTTCTTATTATTTCTTTGATAATTTAAGGTATTTTAGTCAAATATTAGTGGTTAATTAGTCAGAAGAGAGAGAGAATTGTTAGTTTTTAGAATTTGAATCATGAATCTTCTAATTTAAACTCTTTCGGTGTTGTTTAACTAGCTAATCGAGCTAACACTATAGACCGTGAAAATTTAAGATTTATCTATAAAGTTGGGCTTATGAGCTCCCAAGTCTTAAGTCTTATCCGGTGGTGGACCCACATAGAGCTGAGGGGGTTCAGTTAAACCCCTGGAAAAAAAAATTGCACTTACCACCCTATATAAATAACCCAAACCCCCTAAAATTTTGTTTTTGAACCCCTGAAAATTTTAAATTGCACTAGTAGACTAAGTTTTGCACCCATTTGACCCTGACCTTAAAAAATTTGACACCCCTAACCCTATAGGTCCTGGGTCAGCCACTGGTCTTATCTCGAGTTCGAACTTGGGACATAATATTCAACCTAACAATTTTGGCATTTGCAAGGTGAGCTAAACCTTATCAATGAATGAATCAAATTTAAGGGTTGCATGTAAAGTGTTTCTTCAAACTAAGTTCATTGTTTAGTAACTGTTTTATTATCAGATAAAGTTTAGGATAAGAGTAAGGGTAATGTCTCATGTCATTCAAATTAAGAGACTAATCTCACGCCATGGAGTAGGAGACAAAACCAAATAATAGAAAAATATATACATTATTTTCATCTTTCTTTGTTTTCAAATAATAAAACAGAAAACACGTTTTTTTAACCATTAAATTTTCTTAACTAAAATATCTGAAAGAGAACAAAAAATGATCTGTAATGTGAGTGAATTAGTATAACGCAAAAAATGTCTTTTTCATGGTAAGGTAACTTTTTTGTCCTCATCGATCAAAGTTAACTAGACATCTCTTTTATGTAATAATAATAATAATAATAATAATAATAATAATAATAATAATAATAATAATAATAATAATATAATATAATATAATATAATATAATATAATATAACTGAAAAATGACATGTAAATGTCATTTTTTCATATAGACTAAAATGAATAATTTTAAATTTTAAAATGACTATTTCAAAAGAAATTTTTTTGTAGAGACTAAAATGAATAACTTTAAATTTTGTAAGAATTATTTTAAAAAAACTATTTTTAGCGACTAAAATAAATATTTACTTTATTTGCAGTGATCAAAATGATGTTTACTCCAAAAAATTATTATGACCGAGAAAAATGACACGTGCATAAAGCATAGAGATTTATCAATAGACAGACAGACAAAGATTCCACTAGATATTCCCTATCCTTACGGGAACAATGGCTATAATGCTTTTACGACGCCGTTTGCCAATTCTCCATTATTGAAGGTTGGATATTTTAAAATTTGTACTGATCACACTCACAGTACCGTATACAGAGGGGAATACAAGTACAAAAATTAAAAAAACATGAATCCCCAATTTAATATATTTTTGAATATGTAATATCTGAAACTAAACAAAAAGATTGATTACATTGTCATTAATCTCATTGAGACAATTTCTCTCTTTTTTTCGTTATATTGAAAGTTCAGGTAAGTTGAATGCAGAGCTTATAACGTTATGCAAAAATTTCGATACTTAGTGGGGGTAAATTTGAAACTGATCATTTAATACGCCTTAAAAATTGTATTTGTTTCTTTTATTGTGGACTACAAAAAGTCACTATTTTTTTTTATATTGTGTCGCAAAGAGAGTATTTATTATGAAATGAAGGGAATATTGTTGAATGACAAGTCAAACGGTTGACAATGACTTTGATAACTATTGATAACTAACATTTTTTTTTTGAGATTATGATAACTAACATTTGACAATGACCTACTTATTCTTTAATAACTCTAATCGTAATTAAAAAATCAGAAAATGCTATTTATTTTTTATGAACAAATTATTAAGATATTTTGCTGTATTATATGGATAAAGATTGACCGGTATATTAATTAACTATTCAAATATATAATTAAATATTAAAAATTCAAATATACGCTTTATTTAATATTAAAATTTCGAATATACTTTTTTTGTAAAATTAAGTTTACTTTTTAATTAACTTTCTTTAACTTTTTGTGTACAAGTTTCTATAATTTTTTCTTTCAAATAATATACATTTAAGATCCAACCTTTAAATATTTGAATAGAAACAAAAGTTAAAATAAAAACTTTATTACTCTTTAAAAATAAAAATATTCAGTTCACTCAAAAAAAAACTAAAAATAAAAATCTCACGTAATTTAACTAAATGAACCAGTCAAAAAAATTAAATGAAACAAAGTCAAGAAAAATAAATACATGCCAACTTTCATGTTTTATTAGTTGACATTTTAAAATAGATTAAATTTGTATCTCTATTTCTCTCGGATTATCCCGTCGTCGTCTTTCGTCTCTCTCACTCCATCAAAGAATTTTATTTTTTATTATGAATAATAAATTGAATTATTTTAATCTATTGATTAAAATTCGAATAACTGTTGCATGAACATCGAAATGCAAGTTCAAATTCACAAGGCTCCACTTTTTTCTACCCATCCCCTGCCCCAACCATTTACACAAAAGTTTCAACCATTTGTGCAAAAGACAAAAAAATTAAAGTTTATTTTCTGAATTAATTTATTAAATTAAGTAGATTAATCTGTTTCCTTAGTTCATTAATGCTGGTAACAGGCACACCTTAAGTAACGAAGACAAGGAGTCTAAAATTCACAATAATAACAATAGCAACAAATTATTATTAACTTTATTATTAATTAGTATTATAAAACCACAAACGGATAAAAACGAAGATAAAACCCAAAAATGAAAAGACAAAAATGTCCCCATTTGCATGTATAGAACAGGGAATTAAAAAAATAAACAAAAACTTTCAGACAAACAAACGCAGCGTACGATGAATTGTCGAAACAAAGAGAAAGATTGGAAATATTGGCAGCTTGAGGACGAAGCACTGACTCAAAACATATAAAAGAAATTAAAAAAACATAATTAAAAAACAACATCAAATAAAACAAATTAAATTAAATTAAATTAAATTACCTGATGAAAACTCTGAGAAGGGATAACGGGAGTGACACATTGAAGAAAACGTTCCAGATTGGAAGGAGAATTTCCAGAGCAACTCCATGTTGATGAAGTAGACATTGTAATCGATTAAAGATTTTCTCGAGAAAGTGAAAGAAAATGAAGAATTATTTTGCTAAATGTGAAAATGGGTTTCAATGGTTGAAGCTATTCTCACTCATTGTGTTTTTTGCAACAACAGATAACAGAGAGAAGTTGTGTTGTGTTTCATTTATAAGGATTTTGTTTGGTACAATGATGCAATTTTTTTCCTCACTAGCTGAGCTTTAAATAAAACAAAAATATTATTTTTTTACTGATTTGACTAAAGGAGATTTAATATTACTTTTTTTGAGAAAAAAATTTATATCACTTTCCTTTAAAGAAGAGATTTTGGATTGTGATATCATCAATTTGAGAAAAAAAGGAGAAAAGAAAAATTAAATTAAAAATGGGAAGAAAATAGAGAGACAAAAATGCACCTTCATAGCAATGTTATTTTATAAGCTTCTCTCAGAAGAATAAATGTTTCTCGGTTTTTTTCTTTAATGCATGAGTTTATTAAAGCTTGGAGATTTTTTGAAGACTGAAGAGAAAGAAATTGAAGGTGAGGAAAGAGAAGAAAGGTAGAGAGAGAAAATGTAATGTAACTCTGTTTTTGTTGCTGTTGAATTTTGGAAGTTGAAAGATAGAGAGAGAGAGAGAGAGAGTTTAATCAGTTACTGTATTAATTGTGAGAGTGAAAGGAACGGATTTTGGGGGGGGGGGGGGGAGAGAGAGAGAGAGAGAGAGAGAGAGAGAGAGAGAGAGAGAGAGAGAGTGGTGGGTGGTGGTGGTGGTGGCGACGGAGACAGAGCTTCGAATCGCCGCGTGTTAAGGATAAAGTGTTGTCAATGGTTGTTTTGTGGTTCTAACTTTATTTTGAAATTTTGGTCGTAACTTGGGATTGCCTTTTTTTGCTTTTAGATTATATTTTATTTTAGTTTCAACATGTTACACGTGGCTAATACCTTTTTTTTGGACCAAAATACTACCTTTTTTTTTATCAAAAGCTAATACCTTTTAGTACAATGTAGATGATGACATTCTGTGTCATTTTTTAATAATAATAATAATATTTTAAAAATAAAAAAATGATACGGAGTCTCGTTAAAACCTTTTGATATAAAACTTTTCTTACGAAAAAATATTAAGAAGTAAAAAGAGTACTCTCCCTAAATTTTATTGATAATAATAATAATAATAATAATAATAATAATAATAATAATAATAATATGGGAATCGAGTCTATCGAATAAGTTAGTCTCTCACAACATTGTGAATCAAAGTTCGAAATTAAGTGTCACACTTGATATTTCACACATATTAGGAAATAATTTGTAAACGAAAGAAAGTGAATAATAATTTTATGAAATTAACTTTATTAATAATTAATGTATTTACGACTATCATAAATATAAATTAGATGATAATGACTTAGGAGTGATACACATAGTATTAACTTTAGGATAAAATTGGTGAAATGTAGATTAAAACTTTTAAGGTGACTCTTATTTAGGACAAACATATTTGATATATTTTATTAGATGGAATACCTTAAGTATGAGATGGAATATTTGACAAACTTTTAAGTATGAGATGGAATACCTTAATGTTGCAAATTCAGTAGAATATAAGTGGGTGTATTTCTTTTAACTAGATTACTTAAATTTGAAATATAAAAATTTAGTTTGGAAAAAATATACATATTTGTAACAAAATATAAGCAAAATTTAATTTATCTAAATTATAATAAATATAAAGAAAAAATTATTATTTTTCATCCTAATTAATTATATAGTATAAAAAAACGTCTTTCATTTTATTTTGAATAATAAATATCAATATATTAAAAGTTATCAAAAAAATAAGATCGGGAGTAATTTTGTTAATAAAGTTGAATGTTTAAATTAGATTAACAATAATAAATGTGAATAACTATTTATTTTAATAAATGCATAAATAATCTAATTTACTTATATTTTGTTACAAATTTGTTTTGGCTAATTATCAACAAACTATGTCTCTAACAATCCATATGAAGGTATTTACAATAGTTCCAACTAGGAATGAACAATACAAAAGCATATGGAGTCAGAAAAAGTATAATGAGAATTTGCAAGAAATACACCAACAAATGAGAAATGTCGAGAATACATTGATTAGTGAGAAATGTCTGAAATGTAGACTAATGAGAAGTGTTCAAAATACACATTGGCTAATTTGAAATGTCAGAAATACATCGGCTAATGAGAAATGCTTAATTGTCATTACGTAGAAGCTAATGACAAAATCAAAGTTAAAAATCCACAATGTAACAAAGAAATATATAATCAAATATTATGCACAAGATAGTGTTGCACTTGTTTTACTCCCGTGTATATCTACCAAGTATTGTCTTTCTAAAATGCTAATAAGTGTCCTTTTGACATTGAAAATTCCCTCATGTTTATCTTTTGCGGGTTCAAATTCAAGATATCCAATTCATTACAAAAATGTTGAAAAAAGCACTCATCTTGTCATCAAACTTGGGGTTATTAGTCTCGTATGTACCGCCCTTTTTCAGATTATGAAAAATATTTCTTTTTAGTTAATTTTACAATCCAGATCAACTTTTAGGGTTAGTATAACCTATTAAATTTTGATTTGACAAGACCGGGGTTATTGAAAAAACAATATAATAAGCCTATTTGTAAGAGGCACTGAAAAAAACCACTAATTTAATAAGAGGCACTGACCTGAGGTGGATGGTTGAGATTATAAGCGGTGGTTGGAGCCTTGGAGCTCACGGTAGTGTTCGTAGGAGGAAGTACCTGCAAGTACCCTAATTATTAAATTAGTATAGGCACATAGCACTAAGGGGATAATAAATGCGTATTTGATCCCAATGAGGGATACTGCTATTTATAAGTGACATGAAATGGGACACCTGCAAGTACCCTAGTTACAAGTGGGCCCTTGGCCGCGTGGGGGCTACGCGTAGATGGTGGCGTAAAGGCCTAAGGCATAGAAGGCAGTTATTTGGATAATAATGAAGATTCCTCAATGGATTTGTGTTGAATGATGCGAAGTGTGATCAGATCTGTTGATTGAGGTGTGTTGCGTGTGGCGGCACTTTTGCTGCTAGGTTAAGCTTCACTGGGCTCAATATTTGGAGGCCAGTTCAGATTGGGCTGAGACCAGTTCGGAACAGGAACCAAAAGGTGTTGTATTTGTTTAACCCCTCAGATTGGGCTGAGACCAGTTCAGAACAATTCTCCGCAACAAGTGCAAAAGACCTCAAATATAAACTACAAAGTAAATCCGCCGGGATAAAATTTCCCAAAATTATGGTTAAAAGAAATCTCATTAAGGTAGAAAACGTAGAAATTGTCTCAAAACTTTGGCGATAAACACAGTTTTGGGAGAAAGTGTGTAGGCCGAGATTTGAGACAAATCGAAACTGATTGGAATGTAGGATGAGATTTGATCCATGTGAAATTCAAATAGAAAGATCGAGATTGGGAAAAAAAGGTAGATTCGTGTTGGAAAACAAAAAAACTACAATGAAAAAAAGGTAACAAGACAGAGAAAAGAAAACAAAAAAAAACTACAATGAAAAAAAGCTTCGTGTTGGATACCATGTTAAGAAACACTTCATCGATGGAAGAAGAAGAATTCTAAGCCTCATACATACCAACCCTTTTCAAATTATAAAGAAAATTTCACCCCGACAATGCAATTCCACAATCTCGATCAACCTTTAGGGTTAGCTTAACCTATTAAATTTTGATTTGACAAGAATTAAGGTTCGTGAAAACTCAATAGATTCCTACAACCTATGTAAAAGACATCAAATATAAAACACATGGAAAATTCGGCGATAATAAATTTCCAAAATGATCAAAGAAATCCCATTATTTTAAAAACGAAGAAATTGTCTTGAACTTTGGTACCAAACAGTCTTAGGACAAAGCGTGTTTGCTCAACGACGCCAATTACATAAAAACCTAAAGAGTTCATGAAATAGTGAGAGCGAGACAAATCAGATCCCAAGAGAGACCATTAGAATGTAGATCGATATTTGATCCAATGGAAACTCAATTTCAGAGATCAAAAAAGGTAGAAATTTGAATAAAATTGAACGACTGATTTTGGAAACTTCAAGAAACAAAAAAGGAAACGATCATAAATAATTTGTTCTGAAAAATAAAACTCTGTGATGGGTACCATGTGTTCTCCGATCCCATGTTAGGAAACATGGCAAGAAGAAGAAGATAAATTAAATCTAACATTGTATTGAAGATGATAAAAATGAAAAAATGTTGAATTGAGTAAATACAATAAGCCTATTTATAGGCATTCTTTTTTTTTTTTAGCAAAGGTAGGGGAGCCTCGTTAAAATCTTTTGATGCAAACCCTGCTTATGGAAAATCACCTAAAAGGAAAGAGTACTCCCTCCTATTACTATTAAAAAAGATAAAAAGAGTGAAGATATGAGAAATAAGAAAACTCATCCGCTTGGTTATAGCAATGCAATTACGCCATCTATTTATAGGCATTCGCAACTAGCTGTTAACTAATTATCAACTAGGGTTTGTTTTGTTAAGGTTGTGATGAAATTGATTTTAAAAACAATGATTTTAGAGAAACTAGGTTTGAAAACATGATTGTGTTAGTTTATCATATTTTAAAAGTGGGTTTGGAAGAATTGATTTCGTTTTGTTGATAAAGAGTATCACTTTTGATGTGGAAATGCTCGTTTGTTACAACTTATTATTAAAAATAATCACTTTTTAAAAAAAAATTAGAAGTTTTCCATCCGTTTCTTTTAACTTTTCAAAAAAATGAGAATCTGAAAAACTGCTACAAATTATAATCTGTTTTGAGTAGTTTCTCATAAAAATCATTTTCCGAAGAATGGTTTTTTCAAAATAAGTAATTTTCAGTATGTTAGACAAGACACAAAATAACTTCTCATTTTCTTAGAAACCTCTAAAAACAAATCTCTAAATTATTTAACAATAAAATTACTTATTTTTTAGTCCATAACAAACGGGTACATAAACAATTTTGTGGGTCTCATAATTAGAATTGATTTTGTCCAACCCAAAAGCTAGGAATTCTTATTTCGTTCTGAAATAAATTTACTCAACCCGCCTTCGCCCCAAATCAATTTTATCTAGCGCAATTTTCAGCCAAACACGAGAATAATGATTTTCAGTTATAGCCTATCTAAAATCTTAAACAAACAGCCACTAACTATATCTCTAATATTAATCATAAAAAAGAGAGACTCGAATTAAAATTAACTAAGTAGCTAGCTCATCTTCACATTAATGAGAGGTTTATTCTGAAATCTTTATAGAAATTGGAAATGTGGTGAACTCATAAACGTATAATGTCACATCATATTAGGTACTTTAAAGAAAAAGTTAAAATTAGTCCTAATTTGACGTCTTTAACAATTAGTGGCGAAATTAGAAATGTACTTTGTATTGTCCCAGAAGGGTAGCTCACGTGGTTGAGTGAAAGGGACATCGTTGGTGGAAAAACGTAGGCGTACGTGGTTCGAACCCTGCTCTCCCTCCCCTCTAACAACTAACACACTATTACTAACCACTTTACCTATCTAAAAAAAAGAAATGTACTTTTTTGTATTTTTTTTCCTCTAAATTTCTATAGTTGTTCCGATATATTTAGTTAGTAATAATCACTCTTTAGTACGATACGAATGTGAGAGTAAATTCTTACATTTTGTCTAATCTCATATGTACTAAATAATATCTCTCTTTTTTTCATTACTTCCCATGAATAATTCTTGTGACAAGAACATAGGAATAACTATTTACCAAAAAAAAAATACATATATATATATATATATATATATATATATATATATTAGTATTATAAAAGTTTATATGTTAATATTTATTTTGTTACAAAATTTTAGGGTATAAGAGGATGACGCCTCACCCAAACGGGCTTTTGGAGATTTGAACATAGGACCTTTCAAATACAAATCATGTTATGCTCCACTAGGCCAATTCCTTGAGGTAATTTTATGTTGATGTTTTTTTTTGTTACAAAAAGTTTAGGCGAGTTTGGTTCCGAGGGCTCACCAAGGTCAGGACAGACCTTAAGTCTTATCAAACGCTAACAGAAATACTTACATTTCGTCTAATCTCATTCATACTCACTTTTACAGATCACCCACCAAAGAGGCTCTCACACTGACAACGGGAGTTGAACCCTCTTGTGAGGATATTTTTTTGATCAATGCTCTTGTGGGGATATAAGTCGACTCCTTACGAACTAAAGGATAATATTTCCATTATATTATTAGTTCTTTACATGTTAATGAATGAATTAAGGGAAACAATGGTTTAAGGGAATAAATGATTTGACTGAAAAAAAAATTCCAGTTTATTAAACTCACCTGGTTGGCACGTGCGTCCTTGAATAGTCTTCTTTTTCAGATCAGTTTTTGATTCTTTTACCTATAGGAAAAAAATCAGTTTCTGATTCTTTGACTCAACCAGTGTCTATTTCGAGCTTTAATTCATTGAATAACAATTGACAATTGAATAGACAAGCAACGTAACTCAAAATTCTAAGAATTTAAAATCTAAGGATATTAAACTATGAGAAATGATTTTTGTCACAAGAAAAGTACGGGTCAGTAAAATTTATTCAAACGGCTGATGAAGTATTATTAAAACCATATTTACATTTTTGTCAAAAAAAAAACCATATTTCCATAGTGCTTTTTTTACAATTCTTACCAAATCCTTCTTACCAATTGGCATTGCTCTTAAATTATTTTAATTGAATTTATTTTATTTACCAAACAGTTTTACAAAGACTAATTAGTGTTTTTGACGGCAAATATGTAGTATTTAAAATGCGGGGGTTTATCCCTACATTTTAATTAAAGTATTTAATTAGAAGTTTATTTAAAATGTGGGGGTTTATCCTCACCGTTGGTTGTCTTGACAACTTCAGTGACATGAGGATGGAGTTTCGAACCCGGGTGTGAACAGTGGTAATGTGTGTGTGGTATTTATTTGTCGTTTCATTTAAGTTGACAAAAAAAGAAGTTCATTTCAAGACACTCTTAACTCAATAAAGATGATTATTTGTATATAGTTGAAGTGCTATTAACTTAGAAGTGCTATTAAAAGTCATGCAACACTAAAAATTATTGATGCGGGAAAATATGGAGGCTAAAAGTGAGTAAAATTTTTTATAAGGACTCAACAAAAAAAACTCAAATTTTATAGAGAATAAAAAACATATTTAACCCTTTACTTTTAACTCCCTCAAAATTAAATCTAAACTCAAAAATAAAACTAAACATGCATTACAAGGGGTCGAAGAAGACACTAGTCAATCATGTGTTAGTTCTAGACGAAAAGGAACGCAATGTGTTTGTTGTTTAGTAAGATTAAAATAAAAAATAAAAAAGTCAAAAAGTGGCACTTATTTTTTGGTTTGCAAAAAGTGGTACATTTTGAGTCAACTAAAAAAAAATATACTCACTTAGTTCAATCTTTTTATATTTTTAGTTTGTTACACATAAATTAAGGTATCATTAATTTGTGTTAATTAAGTACTAAAATATTCTTTATAATTATATTTTTTTAAGTCAAAATAAAAGAGTTTTGAGACAATTAATATATACTTTAAGACTCTAAAATACTCAATAAATATAAATGAGTATATTTGAAAAAATATTTGATATAATAAGTTTTTAAAAGTGCCATTTTTTTCTAACAGAATTAAATGGTGAAAAGTATTAAAGTTTTGGAACCGGTAGAGTAAATGTTTTTGTAAAAAAATAGTGATACATTTCAAAAAGGACAAAACTTTACTTATTTTTGGTAGAAGTCAAAAGTTTACTTATGTCATAAAGGCTAGCTGAATTTAATGCATTAAATAATATAGTACAAAAAAGTAATATTTAATGAAATGATATTTATTACAGAAAAGTTAAAAAAAATATTTAAGTTTATTTATGTCATTTAAAGCATTTAATAAGATATATTTTTTTTGACACAAAATAAGGTATATTAAATAGTTCTAAATGAAGGACTGGTTGTTACATTGGAGACAAAATTGCATTCCTCATCCTCCTAGAATTGTGTTTGAGTCATTGAGACTTTCTTGCATATATAAGGATGGTAAGCCGGGTCAATTCGTCCGGCTTGTCTCAACTCACCCCACTTTGTCACCAATTTATCAAAATATTGAAAAGGGTAATCAATAAATAGTAGGTTGAAAAGTTGAGTCCAATTAAGCTAAATGTAGCAAGAAATCAAATGATCTGCCAAAACTCACCCCAATTAAGGCAAAAATGATTGCTTAAAAGACAAAAACTCACCAAAAAAACAATTTAAAAATGGCTTAAAATATGTAAAAAATAAAATAAATGACTCGCCTATGTCCCGACGTGCCGATTTATATAGGGTGACATGCGTAAGAGTACAAACCCGATAGGCTAAGCTACTCCTTCCGCAACACTTCCAGCCAGCTTAGCTCCAAACTGCAACGGAATAGAACAATAAGACGAGAGGGGACTCATTTTTCCCACCCCTTTTTGCACATCCTAATAGCAATGCATGGCAAGTTGAGTGTGAGTTCATTTGGTTTGTAGCAACCGTAAATGTGAATACGCGTGAGTCGCTAATAACGATTCTATACGGTCAATATATAATATTATCTTGTTGAAATTCAAAAATAAAATATTCATAATTAAACATACTATATATATAATAAAGTTAAAATATAAGTAAGAATTATTCTAACAACAAATAATGTTGAATACCAAATAAATTTGTGCCCAGCAGGTCTAAAACGCGCTCAGATTTGCTGTGGAATTTGGATTTAAAATTTAAACCTCAATCTACTATTATATATTAAGTTCTAAATATAGTTTCAGTTTGGTTAAATTCTCTCCCTCAATGTATCATTGAGAATCTAGCTAACCAGGTGTTAACACAGTTAACAATAGTATTAAACAACACAACCAAAAATAAGATTTAAGAAATTTTGGAGGTGTAGTAATATTTTCTCCTCTAAAATAATTTATATTATTTTCAAATAATTAAAATCATTTTTTTTAATAGAAAATATCTCTTATGCTAATTCATGGTTGAATTTGTAAAAACCAACTCTCGCTTTATTATCCCAAGTAGGTAGTTCAATTAGCGAGCTAAGGGATACCAAAAAAGTGCACCAAAGAGTGCAAGCAGGAGGTCCCGGGTTCAAACCCGGGAAACTAACATACCCCCCCTCCCTATTAACATTATCAAAAAAAAACTCTCGCTTTATTAATATGGTACAATGTTCAAATGTTTTAAAATAATATCATTCACAATCTAAATTTACCCCAAATAATGAAACTGGGCAATACAAAGATAGTCTTTTTAGGTGTGCTAAAGAATTCTTCATGAAAGATAATCTAGAGGAACGAGCTTTCAAGAATGATAAAGAGGTTCCACCGGAGAGAATCAAATTGAAATAAAAGGTCCCACCGAGGGAGTACTCGTGAGGAGAACAAGAAAGATCTAATGGTTCTAGACTTAGTGAAAAAGAAGATATCCCCAATTTTTGAAAATATTATATTAGTCATCGGTGTTGCTGTAATTAAGATTCACAAAGGAAAAATAACTTTAAGAGAAATTGTAATAAATATGATGTTAAAGCTTTAAACTCTAATGAGAATTTATCTCTTTTTACTTCTTCTTGTTTTGATAATGGGATTGAAACTAACAATTTTGGTGATTTAAGAATGTAGAATCGTTTGAAAAAAATTGTTATTTTGCAAGATCTAAACATAGTGGTGGTGTTCTGGATTGGGCCGCAGCCCATGATGAATGCTGGACCAACCCGATCGGCCCAGTACGTAATCAGCATTACACGACTTTTGGACCGGGTCGCGACCCGTAATGAAGTTTGGGCCTATGCGAGCGGCCCAACATCGACCAGCGCCAACTCATACCCACGATGGGAGGATCTACGGTGGAGAGGAATTCTCGCAGATCCAACGGCCGCTCTCAGCACCCAGGTGCTATATAACGAGACCCTGACATCATATGAAAGGTACGTTTTTAACCTGTATTACTAGACAAAATCACCCCACTGACTTGGGCGTTGGAGTGCCATCGCAGGTACACCCCGAGGGAGCTCTGCACGCGACCAGCTTACGCACAGGAATGACCTCAGTATCTAACACCAAGCTCCCCCGACAGCACGAGCATCAACAGATTCATTTCAACAAAAGGACCGATCGCTCAGAGAAGAGTCCGGTTCATTGGCGACCACAGTGGGAGAGCGAACATCCCCACTCCAATAGACATGGCTCCGCGAGGCAGACCACGCGGCGCCCCGCATCCACGAAACATAACCGCAATTCCTCAGCGACAACAAACACCGGAGGGCGACGCTGCCGATGTAGGCGATACTGCGTCCAGTGCACAAGGTGCTCCACCCAGCCATACAAGCGTCATGCTGCCAAACGAGATACTACAAGAATTACGCGACCTGTTGAGAGCTAGGAACGGAAACATCGCCGCGCCCGAACAAGGGCTCCACTCTGGAAGGGCATACACCGCGCCTGAACAGCGTCGTCGCGACGACGAATCGTCGAGACCAAGAGGCAATCCCTCCAGAAGACATAGATCTCCCCTGAGAAGGCAATTGGTACACCGATCGCCCCCAAGAAGACGAGGACTGATCCAGCAACAACCACGAACCCCCCTTTCCTCAACTGACCCGACGTACTGGCCCGAGGAAGAGTCCTACCAAGAATCTTCGTACGACTCCTCTGGGTCACTAACTCGGTCGAGAAGTAGATCACAGGAAAGAGCCCCTCGTCCCTACTGGGATGCGCCTCCTCCACGGTTCATAAGTATGAGTCACCTGCTCCACGACGTGGTCATCGGGGTCGCTACCCCGAGGACCGACCATCTCGTAGGAGGGCGGGCAATGACGGTCTGGGACCATTCACCCGGGGAATCGACGAATACCCTATCCCGCGAGCACTGGAGAAGCCACCCTCTGACCTCAGGATGTATAACGGGGTAAAGGACCCTGATGCCCACCTACGATATTTTGACTTGGTAATGAAGTATAGGCGGGCAGACGGGCCGGTCAAGTGCAAAATCTTTCCACTAACCCTAGAGGGACCCGCTCTGGAATGGTTCACTGAATTAAGGCCCAACAGTGTCTCGTCTTGGGAGCAATTGGCTCGAGTTTTTAGTGCCCGCTTCACCGCCTCAAGGGTGAAGCCTAAATCACATGCCATCTTGAAAGCAATTAGGCAGGGCCCGGATGAATCGCTCCGTGAGTATGTTAAGCGCTTCAACAGAGAAGCCTCCAATGTCCGTGGGTTGGAGGACGATATGCGCCTATGGTTTCTCAGGGACGGCCTCCGAACTGGCAGTTTATTTGAGATAGAAGTTGGCGTGAACGAGCCGCCAGACCTCGAAACTTTCCTACGTCGGTCGCAGAGATTTATGAACTATGAGGAAAGAGCGATCTCAACCCAAGCCGTCGCAGGGCAAGCAAAGGATCTACAATCGAACCGGGTCCAAGACTCCAGGAGGGATAGAGGAGACAGAGAAGGACCATCCAGGGAGTTCAGGCAGAAGAAATTCTTTGATCGGACCAAATTAAATACCTCGTACTCCCAGATCTTGGCCGAGTGCGCGAACACAGAATTCAAAGATATTAAGAGGCCCGAACCGCTAGTCCTTAAAGAGGGACAACGCCCGTCTCGTCGGTACTGCCGTTATCATAGAAGTAACGGACACGACACCAACAACTGCATGGCCCTTAAAGACGACATCGAAGAACTAATCAAAAAGGGAAAGCTAACCCAGTACGTGAAGAAAGGGCCTGCAGAGAAACCAGAAGAGAAGGACAGAGATCGGTCTCCTCGAAAGGGTAAGGCGATCGTGAACGAAGTTGGGAAAGGCTCAAAGGAAGACGAGGATGAATACAGTGAAGAAAGAAACGACCACAGGAGGTCAAGGGGACGCGCGGTCGCGATGGTGATTACTGGAGGGTGCCCTATGGAAGGAGGAGAAATGACCAAATCATCGAAAAGACGCTGGAAAGAAATAATGAACGTCGCCTCGACTTCCACGCCCGGTCTGTGGATACCTTGTGTTGCAGGTAATCTATTATTGCAGGATGTGTTTTGATGATGAAAAAGACAAAGGTAAGATTGACGGTCAAAGTCAATAAAAGTGACTAAAACGTCAAAGTCACAATCCAAGACAAGCAAGCCAAGAACTGAAGATTCAAGTTTAAGGGTAGTCCTTAAATATAAGGGTAGTCCTTAGGGTTTGGGTGTGTCTTAGGAAAAAGTGTAAGCTCTTTCAAAAGGTCAGCTCGTATCTCAAAGTCTCACACACTCACAAAGTTTTTTAAAGTTGCATGCATATTTACGTAAACATTCTTATCACCTTTTAAATAACAAAATCGATTTTCCTCATGCATAAACAAATAGCAAAATCGATTTTCAGGCAAAATTAGAAAAGATAGAAATCGATTGTCAGGCCATGTTTTATAATACACAAATCGATTTCTGAGCCAAATACTTTTTAAGGGAAGAATCGATTCCCAACCTTTTGCACATAACTGAGAATCGATTCCCACTTGTCTCAGGCAAGCTGAAAATCGATTCCTACATGTTTACACTAAGTATAGAATCGATTCCTAGCTTTCCATGGCACTCAAGAATCGATTTCCCATATTTTACAAACAAGATAAAATCGATTCCTTACCTAAATAAATCGATTCCTAGATCAAATACTTTTTAACAAAGAATCGATTCCTTCACTATTTTCAACGTAAAAATGAATTTCTCATAGCCTATAAATAGGCAGTGCTTCACGATTCATTTTACACACAACACACATCAACCCATTTGTACGAATCAGAAAAACTTTTTGAGAAAACTCTTCACGCTTATACTTTTGCTCGTCACGCACCGTTGGTCTGTCTGAGCTGATCTGTTGCTAAGAGTTAGTTGGGGTTGTATTCTTCAAGTTGTAATATCTGCCTACACTAGAGGTATTTCTGCATTTACAATTGTTTATTATTTAATTGTTGTGTTTTGTTCTAGGGAGTGGGGTATCTCTCTAGGGTAGCTGCATGTACTAGGAAGTGGGGTATCTTTCTAGGGCAGTTGATTGTAACAGGGGTGGGGTATCTCTTGTTATTGTTATATTAGATCTAAGGGCTCTCTATAGGTGGGGTATCCTAGGAGGAGAGTGCCTAAGTCTGTAAAGGTTTTCCAAGGCACCTGTAAGCCTTGTTGTTGTTTTAGTGGAAAATCTCACAAGGGTGTGAGGACTGGACGTAGGTCACTAGGAGGTGACCGAACCAGGATAAATCTCTGCGTGCTTTACTGCTTTCCTGCTTTACTGTTATACCGCTTTACTGCTTTATACTCTAATTCCTTCGCTTCCACTTAACCTGCGCGAAAATTGATCTAAGTCATTGAAAAGGGGAAAAACATTTTCAAAAGATCTGAAAAGTTTTTAAATCTCAATTCACCCCCCCTCTTGAGACTGAAGCCACTTGGTAACAAGTGGTATCAGAGCTAGACTCTTGTATAAAGGGCCTAGCAGCTTCAAGAGAAATGGCTTCAGGTTGGTCTACGCAAGAGGGTGCTTCTCTTACCCGTCCTCCGGGATTCAACGGGAAAGATTACGCATATTGGAAAGAAAGAATGAGAATCTTTATTGAAGGGGTAGACTTAGATGTTTGGGATGCTGTGGAAAAAGGACCCTATGTCCCCACACACTTAGTAGATGGTATTCTTACTATTAAGAGTAGAAATGAATGGTCTGATGATGAGAAAAGAAAAGTGCAACATAATTTACGTGCCAAAAATATTATTACTTCTGCTTTAAGTCCTGATGAATTTTTTCGAGTTTCAAACTGTAAATCTGCCCAAGAAATGTGGGATAATCTCCAAGTTACTCATGAGGGTACAAATGAAGTGAAAAGGGCAAGAACAAATACTCTTATCAGAGAGTACGAATTATTTAGAATGAATACAGGTGAAACAATACCAGAAATGCAGAAAAGGTTCACTCACATTGTGAATCAGTTAAGCTTGTTGGGAAAGTCATTTCCTACAGAGGATCTAATCAACAAAGTTCTGAGATGTCTGAATAGAGAATGGCAACCCAAGGTTACTGCTATAGCTGAATCAAGAAATTTGGCTACTATGACTCTTGCTACTCTATTTGGTAAACTCCAAGAGCATGAACTAGAGCTCACCCGTCTGGCTGAGCACGAAAATAATAAGAAAAAGAACAGCTTGGCACTGAAAGCATCTAGTTCAAGTCAACTGTGTGAAAGCGAAGATTCAGAAAATGAGGATGATGAAAATGAGGAAAGCATGGCTCTCATGGTTCGAGGGTTCAAACGGTTTTTGAAACAGAAAAATCACTCTAAAAGGAACTTCAACACCAAAAGGAAAGAAAGCTCATCCGGTCCTCTTATTTGCTATGAATGTGGGAAACCCGGGCATATGAAGATGGAATGCCCTAATCTACGGAAAAAGGGATCCAAATTCGAAAAGAAGACATTCAAAGAAAACGAAAGAAGGAAAGCCTACGTAGCGTGGGACGACAATGACACAAGCAGTTCAGATGGTTCAGAAAGCGAAAAAGCTCATGTTGCTCTTATGGCCAACCACGAAAGTGAAGGTGAATCCGAAAGTGAGGTAAGCTCTAACTCTGATTCTTTACAAGATGCATATGATGAACTATATGGAGCTTTTACTGAATTACATGATAAATCATTAAAATTAGCTAAAGCGTTAAACAGATCTAAGAAAGCTATCACTCATCTGGAAAAAGACATCACTTCTTTAAACAAAGAAATAGTAGAACTTAGAAAAGAAAATGATAGTCTTGCATGCTTTAAAGAAAACCATACATGTGATAAATGTGTTGAAAGCAAAAAGAAAGTTCATGAACTAGAGTTGACTATTGAAAAACTATCTAGAATCAAAACCATAGAAAAGCATGTTCATTACAAATCTAATTTTTCCACTAGACCATACATTAAATGTTATTACTGTGGTAAACCTGGACATACAGCTTCTGTTTGCAGAATAAGAGGTAAACAAGTTATGAAGAAGGTATGGGTTCCCAAAAGGACCATACCAAACATTAACCCACAAGGACCCAAAGAGATTTGGGTACCTAGAACCTTGTTTTAGATCATTGCAGGTACGCTGCAAGGTATGGGGACATGTGGATACCTTGACAGCAAAGACTCAAAGCACATGACCGGAAACGCAATAAAGTTATCAACTCTCACCTCGGAGAAAAATCTGTCATGTGACTTGTGATGAATAGAGGGAGAATCACTGGTAAAGGTTAGAAAAGTTTTATTCACCTCTAAACTGAAAATGTGCTTAAATCATAGTTTACTTAGTCAAACATGTGACTTGTGAAACAAATTGATCTCTAAACCGCATTTCATGCATCTCTAAGGGAACATTTTTTTAAAGGCATGAAAACAAATAAAGTAATCTGATCATCCCTCTAAAACTGAGCATGTAGAATTATCATATCACCTTCTTAGAGGTTATGGTTAGAAAGGCGATAATATGATTGAGCAAGTTGAATCGTCAAAATCAGCTAGTTGATATTTTTTCACAGATCCATTTCTTCACTTATTCAAATGAGGTTTCAATTAAATGTTTTTCAAAGTGATTTTTTAAAGAAATGTGAATTTAAGTGAAATTGTGACTTGTGAATTTCTGCAGTTAAAGTGCTATTTTTTTCCTGAAATCTATTTTACAATGAACTGCTAGCACTGGTATTTTTCGAAAAATACATGCTCACAATTGTTGTTTACCTAAAATAATTTTTCTCCCATATTCTGGCTGCCATCACCAACTTTCAAACTAAGCAGCATGAAATGTATAAAGCTTAAAACAACTGCTTCACAAATTTTTGAGACTCATAATTAGCTTTTACCTGTGTTTGATAAAATATTCTCTTCATGGTCTCAAATATGTCTTTCTTCAAGTTTTGATGATCACTTACAAATCAGCAATGGTTTTTTTACCTTGTCAAATAGCTGTGACATTCGATTCGCAAACCTTATCATATATTGACCCTCTTTGATCATGACAAAAAGGGGGAGAGAAATATAGGGTTGCATATGAGCATATAGAACTTGCATATTATGCATCTAGTCAATAAGTCAGGGGGAGCATCATGATAGGGGGAGTATCATTATCTGTTTAAAACTAACCTCCCACCTTGAGATGAGTTAATGTTTTGTCATCATCAAAAAGGGGGAGAATGTGGATACCTTGTGTTGCAGGTAATCTATTATTGCAGGATGTGTTTTGATGATGAAAAAGACAAAGGTAAGATTGACGGTCAAAGTCAATAAAAGTGACTAAAACGTCAAAGTCACAATCCAAGACAAGCAAGCCAAGAACTGAAGATTCAAGTTTAAGGGTAGTCCTTAAATATAAGGGTAGTCCTTAGGGTTTGGGTGTGTCTTAGGAAAAAGTGTAAGCTCTTTCAAAAGGTCAACTCGTATCTCAAAGTCTCACACACTCACAAAGTTTTTTAAAGTTGCATGCATATTTACGTAAACATTCTTATCACCTTTTAAATAACAAAATCGATTTTCCTCATGCATAAACAAATAGCAAAATCGATTTTCAGGCAAAATTAGAAAAGATAGAAATCGATTGTCAGGCCATGTTT
The DNA here is from genome assembly GCA_039519185.1 of Astragalus membranaceus. Taxonomy (NCBI): domain Eukaryota; kingdom Viridiplantae; phylum Streptophyta; class Magnoliopsida; order Fabales; family Fabaceae; genus Astragalus; species Astragalus membranaceus. The sequence goes on along the minus strand of CM076853.1, from coordinate 33,257,754 downwards.
TATAATACACAAATCGATTTCTGAGCCAAATACTTTTTAAGGGAAGAATCGATTCCCAACCTTTTGCACATAACTGAGAATCGATTCCCACTTGTCTCAGGCAAGCTGAAAATCGATTCCTACATGTTTACACTAAGTATAGAATCGATTCCTAGCTTTCCATGGCACTCAAGAATCGATTTCCCATATTTTACAAACAAGATAAAATCGATTCCTTACCTAAATAAATCGATTCCTAGATCAAATACTTTTTAACAAAGAATCGATTCCTTCACTATTTTCAACGTAAAAATGAATTTCTCATAGCCTATAAATAGGCAGTGCTTCACGATTCATTTTACACACAACACACATCAACCCATTTGTACGAATCAGAAAAACTTTTTGAGAAAACTCTTCACGCTTATACTTTTGCTCGTCACGCACCGTTGGTCTGTCTGAGCTGATCTGTTGCTAAGAGTTAGTTGGGGTTGTATTCTTCAAGTTGTAATATCTGCCTACACTAGAGGTATTTCTGCATTTACAATTGTTTATTATTTAATTGTTGTGTTTTGTTCTAGGGAGTGGGGTATCTCTCTAGGATAGCTGCATGTACTAGGAAGTGGGGTATCTTTCTAGGGCAGTTGATTGTAACAGGGGTGGGGTATCTCTTGTTATTGTTATATTAGATCTAAGGGCTCTCTATAGGTGGGGTATCCTAGGAGGAGAGTGCCTAAGTCTGTAAAGGTTTTCCAAGGCACCTGTAAGCCTTGTTGTTGTTTTAGTGGAAAATCTCACAAGGGTGTGAGGACTGGACGTAGGTCACTAGGAGGTGACCGAGCCAGGATAAATCTCTGCGTGCTTTACTGCTTTCCTGCTTTACTGTTATACCGCTTTACTGCTTTATACTCTAATTCCTTCGCTTCCACTTAACCTGCGCGAAAATTGATCTAAGTCATTGAAAAGGGGAAAAACATTTTCAAAAGATCTGAAAAGTTTTTAAATCTCAATTCACCCCCCCTCTTGAGACTGAAGCCACTTGGTAACACGGTCAACCCTCAAAAAGGCCGCCTTTGGCATTTGGCGACGATGATCTGCTCGATGGGAAGCCCAATAAGTATGTCCCACTAATCGTCACCGCGGTAATGGCTAATGTCGAGGTCAGAAGAATTCTGGTCGATCAGGGGAGCTCGGCTGATATCATCTTTGAAGACCTCCTCGACATCTTGAGGATACCAAGGGGCGAGTTGACGGCCTATCGGGGATCTGACCTAATAGGTTTCAATGGATCATCCACAACACCTCTTGGGATGCTGGAACTTATGGTAACCTTCGGGGACGACAGCGGGGAGAAACCCAAAAGCAGAGTTGTGAAAGTAAATTTTTTGGTATTACCATGCAAATCGGTATACCAATGTATCATCGGTCGTCCCACTTTGGGAAAACTGGAAGCCGTGACCTCGACCGTCCATCTGAAGATGAATTTCTATTCGGACAGCAATGAGGTTGTCACCGTCCCGGCAGATCTGCAAGCCGCTCGACGATGCCACTTCATGAGCATGAAGGAACACGGAGAGCATGAAACAAAAAAGACGAACGCCGCGAACAGGGGCGGGAAGCAAGTCAATGTGGCTGACCTAGATGCCCGCTATGACCCGGATAGTGAACCTGAAGAAGGAGATGATGACCTTACCAGAGAGCTCAAGAAAAGAATTAAAAGACCTGAGCCGCACGGGGAACTCGCTCAAGTACAACTGGAGAACGACCCAGAGAAGACTGTGTCATTGGGAAGCGACCTTCCCACAGAGATACGAGATCAGTTGATCCAATGCTTGAGGGAACACGCTGATGTCTTCGCATGGAGTGCCGCGGACATGCCAGGCGTCCCACCAGAGGTAGCTTGTCACCACCTGGCCGTTAATCCCACTGCAAAATGGGTCGCCCAAAGAAGAAGGGTACAGGGTGACGAGAAGGGAAAAGCCGCCAGTAAGGCAGTCGATGATTTGCTGGAAGCTGGATTCATCAAAGAAATAAAGTACACGACCTGGCTATCTAACGTGGTTCTGGTCAAAAAGGCCAACGGGAAATGGCGCATGTGCGTCGACTATACTGATCTTAACCGGGCATGCCCTAAGGACGCGTTTCCTGTACCAAGCGTTGACCGGTTAGTTGACAGCGCAAATGGCTTCAGGTTACTCTCGTTTTTAGACGCTTACTCGGGGTATAACCAGATTTCAATGCACCCGCCCGACCAGGAAAAGACGGCATTCATGACGGCAACAGGGAACTACTGTTACTTGATCATGCCTTTTGGACTGAAAAATGCCGGTGCGACTTATCAGAGAATGATGAATAAAGTTTTCCAGTCACAGATCGGCAAAACGGTCGAAGTGTACTTAGACGACATGATCATAAAAAGTAAACAAGACATTGATCATGTGGCCGACCTAAGAGAGATATTTGTGGAAGCCCGCAAAAACTCGCTGAAGCTGAATCCTGAGAAGTGCACGTTCGGAGTCAGAGCGGGTAAGTTTTTGGGTTTCTTCTTAACAGAGCGGGGGATTGAGGCGAATCCGGATAAATGCAGGGCCGTGACAGAAATGAAGTCACCCACTAGCAAAAAAGAGATTCAGAAGCTGAACGGGATGATAGCCGCGCTGTAATACCCTAATTTTGTCCTAACCAAAATGAGAAAATTTTATTTACTTTTGATAAAAATAATTATTTTATTTTATTTTTTCTATGTCATTATTTTATTTGTCACAAGTTTTTTTAAACACAAGAAAATATTTTTTTAGAAGTAAAGAAACAAAAAATAAGCAAAGAAGGAAGTGGGGGTCTATTAAAAAAAATAATAAGGTGCTGTCATGGATTGGGCCATCAAAAAACCCAACCCAACAAAAAAAAAACCTAGCCAATTCGCATGGCCCAACCCCAACAAAAAAAAACCTAACCCACAACCCACAACCCATAACCCAATTCCCACCAAAACCCTAATTTTTTCCCCCTCACTCACTCAAAATTCGGCCACCCCTTTTTTAAAAAAATTAAAAATAATTTTTTTCTTTTTTTTAACCATTCCCCCCTAGCCCTAAATTGTGACCAAATTCACTCCCCACTTTCCATGCCTTGAAACTTGTTTTTTTTCTTTCCTTTTCCCACACACTTCCCTCTTCCCCATATTTCTTTCCCAATACACTCAACCTCTCTCCTCTCTCTCTCATTCCCAATTTCCTACGTCTCTACCCCCTCTCTCACACCCACATTTTATTTTATTTTTTTTCTCTCTCTCTTTCCCCATCTCTCACGCTCCCTCTTTCTCTCTTTCCCACTCCCTCATTCATCCACTCATCACACAACACTCACACACTCCATCTTTCTCTCTCTCATCTCACGGACCTCTCCCTCTTTCTCTCCTCTCACACTCAAAATTTTTCTTTTCACTCACACACTCCATCCCCACGCATACCCCTCTCTCTCTCTGACAAAAGAAAAAAACATCATAAACCTCTCCTCTCTCAAACCTTCACCAACTCTATCATGTCAAGTTCTTCCTCAAGTCAGAAAAAGAAAAAACTACTGTGCAAGGTATGGAGCTTTTCAGAAAAAAAAGAAGACAGAGACACCACCCTTAGTATAAATGGAGGCCATGATTTCGAAGAAGAGGAGGCTTGTTCACTTTTCTTGTTTTAGGTTCTTCCCTTTTTTCTGTTTTTTCTACTTCCTAGATTTTGTTTTCTTAGTTTAAAAAAAAAAATTCTATTGTATTGAGAAATCTGAAGAAGAAAGCTTTGTTCTTCAACATTACCAGATCTCGTTTTTTTTGCCCAAGGTATTGTAATGTGAATTTTTTTTAGCATATTATTGTTGTTTCTTTCTATTTATTTTGCTGTAACGTTTTATATATTATTATTGCCTTTTTTTATTTAGTTATTTTAGTTGTTGTAAATACTTTAGACACATTTTTATGTTACTGTCATACCGTTTTTTTTATTTTAATTATTGTTGTTCACGTTTTTTTAAAAAAAATATTAGTTACTGTTTTTATTTTTGTTGTTGTCACGTTTTTATATTAGTTGCTGTTTTTTTTTATAAATATTAGTTATTGACTTTTTTTATAAATTTTAGTTACTGTTTTTGTTATATAAATACTATTTGGTTTTTTTACATATTAGGTACTAATTTTCGGATTTAAAATAAACCTAAAAAAAAAAGGTGTTAAAAAAATGTGTTCCTTTTTTATGTAGGTACTAATATTTTCGGATTAAAAAAAAGAAAGTGAAAAAAATGTTGTGCTTTTTTTAAATAATTTATTCTAATTTTCGGATTAAAAAAGAAAGTGAAAAAAATGTTGTGCCTTTTTTTAATAAATTATTCTAATCTTCGGATTAAAAAAGTGATAAAAAAAATGTTGTTTTTTTTTAAAAAATGGTTACTAATTTTCGGAGTAAAAAAGTGATAAAAAAAATGTGTTGTTTTTTTAAAAACAATTACTATTTTTCGGATTAAAAAAAAAGTGATAAAAAAATGTATTCCTTTTTTTATTTTCGGATTAAAAATAAACCCTTTTTTAAAAAAAAATATTTTCTTAAAAGAAATGGTTACTAATGTCACTACCCCCTTTTTTTTAAAAAAAAAAATATAACAAATGACCATTCTTCCAAATAAACAACAAACAATGTACCCTTTTATTAAATAGTAACTAGGACAAAAAAAAAAGAATTTTTCTTCATACCACTTGTTTAGTCTAGGTTTTTTTAGGAAAAAAAAAACGTTTCAAGAATCACGCGTTCTAGGGTAGAATAGTAAAAAAGGGTAATAAACCAATCAATCGTTTTTAGCGTCAAAACGCTATTTGCACCCACGGCAACCATTTTTTTAAAGCGCCAAAACGCTATTTACACCCCCGGCAACTTTTTTAAAAAAAAAAAGCACCAAAACGCTATTTGCACCCCGCGTTCTCTTAAAACAGCAAACCCATCCATTTTTTTTTACAAGCCCATCTTTTCAAACACAACCTAGTTCACCAAAAAAAACGATTTGGTCACGCTATTCACACCTCCCTTTTAATACCACTCCTCTATTATTTGCCCCCCCCTTTTATCACCTACTCCGCTTTTATCCACAACGTGATGCTTCCGAACCGTTTGTTTTTTTTCTTTCTTTCGAAAAATCGAATTCGCGCAAAAAAAAATAGGTTGTCTATAGCGGTCACTCTGGGCCTCGCTTGTTTGAACGCTATAAATACCTTCTTTTCCGAATAAGCCATTAATGACGACTACTCTGGATTTATCTGTTTGGTCACCATGAACGGCCTCTAGTTTTCCCAAACTTTTCAAAAAAATAAAAAATACCAACACACAAATATTTTCTACCCAAGAACTACGTAGCTTTGATTTCTCCATCGCACCCGGAGATATGTAGGAGCGGGGGCCCACTCCCGTCGAGCGCAAAAAACTAAAATGTTTATTAAGTCTTCTTTTTCGTTTTTTTTGCAAATAACAAAAAAGGGTAAATTAAAGTGTTTTCTTTAAACTAATTTTTCTACACATTAAATTAAAAGGTAACCTTTTTTTAGGATGTTGCGGGGTGCTTGTACCCTCCCCGCACTTAATCGACCCCCGAACCCAAAAACAAAGGTTTTTTTCAATGTTTTCCTAAAAAATAAATATTGATGGCGGCTCCATTGTTCAAAAGCAACGAAGGATCCCTCCTTCGGATTCTTCGGTCGCTACAGCTGGCGACTCCGCTGGGGACTTTTTTTTTAGAGGGTCAAGCCTAATTTAATTAAATGTGTAAATTATTAGTTTAGTACTTTATTTACCCTTAGTCTTTATATTCGCATATTGAATCTTAGGGTAGAAGACTTTTATTCTGCTATTTGTTTTCTTGCAAACCTTAGGGTAGAAGACTTTTATATTGCTATCTGTTTGCTCTTTTGCAGTTTGGGTAGTTTAGGTTGCTTATATCACACACATCACCTACACCTATTTATTCACACACTTCTGAGTGGGGCCCTATACCCGGGTCTGAAAAATAAACTTAGGACGAGCGGAGATGATTAGTGACAGTCATTTTGGTTTTATCTGTCTGACTCTCATGAAAATCTCAACCAGAGTATGCTCTTTCGCGGCATCCCACACCAGGTAGCTCGCTATCGTTGTGGGTCATATCGTGAAAGGGATTTTAGCTCTGGAAACCTTTGTGAGGAAGTGAATAGAACTACCTGAGAGGTTGATCACATAAGTGACCCTAGACCGTGACCTATATGTAAGACATAACCTGTTTAGGACACAAAAGCAATTCACCTACCCGCTGCATCATCACAAAAACTTTTTTTCAAAAAAAATCAAATAATGAAAACCATTTACTCTTTTGCCCTTTACACATATTTTATGTGATATGGTTAATGTTTCTCAAATTTTTGAATCACCAAAATTTTCCCCTGTAACATCATTCTTTAATTCATCATACATCATCGTCATTTCAAAAAAAAATAATGTACAAAAAAAAATCCTCACATGCATGCTATTCATTTCATTTAGGTTTGCCGGGAATTGTAAGAGGTTTGAAGGTTTTGTCATAAGCAAAACGATATGGGATCAAACTGTGAAGCAATCCAAACTCTGAACTACCCTATAGTGAAGCAGCCTAATCTGACAAGTCTAAGGGAATGTGCTGGTCGATTGCCGCCCATCGAACGCAGGTCTTTTGATAGAGTGTATGGGAAGATTATTATGTTACTACAATTGGACGTACAAACGGATGCCATTGCCGCTTTGAGCCAGTTCTACGACTCTTCATTAAGATGCTTCACCTTCAAAAATTTCCAGATGGCACCTACCCTGGAAGAATATACACAGATCTTCGGCTTTCCCCAACAAGACAATGGACCCTACCAGTATCAGGGACAATATTACACAGATGAGAAACTCGCCTCAATGTTACAAACCAGCAAAGAGAACTTGAAGCTCCGGAAGAAAAATCGAAATGGCATTGCAGGATTCCCACAAGAGTATCTGGAAGGCCAAATGAAATTCTTCGCCGACGCTAGAAATTGGGGTCCTTTTAAGCAGGTGTTAGCTTTGACTATCTTTGGCATTGTCCTATTTCCACGCCTTGAAAGATATGTGGACACAACAGCTATTGGCGTCTTCTTATCCTTCAAAGATCCGATTCCAGCCATGCTTGCAGACACTTACTGTACTTTCACTCATTATAGTGAGCTAAGGGGAAAAAGGATATCTTGCTGCCTACACGCCTTGTATGTTTGGCTTCTCACCCATGCTTTCGTTAACAAAGTCAGAGTAGAAGGACCAATTGAAGACGCCAGAGGGTGTGATGTGAAGACAATGAACACTAGTGAATGGTTGCAAGTGCTAGGGGGCCTTCATGAATATAAGGTTCGTTGGCACCCATCATGGTGGAAAGAGAGGCCCACAGTAGTTTTTCAATGCGGAAGCTTTCAAAACGTCCCGCTCATGGGGACAAGAGGATGCATAAATTACAATCCTTCTCTAACTCTAAGACAGCTGGGGTACCCCATGCGAAATCCGCCCACCGAAGACATGTTAATCCCTTTTTACCTCCATGAAGGAAGCCCAAGAGAGGTTGACATGCTCCGGAAGATTTCTCAAGCGTGGGATATGGTCGTCCGCAAGGGACAAGAGCTTATTAAGAGGAGTGGCGACAAGGAAACCACCTTTCGTCAATGGCTCCAAAAGAGGATCCAAGACACCCGATTGCCTTACCGAAGTGCACTACGGGTGGAGGAAGAAATACCTGAACCTACCCTTCCCACTGTCGAAGATTTAGATAAGCTTAAAATGGCATTGTCAAAGGCCGAGGAAGAAAAGAAGGGCTTACAGGCAGAGTTAGAGAAAGTGCTCCTAAAGAACCAGAAGATGGAGGAAGAGAATGCAAGTAAGTCAGTGGCCATTGAAGACAGCCGCAAGCAGCTTAAGATCGAACAAAAGAACAAACTAGAGGTTCAAAGGTACCTAAGAGGAGCGAAAGAGGAAATAAAACGTTGCAACCTGAAAATGAACCAAGCCATCGATGATACATACAAATGGAAAAAGTTATGGGAAGAATCAATGATGGCTGAAAAGACCGCACAGAGCCTGCTAATGGTATCAAAGAGAGAGTCCCGGATGATGGCAGCCGAGTTTGAAGAGCAAGTGAAAAGTATCAAGCAGGATAAAGATACCATTGAAGAAATACTCCGAGAATACCAACAAGCCTTGAGAAGGGAGCATGAAAAATCTGATGAGCTGAATGACCATATCAGATATCAAGAGGAGGTCTACCACCAGCTGAAGACAGAAAGCATCTATTGGGAGAACCGCTTTGTGGAGTTGGTCAGCAGGATAGAAAACCATGAAGTCTTCATCGAGTTGAAGAATGAAAGCTTATACTGGAAAGACAGATTCTCAAAGTTGGCATGGCTGGCCGATCAAGCTATCGTAGGAATCCCCAAACGACTAAAGGAGGCTAACGCGGCAATGCACCCGTTTAACACCCCAGTCCAAGTTTCCAAATTCATGGAGTTTTGCGAGATTCTGATTGCCGAACTCCGGGAGAAGGCTGGCAGCACTACTAGTAGAAAAAGAGGGAGGAGTGGAAAAATGAAAGCCATATGTATTTGAGTGAAATTCAAAGAACATTGTACTTTTCTTTTCAAAGTCTTACTTCCAAAATGTTGTAATTTCCTCTATCAATGAAGTTTGTTTGTCTCACATTCTGATCCTTTATCTTGAAAATATTGTGGAACTTTAATTTGTATACTTATGACAAAATCAGGATGCGCTTACAATTCCCGACCTAAAACAATAAGACTCATGCACACATGCATCATTCGCATTTTCATCCATTCATATACTCATACATATACTCATAACATATGTCCCACCAACAGAGAGTAAAAGACAAGCTGGTGCGTCAACATCGCTATTGGACTCGTTCTCAGGCCAGAAATATGGAAGAAAACCAAGACAATCCACCTCAAGATATCCCGGATCAAGGCAATCCACCCCAAGACCTAGGCAATCAAGAGCTTAGGGCAGAAATAGATGGGATGAAGGAACAGATGGCTGAAATCTTAAAGGTCTTACAAACTCTGAGGGACAAAGACACAAGCGAAGATGTCTCCGCTGGGAATACGGAAAATCAAGTTACCAACCCTCCTCCTCCCAATGGACTCGGGATCCCGCATACAGTGCCCCCCACTGGGACTAATGACCAGGGTTACATATGGCCTCCTTACGGACTTCCACAAGGTTACACACCTCCGACAGTCAATGCTAGTCCAGAAGCCGGTCCCTCAGGAGTCGCGGGCCAACAACAGCTTACACCAACGGGTCACAATGGTAATCCGGGGGCACCACAAGTTCAAAACCCGACCCCCGTCGTTGTACCACAAGGAATCCCACTTGGCTGCCCTCCACCGCCGATAGTTGACGCTCAAGCTCAAGGTTCCAACCTTAGGAATCCCACTCATTCACATACCCCAAATGTGAACCCAGCCATAGTTCCGATGATCCATCCTTACTATGGTATGAGTGGGCTCCCTCACAATCACTCTATGGAGAACCCTCAAGCCCAAGACAAACTACAAATGCTCGAGGAAAGGTTGAGAGCAGTTGAAGGATCCAATGTTGGTGCGAGAGATGCTTATGACTTGTGCCTCGTCCCTAACGTGGTAATCCCTCCAAAATTTAAGGTGCCAGACTTTGACAAATACAGAGGGTCGACTTGCCCTGTAAGCCACTTAACCATGTACTGCAGAAGGATGGCAGCGTTTGCTCACGACGACAAATTGCTGATCCACTATTTCCAAGATAGTCTGTCTGGGGCAGCTTCGAGCTGGTACATGCAATTAGAACGTGCACATATCAGATGCTGGAAAGACTTAGCCGATGCATTTTTGAGGCAATACAAATATAACATTGACATGGCTCCCGATAGGACACAATTGCAGAGCATGACTGTCATACCCCATTTTTGTCCGGCTTAGGTCAAAACCCTAATTTTCAATCAAAAATAAATCAAGTCTTAGCATTCATCCTAGAGGTTAGGAAGAGCATCATGCTTGCATCTTAGAAGTTTCAGAATGCATTTTAGGGTTAGAAAAGCATTGCATGGCATTTTAGAGCACTTTAGAGCATGTCTAGGGTTTCTAGGGTTTTTCCTAGTTCAAAGGGTATTTTGGTAATTTCGCCAAAAAGACTTATTTTCTCATCATGCATGTATTTCTAGAGTTTTAGAGTCATCCAAAGGGTCTCAGGATCATTGTTAGAGTGGAAATGAAGTTTGGGGCAAATTAGGGTTTTTGGGACCAAAAGGGTATTTTGGTCATTTCACTAAAATAAATAATTTCTCGGTAAAAACCATTATACATCTCTTGAGGAATTTATGTGAATCCAAGTGAGTATAGTTGTGTATTTTTTTGTGCATCATGAGAATATTTTTGGCATGAAATTCAGTTTTTGAACAAAAGGGCATTTTGGTCATTTCTCACAAAAGGGTCTATAAAAATATTTTTGCATGAAAATATTTTTCAATAAGCCTCATGCATGAAAATATTTTTTAGAAAGTATAAAATTGATTTTATCATGCATATAATGTATTCTTGATGAATAAGGAAATAATCGATTACGTCATATCCTTCCTTCAAGCAAATAATCGATTATCTACTCTGAAAATCAAGCAAATAATCGATTATCTACTTGAAAATCAAGGGGATAATCGATTATCCACTCTGAAAAGCAAAGGGGATAATCGATTATCTACTCTGAAATAATTCAGGAGCATAATCGATTATCCCATGTTCTCACTAAGGACCATAATCGATTATCACCTATTTTGGAAAGTTTCTATGATTTTGGAAAGCACCTAATCGATTATGCCAAGGCTATAATCGATTATCCTCCTGAAAATAGTCAAGAGCATAATCGATTATTGACTCTGAAACCCAAGGCACATAATCGATTATTGAATCTGAGATCCAGAGCACATAATCGATTATGCACACCAAGTTATTTCCAACATAATCGATTATCATGTTTCCTAAAATAGATCAAATCTAATTTCCTATAAATATGACGCTCAAATTTCATTTCCAGGACACGGATTTCACACATTTTCACCACCATTTCACAACTTCTCTCTGTAATACACGCTTTTTTCACGAGATCAGAGAAAAAACTCGTTTTTGCGAGATCCCTCACATTTTAAAAAAAAACTCTTCTACGCTTTATTTTTCGCTCTATCCGTTCCGTTGGTCCGTCAGAGTCGATCTTCTGCAAGAGTTAGTCGGGATTTGCGTTCTTCAGATTTGTAATATCTGTCTTCATCAGAGGTATTTCAGTCTTTTCATTTGTTAATATTTAGTTATTGTGATCCATGTGATTTAAACTTAGCTATAGCATTTATCCACTCGTTCTTGTATATTATCGTCCATTGTTGATGACGAACCATATGATTCCCACTTATGCCTAGTGCATCATGTTCTAAGTGGTGAAGATGGTCTCGGGTGATTCAGCTTGCCCCTTTTAAACCCTTTCAAAAACATTTTTTAATTAGAACTACGTCGCTTTGATTCCCGTTTGGGATACGTAGGAGCGAGCCACGTTCTCGTCAAGCGCAACAAATAAAAATTCTTTTCATCCCCCTAAACCAATCATTTTCATAAAACAAACAAAAATCATTTTTCAAACCCATTGTTGCTAGTAGCTCATCAGAGCCTCTGTTCGTTTAGCTATTAGTGACAATGTCCTTTTCTCCTAAAAATAATAAACGATGATCCATCATAACCTTTGTTAGTTTGATCATCGTGCGAATCAATCTCTTTCGAAAATCATTTTCAAAAACATAATAAAAACAAGTTGTTATCAATAGTCCATCAGAACCTTTGTTCGTTTGACTAGCGGTACAACTCTTTTTGAGCATTTAGCAGTGATTCATCATAGCCTCTGCTAGTTTAATCATTCGCTAATGCTCGTCCTATTTCAAAAACCTCACTAAAAAAGATAAAAAAACAAAAACTTTTCAAAAAAAGAACCAAGAACTACGTAGCTTTGAATTCTCCATCGCACCGGGAGATACGTAGGAGCGGGCCATGTCCCGTCAAGCACTTTTTTCTAAAAAACCTTTTTCCCCCCAAAATAAAATTTTTGTTAAGTTTTCCCAAGAAATAAATAGGCAAATCTAGGTATTTTTCAAATCAAGTGTTAAAACCACACATTTAATTAGAGATTCCCTTTCGGTAGAAAGGACGTGCGCGGTGCTAACACCTTCCTCGCACGTAATCGACCCCCGAACCTATATCTCTAGTTTTCAAAGACCATCCGCCTTGTCCAAAAGACCTTTTTTCAATGTTTTGGTCTTAAAATTAAAATATTGGTGGCGGCTCCTAAATTTTCCACGTTGTACATTGAGAAACCCAAACGGGGATTTTTCGGGGTGCAACAGCTGGCGACTCCACTGGGGACACTTTTTTTTAAGACGAGGGTCAAGCCTAACTAATTTAAATGTGTGGTTTAATGTATTGTTGATTTGATTAAAACCCTGTTGGCCTTTCTTTCTTATCTTTTATTCCCTTTCTTTTATCGCTTATGCCCATGCATTTTTTTTCAATCCCCATGATCCCCTCTTCTTGGCTCCTCTTCCTAAGGTAAGCAGTATCCTTGTTTATAGATATTCTAGGTATGAAACCCTAGGGTAGATAACTTGTTATCGCTTGCTTTTGTCTGGACTGCTCTGGTTTTTTATTTCAGGTGGGGTAGTGCTAGGGAAAATGCCCTTGACACACACTACACTTACACCCTGTTGACTATGTGCTTTGAGTGGGACCATAACCCAGGTCTGCAAAAACTTAGGAGAGTGGATTCGAGTAGTGAGAGCCCATCAGGACCTTTGTCCGTTTGGCTACTTGTGAAAGTTTCAACCAGAGTTGTGCTCTTTCATGATGCCTCACACCTAGCAGTTTGCTGCATTTGTGGGGAATTTTGTGAAAGGGACTGTAGCTCTGGTGGCCTTGTGAGGGAGTGAATAGAGCTACATGGAAGGATTACCCTTTTAATTGCCCTAGATCATAGGTCTTACCTCTTTTTAGGTCACAAGGGCTTTTCCAAAATTGTGTGTTGCATTATTACATCTAGTTTAGTTCATTTCCGCCAACATTTTTTGAAAAAACAACAAAATCAAAAAAAAAAAAAAAAAGAATATGTTTTTCCTTCACTTTCATGAGGTGGCATATAGGGTATACTGCCCTAAAATTTCAAAACCCCCACCTGTAAATGTCTGTCTTTATAAACAAGCATCCTCATCATCCGCATTTTACACAGCATGCATTACATAAGCAAAATTCTGAGAAATTCATACAGCATTCCTCATGCATCTAATAACATAAAGCCATGTGCATATGCATTGCATTCATTTACGCATTCATACTTGTACTCATAAAAGATGTTCTATCATCAGAAAGAAAAACAAAAGGCAAGCTGGTTCGCCAACACCGATACTCTACCCGTCTACAGGCAAGACTAATGGCTAGCAATCAACATCTCGAGAATGAGGAACCCCTGGGTCAAGATGAGTCGGTTGTGGAAATTCTTAACCCCGAGCAGCTGGCTCAAGAGAATCAAGCTTTGAAGACTAAAGTGGAGGCTATGGAGGCTCAGAGGGCCGAAATAATGAATATGCTGCAAAATCTGAGAAGTGGGACCACTGCTGAAGCCATTCCCGTGGTGACAAGTCAGCCTGCTGTGGTTACTTCTAGTGGAGTTGCGGGTGTGCCACACATTCACATCCCTAGTCCCAGTATTATACCTCCCAGAAGTTCTTCTGCTCTTGCTCCGGAGATTATTGTGAATCCTCCAAGTGTTGCTTATCAAATGGGAAACTCCGCTCAGTATGGGGTTTACTACTTCAGTCCGAGGAGCTATCCTCAGGGCCAGATGATTGAAAGCCCATAGCCAAGAGACAGATATCACTTGCTAGAAGAACGATTGAAGGCAATGGAGGCCCAGATACATGAGATGATGGTCATATTGCAGAGCTTAAAGAGTGGGGCAGCTGCTGAAGGTGTCACTGTCGTGGGTCCAGTTGGTGTCATTTCTTTCATTCCTCCGCCACCACAAACTGTTCCATTCTCTGCTCCTGTGCCATCCCAGCAAGGCGGTGACAGTCACAAGGCTCAGGGTTATCAGTACAAGAAACGAACCAGTTTTGATCCAATACCGATGACATGCACGGAATTGTTTAATCACCTGACTTCCAAGAACCTGATCAGCACCCGGCCAATGAAGGCCCTTCAACCGCCATTTTTCCGAAGGTACAATGCAAGTGCTACCTACAGTTTCCACGAAAACGGGGTTGGTCATACTGTGGAGGAGTGCAGAGCCTTCAAGCATGCAGTGCAAGACCTGATAGATCGGTGCGTGATTCAGATAGGAACCCCTGATATTGATGGTGAAGAAGAAATCAATGAGGAAGTAACAGCGGTGCCTGCGAAAGAGGGATGTTGGGATACCCTAGGGGAGCCCAGTGGAAAGTTTGATTACTTGGTCAGATATGACGCTCCCGAGAGTGCTCAAATCCGAATGGAAGACATACAGCCCACAGGATGGGATGAGGAAGAGGAACAACACGATCAAATTGCTGTCATCAATGATGGTACTAAGTCAGAAGAGGGTGGTGCAAACCTGGTTTGTCGCTGCAGTGCTGGTGAAAGAATTAAAGAATTGAAAGGCTGTTGATCCTCTTGGGACCTTTGATTTAAAGTAGTCATTTGTAATGCAACCCTGTGGCTCTGCCCAAGGCCACAGGACCAGTTGTTAGGGGCGCACAGGTTTTTATTTTCTAAATCATCATCATCAATAAAAATGTTGTTTTTGAATTCCAATCAATAAAAAATCAATTCCTTTTCATTTCATGTGTCTCTTCTTTTCTTTATTATTTTTGCCTGCATGTCTCACCTTCCATTCTGCTTTTTCGCCTCGGCAAAAAGCAAATCCACAGCAATTGTCTCTCAAAATAACAGTGCCAACGGTCCATATTTTGACTTTGATCACTTTATCAATCAAGCAAAGTGGGACGTTGAGAAAGACCGGGAAAATCATCCAGAGGGTTAATGAAGCAAGGAAAAAGGGTTATTCAGCATCACGAGGAATCCACTGAAGTGATCAACTTGGGGACCGCTGAGAACAAGAAAGAGGTCAAGATGGGTGCTTCAATAAAGGAAAATTAGAGCTCAAAAAGGAATAAAGAAGAAGGGCAAGTGCATGAAAATAAGTGAATTATTGTCCCAGAGTTAATTTTTGAGGAAATAAGCAATCATGATTTAAAAGGAAGTCGGACCACCATTCCATATCCAAGAACAAAACCCTCTCCTAACCACCTTAAGCCAAGAAAATCCCAAAGAGAAAAAACAAAATCCTTTCCGAAAAGCCAAAAATCCAAAAGTCACCTTAGACAAGGATCACCTCGAATAAAAAACCGTGCATCGTTCTTTATCAGCTCACCCAAGCTCAAGAAAAAGAAAAAGTCAAAGAAGGAAAATCATTCAAAAAGGAAAATTCCAAAACCAAAAGAAAAATACAAAAGATATGTAAGTGGTGAGTTGGTACATGTTACCACAAAACCCAAGAGATCCTTGTCTCAATAAACCTTCAAACACTTTCTCATTTCCATGCACCTCTCCTCTCATGAACCGCAAACACTCTCCTTTGACCTCGACAGCCCGCCCTCCATAGACCCTTAGCCAGGAATAAAACCTCCTAATACCTCATCAAGCCAGTTAACCATCATAAATCATCGATCAACAGCCAACACCGAATAAAAACCATCCTGCCATTAGCCCCAAATACTTCACTAAGCTTACTCATCTCTCCTCCACAAAACACCACAATCCCGAAAGGTCCATCCCGATCAATGATTAATTGCTGCTGTTTTCTCAAAGTCTTAGCTCAAGGACAAGTAAATTCATTTGTTTACAATATGCCAAGTGAGGCAATCCTGTCGCTCTTCACCTCTCCTACAACTGGGGAAAATTGACCCTACACCTATCTCATCCCTTGTCGCACTCACATTCATTGAAATCATACAGGGGCAACCCCCTTTCTTCTCTAGTGTATGGGTCAGAAGCAGTTCTTCTCATCAAGGTTGAAACACCCTCTCTACGAGTAGTCATGGAGGCCAGGTTAGAAGAAGCAAAATGGATCCAAGCTCGTCTAGATCAACTGAATCTCATTAAAGGGAAAAGAATTGCTGCCCTGCGCCATGGCCAGTTGTACCAACAAAAGATGAAGGCAGCTTTCAGCAGGAAAGTCCGTCTTCGAGAATTCGGCGAAGGAGACCTTGTACTCAAAAAGATCCTACTTATCCGGACTGACTCCGTAGGAAGTTGAGGCCCACTTATGACGGTCCATGTGAAGTCAAGAAAGCTTTTTCCAGAGGAGCGCCGATACTCATAAACATAGACGGCGAAGATCTCAGGAATCCAGTCAATTCAGATCAAGTGAAGAAGTATTATGCCTAAAAAGAAATAGATGAAAAAAAGAGAAAGACAAGCCAAGTAAGAATTAGCTCGCTAGGTTGAAAACCCGCAAAGGGCGACCTAGGCAAAATCAGAGCGACCCGGTGGATTGAAAACCCGCAAAGGGCGATCCAGGCAAAAATTAGGGTCTAAAAACTTAGGCATGAAAAGTAAAGAAAGGCATACAACTCTCCTACAAGCTTGGATGAGGGAGTGATCAAGGTCAAGGACATAGATGTTTGGCACTGTTCCACAGAGACGGACAGTCAGAATTCAGCTTCTCTCCTTTTTCGTGTCTTTTTACAGTTTAAACTTTCAAGTGTAATAAATAATCGGCGCAACTTCTTGTGCGACCGGTTTCCACATTAATAAAGTTCAAATTTCTCGTATTTGTTCACTCTTTTATTTTCTGCTTTTTCTGCTCAAAATAAACGTTTTATGATGATGATGGTCCTGAACTGTAAAACATGTGCATACATCATAGAGCATTGCAAATCATTACGAGATTCTTAAGAGTCCTGAGAGAAAGCACACCCTCAAAATCAGTCAATCATGCAAGAGAAAGCAACTACATCCACGATTGCTTCAAACCAGCAAAGTCAAGACCAACATGCACTCGACCCATGAGCCCCGCAAGTCCAACAGCTTCCTCAGTCTCATGTCATGAGTGTCGCGGGTTGGCTGAACCAGCAAAAAAAAAAAAAAAAAAGAGCAAAAAAAGGGGGCAATAAACAAACACAGTCATGCATTACATTCATCATGCATAAAATCATGCATTTATCAGACATAAAAATTCAGGCATTTGCATTCATCATAAGAGAAAGAAAAAGAAAATAGCAATCATGGCATTTGCATCATGCATCTCATAGAAAAAACAAAATGAAGCCTTCCATTGCATACACTAGCATTCCATGCGGTCAAACCAGACCTTTGTGTCCTTAAACCAGATCATTATGATCCACAAACCAGACCTTTGTGTCCATAAACCAGGCTTGTCGGCCCATAAACCAGACTCGTTGTCAAGTCCATAACTTAGCATTCCATCAAATAAACCAAGGCATTTCACAACTCTCAAGCATTGCATTTGCATGCCCGCATTTCATAAATATCAAAAGCATCCAGCATTGTATGCATCAGCGTCACATGCATCTATATAGCATACATCTGCATTACATTGGCATGACCGCATCTTGTGCATTCATCACATTCATCATTACACCAAAATCATAGTATTGCATGCACATGCATAACATGCCCTTGCATAACATGCACCCATACTCCATGCACTATTCCTTGCATCAACTAACGTATGCAGGTACCTCAATCCAGTACAGCAGCATCGGTCATTTCAAATCAATCAATCAACAGAATCGATGAGCCCTATGTGCTCATCCTGAGCCCTCTGTGCTCCCTCCTGAGCCCTCTGTGCTCATCCTGAGCCCTCTGTGCTCCCTCCTGAGCCCTCTGTGCTCATCCTGAGCCCTCTGTGCTCCTTCCTGAGCCCCCTGTGCTCATCCTGAGCCCTCTGTGCTCCCTCCTGAGCCCTCTGTGCTCATCCTGAGCCCTCTGTGCTCCCTCCTGAGCCCTCTGTGCTCATCTTGAGCCCTCTGTGCTCCCTCCTGAGCCCTCTGTGCTCACCTTGAGCCCTCTGTGCTCCCTCCTGAGCCCTCTGTGCTCACCCTGAGCCCTCTGTGCTCCCTCCTGAGCCCTCTGTGCTCACCCTGAGCCCTCTGTGCTCCCTCCTGAGCCCTCTGTGCTCATCCTGAGCCCTCTGTGCTCCCTCCTGAGCCCTCTGTGCTCACCCTGAGCCCTCTGTGCTCCCTCCTGAGCCCTCTGTGCTCATCCTCAGCCCTCTGTGCTCATCCTCAGCCCCCAGTGCTCCTTCCTTACTGTTTTCTTTACCGCATTCTTTACCGCCTTATTTCCTGCTTCTGCACGCCAAGTGCCCTTTTTACTTTTCTGTTTGCACGCCAAGTGCCCATTTTACTATTCTGTCTGCTTTAGTTGAATATTTCAATCAGTCAACCAACAGGATTCGTGAATCCCTTCAGGACCCAAGTGTCCCTTCAAAAACAGACTTCACCTCGTATTCGAGCTGCGAGTAAGTCCTTCAGACCCCGAGTGGTCCTTCAGACTGGTTGTGTCAGCCTAAGACACAATGGACGTCCTTCATAGTCAACATATCAGTTCCGGAGCTGATCTTGACCCATCATGGCCGCTCGAAGGCCCCCCTCAGACCGTTTCACTAGTACCATAGCTAGTTGCGCTCCTTCAGACCACGATGGTCCTTCAATTAAGGCCTAGGCAGCCTTCCAGACCCTGAGTGGTCCTTCAGAGCCTTAGTGCTCCTTCAGACCCTGAGTAGTCCTTCAGAGCCTTAGTGCTCCTTCAGATCTCGAGTGGTCCGTCATTTTCTCTCTCGGTTAATGCGCCAGGTGTTAACCATTCCCCATTTGTTCTCAAACCCATCTTTTCAAAAATAGAAAAAGAAAAAAGAGGAAAATTCGGGTTTCCCCAAGTGGACAAAATCGGTATAATTTCTGAATTCTTTATCTTCATTTTGCCTTGGAATATGTTTCGGCCAATTCATATTCCTCGTTAAAATTCAGATAAAGAGGGGCAGCTGTCATACCCCATTTTTGTCCGGCTTAGGTCAAAACCCTAATTTTCAATCAAAAATAAATCAAGTCTTAGCATTCATCCTAGAGGTTAGGAAGAGCATCATGCTTGCATCTTAGAAGTTTCAGAATGCATTTTAGGGTTAGAAAAGCATTGCATGGCATTTTAGAGCACTTTAGAGCATGTCTAGGGTTTCTAGGGTTTTTCCTAGTTCAAAGGGTATTTTGGTAATTTCGCCAAAAAGACTTATTTTCTCATCATGCATGTATTTCTAGAGTTTTAGAGTCATCCAAAGGGTCTCAGGATCATTGTTAGAGTGGAAATGAAGTTTGGGGCAAATTAGGGTTTTTGGGACCAAAAGGGTATTTTGGTCATTTCACTAAAATAAATAATTTCTCGGTAAAAACCATTATACATCTCTTGAGGAATTTATGTGAATCCAAGTGAGTATAGTTGTGTATTTTTTTGTGCATCATGAGAATATTTTTGGCATGAAATTCAGTTTTTGAACAAAAGGGCATTTTGGTCATTTCTCACAAAAGGGTCTATAAAAATATTTTTGCATGAAAATATTTTTCAATAAGCCTCATGCATGAAAATATTTTTTAGAAAGTATAAAATTGATTTTATCATGCATATAATGTATTCTTGATGAATAAGGAAATAATCGATTACGTCATATCCTTCCTTCAAGCAAATAATCGATTATCTACTCTGAAAATCAAGCAAATAATCGATTATCTACTTGAAAATCAAGGGGATAATCGATTATCCACTCTGAAAAGCAAAGGGGATAATCGATTATCTACTCTGAAATAATTCAGGAGCATAATCGATTATCCCATGTTCTCACTAAGGACCATAATCGATTATCACCTATTTTGGAAAGTTTCTATGATTTTGGAAAGCACCTAATCGATTATGCCAAGGCTATAATAGATTATCCTCCTGAAAATAGTCAAGAGCATAATCGATTATTGACTCTGAAACCCAAGGCACATAATCGATTATTGAATCTGAGATCCAGAGCACATAATCGATTATGCACACCAAGTTATTTCCAACATAATCGATTATCATGTTTCCTAAAATAGATCAAATCTAATTTCCTATAAATATGACGCTCAAATTTCATTTCCAGGACACGGATTTCACACATTTTCACCACCATTTCACAACTTCTCTCTGTAATACACGCATTTTTCACGAGATCAGAGAAAAAACTCGTTTTTGCGAGATCCCTCACATTTTAAAAAAAAACTCTTCTACGCTTTATTTTTCGCTCTATCCGTTCCGTTGGTCCGTCAGAGTCGATCTTCTGCAAGAGTTAGTCGGGATTTGCGTTCTTCAGATTTGTAATATCTGTCTTCATCAGAGGTATTTCAGTCTTTTCATTTGTTAATATTTAGTTATTGTGATCCATGTGATTTAAACTTAGCTATAGCATTTATCCACTCGTTCTTGTATATTATCGTCCATTGTTGATGACGAACCATATGATTCCCACTTATGCCTAGTGCATCATGTTCTAAGTGGTGAAGATGGTCTCGAGTGATTCAGCTTGCCCCTTTTAAACCCTTTCAAAAACATTTTTTAATTAGAACTACGTCGCTTTGATTCCCGTTTGGGATACGTAGGAGCGAGCCACGTTCTCGTCAAGCGCAACAAATAAAAATTCTTTTCATCCCCCTAAACCAATCATTTTCATAAAACAAACAAAAATCATTTTTCAAACCCATTGTTGCTAGTAGCTCATCAGAGCCTCTGTTCGTTTAGCTATTAGTGACAATGTCCTTTTCTCCTAAAAATAATAAACGATGATCCATCATAACCTTTGTTAGTTTGATCATCGTGCGAATCAATCTCTTTCGAAAATCATTTTCAAAAACATAATAAAAACAAGTTGTTATCAATAGTCCATCAGAACCTTTGTTCGTTTGACTAGCGGTACAACTCTTTTTGAGCATTTAGCAGTGATTCATCATAGCCTCTGCTAGTTTAATCATTCGCTAATGCTCGTCCTATTTCAAAAACCTCACTAAAAAAGATAAAAAAATAAAAACTTTTCAAAAAAAGAACCAAGAACTACGTAGCTTTGAATTCTCCATCGCACCGGGAGATACGTAGGAGCGGGCCATGTCCCGTCAAGCACTTTTTTCTAAAAAACCTTTTTCCCCCCAAAATAAAATTTTTGTTAAGTTTTCCCAAGAAATAAATAGGCAAATCTAGGTATTTTTCAAATCAAGTGTTAAAACCACACATTTAATTAGAGGTTCCCTTTCGGTAGAAAGGACGTGCGCGGTGCTAACACCTTCCTCGCACGTAATCGACCCCCGAACCTATATCTCTAGTTTTCAAAGACCATCCGCCTTGTCCAAAAGACCTTTTTTCAATGTTTTGGTCTTAAAATTAAAATATTGGTGGCGGCTCCTAAATTTTCCACGTTGTACATTGAGAAACCCAAAGTGGGATTTTTTGGGGTGCAACAATGACGAAGAGAGACAATGAGTCCTTCAAAGAATATGCCCAACGCTGGAGAGGTTTGGCTGCACAAGTGGTACCACCGTTGTTAGAAAAAGAGATGGTATCAATGTTCATGGATACTCTTCAATCACCTTTCTACGACAGGTTGATTGGGAGCGTATCTTCAAACTTTTCAGATATGATCGTCATCGGAGAAAGATTAGAGAATGGATGGAGAAACGGGAAGATTGCATATAGCTCCGCTGGAACTAGTAATCAGAAAAGGCCCTTCTCAGGTTTTCCCAAAAAGAAGGAGGGCGAAGCTAATGCCATCTCTGGATCCGTAAAGCCTCCCTACAACAACCCCCGACAGACTTTACAAATACCTACTCAAACACCACAAGCCCCACCTCACCAAGTCAACCCAGGCTATAGACCACAAAACTACCAAGAAAGAAAGCCCGCCAATTTCGACCCAATACCCATGTCATACACCGACCTATTCAATCACCTCATCAGTCACAACTTGAACACTCCCCGTCCAATGAGACCCCTTCAACCTCCTTTCCCTAGGAGCTATGACCCAGAGGCGAGCTGTGGATTCCACGCTGGGGCAGTTGGCCATTCAACAGAAAATTGCAAGGCATTGAAATATGTAGTACAAGATTTAATTGAATCTAAATGGTTAACTTTCGCAGAAGATGGTCCGAACGTTGCCACTAACCCTCTGCCGGGGCACGGGAAACCCTCCGTCAATGCCATTGAGAATGTTGAGGGGCAATTATTGGTCAGAAAGGTGGAGGACATTGTCACACCCCTGGACCTCATCCATGCTAATTTGTGTCACTTCGGAATCATTATGATGGGATGTGCCGGAAAGGATTCGTGTGTTGATCCTCTTTGTGTCGGATCGTGTGAAGCATTCAAGCCAGTCCTCCAAGACTTATTAGACCGACACATAATACAAATAGGTCTTCAAAAGAAAGAGGAAGACGTGTCAACGCTCCAGTCAAGCATTGACCAAAGCAAGAATATCAGGAAACCACTGGAAATCCATTACAAGAAGAACACACAGCCAGCTCCCACTGTGCCTAGACCAATCACCATTCAAGTGCCAGTTCCGTTTCCCTTTAAAAGCACCAATGCAGTCCCGTGGAGTTACGATATGAAGGTTCAGACCAACCCAGATGTCATTAACATCTCAGGGACCGGTGGTATGACCCGAAGTGGGCGCTTCTATGCCCCTGGAGGGCCTAGTAAGGACCGAACAAAAGAAGGGGAGGAAAGAGCCCGTAAGGGCAAAAGCACAGAGCAGGAACCTGTCGATAAGAATGCAGGAAAGAAGACGTTATCCGAGCAAGAAGCCAGTGAATTTCTGAAGCTTATGAGACAAAGCGAGTATAAGGTGGTTGATCAACTGAACCAAACTCCCGCAAAGATATCTCTGTTGTCATTATTGCTCAGTTCTGATGCCCATCGTGCAGCATTGACAAAAGTATTGAATGAGGCCCATGTCGCTCAAGACATCTCAGTTGGTCAGTTTGACGGGATCGTCGGAAATATCGTTGCAAACAATTACCTCACCTTCACAGATGACGAGATCCCCGTCGAGGGGAGAGGGCACAACAAGGCTTTGCATATCTCCGTGAAATGTGGAGAATACTCTCTAGCTCGAGTACTCATCGATAACGGATCGTCCCTGAATGTACTACCCAAATCAACCATGAACAAACTAGACGTAGACTGTTCATACATGAAACCCAGTTCTACACTGGTCAGGGCATTCGATGGGTCTAAAAGAGAGGTTATCGGAGAGATGGAGTTACCTGTACAGGTAGGTCCAGAGGTCTTCATAGTGAGTTTCCAAGTGATGGACATCAATCCGTCTTACAGTTGTCTTCTGGGAAGACCATGGATCCATACGGCAGGGGCTGTGCCCTCTTCTCTACACCAAAAGCTCAAGTTCATAGTCAACAACAAGTTGGTGGTCGTTTCAGGAGAAGAAGAGTTGCTAGTCAATAAGCCGTTTCCTATACGTTATGTTGAGGCTGCAGAAGAATCTTTTGAGACCGCCTTCCAAGCACTAGAAATTGCAAATGCTACCTTTGTGGGGGACGGGGCCCCATCATTAAAACCAAAGCTGTCCAAAGCTGCATTGATGATTGCTAAAGTTATGACAAGCACTGGTTATCAGGCAGGAAGTGGTTTAGGGAGGACTGGACAAGGGATCCTAACACCCATACAGCCGCGTGAAAACAAGGACAGATGTGGGATAGGGTACCGGCCTAGTCGTACTGACAAAGGAAGGATCGCCGCAGGAAAAAAGGAGCAGAGGTTGGCCAAACTTGAGGGTCGGGAGCCAAATATGAAGAAGATTGTCATCTGCGACATAAAGCAAAGCTTTCAGAGCGCAGGAATGCTAGATCCTAACCAGGTTGCAGCTATTGAAGATGATTCAAACGCTGAAAATGGCGGTGTCAGTCTTGTGCGCCATTGTCCAGCAAGCAAAAAGCTCAAGAATTGGGAGATCGTCGATTTTCCTGTAGTTTTTAGTTCAAAGTAATGTTTCTATAATGCAATCCTATGGCTCTGCCCAAGGCCTTAGGGCATTTCATTCGGGCACACATGTTTCCTTTCAATATCAATATCAATAAAATGTTATTTCAGATTCTCCAATAAATTTCAGTTTTCTTTTGCACTTGCGTTTTATTTTGGCTCGTTTTTCAATCCGTCAATTTATACTAATGCAGATTTGAAAAAAACACCGTTGAAAATAACGACGCCAATAATTCATACTGTGACTTTGAGCACCCCATTTATCAAACTGAGGAAGATATTGAAGATAACTGGGAAACACCTCCAGAGTTAATGAGAATGATGGAACAGGAAGAAAAATTAATCGAACCCCACGAGGAATCAACCGAAACAATCAACTTGGGCACGGAAGAGGATGAAAAGGAAGTCAAGATTGGCACCACCTTAAAAGACAGTGAGCGAGAGAAATTGATTAGACTTTTGATCGACTATGTTGACATCTTTGCATGGACATACCAAGACATGCCGGGACTGGACCCCAACATAGTCGAGCATAAGTTACCGGTAAAACCCGAATGCTCGCCGATAAAGCAGAAGTTAAGAAGAATGAAACCAGAAATGTCACTAAAAATCCGAGATGAGGTCAAGAAACAGTTCGATGCAGGATTTTTGGCGGTAGCAAAGTACCCTCAATGGGTAGCCAATATTGTACCGGTCCCAAAGAAAGATGGGAAGGTTCGGATGTGCGTCGACTATCGAGATTTGAACAGAGCCAGCCCAAAAGATGACTTCCCTTTGCCTCACATTGATGTCCTGGTGGATAGCACAGCTCAGCATTCCCTTTTCTCCTTCATGGATGGATATTCCGGATATAACCAGATTAAGATGGCCCCCGAGGATATGGAAAAAACCACCTTCATCACTCTCTGGGGAACCTTCTGTTACAAAGTAATGCCATTCGGTTTGAAGAATGCTGGGGCAACATACCAGAGGGCGATGGTAGCGTTGTTCCACGACATGATGCACAAAGAAATAGAGGTCTATGTGGATGACATGATCGCAAAATCCAAGACTGAAGAGGAACATATCGTCAATCTGCGAAAGCTATTTGAACGCCTAAGGAAGTTCAAACTCAGACTAAACCCCGCCAAATGCACTTTCGGTGTAAGATCAGGAAAGTTGTTGGGGTTCATAGTCAGTCAGAAGGGTATAGAGGTAGATCCAGACAAGGTACGAGCAATTCTTGAAATGCCAGCGCCTAAAACCGAAAGGGAAGTTCGTGGGTTCCTAGGAAGGTTGAACTACATCTCCAGATTCATATCCCAATTGACATCGACCTGCGAGCCAATCTTCAAATTGCTGTGCAAGAACCAAGAAACAAAGTGGAACGATAAGTGCCAGGAGGCCTTTGAAAAGATTAAGAGGTACCTCCAAAATCCACCGATTCTGATGCCACCGGTGCAGGGCAGACCCCTCATTCTATACTTAACAGTGCTAGACAACTCAATGGGTTGCGTACTGGGGCAACATGATGAGTCTGGAAGGAGAGAACATGCCATCTATTACCTCAGCAAGAAGTTCACCAAGTGCGAGACAAGATATTCATTGTTGGAAAAAACATGTTGCGCTTTGGCCTGGGCTGCACGTCGCCTGAGGCAGTATATGTTGAGCCACACGACTTGGTTGGTATCTAAAATGGATCCCATCAAGTACATTTTTGAAAAACCTGCACTCACAGGAAGAATCGCCCGCTGGCAAATGCTACTATCCGAATATGACCTTTTGTACGTCACTCAGAAAGCAATCAAAGGTAGTGCCCTAGCGGAATACTTGGCGCATCAGCCCATTGAGGATTACCAATCAATGCAGTATGATTTTCCGGACGAAGATATAATGGCTTTGTTCGGAGAAGGAAAATCTCCAGACGATGAAAGGTGGAGGATGTCATTCGATGGCGCTTCTAATTTGTATGGGCACGGGATTGGAGCTGTGTTGATTTCTCCCGATAACCGCTTCATACCATTTACTGCTAGACTGAGCTTCTATTGCACCAATAACATTGCAGAATATGAAGCGTGTGTCCTAGGCATCAAAGCAGCCCTTGAATGGAAAGTCAAAAGACTCGATGTGTATGGGGACTCAGCGCTAGTCATCCATCAGATAAAAGGTGACTGGGAAACCAGGGATCCCAAATTGATTCCTTATCATGATCACATCCAAAAGATGATTGAACGGTTCGAGGAGATCACTTTCCACCATCTCCCTCGCGAAGAAAACCAGTTGGCTGACGCTTTGGCGACTTTGTCATCAATGTTCAATATCAATAACAACAAAAGTCTGACATTCATCCGAATCCAGCATCGAGATCTACCGGCGCATCATTGTGTGGCAATCGAGGAAGAGCCTGATAGTAAGCCTTGGTACTATGATATCAAACACTATATCACAAATAGAGAATACCCTTCCGGTGCCACTGAGAATGATAAGAGAACACTTAGGAGGTTATCAATGGGTTTCTTCCTAAACGGGGAGGTGCTTTACAAAAGGAATCACGACATGATCCTCCTCAGATGTGTTGCAAAAGAAGAAGCAGAAAGAATTATGAAAGACGTCCATGAAGGCTCGTTCGGAACCCATTCTAGCGGGCACACCATGGCAAGAAAAATCCTAAGGGCCGGCTACTACTGGTTGCCAATGGAGACCGACTGCTTTAACTACGTGAGAAAATGCCACAAGTGTCAAATCTACGCTGATAATATCCATGTGCCGCCTGCTTCTTTGAACGTCCTGACAGCACCATGGCCATTCTCAATGTGGGGAATGGATGTCATTGGTCCCATCGAACCTAAGGCATCAAACGGGCATCGCTTCATTCTTGTCGCTATCGATTATTTCACCAAATGGGTCGAGGCCGCTTCTTATGCCAGTGTAACCAAATCGGTAGTTGTCAAGTTCATAAAAAGAGATTTGATCTGCCGATACGGTCTGCCAAATAAAATCATCACAGACAATGGGACCAATCTGAACAACAAGATGATGAAAGAGTTGTGTGACGACTTCAAAATCCAACATCATAATTCCTCCCCGTACCGTCCAAAGATGAATGGGGCAGTCGAAGCTGCAAATAAGAACATAAAGAAGATCGTGCAAAAGATGGTAGTGACCTTCAAGGACTGGCATGAAATGTTACCTTTCGCTCTGCATGGGTACCGGACTTCTGTTCGCACGTCAACAGGGGCAACACCATTCTCACTAGTATACGGGATGGAAGCAGTTCTTCCCGTAGAAGTCGAAATACCCTCTCTGCGAGTGTTAATGGAAGCCAAATTAGAGGAAGCAGAATGGGTTCAATCTCGATTTGATCAATTGAACCTCATAGAGGAAAAACGAGTGGAAGCTTTGTGTCACGGGCAGTTGTATCAGCAAAGAATGAAGAAAGCTTATGACAAGAAAGTTCGACCCCGGCAGTTTCAGGAAGGAGATCTAGTGCTCAAGAAAATTTTGCCTATCCAAAAGGATTCCCGTGGAAAATGGACCCCAAATTACGAAGGGCCTTATGTGGTAAAGAAAGCATTCTCTGGAGGAGCCTTAATTCTCACAAAAATGGATGGTGAAGACCTCCCACTCCCAGTGAACTCAGATGCAGTTAAGAAGTACTATGCCTAAAGAAATATATGAAGAAAAAGAGAAAGATGAGCCAAGCAAAAATGAGCTCGCTAGGTTGAAAACCCGAAAGGGCGGCCTAGGCAAAAATTAGAGCGACCTGGTGGATTGAAAACTCTAAAGAGCAGTCCAGGCAAAAATTAGGGTCAATGAGTTGGACTTGGAACAAATGCAAAGGCAGTCCTCCGAAAGTTGGGTGATGGATGCTCAAGGGCATGTGTATGGATGATTGGCATTGTTACCTCCAAGATACAAACAATCAAAAGATTTGCTTTTTCTTTTTCTTCTTTCTTTTTAGTTTAAACTCTCAATGTAATTTTCAGCCAGTGTGACCTTCGGCACACTCGGTTTCCATTTGAATATTAAACTCTTTCTTCATTCTCTCACCTCCCTATTTACTTTGGGAAGATGTTTTATGGTAGATGATATTGATTTGCGAAACATGTGCATAATCGAAAGCATTATATTCATTGCGAAATTTCTAAAAATCACAAAAAAAAGGATGATCTCTCATAAAATTTGCAAAAAGGACAAACGCACAATTACTTCAGCAAATCTTAAATAACCCGCACTTTGGCACCACTGCTTGAGGCAACCCTCGTATCCCACGTCAAGAGTCATACGAGTTTGGTGATGCCAGCAAAGTCAATAAAGAGCTAAAGAGCAAAAAGAGCAAAAGAGCAAAAAAAAAAAAAAAAAAAAAAAAAGAAAAAAGCCAAGAGCAAAAGCCAAAAACAAAATCATTCCACTTTTCATCCATCATGTCATCAATTACTTAACTACATGCACGCATGCATCATTCATTGCAAGTGTCTATTAAGATAATTTTATTTTGTGTCATTAGCACAAATTCTTCAGACCCCCAGCGGTCCTCCAGAGCCCAGGCGCTCCTTCAGACCAACAATGGTCCTTCAATCCAGATCGCACGTCGCGTCAATCGAGCAACCGACGGATCATCCGGCCCCAGGCCCTTCAGACTAGCTGTGATCGCCTAAAAAACACAGTGCACGTCCTTCGTGGTTATATCAGTTCCGGACCTGATTAACCCTAATGGCCGCTCGAAAAAGGCCACCCCCAGACCGTATCTCTAGTACCATAGCTAGAAGCGCTCCTTCAGACCCATTGGTCCTTCAGGCTTAGGCATGCCCCTCAGACCCCGACGGTCCCTCAGTCGAATTCAGGTCGATGCGCCAAGCATTGATTTTTGAGCTAGACCTTCAGATCCCCAGCGGTCCCTTCAGAGCCCCAGTGCTCCTTCAGATCCCCAGCGATCCCCCAGAGCCCCGGTGCTCCCTATTTACTTTCTGTCTAAATCAGCCCAGTTTTCATAAACTTTTCAAAAAAAAAAAATACCTCAGTCTGGCCAAAATTAGCGTCTTTCTATCTTTATTTCTATTTTTCTCGAGAAATTCGGAATCCCTCCGATTTCCTAGCAAAATATAAATAAAGAGGGGCAGCTGTAATACCCTAATTTTGTCCTAACCAAAATGAGAAAATTTTATTTACTTTTGATAAAAATAATTATTTTATTTTATTTTTTCTATGTCATTATTTTATTTGTCACAAGTTTTTTTAAACACAAGAAAATATTTTTTTAGAAGTAAAGAAACAAAAAATAAGCAAAGAAGGAAGTGGGGGTCTATTAAAAAAAATAATAAGGTGCTGTCATGGATTGGGCCATCAAAAAACCCAACCCAACAAAAAAAAAAACCTAGCCAATTCGCATGGCCCAACCCCAACAAAAAAAAACCTAACCCACAACCCACAACCCATAACCCAATTCCCACCAAAACCCTAATTTTTTCCCCCTCACTCACTCAAAATTCGGCCACCCCTTTTTTAAAAAAATTAAAAATAATTTTTTTCTTTTTTTTAACCATTCCCCCCTAGCCCTAAATTGTGACCAAATTCACTCCCCACTTTCCATGCCTTGAAACTTGTTTTTTTTCTTTCCTTTTCCCACACACTTCCCTCTTCCCCATATTTCTTTCCAAATACACTCAACCTCTCTCCTCTCTCTCTCATTCCCAATTTCCTACGGCTCTACCCCCTCTCTCACACCCACATTTTATTTTATTTTTTTTCTCTCTCTCTTTCCCCATCTCTCACGCTCCCTCTTTCTCTCTTTCCCACTCCCTCATTCATCCACTCATCACACAACACTCACACACTCCATCTTTCTCTCTCTCATCTCACGGACCTCTCCCTCTTTCTCTCCTCTCACACTCAAAATTTTTCTTTTCACTCACACACTCCATCCCCACGCATACCCCTCTCTCTCTGACAAAAGAAAAAAACATCATAAACCTCTCCTCTCTCAAACCTTCACCAACTCTATCATGTCAAGTTCTTCCTCAAGTCAGAAAAAGAAAAAACTACTGTGCAAGGTATGGAGCTTTTCAGAAAAAAAAGAAGACAGAGACACCACCCTTAGTATAAATGGAGGCCATGATTTCGAAGAAGAGGAGGCTTGTTCACTTTTCTTGTTTTAGGTTCTTCCCTTTTTTCTGTTTTTTCTACTTCCTAGATTTTGTTTTCTTAGTTTAAAAAAAAAAATTTCTATTGTATTGAGAAATCTGAAGAAGAAAGCTTTGTTCTTCAACATTACCAGATCTCGTTTTTTTTGCCCAAGGTATTGTAATGTGAATTTTTTTTTAGCATATTATTGTTGTTTCTTTCTATTTATTTTGCTGTAACGTTTTATATATTATTATTGCCTTTTTTTATTTAGTTATTTTAGTTGCTGTAAATACTTTAGACACATTTTTATGTTACTGTCATACCGTTTTTTTTATTTTAATTATTGTTGTTCACGTTTTTTAAAAAAAAATATTAGTTACTGTTTTTATTTTTGTTGTTGTCACGTTTTTATATTAGTTGCTGTTTTTTTTTTTATAAATATTAGTTATTGACTTTTTTTATAAATTTTAGTTACTGTTTTTGTTATATAAATACTATTTGGTTTTTTTACATATTAGGTACTAATTTTCGGATTTAAAATAAACCTAAAAAAAAAAGGTGTTAAAAAAATGTGTTCCTTTTTTATGTAGGTACTAATATTTTCGGATTAAAAAAAAGAAAGTGAAAAAAAATGTTGTGCTTTTTTTAAATAATTTATTCTATTTTTCGGATTAAAAAAGAAAGTGAAAAAAATGTTGTGCCTTTTTTTAATAAATTATTCTAATCTTCGGATTAAAAAAGTGATAAAAAAAATGTTGTTTTTTTTAAAAAATGGTTACTAATTTTCGGAGTAAAAAAGTGATAAAAAAAATGTGTTGTTTTTTTTAAACAATTACTATTTTTCGGATTAAAAAAAAAGTGATAAAAAAATGTATTCCTTTTTTATTTTCGGATTAAAAATAAACCCTTTTTTAAAAAAAAATATTTTCTTAAAAGAAATGGTTACTAATGTCACTACCCCCTTTTTTTTAAAAAAAAAAATATAACAAATGACCATTCTTCCAAATAAACAACAAACAATGTACCCTTTTATTAAATAGTAACTAGGACAAAAAAAAAAAAATTTTCTTCATACCACTTGTTTAGTCTAGGTTTTTTTAGGAAAAAAAAAACGTTTCAAGAATCACGCGTTCTAGGGTAGAATAGTAAAAAAGGGTAATAAACCAATCAATCGTTTTTAGCGTCAAAACGCTATTTGCACCCACGGCAACCATTTTTTTAAAGCGCCAAAACGCTATTTACACCCCCGGCAACTTTTTTTAAAAAAAAAGCACCAAAACGCTATTTGCACCCCGCGTTCTCTTAAAACAGCAAACCCATCCATTTTTTTTTACAAGCCCATCTTTTCAAACACAACCTAGTTCACCAAAAAAAAACGATTTGGTCACGCTATTCACACCTCCCTTTTAATACCACTCCTCTATTATTTGCCCCCCCCTTTTATCACCTACTCCGCTTTTATCCACAACGTGATGCTTCCGAACCGTTTGTTTTTTTTCTTTCTTTCGAAAAATCGAATTTGCGCAAAAAAAAATAGGTTGTCTATAGCGGTCACTCTGGGCCTCGCTTGTTTGAACGCTATAAATACCTTCTTTTCCGAATAAGCCATTAATGACGACCACTCTGGATTTATCTGTTTGGTCACCATGAACGGCCTCTAGTTTTCCCAAACTTTTCAAAAAAATAAAAAATACCAACACACAAATATTTTCTACCCAAGAACTACGTAGCTTTGATTTCTCCATCGCACCCGGAGATACGTAGGAGCGGGGGCCCACTCCCGTCGAGCGCAAAAAACTAAAATTTTTATTAAGTCTTCTTTTCCGTTTTTTTTGCAAATAACAAAAAAGGGTAAATTAAAGTGTTTTCTTTAAACTAATTTTTCTACACATTAAATTAAAAGGTAACCTTTTTTTAGGATGTTGCGGGGTGCTTGTACCTTCCCCGCACTTAATCGACCCCCGAACCCAAAAACAAAGGTTTTTTTCAATGTTTTCCTAAAAAATAAATATTGATGGCGGCTCCATTGTTCAAAAGCAACGAAGGATCCCTCCTTCGGATTCTTCGGTCGCTACACGCGCTATCACGATTCATTTCAAAAGCGGCCAGCAAATCTCTCCCACTTTTCAGATTACTTAAGAAAGAGGCGAAGTTCGAATGGTCGGTCGAATGCGACCAGGCCCTAGATCAGCTGAAAAAGGTTTTGTTGCAACCACCCATCCTGACCACCCCAGAGCCTGGGGAAACGTTGTACCTATACCTCTCCATCAGTGATGAAGCCCTAGCAGCCGTACTGGTGCGGGAAGACGGGGAGAAGCAGAATCCCGTGTATTTTGTGAGTAAAGCACTCCAGGGACCAGAACTTAGGTACCAAAGGATCGAGAAGCTAGCTCTTGCACTAATCGTGGCCGCTCGAAGACTGAGATCATATTTCGTGGCTCATCAAATCGTCCTCAGAACAGACCAGCCCGTTCGACAGATCTTACATCGACCCGACTTAGCAGGAAGGATGATCAAATGGGCAGTAGAGCTCTCAGAGTTCGGCGTGAAGTATGAGACAAGAACGACCACAAAGGCACAAATTCTAGCAGATTTCATAGCCGAGATGACCCCGATCCAGGAAGAAAGGCCTGATCCGACCTGGACGCTATACGTGGACGGCTCCTCAAACTGCAAAGGGAGCGGGGCAGGTTTAATTTTAGAAAGCCCAGAAGGAACGACCGTGGAGGTATCCTTGACATTTTTCTTTTCTACGTCAAATAACCAGGCGGAGTACGAAGCATGTATTGCAGGACTTATGCTCGCCAGGGAGTTTAAAGCACGACGGGTCGAGCTCCGTTCTGACTCCCTGTTAGTAGTGTCCCAGATTGGAGAAACGTATGATGCCAAAGATGAAGTTTTACGGAGGTACCTCGCTAAGGTACGAGAGCTGCTCGATCATTTCGAAAGCGCAGAAGTCCGACACATCCCCAGGTCAGAAAATGGCAGGGCGGACGTACTTTCGAAACTGGCGAGTACAAAAACCCCGGGGAATCACAGGAGCGTAATACAGAAGGTACTCCCTCAACCCAGCGTCCAACTAGAAACAGCTCCAATTACCGATGTCTGTATGATCGGTCAAGGGACGATATGGATCGATCCTATCCTGAAGTACATCGTGTTGGGGGAAGAGGAAGACGACCCAAAAAAGTCTGCTCTCACACGAAGGCGGGCATCATCATACTCGGTTATTGAAGGCAAATTGTTCCGCCGAGGCTTCTCAACCCCGTTACTAAAGTGTCTGACACCACAAGAGGCCAATTATGTGTTGAGGGAAATCCATGAAGGGATATGTGGGAATCACCTAGGGGCACGAGCACTAGCCAAAAAAGCACTTCGAGCGGGATACTATTGGCCAACGATGGAGGGTGATGCCAACGAGCTAGTTAAAAAATGTGATAAGTGTCAGAAGCACGCAGACATACATATCGCCCCCCCGGTCGAATTGAACTCCATTACCGCTCCATGGCCGTTCGCGTGGTGGGGAATAGATCTTCTGGGCCCGTTCTCAGCAGCCCCAGGACAGCTTAAATACCTAATAGTAGCAGTAGACTACTTCACCAAGTGGGTAGAGGCCGAGCCCTTAGCAACTATTACCTCCAAAAACTGCTTGAAGTTCTTCAAGAAAAATATACTAGTTCGATTTGGAGTCCCTCAGGTCGTAGTCTCGGACAACGGCACCCAGTTCACTGACAAAAACTTCCAAGAATACATGTCGGAACTAGGTATCAAGCAGCGCTTCACATCGGTCGAGCACCCGCAGACAAACGGACAAGCAGAGGCCGCCAACCGGGTGATACTGCGCGGGCTGAAAAGAAGACTGGACGAATCCAAAGGGAAGTGGGCAGAAGAACTCCCCTTCGTACTATGGGCATACCGGACCACCCCACACTCCACCACAGGCGAAAGCCCATTCAAGTTGGTATATGGGGTGGAGGCACTCATCCCGGTTGAAGTTGGAGAGCTCAGTTGGAGAACTGCATATCTCAAAAACACCAATGAGAACGATCAGGGACTCAGAGAGGAACTCGACTTGGTTGAAGAGCTCCGCACCAAAGTGTCGTTAAAAGAAGCACTTGTGAAACAAGGGATGGAAACGAGACACAACTTAAAGGTCGTCCCTAGAGAATTCACCATCGGCCAGCTCGTCCTCAGAAGAGCGACGATAGGACAGAAGTTCGCAACTCAAGGTAAACTCGCTCCAGACTGGGAAGGTCCCTACCGAGTCGTCTCGAAGACGGGGAAGGGCGCCTACCAACTTCAAACCATGGGAGGCGGGGCGGTGCCAAGAACATGGAACGCGGCCAACCTCAGGCGATACTTTGTTTAAACTTTTGACTAAATTCAATTGTAACTGTATCATTGACACTTATTGAATGAATAAAGTAAGTACACCGGGCGGGACACTCTTTTCCCACTGGGTTTTTATTGAGGCCCGCCCGGCCATCACAACAGATGGTAAATTTTTATACGTTGTCTCATCCTTTTCTGTTTTCCATACAGATCCATCAACCGCCAGGCAGGTTAAAATCAAACCGAGTTTGATAAACCACTGGGCGTGTTCAGCAGTACTTAGTCGATCTAAGTAACACGAAGCGATCTTAATCGATAGTCGCAATGCCAAGGGCGAGTTAAATCTAGGGACGAACCCTGGTAAACGAACCGAAGGCTAAAAACACGAATTAAAAGAAATGAAGCGCTCCTAACCGAAAGTCGCACCCCCAAGGGCGAGTTAAATCTAGATGCGAGATCCAGTAAACTGCCCGAAGGCTAAACGAATTAAACAGAACAATTAAAATAGCAATTTCAAAGCAAAGTACATATTACAAGAGTGGGACGACTCGAAAGCCGCCCAAAAACAAAATACAAGTACTTGGAGCATATTACAAAGATTCTAATTGGAACGATCGAAAACAACCATTTCCTCCACCAAGACGTTTCCTTCCTCGTCCTCCTCAGCAGGCTTGATGATCCGACCGTCCACATAAGAATTGGAAAAATTGATAACATCCGGGTCCAGCACGAGGTCCGGGTAGACACACCGCACCTGGACTAGAGCCTCATCAAACCGCTCCTTGCAAATTGAAACAGTGGAATGAACGAGCCGATCATATTGGGAATAAGCCTCTTCCCGCTCCTTCTTCAAAATTTCAATGGTCGACCTCATCTCAGCAACCTCCAGATTCAAGCCGCTCATCTGTTCAGTCAAATCGCTAACCTTCCCCACCTCAAGCTGCAAATTCTTCTTGGCTTCTGTTAATGCGACCTGGGCGTCATCTCGCTCTTGGGTAACGATGGAGAGCGACTTCTTTGTTTCGTCAAGGGCAGCGACGGTAGGCTGAAGGGCGGCCTCTGAATCTTGCAGTTTCTTCTTGAAAGCTTCCAACTCCTCCCGAACTTTTGAGATATAAACATGAGCACGGCTAAGCTTGTCGGTTTTGTCTAAGTTATCACTCTCCAACCATAAATTTTGGGCGAGGAGAATATTACCTTTTGTCCGCTCCATTTCTCCGTGTTTCAATTTCGCGACCCGGTGAGAGCCAGCCTTGACTACCTCGGCCGCAAACAGTAGGGGGTCTTCGCGGAATCCTCTGATGATGCTCTCATCTGTCATTTCATCCAGATCGACCGCCAGGGCCGAACTCCTCTGAGGTCCTTTATGGGCCCTGGACCTTTTATGAACATGATCATCCTGGGTCAGATCGACAGTGGGAGGAGGACGTCCCCTCTTCGTCCCAACAGCAGGCGGACTACTCTCACCACCTTCAGCAGCCACAGAACCCTCAGGCACAGGGGAAAGAGTAACTGCAGGAGTGGACGGGCCAACCTGGGACCTCCTCCCTTTCTTAGCTTGTTTCATCAGCTCGGCAAAGCTTAGACCGGCCATTTCACCTGCGAAAAAAGGTAAGAACACGGTTAAAAAAAAGGGGGGGGGGGCAGGGTACGACTACCCATACCAAGGGCGACTTTGAAACCGTGATCATCGGTCGCCTTCACCAATTGGTGACATTTGATCAGACCCTCCTCCATCCAAGAAGCCAAGTTCTCAAG
The DNA here is from genome assembly GCA_039519185.1 of Astragalus membranaceus. NCBI lineage: Eukaryota > Viridiplantae > Streptophyta > Magnoliopsida > Fabales > Fabaceae > Astragalus > Astragalus membranaceus. The sequence goes on along the minus strand of CM076853.1, from coordinate 33,221,408 downwards.
CAACCTTAGAGTCTCAGTATTTTCCTCGCCAAGTTGACAGCGGGTTCTGTACGTGGCGGGCATGCGACGAAAATGAGCGTACGTCCACGCTATAGGATATTGCATGCCTGTTACTCGCCCACCGGAGTCAACCGTCCCCACCATCCGCTGAGATGCCCTGCAAACTGGGACTACCCATAGAAAAGACGACTTTCAGGGTTTGAGCGAGTCAGAAAACGGCTTGAAAATATTATAGTCCGACTGAGCCTTAAGACTCAGGTGCTCCCACCGATTCCGATCGCTGCCCGGCTCTGGCCGCCTGCTTGTCTCAAAGATTTTGAAGAAAGTTTGCCGATTGCACTCTCGCCCCATCACTCTCAATAACTGCTCGAACACCTTGATAAACGCCCACGAGTTAGGGTGCAGCTGCGAGGGTGCAACCCCAAGATAACGAAGTATACCGCGCTGAAAGCATGTGAATGGCGGACGAATCCGCACGTCACGAAGGACAGTGGCATACATGGTGAATTTTAAGGTGGCCGGAATCATCGCCACGTGTTCCGTTGAAGTAGGGCCTTCGACCGCCCACACCTGGTCCGGCGCGCCAACCAGCCCGGCAAAATACGATAACACTTGGTCCCCAGGCTTGAATATTGACGGAATCCGGCCTACCACGGCCGACGAGATCCAAGAGCGATCCTCCCCTAGAGAGCCTCTCCAATCGGCCTCCCCTCTCTCTGGGTTTGGCTGGATTACCCGATCCGTAGGGGCCGAGGACGTAGAAGGCGGATCATTACTTTCCCTCGTCTGGAAGTATATAGGGCGATCGGGTGTCGCAACATCCGATCCCTCTGCAGGAGGCGTAGAAGTGAACCCACCCTCCGAAGTCGTCCTATCTGTAGACGTCCGGGAGCTGGATGATGGGTCGGTGGAGGAAACTGGCGGGCTGCCAGGTACTTGGGCGGTCAGCTTCGTCCGCGCCATAAGAAAAGAAAACCTGCAAGAAGGGAGCATGAAAGTCAGACCATCGAAGATGACCTACGGAAAGCGGCGACATGGTCGACCCCGGGTCTGACGCCCCCTCCTCGCCCATGCTAATGTTAACAAGAAGAGAAATGCGATTTAAACTACTAGCCCAAAAGTAAAACTACATACCAGGAGCGGGATACAGTTTCGTTGCACTATGGATCACTAGAATGAGGCGATCGGAAGTTAGATCACGCCGGAGTTTGAAGTCGCTGATCGGGAAACACCGTGCCAGAGTAGCCGGAAAATAGATCGCTCGTCGGAGAAAGGAAGTCGCCCTCAGAGCAAAAAATCCGGAAAGTGAACAAATTAGCATAAGGGTGCCCCATATTTATAGGGAGGGGAAGCCAGAACGCAAAGGGACACGTCCCTTCCCCTTCTATATTGATGATCTTCCTCGAAAATTGAACCGTCATCATCAAGCGCCCCCTTTTTGAAAAGCGTGAAGCATGGTGACAGTCCCATCGAAGCGTCACGACTGTCCTCTCAAAACGTCATATCTGTCAGAACACCACGTCGCTAGGAGGTGCGAGCAGGCTCAATCGAGCGGGCACACGATCAGGTCCTCTCGACGCAGGCCAGCGCAGGCGGCCAATATGGAGGCAACCCGCCTCGTCGAAAGGAAGGGGACTCTTAGGCCTGAACCCGTTCTACCGAACGACTTCGGCCTGGGGGGCAACTGTTCTGGATTGGGCCGCAGCCCATGATGAATGCTGGACCAACCCGACCGGCCCAGTACGTAATCAGCATTACACGACTTTTGGACCGGGTCGCGACCCGTAATGAAGTTTGGGCCTATGCGAGCGGCCCAACATCGACCAGCGCCAACTCATACCCACGATGGGAGGATCTACGGTGGAGAGGAATTCTCGCAGATCCAACGGCCGCTCTCAGCACCCAGGTGCTATATAACGAGACCCTGACATCATATGAAAGGTACGTTTTTAACCTGTATTACTAGACAAAATCACCCCACTGACTTGGACGTTGGAGTGCCATCGCAGGTACACCCCGAGGGAGCTCTGCACGCGGCCAGCTTACGCACAGGAACGACCTCAGTATCTAACACCAAGCTCCCCCGACAGCACGAGCATCAACAGATTCATTTCAACAAAAGGACCGATCGCTCAGAGAAGAGTCCGGTTCAGGTGGGTATAGATAAAACTTCACCATCCTTTAAAGTTCATCCACCACGTGAAATAATAATAATAATAATAATAATAATAATAATAATAATAATAATAATAATAATAATGTGAACCATACGATAAGGAAGCTAAGAAAGTGCATCATGTTTAAAGGTTACCATTTAAATTTATATACCGTATACTAGTAGTTTAAGCAATACTTACGAAACCAATTATATAGCAAACAAGTAAGTTACACCATCTTGTTTATTGCTTTGTTTTCTTTGTTATATGTGGCCCTTGGCTTGTTTACTATTGCTATTAATTTGTTGCTCTATTTTCTTTTTTTTAGATAAGCAAGCAATATATTAAAGGGGGGCACTAGGGGTGCACCCAACCCTTACAATATTATGGGAAGGGGAGAGGCCTCCTTAAAACCTCCCTGGGCCAAAACCCTTTGGGAAAAAGACCCAGGCAGGAAAAAGAGAACCACAAATAGGGGGGAAATTACAAAGATGATAAACACCCCAAGGGGCAATTACACCAATCCGAATAAGTAACCCCGCTATTTCTCCCATTCCGAGCAACAAACCAACACCAGGATACATACTTGATGGAATAGATAACAGAGTTTGCATTTGCCACTACGCCTTTGAATAATATCCTATTCTTGCAAGCCATATTTGCCACATTGTTGCAACCCAGAAGATGTGATGAAGCCTACGGACCTTCTTTCCTACTACCAATTTACTCACCTGCTGGAGAGTAACAAGGACTTCGCTTCCCACTCCACCATCAATGTTTAGCCAACCAAAAATACCACGCCAAACCGAAAGAACAAAGGGGCACCTGCAGGAAATATGAGCAACCGATTCTACTTCACCAAAACAGAAAACACAGCTCAATTCGAGGGCTGATGACAGTACACCTCTTCTGAACAAATTTTCACGAGTTGGCAACTTGTTGAGCAATAACCTCCAACTAAAGATTAAAACCTTTGAGGGCAAATCGTTCTTCCATATCAATCTACATGCCTCGGTTACGGGATCATCAACAACCGAGACGCTTCCTCTCAAATAATTACCCAACCAAGCGTAACAAGACTTAACCGTGAAGCCCCGAATCGAATCTGGTAGCCACATCCATCTGTCCGGACTGTTCTGTATCAGCTATACACCAGTTAGCAGCTCAATTAAATACTGCACAGCTTCGGGTTCTGCAGATGCTGCTGATGCGGACCAATCCCAATCCCAGCGCCAACCCGAAACACCCCACGAGCCCATCTCTGCTACCGTATGATCTTTCCTATTGCTGGCCTCCATCACCGAGGGAAAAAGAGAGGCAAGAGTCTCCGTACCAACCCATTTATCTGTCCAAAATCTGACTTTGGAACCATTTCCTATTTTCAATTTACACACATTGTTGAACCAGTTATTTTCCAACTGTGACCCGTCCCCTAGGAGCAACAAATCGCGCCACCACAAGGATGATTTCCTCCCTGATAGCATATACGTTTATGAAATTTTTTCACTTTTTACAAATTTTTTTTATGTTTTAGGTAGTAGGAAATCTACATACTTTGCAATTTTGCTTTATTAAGGAGTTTAAAGATGAAAAATTGAATTATTTGTGTTAATTGGTGCTGTATTATGTATATGTGTTATTTACATGTTTTTTAATGATATTTTTATTATATTCATAGAGTCTTACTAGTCTACGACTTGAGCCCACAAATCGAGTCTATGGACCCCTCACGAGTCTATGTAGCCTCTCGAGTCTGACAACCTTAATTGTTGTAAAGAACTAGTTTGTGAATGCATTTTTTTGAAAATGTATACACTACAAGAAAATCGACGATTTCCGACGGAAAAATCCGTCGCAAATGCGGTGAAATCCGTCGCAAACGGATGTTTCCAACGGAATTTCCGACCAACGGAATTTCCGACGGACAAAAATCTGTCGCAAATCGTTTCCGACGGATTTTTTCGTCGCAAATGTCTCCATCGCAAAGTCGTCGTAAAATCCGTCGCAAATATCCGTGGGAAAGTCGTCGCACACTCTGACACCTTTCCGTCGCAAATTATTTAAAATTTCTTAAATTACAGTCGCAAATTTAGTAATTATCCATTGAAATTCCGTCGCAAATTCCGTCGGTACGCATAAAATATTACATTCTTGGAAAATTGGCCAATTACAATGCCATTTCAATTTGCAACACTTCCCTGCCAATTCAATTCAGACTCAAATCCACCAATTCAATTCAATCCAATCCAAAACCATTAAAAGTGTCAAACATACATAAACTACTCTAATGTTAAAAGTGTCATTTCTATTTGCAACACTTCTCTGCCAATTCAATTCAGACTCAATTCCACCAATTCAATTCAATCCAATCCAAAACCATTAAAAGTGTCAAACATACATAAACTACTCTAATGTTAAAGTGCCATTTTTATTTGCAACACTTCCCTGCCAATTCAATTCAGACTCAATTCCACCAATTTAATTCAATCCCATCCAAAACCACTAAAAGTGTCAAACATACATAAACTACTCTAATGCTAGAAGTGTCAATCCAACCCACCAACTTAGTTAACCTTAAACTACACTAATGTTAAAAGTGTCAATCCAATCCGCCAACTTTGTTAAAAGTGTCAAACATACTAAATATCAAAACATACCACTAAAAGTGATACATAAACTAGCTAATGTTCCATAAACTCAAAAAATTCTGACATAGCATCTTCAAGTCCAACTCTGAACAAAATACCTAACAAATCAAAAACGATAATGATTACTATATAGTATAATTCATAAAACTAAGATATTTTACACATTAATTGAAACATAAATTACCTATGTGCCGTCAATAACCTTTCTCATAAGTGTAGTCTCTGTGATCTCGTTGTGTCCATCATCTGCAGCGTCGTCCTGGTCATGCTGGGCGTCCTGGTCCCGCTGGGCAGGCTGGTCCTGCTCGGGCGGCTGCCAATCAGGTGGAGGTACTGGAATCCCAGAATGGTTAAATACGTAGTCAAGAAGTTGTTACTGTCGTGAAACCTGCTCCTGCTGTCGTGCAAATTGGTTTGTCAATGACTGGATGATCCTAAGGGCCTCAGGGGACAGGCTCTCACTCGTCGAAGCTCCAGAGTCTAAATTATTGCCATATATGCCTCCTGTCCCATACAGACGACTCTTATTGGGCCCTCCAACAGTTTCCTGCCACAACAACCGCTTCAACTTCTCCAACTCAGCGGGGTCTATTGGTATATCTGACTGAGACAACCGCCATTGAAACTCCTGTTATTAAATGCACACAAAAATACCAAAAGAATCTAAATTAAATAATTGAGACATAAAAATATTTTATAATGATATCATACTCAAAGTCCTATTTGTAAACTAAATTAAATAATTGAGACATTTCTGATTGATTATTGCTATAATGATATCATTCTCAAAGTCCTCTCTAAATTATTCACTTATAATGTGATCAGCTATATATGCTCTTCGTTATTCACACCCAATTTATCAAACCATAAACCAATATGAAAACATAACATAACAGAGGAAAACAGTGTCCACTAATTAGCAACCGAGTTTCTAATATTAAAGATTGGAACTCCAATAATGCTAATGAGATAGAAAGCATAAATCAGAAATATAAATTCAGCCCTAGAGAGACTAAAATCGGAAATATACCTGAGTAATGCGAGCACGCTCCTCTACAAAGTCGCCTGTGCCCCTCCTAATGTGGGTGTGGCGATGGAGCTCATCTACATGTGGTTTCCGCCCTAACTTCTTGGACTATAATTAAAAATATAAGTTTGTAAACGGTGAATTATAATGACATAAGGAAAAGATAAGTTTAAGTATATACCAATCTCTCTGCATGCTGCAACATGGAGATAAAGCCTCCAATGTGCAAGCTTCCTCCTTTTTCCGATGCCCTATTCGTCTTATTCTGCTCACAGTTAGCCAAGAATTTTGGATCTTTCCAATGTTTTTGTAGCCGATCATAGACTAGATCTCCCATCCAATCTGGTCGCCTCCCCAGCATGCGGACACCTCTGAGCATATCAGTGAGTCGAAGAGCAGCTTTCTTATGAAAAAGATCCCAAACGGCGGCCTCCTGTGACTTACGCCATCCAACTTTCTTCTACATTGTGAAAACATTTACAAGACAATGTGGTTATCAAGTAGTCCATGGATAATGGTATAACTCGCGAATAGTCTTTCTGATAGCCTCTGCGACAGGCTTAGAAGGAAGAAACCTGTGAAGTTAAAACAAGTGAAGCGATTAAAACACATTATATATATATGACAAAACAATAATAAAAAAAATTATAAATAACTTTATATACCCTCCACTCTCAACACGGATGATAGGTCGCCCGTCGCGTAACTGAATCTCAACCTCAAGATCCGAAGCCCCCCCCCCCTCAACATCATGAATCTGATCATCATCAGGTATCACATCATCTCCAGGTGAAAATGCCTCTGTCGATGATGGTGAAGGAGTAGGCACTAGCGAAGGGGTAAAAGTAGATATCGGACAAAAGCCAGGTACTGGAATCCTTCGATATGGAGGAGTCTATGACAGTGGAGGAGTCACCCGTGCAGATGAAGTATGACCAGGTACATCTCGGGGAGATGGAGTAGGTGACGGTGAAAGAGTCACCCGTGTAGATGAACTAGAGCCAATATGCAAGGACCTAACTCCAGAGGTCTGCTGTGGCATATGAAAGGACCTAACTCCAGAGGTCTGCTGTGGCATATGCAAGGACCTAACCCTCAGAAGTCTGATGTTGCGTCTGTGTCGGAGGACTCTGCAATGATCTCACTCTACCTGCATGTGCTGGGCGTGTCTGTGTAGGGGTAAATGTCGTAGGCATCTCTGAATAGTCATGTGTGTCCTCAATACATATCACCCTCTTACGACGAGGGGATCCAGGGACAACTTTAGACTTCCCCTTATGATCATGGGGGGTCTGGGTGGCGAAGAATCACCTCCACCTGATGCCATGCTGCAGAGGAAACTGAACATAAACATAAATATAAACATAAACACAAACAATTCAAAAACATAAACATTACTTCTAAAATAATTCATGAAACAATTCACATACAATTCAAACACAAACATAAATTACAAGACATTAGAAAACACTAGGATTAATTATCTATCTATCTATATATATATATATATATATATATATATATATATATATATATATATATATATATATATATATATATATATCTAATCTTCTGGCCATTCATCATCTTCATTATCTTCATCAATTGGAACCTCATGTGAGTCTTCTCCTTCCAAGTTGTTTGGATCCACTTCTTCACCATAGCTTTCCAAATCACGTAAGTTATAAACGGGTTCAACTTCATTAACTTCGTTTACAGGTGACATATCATCCGTCTGATAGGGAACTTCTTCCACCGGCTCATCTGCTTCAATGCGACCCCTTGGCTTTGTCTTTATTGCAACACACCAACCTCGCTTGTCTCTTTGAGTTGATGGATAAGGAACATAGTACACTTGTCTCACATTCTGTGCCATTATAAACGAATCATACACTGGATATCTTTTGTCCATTCGTATGTCCACTCTGTTATACTTCTGATCTACTTTGGTGCCTCTAGCTAACGGATCAAACCAGTCCCAATAAGATAGCACTATAGTTTTAGTATAGTCTAACACATTGTTCTCTAGCTCATAAATGTGTTGGATTACACCGTAATAATTATCTTCTCCTCCTTCATTGACCCCTTTTACATAAACTTTGCTGTTAATTGTTGCTTTGTATTTCGTCCATGAGTGGGTATGAAACTTGTAGCCATTCACGAAATATGTGTGATAATCTTTCACATTTGAATGAGGACCATGAGCTAAGTTTCTCAAGTGTTGATTGATTGGAGTTGGTTCCTCGCAGTAAACCTACGTATGTGACATACAAATAAGTTATTTCATGAGGAACACATGATTAAGGTTGAGGAACAAGTAACTCAACACTTACTTGTTGTTTAAACCATGCTGGAAAATTTTCATATATATGAGCAGATGCTTGATCATCTCTTACGTCTTCAGACAACAAGAATGATCTGATCAAATTAGATAATACGTGCTAAATGAGCTGATAGATATGGGCAATTAATTGAATGAAAATATTGATATACATACTCAATGTATGGTTTAACTTCGGTGCAATTGTTCAACACATGAACATGAGCTGACTTATACTCCGCATCCGTTAACCAATGAATCGACTCCTTCTCATATTGGCCGAAGACCGATAACATTAATGGGTGTCTAACACAATCATTTTGCATTTCATTCCTTTTATTTCTCAACGTGAAATCGGTGAAATAATGTGAGCAAAAGTGGGTTGTTAGGTATGACGCACAAATCGATCCTTCAACCCTCGCCTTGTTTTTCACCGATCGTTTAGAATCACCCATGAATCTATAAAACAACTTGATTAGATGGAAAATTATATTTACATCAAATGAAAAAAATGAATTAGTTCTCAAAATGATACCTTTCAAATGGATACATCCATCTGTACTGAACCGGTCCACCAAGTCTTGCTTCATATGCTAGATGAATGAAATGTTCTGTTCCATCCTATAGCGACCGAAAAATCTGGGTGAGGATTCCTCCAAGGTTCAAAAAATGAAGCCGCCACCAAAGTTTAATTATAAGGGCAGATATTGGAAAATCCCTTTTGGAATGGATAAGGGTCCTCGAGACCAGATAAGGGTTCGGGAGTCGGTTATGCGTGGGGAAGGTATTAGCACCCCACGACATCCTTCCTAAGGAAGGTTACCTGCTAACTAGTTGTAGGAAAGAATATTAATTTTGAAAATATTTATTTTACCCTTTTATTGTGAATTGAAGAGAAAGAAGACTTAATAAAAATTTTAGTATTTTGTGCTTGACAGGAGTGGGCCCCTGCTCCTACGTATCTCTAGGTGCGACGGTGAAATCAAAGCTACGTAGTTCTTGGGTACAAAAAGTTTGTTGGTTGGTATTTTTTAATATAGGGGTTTTAGGATTATTGAGCTGTACAGCTCATTCATCCTAGAACGATGACTAACCCGTCCGTACGTTCGACTTAGTCCCCTATTTTATAAAAATGGAGTTTTTGGAGTTTGGAAAATAGTTTGATGTGTGTTGGTTTGGTTTTATTGGAATAGGGATTTTAGGACTCTTGAGCCGTACTGCTCATTCATCCTAGAACGCTGACTAACCCGACTGTACAGTCGATTTAATCCCCTATTTTGAAAATTTGATTTGTGGAAAGAAAGGTGTTTGTGTTTATTTTGATTTAGAAATTGTTTGTTTTAAATAAGGATTTCAGGACATGATCCGTAACGGTTCATTAGTGACCTAAAAAGCAGACTAACCCGACTGTAAGTCGACTTAGTCCCCTATTTATATTTTTTGAAAATGAAATATTTATCTATTTATTTTTATAGGTTTTTTGTAAAAAACGAAAAGAGGGGGTGTAGTAGTAAAATGGGGTGCAGTTTGCAAGAAGAGAGTTGTATTATTAAAACTGGGTGTGAAAAGCAGCAACCCAGTTTGTAGACTGGTCCACGAATTCATGGGCTTTTCAGGGGGAGGCGTAATATGAAAAACGAGTGGTGTAAGTAGCAATCTGTTATTTTTTTTTTAAAAGAAAATTAAAAGGGAGTATATAGGGTAACAAATAGGGTTTGTTAACCCTAATTTCAATCTCTCATCTTCTAGCGCCGCATCTGATCTTTCTTTGGAGAGAGAGTGCGAAATGAGATTTGCGGAGAGGGAGAGAGAACGAAGGAGGAGCGGGGAAAAGAGGAAAGAAGAGGGTGAGGAACGAAGGTGAGGGACGACCGATTACCACATCGGTCCGTTCGTGGACTGCAGCCGAGGTACGAACGACGGCGGCGACTGCGCCGTCCCATCGCCGGTGAGGGTGGAGAGTTTATGGTTGACGACGCTAAGGGGGGGGGGATCAGACGCGATGATGGAGATGGTGGCAGTGGCTATGTTCTAGTTCGGTTTGAAAGATCGCAGGGGAAGAGGAATGTCGACGACTCAGTTGGGGATGGCTGATGGCGGTGTTTGGAGCGAACGGCCACCGTCTACGGTGGCCGGAACTAATGGGTAAGGCTTCGGTTCCTATTGGTTTTTTTATATATCTTTTCCTTTCTCTTCACTCTTCTACTCTGATTCCTTTTCTTTATATGTTTTGTTTCTCTGGGTGGTTCACGGCCAACGACGAGAAGACGACGGCGAGCCTTACAGCGGAGTTCACTGACGGTGACAATGTGGCTGGGGAGGACGACCACCGTCTACGGTGGTCGGAGCTAAAAGTGGTAAGCTTCGGTTCTGATTCCTCCTTTTTTGTATATCTTTCTTTTGTGATGAATCTGTCTCCTAGTGTCTAACCTAATCTCTACTTGTTCTGGATTGCTAATTCTGTGTTGCTAATTCTATGTTCTAAATTATTTACGGTCACTGATTATGCTTGATTTATTTTTTATTTACATATAGACAACTTTGACATTGGTATCAGATTGTTACATTTTTATACTAGCCAAACTGAAACATCAACATATGAATGTCTAATAAATTTTATTTATGGAACCAACCTTTTACTGCAGCCTCTGAACTTCTTTTGTTATTGATCTTTACTGGCACCTTTTGCTGGCTGCTACTGCCTATTACTGCTGCGGCCTTTCTTTGTTTCAGAATTTTTTGGTGTTTTGTGATTAGGGTTTCAGCTTGAAAACCTAAGCTTTTGCTCTGAATTTCTGTGTATTTTCCATCCATTTTCGTGTCTGTGAGTTGTTGATTTTATAGGCATTTTTTAGGTTTTTGCCTTAACTTCCTGATTCTGATCTGATTTTATTTCCTATTTTGCAGGTTTTGGGCTTGGGTTGGAGAAGGTGGGTACTTGGTGAGCAAGGAAAGGAGCTAGGGTTCGGCTGCTGATCTTTGTATTTTTTAATTTTCTTTTTTTTTATTTTTTTGGTATTTTTTGACTATTTTGTATTTGTTTTTTGTATTTTTGATTTTTTTGGATTATTGTAAATTAAATTTTAATTCTGATTTCATTTAATATTTTTTGGTGATTTACAATTTATATTTTTATTTTTAAAAATTAAGTGAATAAAAACAAAGTGAAATTGGGCCAGAACCAAGAACGAAAATCGGACCCAATCAAACAACGCGTTAACATGAGGCCCAATTAGAAGAAACAGGCCCATTACAACACATTATTAAAGGTAGGCCCAATTAGAGTAAGTTGCTAAAATCAGGCCCAATTAAAACAAAATTCGTCGATAAGCCCAATTACGAAAGCACATGCCCAATTAGATTAAAAGGTATCTCAGTCCAATCAAACAAAATACTAAGTGTTGGTCCAAATGAGACAACATCGAATGAGCCCGAAAACTTTTTTCGTAGTGATGTCACCTGGGACTTATGACACGTGAACTAAATTAAAATGCTTACGAAAAAAAGTGATCGGACAAAATTGGGGTATGACACATCCTAACAAGGTCAACATCTCTTAAAGATGCAGAACACAAATCCTTAAAAAAATTGATTCACTTCAATTAGCGGATTTAGAACATGCGCGGGTAAAGAACTAAATGCAATAGGGAGTAAACATTCCATGAATACATGACAATTATGGCTTTTCATCCCAATCATTCTTCTCTTGTTCACATCAACACATCTTGCCAAATTAGAAGAATATCCATCTGGCATTTTGAGTTCTTTTATCCACTGATAAACTGAATTTGTTTACTCGAGAGTTAATGAGTAACATGCTTTGGGTTTGAGCATCTTTCCGTTAGTTTGTGGCTTCAAATTTAAGTCCTTTCGATTGCAGTAAAGAGAAACGTCCAATCTCGTCTTATCATTGTATGCTCCATACAATGTGGACATGCTAATTTACCATGGGTTTGCCAACCAGACAACATGCCATAAGCAGGGAAGTCATTAATGGTCCACATCAAAGCGGTTCTCATCATAAAATTCTCCTTCCGTGCGTAATCATAAGTCAAGACCATTCCACAACCTCTTCAAATCATCAATGAGTGGTTCTAAATATATGTCAATGCTTGCTTTTGGATTTTCGGGGCCAGGTATCAAACAAGTCAAAAACATGTAAGGTTTAGTCATACACATCTCAGGGGAAAGGTTGTATGAGGGTAACAATAACGGGCCAACAAGAATATGGTGAAGCCGATGCTTGGGTATATGGCGTAAAACCATCAGAGCATAACCCAAGTCATGTGTTGCGTGGATCCGCGGCAAAATTAGGTTGTACCCGATCAAAGTGTTTCCATGCTTCCCCATCAGACGGATGGCGCAATACGCCAGGACATCTATTCTCAAAATGTCACGTCATTTTCCCTACGGTGTGCTCAGATGCAAACATTCTCTACAACCTTGGAATTATTGGCAAGTAGAACATTGACTTCACTGGAACTGGTTTACTATTCCCCCTTTTGCAAGCACGATACCTCGGCGCATTACAAAATTTGCATTCAAGTAGCGCATCATCATTTTTCCCAAACTCATTATCATAATACAACATGTAACCTTTCGGACAACAATCAATCCTTCTAGCTTCCAATTCCAACTTAGAAACTAACCTCTTAGCCTCATAAAAAGTCTTTGGCAAAATTTTTATTCATAGGTGTCACGGCTGACATGATATCACATGTCAAGTCCATTCCCACCTCAGAAGTATTACTCAATGATTTGAGAGGTAAAAGCTTTGCACAAATTGATAACTTTGAGTTTGATGGCCCTTCAAACAATGGCTTGTTTGCATCTAACAACCGCTTATAAAATGTCTGTGCTTGCTCATTCGGAAGCTCATCCATGTTATCGTACTGCTGCTCCTCAAATGACAAATTCACCCCAAGACCGTCACAAATCATGTTCTGCATCAAGTCGATTTGTTCACCACATCCTATAACCACGGAATTACTTGAAGCACTCCTGCAATTTTCGCCAACCAATAGGACGACATCAAACCCTTTTTCACCATTTGTAACACCCATTTCTACCCGGTAATTTATACAAATTCAGAGTTGCAAAATCTCCAACGAACAAATGGAGTGCTACACTTTCGACTTAAAAAAAACATAATCAAATCACCTGTAAAATCAGATACATAACATTCTGATTCGGATGAACTAATAAACAAATCTGTGTAGTCTTTAAAAATAAGTCAACTTTCGTTACTACGCAGCGGATTCACAAAAAAAAAAATTCAATTCAAAGTAGTCGTGGCATCTTTACCCAACTTAGGACAACTCAGAAATAGCAAAACTCTTGATAGCAACAACTTTAAATCCCAACAATAAAATAACATAACAATAAGGAAAACATGCGTTCATCCCCCCCGAGTGCTACGTATCAGAGCGACGACACCGACTCGAACTAATGAAGGTAAACAGCCTTCATTCGCGATTACCTGCACGTTACCAACAGGGGGTAACATTCAAACAGAAGGGGTGAGATGTCGAACCATATAATAGGACATATGAAAAAGAATATATTAGATTCAGGAAATGTAAATTCACCACTTCACAGCTATCAAACAACTTCAATCATCACGAGTTTCAGCATTTGAAATGTGCCAAGAATTTGAAATTTCACACAACACACCCCATATGCGCACACAAGCAACACTTCCAGCAACAGTTTCAGCAACACAAATCAAACATATGGCGCCCTAGGCGCCCATGCCACAACCAAAAATGGATTTTCAGTCACAAATCATGAAGATCACATATATATATATATATATATATATATATATATATATATATATATCTAATCAACATGAAATTACACATAAATCAAGGACATGAATTGATCTAGGGCAACCCTAACTTACAACCTATCATGAACATCTATTATATAGAAAGATAGAACTCCCCTTACCTCGAATTTGAAGAACGGAAGCCCTAGAGACAGTCACGAACAAAACCACAGCAACAAGATCACGTCCTTCTTCCTCTTGAGCTCGCGGCCTCCTTCCTTCTTTCCCTCCTCTCCACGCGACTCTCTTCTCTCTTCTCCTTTCTTTCTACGGTGCTCTCCTCTCTCTCTATTCTCTATTCTCAATTTCGCAAAATGCCAACACCAAAACCCTAGCCTCACAAGACCTCACCACTTCGCATATCATATGGATCATGGGCTTGGGCTTTTCACTTAAGCCCAAGTTCATTCAAGTGGTGCCTCCTTTTCCTAATACCACCAACATAAAAATTAATATAATTTTAATTAATTAAATTATACCTGATCGTACCTTGACCAATAGAAGGACCTGGGTCGTTGAGGACCTGGGTCGTAGAGGACCTGGCTGGAACCAAGGGTCTTGGCCGCACGGAAGGACCTGGCTCGGTCGCTGATGGAAGGACCTGTGAGGAAGGACCTGGCCTGGACGATGAGGACCTAGCTGGAACCTGGGGTCTTGGCCGCACGCGGGTGGTACCTGCAATGACACTCCGACGCTCTAGTCAGTGTGACGCTCGGGCAGGATTCACAAGGTGAGATAACGTACCTGATTCTCGGGATTTGTGCTGGTTTTATAGCGGCACAGGCGCTCTGGCCATATCTTGTGGAGCACGCCAAGTTGGGCCGTGTTGGGCCTATTGGACTGTACTGGGCCTTGAGCCCACTCCGGAATAGTTTCCCCCTAAGCCTAGGTCGCCAGCGGGCGGGCTGAGGCTTGAGTCGTTGACCCCGAGTAATGCCGTAAGCGGCCGGGTTGCATTGCGCACTCGGTCTCCATCTCTTGAGGTGTGTTGTCGCCGCCACACCAAGTCACGGTCTGGATTGAAGTCTAGGCACTGGGTCGCTCGGGACCAAAACCTATCCAGGGGCCGACCTACAGGGAGCGACTTAGCGTAAACCGTTGGGGGTGTGGTCGCTGCCACTCGTATGGGAACGTGGTCGCTGCCATTCACACTGGGATGTGGTCGCTGCCACTCATGATGGGACGTGGTCGTTGCCACTCCTATTGGAACGTGGTCGCGGCCACTCACTTTGCTTGGGCCATTAGATGGCGCTCGCTTTGGGCCATTCGATGGCACTCTTAGTAGGCCGCTCGGGACCTTGGGGCCATTCGATGACACTCGTTGTAGGTCGCTCGGGATCCTACGTTCGATTTGATCAACACGGTGATCTATTTTGGGCCAACTCGGTGGCACTCGCTTGTGTCAATGCGGTGACACCCGATGTAGGTCGCTCGGAGGCCTACGTTTGATTGTGGGTCATTCTGACCCTTGGGCCACTTCGATGGCGCTCGATGTAGGTCGCTCGGCGACCTACGCTTTGTGGGTTATTCAAACCCTTGGGCCACTTCGATGGCGCTTGATTGTGCCAACTCGGTGACACTCGTTTGGGCCAACTCGGTGGCACTCGTTGTAGGTCGGGCGCCCCACTTGAACGACCAGAAAGGGGCGTAGAACGCCCGAATCTGATTTTGACTCCAACACGAAAGCTATAGCTCTACTTCTCAGCTTTCCAACGCATGCTCACACGCCCCCATCGGGTGAACGTGGACGAAATCATGGTCTCCGAGCTAGGCAGACCTTCTGGGTCGCTCACGGGCGACCAGCTTTTGTGCGTCCCACTTTGGGCGACCATAAACGGGTGGAAGACGCCCGTATTGGATCTTGACTCCAACATGAAAGCTGTAGCTCTACTTCTCAGCTTTCCAACGCATGCTCACACGCCCCCATCGTGGACGAAATTAT
Source organism: Astragalus membranaceus (assembly GCA_039519185.1). NCBI lineage: Eukaryota > Viridiplantae > Streptophyta > Magnoliopsida > Fabales > Fabaceae > Astragalus > Astragalus membranaceus. Next base: position 33,205,485 of record CM076853.1, on the reverse strand, counting down.
GGTCTCCGAGCTAGGCAGACCTTCTGGGTCGCTCACGGGCGACCAGCTTTTGTGCGTCCCACTTTGGGAGACCATAAACGGGTGGAAGACGCCCGTATTGGATCTTGACTCCAACATGAAAGCTGTATCTCTACTTCTCAGCTTTCCAACGCATGCTCACACGCCCCCATCGGGTGAACGTGGACGAAATTATGGTCTCCGAGCTAGGCAGACCTTCTGGGTCGCTCACGGGCGACCAGCTTTTGTGCATCCCACTTTGGGCGACCATAAACGGGTGGAAGACGCCCGTATTGGATCTTGACTCCAACATGAAAGCTGTATCTCTACTTCTCAGCTTTCCAACGCATGCTCACACGCCCCCATCGGGTGAACGTGGACGAAATTATGGTCTCCGAGCTAGGCAGACCTTCTGGGTCGCTCACGGGCGACCAGCTTTTGTGCGTCCCACTTTGGGCGACCATAAACGGGTGGAAGACGCCCGTATTGGATCTTGACTCCAACATGAAAGCTGTAGCTCTACTTCTCAGCTTTCCAACGCATATTCGCATGTTTCAATCGGGTCAACACGACCTACGTTATGGCCTGCAGACTAAGGGCGAGATTCCTCTTCCACGTTTCGTTTGCGCTTAAATTCGTTTAAGCGTCTTTGGATCGTCCCTGCTCTTTAGGTCGTCCAACATCTTAGGTCGCTGAACCAGCATGGTCGATGCCCGCGTCTGGGGCGGTCTTCCGTGTGGAGCCATAGTCGAAGTAGGACAGCGCTCGGGCCTCCCACTGTGGTCGCCAATTGATCGTACCTTGACCAATAGAAGGACCTGGGTCGTTGAGGACCTGGGTCGTAGAGGACCTGGCTGGAACCAAGGGTCTTGGCCGCACGGAAGGACCTGGCTCGGTCGCTGATGGAAGGACCTGTGAGGAAGGACCTGGCCTGGACGATGAGGACCTGGCTGGAACCTGGGGTCTTGGCCGCACACGGGTGGTACCTGCAATGACACTCCGACGCTCTAGTCAGTGTGACGCTCAGGCAGGATTCACAAGGTGAGATAACGTACCTGATTCTCGGGATTTGTGCTGGTTTTATAGCGGCACAGGCGCTCTGGCCATATCTTGTGGAGCACGCCAAGTTGGGCCGTGTTGGGCCTATTGGACTGTACTGGGCCTTGAGCCCACTCCGGAACAGTACCCAATAAATTAATTTAAATTCCTAAATACTTAATTAAATAAATTAATTAAATATTTAGGGTGTTACACAAGCTCCCTTGGTTTTGCCTCTTGGTTCTCCCGCAACCGTAACCGCTATGCTACGTGATCTCCCAAATCCTTATTTCTTCTACTGATAAAACCTAAACTAACTTCTTACTGCCACTTATACCCCTCCTTTTACTATTCAAACTAATAAGTATAATAACATTATTATTCTATTTAGTCTTATGCTCCACTCTCTACACCCCCCAATCTTACTACTCCTAACATTAAAATAGACCCATGTAAAATAATATATTATTACTCTAATATTATTTTCTACAACTTAATCAACCTATTAATTAAATGCTAACCAACGTAGCTACTATACCAATAGTTCCCAACTTCAACAATTTCCCACACCTAATTCCGAAATAATTCAATTAAATATCGGGCGTTACAACTCTCCCCCACTTAGAACATTTTCTTCCTCGAAAATTTACCTGATTCGAACAGCTCGGGATAGAATTCCCGCATCTTGCTTTCCAGCTCCCACGTCATGCTTTCTCCGGCAGCTCCTAACCAGACTACTTTCACCAAGGCGATCTCATTGCCTCTTAGAGTCTTCACCTCATGATCCTCGATTCGTACAGGCATTGTCTCCACAGTCAGATTATCCCGTACTTGCACATCATCCTTGTGAATTACATGAGATGGATCTGAAATATAATTTCGAAGTTGTGACACATGAAACACATCATGTAAATTCGAAAGGTTAGGCGGTAAGGCCACTTTATAAGCAACATTCCCAACTTTTTCTGAAATCTGATACGGACCAATAAAACGAGGAGTAAGCTTCTTAGACTTCAAGGCGCGCCCAACACCGGTCACCGGTGTGACTCTCAAAAACACATGATCACCCGCTTGAAATTCTAAATCCTTCCTTCGCTTATCATGACAACTCTTCTGTCTACTTTGCAAAGTTTTCATCTTCTCCCGAATCAACTTCACCTTCTTAGTAGTCTCTCGAACAACTTCGGGTCCAAGTACTACACTTTCTCCAGATTCATACCAACATAAAGGAGTCCTACATCTCCGACCATACAACGCTTCAAAAGGTGTCATTCCAATACTAGAATGGTAACTGTTATTATAAGTGAAATCTATCAATGAAAGATAGGTATCCCGCGAACCTCCTTGCTCAAGAACACACGCTCTCAACAAATCCTCCAACGACTGAATAGTCCTCTCTGTCTGACCATCCGTCTGAGGGTGATACGCCGAACTCAATCTCAAGTTAGAACCCAACTCCCTTTGCAAACTCTTCAAAAAATCAAAAGTAAACCTCGGATCTCTATCCGAAACGATACACAGAGGAACACCATGCAGCTTTACAATCTCTCGAATATAAATCTCTGCCAACTTCGGTACTGGATATGTGATGGCAATAGGAATAAAATGAGCCGACTTCGTTAGCCTATCAACAATCACCCAAATCGCATCATGCCCTCTTGCGGTATTAGGCAATCCCATCACAAAGTCCATTGAAATACTATCCCATTTCCATTCTGGAACCTCTAACGGTTGCATCAACCCTGCAGGCTTCTGATGTTCAACTTTCAACTTCTGACAAGTTAAACATGCATACACAAACTGCGCTACATCACGCTTCATCCCTGACCACCAAAACAAATTCTTCAAGTTCTGATACATTTTAGTAGCTCCCGGATGGATACTCAACTTACTCCTATGACTCTCTTCGAGAATCGCTTTCTTCATCTCTGCATCGTCAGGAATACAAACTCTATTGCGGAACCTCAACACACCTTGCGCATCCAACTTGAAATCATTATTCCCAGACTGATCGATTCCAACCATTGAATCCACCAGTTTAACATCCAACTTCTGAGCTTCTCTGATACTGTCCAGAAAGTCATTATTAATCTTTAACATCCCCAACCTAACACTCTGTGGTGTCACTTCGCAAACCAAACTCATATCTCTGAACTGTTCAATTAATTCCAACTCCTTAACCATCATCGCTGACATATGTAAGGTCTTTCGACTTAAAGCGTCAGCCACGACATTAGCTTTTCCTGGATGATAATTCAATCCGAAATCATAATCTTTTAATAACTCCAACCACCGTCGTTGCCTCATATTCAATTCCTTCTGGTTAAATAAATACTTCAAACTCTTATGGTCACTAAATACTTCAAACCTATAACCATAAAGATAATGCCTCCAAATCTTCAGCACAAAAACAACCGCAGCAAGTTCTAAGTCATGCGTAGGATAGTTCTTTTCATGAGTCCTCAACTGCCTTGACGCATAGGCAACGACCTTTCCATTCTGCATAAGCACACCTCCTAAACCCATCTTGGAGGCATCACAATACACCACAAAAGACTCTCCCGGATTGGGTAACGTCAAGATAGGAGACGTCGTCAATCTCTTCTTCAATTCGGCGAAACTCTCTTCACAACGAGCGTCCCATATAAAGGCTTTACCTTTGCAAGTCAGCTGAGTTAACAGAAGTGCTAACTTAGAAAAACCCTCAATGAACCTTCTATAATAACCAGCTAATCCCAAAAAGCTTCTAATCTCGGTAGCCGACTGATGAATCCCCATCACATGATGTTTTTCACTGCAAAAAAGGGGAATTTTACTTAATAATTTGATGAATGAATGGAAAGTGTTAGGAGAAAATTAAGAAGTTGTTTTATTTGGGATTTAATTGCTTTGCAGTGTTTATGCTGGTTTTGTGGTGTTTTTGTGCCCAGGGACTAGGTGAAGAGAAGAACGAAGAAATGCAAGCAAACAGGCTCAAAAATACAAGGAAATAAGGTTTCTGCCAAGTTGCGCTGAAGCTGCGCTGGAAGCGCAAGTGAGGCGCAAGAATCCACTGTAGCGTCCTCATCCGCGCTGAAGCTGCGCTGGAAGCGCGAGTCGCGCGCGGATTGACAGAAACAGTCACGCAGAGTTGCGCTGAAGTTGCGCTGGGAGCGCCAGTGAGGCGCAAAACTCCGGAAAACACATTAAATCAGGCCCAGCACGCGTTTTGAAGTACTTTTGGACGTTTTTGGAACCCTAGAACTGAAAGAGGAGCGATTCCGTCTGCCGGCGACTGAAGAATCAAGACTTGGGAACAAGGATTGAAGCTTCATATGTGTTCATCATCATCTTCCACTTGTAATTTTCTTTATTTCTCTTCATTAATCATGAATAGCTAAATTTCTTTATGTTAGGGATGAAGGGATATTGATGTAACTCTATTGTCGCTGGTTTAGTATCGTATTTGTACCGTACTCTCTCGTATTTTGTGTATCGAATTTCTACGCTTAATGCTTTTTATGGTTGGAAAACTCATACGATGATCTTTTGTTCAATTATGAAATGGGAGTTTTATTATTGAATGTTTGAATTTCGATACCTTCAATTTGTGGTTTAGGGATATTCTATGAGTTGTAGTATATTACAAATTCTTACTTTAATGCTTGTTGGTAATTAGAATCACCTAAGGGATTAGGGCTTTTAGTTATCGATAAAGGACTAGTTACCTAAGGAACTAGGAATTGGTTAATGTTGTGAGTTTGATAGCAAGATTAGAGAGAGAGATTAACTTTCAAACTAAATCAGTGGCAATAGGGTGAAATCAATAGGAATTCGTCCCTAGCATTCTTTTCCATCGTATTCTTTCAACTCGTTTTTCGGCTTTTTATTATTAAAAACACAAAAATATTTAATTGCTTTACTTCGAGCTTGATAGCTCAACAATTATCAAACAAACCCCTTTTAATTTGGTTTCTATTAGCTGTTGTCAACGTCTTAGTAAATTGACTTCGATCCTTGAGGACGATATCCGGTTCTTACCGATTTTATTACTTGAACGATTTGGTACACTTGCCAATATCTTAACAAGTTTTTGGCGCCGTTGCCGGGGATCGAAATTACATTTACTAGTAATTCGAAGGCAACTGCTAATTCGAACCCGTATATATTTACATTCACTTTAGTTTTATTTCTGTTATTTTTTGTTATTGTATATATATTACACAGTTTGCTTTGACACTTGTCCGAGTTTCTTGTGTTCTCAGTGCATGCGCGGAACTGTTAATCCTAAGGATTTACTTTTCGATCCAGAGATTGAGAAAACCGCGAGAGCTAATAGAAAGGAAGCAAGGTTAAAGAAGCAAGGAGCAACAATCGGAGAATCTTCTGTGCAACAAACTGTGACTGAAATTATGGGAGAAAATCCACCACCAGCTCGCACTCTTGGCGACTTTGGTAGAAGAAATCAAGGCGTCCAAGCATACACCTTCCAACCTGTGGGAGCTGTAGCATTTGAGATCAAGTCTTCGATCCTCACTGCCTTGAAAACAGAACAATTCACTGGGTCTGATGCTGAAGATCCAAATCAACACTTATTTCAGTTCTATGAAATTTGTGGGTCCACAAATCCTGCAGGAGTGACTGATGACCAGAAAAAGTTGCGTCTCTTTCCATATACTTTGACTGGGAGGGCTAAAGATTGGTTAAACACTATCCCAGCAGGAACTATTAACAATTGGGGTGATCTGGAGAGCAAGTACTTAGAAAGATTCTTTCCAATTTCTAAGTTCATCAAGAAAAGGGCTGAAATATCAAATTTTGAGCAAGGAGATGTTGAGTCTCTTTATGATGCTTGGGAAAGGTTCAAACTGTTATTAAAAAAATGTCCTGGGCATGGTATTGATGACTTTGTGCAGTTGCAAACTTTCTGTCATGGTTTGCGACCTCAAACAAGAATGATGTTAGATGCCTCAGCTGGAGGATCTTTGGGTACTAAAACTGAAGCTGAAGCAAGACAGTTAGTGGAGCATATGGCTTCTAATGAATACCGGATTCAAAATGATAGAGGGGCAACAAAGAGGCCAGGAATTTTAGAGTTGGACGCTAACAGTGCTGTGTTGGCTCAACAAAAGGTAATGTCACTTCAAATTGAGGCTCTCACTAAACAGTTAGCTGCTGCTTTGCCAAGTGATCTTCTCATCCTGGAACCTTAAGATTAGCTTCCCTTGTTGCACATCAATCAACGCTCGCCCTGTGGCTAAAAATGGTCTTCCCAGGATAAGTGGTACCTCTGCATCTTCCTCCATGTCAAGTATCACAAAGTCTACCGGAAATAGGAATTTGTCAACTCTGACCAGAACATCTTCCAACACTCCATAAGGATATTTTATTGATCGATCAGCAAGTGTCAGAGACATTCTAGTCGGCTTCACCTCACCACCACCAAGTCTCTTCAGCATAGACAATGGCATAAGATTAATACTGGCCCCCAGGTCACAGAGAGCTTTACCAACGGCTATGTCGCCAATTGCACATGGAATGGTGAAGTTTCCCGGATCTTTCATTTTCTGAGGAAGCTTCCTTTGAATTATGGCACTGCACTCTTCAGTCAAAGCCACTGTTTCATCCTCTTTGAATTTCCTCTTCTTTGTCAAAAGCTCCTTCATGAATTTGGCATATATGGGCATCTGTTCTAGAGCTTCTGCGAAGGGTATATTGATTTGTAGCCGCTTGAAAACCTCCATGAACTTAGAAAACTGCTCATCTTTTTTATTTTTCTTGCTAGCATGAGGATATGGCAGCTTCACTTGCGGAGGAGGTGCCTTGGGTTTCTCTTGTACCTGCACATCAAAGAACAAACTGTTTTTATTAGTGTTAGACTTCACACCTTCTTCACTTTCCTTACTCAACTCATTTTCAACTCCTCCATTTTTTTCATTTTCATTCTTTTCACTCAACTCTTTTCTTTCATTTTCAACTGACACCTTCTTTTCACAATTTACCACCGGAGTCGGCAACTCCCGACCACTTCTTAGAGAGATAGCCTTAGCAGTTTCATCCCTAGGGTTGTCAACTGTACTAGCTGAGAAACCGCTGTTAGATGATCCAGCAAGCTGCTTTGATAACTGCCCAATTTGAGTCTCTAAATTCTTTATGGAAGCTTCATGATTCTTTTCCATATTCTTCATAGCTTGGTCTTGAGATTGAAAGGTTGTCTTTGTCATTTGCATAAACTGAGTCAACGCTTCCTCCATAGGAGATGGCTTTCTTTGTTCTTGACTAGGTTGCTGTTGATGTGACCCTGCGGTATCATTATTCTTCCAAGAGAAGTTGGGATGATTCTTCCACCCAGGATCGTAGGTGTTAGAATAAGGGTTCCCACCTTGCTTCTGAAAGTTGCCCATATAATTAACCTGTTCACTGTTATCTCCATGAGTTGCACAGTCACCTTCATGAGCATTCCTGCCACAATAATTACATGACCCCGTTTGCACTGCTTGAACGGTTGCAGGATTTTGAGAAGAAATCAAGGCGTCCAAGCATACACCTTCCAACCTGTGGGAGCTGTAGCATTTGAGATCAAGTCTTCGATCCTCACTGCCTTGAAAACAGAACAATTCTCTGGGTCTGATGCTGAAGATCCAAATCAACACTTATTTCAGTTCTATGAAATTTGTGGGTCCACAAATCCTGCAGGAGTGACTGATGACCAGAAAAAGTTGCGTCTCTTTCCATATACTTTGACTGGGAGGGCTAAAGATTGGTTAAACACTATCCCAGCAGGAACTATTAACAATTGGGGTGATCTGGAGAGCAAGTACTTAGAAAGATTCTTTCCAATTTCTAAGTTCATCAAGAAAAGGGCTGAAATATCAAATTTTGAGCAAGGAGATGTTGAGTCTCTTTATGATGCTTGGGAAAGGTTCAAACTGTTATTAAAAAAATGTCCTGGGCATGGTATTGATGACTTTGTGCAGTTGCAAACTTTCTGTCATGGTTTGCGACCTCAAACAAGAATGATGTTAGATGCCTCAGCTGGAGGATCTTTGGGTACTAAAACTGAAGCTGAAGCAAGACAGTTAGTGGAGCATATGGCTTCTAATGAATACCGGATTCAAAATGATAGAGGGGCAACAAAGAGGCCAGGAATTTTAGAGTTGGACGCTAACAGTGCTGTGTTGGCTCAACAAAAGGTAATGTCACTTCAAATTGAGGCTCTCACTAAACAGTTAGCTGCTGCTTTGCCAAGTGATCTTCTCATCCTGGAACCTTAAGATTAGCTTCCCTTGTTGCACATCAATCAACGCTCGCCCTGTGGCTAAAAATGGTCTTCCCAGGATAAGTGGTACCTCTGCATCTTCCTCCATGTCAAGTATCACAAAGTCTACCGGAAATAGGAATTTGTCAACTCTGACCAGAACATCTTCCAACACTCCATAAGGATATTTTATTGATCGATCAGCAAGTGTCAGAGACATTCTAGTCGGCTTCACCTCACCACCACCAAGTCTCTTCAGCATAGACAATGGCATAAGATTAATACTGGCCCCCAGGTCACAGAGAGCTTTACCAACGGCTATGTCGCCAATTGCACATGGAATGGTGAAGTTTCCCGGATCTTTCATTTTCTGAGGAAGCTTCCTTTGAATTATGGCACTGCACTCTTCAGTCAAAGCCACTGTTTCATCCTCTTTGAATTTCCTCTTCTTTGTCAAAAGCTCCTTCATGAATTTGGCATATATGGGCATCTGTTCTAGAGCTTCTGCGAAGGGTATATTGATTTGTAGCCGCTTGAAAACCTCCATGAACTTAGAAAACTGCTCATCTTTTTTATTTTTCTTGCTAGCATGAGGATATGGCAGCTTCACTTGCGGAGGAGGTGCCTTGGGTTTCTCTTGTACCTGCACATCAAAGAACAAACTGTTTTTATTAGTGTTAGACTTCACACCTTCTTCACTTTCCTTACTCAACTCATTTTCAACTCCTCCATTTTTTTCATTTTCATTCTTTTCACTCAACTCTTTTCTTTCATTTTCAACTGACACCTTCTTTTCACAATTTACCACCGGAGTCGGCAACTCCCGACCACTTCTTAGAGAGATAGCCTTAGCAGTTTCATCCCTAGGGTTGTCAACTGTACTAGCTGAGAAACCGCTGTTAGATGATCCAGCAAGCTGCTTTGATAACTGCCCAATTTGAGTCTCTAAATTCTTTATGGAAGCTTCATGATTCTTTTCCATATTCTTCATAGCTTGGTCTTGAGATTGAAAGGTTGTCTTTGTCATTTGCATAAACTGAGTCAACGCTTCCTCCATAGGAGATGGCTTTCTTTGTTCTTGACTAGGTTGCTGTTGATGTGACCCTGCGGTATCATTATTCTTCCAAGAGAAGTTGGGATGATTCTTCCACCCAGGATCGTAGGTGTTAGAATAAGGGTTCCCACCTTGCTTCTGAAAGTTGCCCATATAATTAACCTGTTCACTGTTATCTCCATGAGTTGCACAGTCACCTTCATGAGCATTCCTGCCACAATAATTACATGACCCCGTTTGCACTGCTTGAACGGTTGCAGGATTTTGAGAAGAAATCAAGGCGTCCAAGCATACACCTTCCAACCTGTGGGAGCTGTAGCATTTGAGATCAAGTCTTCGATCCTCACTGCCTTGAAAACAGAACAATTCTCTGGGTCTGATGCTGAAGATCCAAATCAACACTTATTTCAGTTCTATGAAATTTGTGGGTCCACAAATCCTGCAGGAGTGACTGATGACCAGAAAAAGTTGCGTCTCTTTCCATATACTTTGACTGGGAGGGCTAAAGATTGGTTAAACACTATCCCAGCAGGAACTATTAACAATTGGGGTGATCTGGAGAGCAAGTACTTAGAAAGATTCTTTTCAATTTCTAAGTTCATCAAGAAAAGGGCTGAAATATCAAATTTTGAGCAAGGAGATGTTGAGTCTCTTTATGATGCTTGGGAAAGGTTCAAACTGTTATTAAAAAAATGTCCTGGGCATGGTATTGATGACTTTGTGCAGTTGCAAACTTTCTGTCATGGTTTGCGACCTCAAACAAGAATGATGTTAGATGCCTCAGCTGGAGGATCTTTGGGTACTAAAACTGAAGCTGAAGCAAGACAGTTAGTGGAGCATATGGCTTCTAATGAATACCGGATTCAAAATGATAGAGGGGCAACAAAGAGGCCAGGAATTTTAGAGTTGGACGCTAACAGTGCTGTGTTGGCTCAACAAAAGGTAATGTCACTTCAAATTGAGGCTCTCACTAAACAGTTAGCTGCTGCTTTGCCAAGTGATCTTCTCATCCTGGAACCTTAAGATTAGCTTCCCTTGTTGCACATCAATCAACGCTCGCCCTGTGGCTAAAAATGGTCTTCCCAGGATAAGTGGTACCTCTGCATCTTCCTCCATGTCAAGTATCACAAAGTCTACCGGAAATAGGAATTTGTCAACTCTGACCAGAACATCTTCCAACACTCCATAAGGATATTTTATTGATCGATCAGCAAGTGTCAGAGACATTCTAGTCGGCTTCACCTCACCACCACCAAGTCTCTTCAGCATAGACAATGGCATAAGATTAATACTGGCCCCCAGGTCACAGAGAGCTTTACCAACGGCTATGTCGCCAATTGCACATGGAATGGTGAAGTTTCCCGGATCTTTCATTTTCTGAGGAAGCTTCCTTTGAATTATGGCACTGCACTCTTCAGTCAAAGCCACTGTTTCATCCTCTTTGAATTTCCTCTTCTTTGTCAAAAGCTCCTTCATGAATTTGGCATATATGGGCATCTGTTCTAGAGCTTCTGCGAAGGGTATATTGATTTGTAGCCGCTTGAAAACCTCCATGAACTTAGAAAACTGCTCATCTTTTTTATTTTTCTTGCTAGCATGAGGATATGGCAGCTTCACTTGCGGAGGAGGTGCCTTGGGTTTCTCTTGTACCTGCACATCAAAGAACAAACTGTTTTTATTAGTGTTAGACTTCACACCTTCTTCACTTTCCTTACTCAACTCATTTTCAACTCCTCCATTTTTTTCATTTTCATTCTTTTCACTCAACTCTTTTCTTTCATTTTCAACTGACACCTTCTTTTCACAATTTACCACCGGAGTCGGCAACTCCCGACCACTTCTTAGAGAGATAGCCTTAGCAGTTTCATCCCTAGGGTTGTCAACTGTACTAGCTGAGAAACCGCTGTTAGATGATCCAGCAAGCTGCTTTGATAACTGCCCAATTTGAGTCTCTAAATTCTTTATGGAAGCTTCATGATTCTTTTCCATATTCTTCATAGCTTGGTCTTGAGATTGAAAGGTTGTCTTTGTCATTTGCATAAACTGAGTCAACGCTTCCTCCATAGGAGATGGCTTTCTTTGTTCTTGACTAGGTTGCTGTTGATGTGACCCTGCGGTATCATTATTCTTCCAAGAGAAGTTGGGATGATTCTTCCACCCAGGATCGTAGGTGTTAGAATAAGGGTTCCCACCTTGCTTCTGAAAGTTGCCCATATAATTAACCTGTTCACTGTTATCTCCATGAGTTGCACAGTCACCTTCATGAGCATTCCTGCCACAATAATTACATGACCCCGTTTGCACTGCTTGAACGGTTGCAGGATTTTGAGAAGAAATCAAGGCGTCCAAGCATACACCTTCCAACCTGTGGGAGCTGTAGCATTTGAGATCAAGTCTTCGATCCTCACTGCCTTGAAAACAGAACAATTCTCTGGGTCTGATGCTGAAGATCCAAATCAACACTTATTTCAGTTCTATGAAATTTGTGGGTCCACAAATCCTGCAGGAGTGACTGATGACCAGAAAAAGTTGCGTCTCTTTCCATATACTTTGACTGGGAGGGCTAAAGATTGGTTAAACACTATCCCAGCAGGAACTATTAACAATTGGGGTGATCTGGAGAGCAAGTACTTAGAAAGATTCTTTCCAATTTCTAAGTTCATCAAGAAAAGGGCTGAAATATCAAATTTTGAGCAAGGAGATGTTGAGTCTCTTTATGATGCTTGGGAAAGGTTCAAACTGTTATTAAAAAAATGTCCTGGGCATGGTATTGATGACTTTGTGCAGTTGCAAACTTTCTGTCATGGTTTGCGACCTCAAACAAGAATGATGTTAGATGCCTCAGCTGGAGGATCTTTGGGTACTAAAACTGAAGCTGAAGCAAGACAGTTAGTGGAGCATATGGCTTCTAATGAATACCGGATTCAAAATGATAGAGGGGCAACAAAGAGGCCAGGAATTTTAGAGTTGGACGCTAACAGTGCTGTGTTGGCTCAACAAAAGGTAATGTCACTTCAAATTGAGGCTCTCACTAAACAGTTAGCTGCTGCTTTGCCAAGTGATCTTCTCATCCTGGAACCTTAAGATTAGCTTCCCTTGTTGCACATCAATCAACGCTCGCCCTGTGGCTAAAAATGGTCTTCCCAGGATAAGTGGTACCTCTGCATCTTCCTCCATGTCAAGTATCACAAAGTCTACCGGAAATAGGAATTTGTCAACTCTGACCAGAACATCTTCCAACACTCCATAAGGATATTTTATTGATCGATCAGCAAGTGTCAGAGACATTCTAGTCGGCTTCACCTCACCACCACCAAGTCTCTTCAGCATAGACAATGGCATAAGATTAATACTGGCCCCCAGGTCACAGAGAGCTTTACCAACGGCTATGTCGCCAATTGCACATGGAATGGTGAAGTTTCCCGGATCTTTCATTTTCTGAGGAAGCTTCCTTTGAATTATGGCACTGCACTCTTCAGTCAAAGCCACTGTTTCATCCTCTTTGAATTTCCTCTTCTTTGTCAAAAGCTCCTTCATGAATTTGGCATATATGGGCATCTGTTCTAGAGCTTCTGCGAAGGGTATATTGATTTGTAGCCGCTTGAAAACCTCCATGAACTTAGAAAACTGCTCATCTTTTTTATTTTTCTTGCTAGCATGAGGATATGGCAGCTTCACTTGCGGAGGAGGTGCCTTGGGTTTCTCTTGTACCTGCACATCAAAGAACAAACTGTTTTTATTAGTGTTAGACTTCACACCTTCTTCACTTTCCTTACTCAACTCATTTTCAACTCCTCCATTTTTTTCATTTTCATTCTTTTCACTCAACTCTTTTCTTTCATTTTCAACTGACACCTTCTTTTCACAATTTACCACCGGAGTCGGCAACTCCCGACCACTTCTTAGAGAGATAGCCTTAGCAGTTTCATCCCTAGGGTTGTCAACTGTACTAGCTGAGAAACCGCTGTTAGATGATCCAGCAAGCTGCTTTGATAACTGCCCAATTTGAGTCTCTAAATTCTTTATGGAAGCTTCATGATTCTTTTCCATATTCTTCATAGCTTGGTCTTGAGATTGAAAGGTTGTCTTTGTCATTTGCATAAACTGAGTCAACGCTTCCTCCATAGGAGATGGCTTTCTTTGTTCTTGACTAGGTTGCTGTTGATGTGACCCTGCGGTATCATTATTCTTCCAAGAGAAGTTGGGATGATTCTTCCACCCAGGATCGTAGGTGTTAGAATAAGGGTTCCCACCTTGCTTCTGAAAGTTGCCCATATAATTAACCTGTTCACTGTTATCTCCATGAGTTGCACAGTCACCTTCATGAGCATTCCTGCCACAATAATTACATGACCCCGTTTGCACTGCTTGAACGGTTGCAGGATTTTGAGAAGAAATCAAGGCGTCCAAGCATACACCTTCCAACCTGTGGGAGCCGTAGCATTTGAGATCAAGTCTTCGATCCTCACTGCCTTGAAAACAGAACAATTCTCTGGGTCTGATGCTGAAGATCCAAATCAACACTTATTTCAGTTCTATGAAATTTGTGGGTCCACAAATCCTGCAGGAGTGACTGATGACCAGAAAAAGTTGCGTCTCTTTCCATATACTTTGACTGGGAGGGCTAAAGATTGGTTAAACACTATCCCAGCAGGAACTATTAACAATTGGGGTGATCTGGAGAGCAAGTACTTAGAAAGATTCTTTCCAATTTCTAAGTTCATCAAGAAAAGGGCTGAAATATCAAATTTTGAGCAAGGAGATGTTGAGTCTCTTTATGATGCTTGGGAAAGGTTCAAACTGTTATTAAAAAAATGTCCTGGGCATGGTATTGATGACTTTGTGCAGTTGCAAACTTTCTGTCATGGTTTGCGACCTCAAACAAGAATGATGTTAGATGCCTCAGCTGGAGGATCTTTGGGTACTAAAACTGAAGCTGAAGCAAGACAGTTAGTGGAGCATATGGCTTCTAATGAATACCGGATTCAAAATGATAGAGGGGCAACAAAGAGGCCAGGAATTTTAGAGTTGGACGCTAACAGTGCTGTGTTGGCTCAACAAAAGGTAATGTCACTTCAAATTGAGGCTCTCACTAAACAGTTAGCTGCTGCTTTGCCAAGTGATCTTCTCATCCTGGAACCTTAAGATTAGCTTCCCTTGTTGCACATCAATCAACGCTCGCCCTGTGGCTAAAAATGGTCTTCCCAGGATAAGTGGTACCTCTGCATCTTCCTCCATGTCAAGTATCACAAAGTCTACCGGAAATAGGAATTTGTCAACTCTGACCAGAACATCTTCCTTGCAACTCCCCTCTCATCTGAAGTATGTTTTCCTTGCAAATGATGATCTTCATCCAGCTATCATTAGCAGCTCTTTGACCAAATTGGAAGAAGAGAAGCTGATGAGGGTACTAAGAAGCAACAAAAATGCGTTGGGTTGGACTATCTCAGACCTCAAGGGGATAAGTCCAGCTTTTTGCATGCACAAAATCAAACTGGAGGAAGAATTCAAACCTGTGATCCAACCTCAGCGGAGATTAAATCCTACAATGAAAGAGGTGGTGCGTAAGGAAGTTTTAAAGCTCTTAGAAGCCGGCATGATTTATCCTATCTCAGATAGCTCATGGGTGAGTCCGGTTCATGTGGTCCCTAAGAAGGGTGGTATGACGGTAGTGAAGAATGACAAGAATGAGCTGATTCCGACTCGCACTGTTACGGGTTGGAGAATGTGTATAGACTACCGGAGGTTAAACCAAGCAACCAGGAAGGACCACTTCCCGTTGCCATTCATGGATCAGATGCTGGAGAGGTTGGCTGGACAAGCGTTCTATTGCTTTCTGGATGGATACTATGGGTATAACCAGATAGCAGTAGACCCAGAAGACCAAGAGAAGACAGCTTTCACGTGTCCCTTCGGTGTGTTCGCATATCGGAGGATGCCCTTCGGGTTGTGCAATGCACCAGCGACTTTTCAAAGGTGCATGCTTTCTATTTTCTCTGATATGATGGAAACTGCAATTGAGGTATTTATGGATGATTTTTCTGTTTTTGGTTCTACTTATGATTCTTGCTTGGCTAACCTTGATGCGGTTTTAAAACGATGCACTGAAACCAATTTAGTTTTGAATTGGGAGAAGTGCCACTTTATGGTCAAGGAAGGTATTGTGCTTGGCCATAAAATTTCTGCAAAAGGCATTGAGGTTGACCAAGCGAAAATCGAAGTGATAGAAAAGTTACCTCCTCCTCTAAATGTAAAAGGAGTGAGAAGTTTTTTAGGACATGCCGGTTTTTATCGACGTTTCATAAAAGACTTCTCCAAGATTGCAAAACCTTTATGCAATCTACTTGTTAAGGAGGCTGAGTTTGTATTTGATAATGATTGTCTGTGTGCTTTTAATATCCTAAAAGAAAAACTTGTCTCTGCTCCAGTCATAGTAGCCCCAAAATGGGATGCTCCGTTTGAGCTCATGTGCGATGCTAGTGATTACGCAGTGGGTGCTGTATTGGGGCAGAGATCAGAGAAATTTTTCCATGCCATTTATTATGCTAGCAAGGTCTTAAATGAGAATCAAGTCAACTATAAAACAACTGAAAAAGAATTGCTAGCCATAGTATTTGCATTGGAAAAATTTCGTTCCTATTTGGTTGGATCGAAAGTGATTGTTTTTACTGACCATGCAGCAATTAAATATCTGCTAACCAAGGGCGAGTCTAAGCCTCGACTCCTTAGATGGATTTTGCTTTTGCAGGAATTTGACTTGGAAATCAAGGACAAAAAAGGGAGCGAGAACGTGGTAGCAGATCATTTGTCAAGGCTAGAGAACAAAGAAGTGACTGCTCTAGAAAAAGAAATCCTGGAAGAATTCCCGGATGAAAAGTTGCTTGCCATTGTAGAAAGACCTTGGTTCGCCGACATTGCAAATTACAAGGCAGCCGGAAAGGTCCCGGAAGATCTCACATGACAACAAAAGAAAAAGTTCCTCCATGATGCCAAACATTACCTGTGGGATGATCCTTATCTCTACAAGGTTGGGACGGATGGACTTTTGAGAAGATGTGTGTCTGGTGCAGAAAGTAAAAGCATTCTCTGGCATTGTCATGACTCTCCCTGTGGAGGGCACTATAATGGGGAACGCACAGCTGCTAAGGTCCTCCAATCTGGTTTTCACTGGCCATCCCTCTTCAAGGATGCACATGACTACGTGAGAAGCTGTGACAAATGCCAGAGGACTGGCAATATTTCACGTAAGGGGGAGATGCCATTGAATCCCATCCTTGAAGTAGAAGTGTTTGATTGTTGGGGCATAGATTTTATGGGACCATTCCCACCCTCTTTCAATTGTGAGTACATCTTGGTGGCAGTCGGCTATGTCTCCAAGTGGGTTGAAGCTAGTGCCACTGCTAAGAGTGATTCCCAAACTGTGGTTAAATTCATAAAGAAGAACATCTTCTCTAGATTCGGTGTGCCAAGAGTCCTAATCAGTGATGGGGGTAGCCACTTTTGCAACACCCAACTCAACAATGTTCTCTCCAAGTATGGTGTTACGCATAAAGTGACAACTCCTTATCATCCTCAGAGCAATGGTCAAGCAGAAGTCTCAAACAGAGAGATTAAGAGGATCTTGGAAAAGACAGTTGGAAGCTCAAGAAAGGATTGGTCGTTGAAGGTAGACGATGCGCTTTGGGCATATAGAACAGCCTATAAGACACCTTTAGGCATGTCACCGTATCAATTGGTTTATGGTAAAGCTTGCCATTTACCGGTTGAACTTGAGCACAAAGCGTATTGGGCACTAAAGTTTTTGAATTTTACCACTTCGGCCTGTGGGGAAAAGAGAATCCTACAACTACACGGATTGGATGAGATGCGTCTGCAAGCATATGAGAACAATAAGATCTACAAGGAAAAAATGAAAGCGTACCATGACAAGAACATTTCAAGAAAAGAATTTCATCCAGGGCAACAAGTGTTGTTGTTTAACTCTAGACTCAAGTTGTTTCCCGGGAAATTGAAATCCAAATGGTCAGGGCCTTTTGTAGTCAAGGAAGTGACTCCTTATGGAGCAATTGAAGTAGAGGAGCCTGAGTCAAAAAGATCTTTCAAGGTCAATGGGCAGAGGTTGAAGCTGTACCTAGGCGAAGTTGTGGAGAGAGAGAAGCTGGCATTGGTTTTAAGCGACCCTTAAAACCGGAGGTAACGTCAAGCTAGTGACGTTAAAGAAGCGCTTATTGGGAGGCAACCCAACATTTCTTAACCCTTATCACTTTTAATTTTTGCATTATTTTTCGTAGAGTAGGTGCATTTTAGTCACAAACAGCGTTGTTGCATGTTAAAAATAGTTTCTGTCCAATTGCGCTGAACCTGCGCCTAACTCGCGCTCCAAGCGCAGCGCACACAGGGAATTTGGCTTGACTTTCTGCCAAACCGCGCTGAAACCGCGCCTCACTCGCGCTCCAAGCGCAGCGCACACAGGGAAATTGGCGTGAATTTCTGCCAAACCGCGCTGAAACCGCGCCTCACTTGCGCTCCAGGCGCGAACGCACAGGAAGTGCTTGATTGTTTCTGCCATTTCGCGCTGAACTCGCGCTTAAGTTGCGCCCCAGGTGCAACTCTGGCATATAAAGCTGCGCCTCACTCACGCTGAAGTTGCGCAGCGTCTTCTCCTTCACCCTTCGCGTGCTCTCTCCTTCCCTTCTAGGTCACACGATTGTTTTTGCTAACCAAGGCCAAAATCACCAGAATTTCTTGCCAACATTCCTTGTTTGCATCATCTAGTTCTTCAACATCATCAACCAAGTAAGTAAACTCAATACTTTTTCCAAAATTATGCTTTGTACTAGATTTTGAATAAGTTGGAATTGAGAAAAACATGACTTTGAATTGGTTAATTGGTTGGGATGTTGTTAAACTAGTTGATTGCAATGAAAAAGAAACAAATTTGGGGAATGTGAAGGTTGTTGGTTGTTGTTGTTCATATGTGGAATAGTTATGCATGCTATATGTTTGTAAAAATGCCTCAATAAAAAATGTGTGAACAAAAACTTGTGCTTATAATAGGTTTGGTAAACTGGCCAGGTGAACTCTTTGTTTCCATCAAGGAAGCAATGTGGTGATGATCTTGTGTAATTTGGCTATTTGTTCTATGTGCACTAACCTTCACCCACTTGTACAACCTTGAACTGTGGTGTATACAGGAAATGGCTCAGAGCTCACGGAAGAGGCAGGCAGTTCGCAGGGGTTCATCTTCCCAATCACACAACCCATCCTACAACTCCGATTTGTTTCGATCTTTGGGGTGTGAGAAGTTTTTTGAGTCAATTGAGGCTAACCAAAATTTTGTGAAGGAAAGGGCGATCACTCTCCACCCCGGTGACTTCGATGATATACGGCAAAACATTAACAACCAGGGGTGGAATAATTTTGTATCCTACCCGAGAAGAGTAAGCAAGGCGTTAGTATATGAATTCTTCTCAAATGTTTTCCCCAAACAAGCAGTTGATGGGAGATTGACATTCCCCGAGGCCACAAGCTACGTGCGGGGTCATAATATCCTTTATGACTCTAACACCATCAATGGGCTGTTTGGGATCCGACATGTGGAAATCTTGGACAGCCGGCTCAGAACCAAAGCCGATAAGGAAAGGATAAAGAACAACCCTGAGCGAGCAGCTGAGATCTCTGCGGCATTGTGCAAACCGGGAATGGATTGGGTGAGGAATAGGAGTGGGGTACCATGGAAAATAATGACAACTTCTCTCACCCCAGTTGCTAGAGCATGGGCATCTTTCGTCCTCACCACTATATGCCCTAGCTCTAACCAATCAGAGCTGAACATTGAGAGGGCATGCCTCACTGCGTGCATTATGAGAGGAGAGCCGGTCAATATAGGATGGGAGCTTAACCAGGAAATAAGCTGTTTTGCAAACTTTAAGGGTGGAAGCCCGCCTAGCTATTGGAGGCATGCCAGCCTCGTTGCCTTGCTATGTGAGAGAGCAGGAGTTGTTGCTGATGCCGATGAAGAGACTATTGAACCATCTGCTGCAATCACTGGGTCTTGGATTCGGACCATCACTGGGGGTGGGTATTTTGAGTAGCCAGGGCACAGAGAAGAACATCCACAAGAGCAGCACCAAGAGGAAGAACCAACATTCTCCATGGATGAACCTTGGGTTGATCCACACGCTGAGGACTTTCAGCACATTCAAGCAAGAATGGATTTATTAGCAGTGGATCAGCAGCGGATGGCAGCCAGACAGGAGCGGATGGAGATAGGGATGAGAAGCATGTATAGAGCTATGTGCATGATGCAGCGGGGAGAGCAGTTGGATCCTGAGGCGGACATCTTTCAGGCGCCTCCTCCAGACTCTGGACGCGGTTGAGTAGTCTACTCACCGCCAGGTTACTTTTTATCTGTCCCTTCTCTTTTGCTTTATTTGATTGTGCCTTGTGTTTCCTTTAGTAGTTGTAGTTTCGTAGGTTTAATTTTAATTGGCTTAAAGGTACTTTTAGTCCCTGCAATTGTCAAGAAAATCCAGTTTAGTCCCTGCATTTCCAAAACTTTTAAAATAGTCCCTGCAATTACTAAACGTTACTACTTTTGGTCCCTGCTGTTAGTTAAGGGTTAACACTGTTAGCTTTTGATGATGTGGCAGCATTTGTAGGTGATGTGTCATTACAGCTGTGCAGACACGTGTTTGGTAGTTGGTGATGTGTCATTACTCTCTCACTCTCTCACTTTCTCACTTTCACTCTCTCACTTCCTCGCTTTCACTCTGTTTCTTCTTCTTCCATCTTCAGAAACGATCTTCTCTCTGCTTCTTCTTCTTCCATCTTCTCTCTGCTTCTTCTTCTTCCATCTTCTCTCTTCTTCCATCTTCTCTCTTCTTTTCGAATCTTCTCCCTTTAAGCAGAAACGATATTCTCCAATGGCAACAAGCAGCAACGCATCTTCCAATGGTGGTTCAAGGCAAGGGCGACTGCCTATTTGTGGTTGTGGAGATGTTATGCGATTATTTATCTCTAATTCTGTTGAAAACCCTCAAAGGAGGTACTGGAAGTGTGTTAATTGGGGGGTAAGTAAAATTTGGGAATTAGGGTTCATATGTTGGTTGTTATGTTGTTTAACTGAATTAATTTATGTCATTTTTGGAATTGGATTTATTGTGTGCAGGTGAGAGGAGCAAGCTGTAAGTTGTATGTTTGGGATGATCAACTAGATGCCCTCAAAATTTCTATGGTTACTGTTCAACCATTCCAAACATTTCAAGATATTCCAAAGCAACTAGAGGCATCAAATACATCATGTGATTGCAAATGTGGTGAAATATTTAAGGATTGGGAGTCTAACAAAATTCGCAAACTGAAGCAGAAGTTGTTAGATGAGAAGCAGAAGTTGTTAGATGAGAGGAAGAAGTGGATTCAAGGAATTTTGATTTTTGTAGTTCTGTATGTAGCTTATATGAAATTTGGGTTGGTTTAGGAGGGATGTTAGTCACCAACCCAATGATGTTGATCTTTGTAATTCTAGTTCTAGGTTGTTATGTTTAGGGATATGAAATGTGACAAGCTGTGTGTTATGTTTGAGTAATGGAAATTATGTTTAATTTGATGCAAAATTTTACTGCATAAGTGATGCATATTTTGCTGCATAACTGATGCATATTTTGCTGCATAACAGACCTATAATTTGGTTCATAACAGATAAAAAACTAATGCAACATTAGAGGAATCTGCAAAATACAAAACTGGTGCAACATACAAAACTGATGCAACATAAAAAACTGATGCAACATTTGCTGCATAAATAGAGGAATCTGCAAAACAGTAGAGGAATAAAATACAAAACTGGCTTTTAGAGATTAATAAAATATTAGAGCCAAATTCATTAACTTGCAACATAAATAAGACAACATTTACTGCAAAACAGAAAGTTGCTGCATAATTGAGCCAAATTCATTAACTTGCTGCATAACTTGCTACATAACTTGCTACATAGAAGCATAGGTTCTTTAAGACCATAATTCATTAACCAAAATACATGGCTCCTAAAGCAAAATACATAGCTCCTAAACCTAAATAGTTTGTTCCTAAACCAAAATACATAGTTGCTAAACCAAATTACATAGTTCCTAACCCAAAAGACAAGCTGCATATATTACAAAATACATAAATCCTAACATAGACATCATTCCAAATTCTCTTGTGTTAGGTCCCCATCACCATCCACCACTATAGGCTTTTTTGGGTCAAAACCAGGACCTGATCGTGGTATAATACTCCTTTTAATCCTTGTGCTGAACCTTTGCCTCTTAACAGGTAGTTTAAGCCTCCTTGCCACTTTAGCTTTAGGTGCAGGTGCAGAAGAATTCACTGGTGGTGCAGGTGCAGAAGAATTCACTGGTGAATAAAACAACATTGAAGTAGCTGGTGCAGAAGCAGATTCTGGTACAGAAGCAGACTGTGATGTACAAACAGATTGTTGTTGATGTGCTGAAGCAGTAGCAGAAACAGAAGCAGAAGCAGGCTGTGATGCAGAAACAGATTGTTGTTGATGTGCTGAAGCAGTAGCAGAAACAGAAGCAGAAGCAGGCTGTGATGCAGAAACAGATTGTTGTTGATGTGCTGAAGCAGTAGCAGAAACAGAAGCAGAAGCAGACTGTGATGCAGAAACAGATTGTTGTTGATGTGCTGAAGCAGTAGCAGAAACAGAAGCAGAAGCAGACTGTGATGCAGAAACAGATTCAGTGACAGATACCTTTTTCTTTGGTTTTCTCTGCAACAATCAAATTTAAAAATTCAATGATGAATCATACTTAAGAAATCAAAGAAATTAACAATAGTGAAATTACCTTTCTTGCTTGTGCAGCTGGATTGATGGTAGTACTCTTGCACCCTTTGCTATTGTGTCCAAATTGGTCACATGTTGTGCATCTATATGTTGTACCAACCCTCTTCAATTTGGTAGGGTTTTGTGTTTGTTCCTCTTCATCTATAGGCATCCTCCTCCTTAGTTTTTTTGGTCTACCAGGTCCTCTTTTATAAATTGGTGGCAAGATTTCTTCCATGTCAACAACAGGCCACATGTCTTCACCATTTATAGGACTTATACCTTGATCATAAGCTAGTGCATAACTAAATCTTGAATAACATTGATCAACAAAATCCCCAGGGTTTTGTCTCCTATATGAAAGGGCAGCAATTGCATGCCTACAAGGTATACCTACTAGCTGCCAAAAGTTACAACTGCATTCATGTTTGCCCACATCAACAATAAATGCCCTACCACCATATATGCTCACAACCTGCCATTCAAGAGCAACTGACCATGTAGCAAGCCAATTCGCACTACCCTCAATCTCCTTATCCAATCTCTTTCTAGGCCAAGGCATAATTCTATGTGGCCATCTATCTAGTTTTAACCTCTGCTTACCATTCCTATCCATTAAATATTCCCTAATATGCTCACACATTGAGATAATTGGTTTATCTCTAGCAGGTATTACTGTGCTGTTAAATGCTTCAGCCAAGTTGTTCATCACCATATCACACTTAGAATAGAAAGGAAAAGCATGCTTACACCAATATTTTGTTGGAACACCCATCAGCCACTCCCAACACTTGGAATCCACTCTCTTCAATGCATTCATCTTAGCCTCCCATGCTTGGTAGTAGGTTGCCTTTGATGCCCCCATCAGAAGCTCTCTAATGACATTCCCCCCACCAAATTTCTTCTTGCAGTTTGCATAGAGGTGCATCACACACAATCTATGCTCAAGTCCCATTTCCTCAAAAACTTGTATTAAACCCTACAAAGAAAACACAGAACAGAAAACAACAACTACATTAATCAGTTCACTTACAACAGAAAACAGCAACTATATTAATAACTTCACTTACACAAAACACAAAACAACAACTTTACCTTTTGTTGGTCTGATATAAATACCCATCTTCTATCTTGACCAATGTCCTCCAACAATAGTGTAAGAAACCATCTCCAAGACTCTTTGGTTTCGGTTTCAACAACCCCAAAAGCAAAGGGGAAGTATTGATCATTTGGATCCCTACCAACAGCAACTAGAAGCTGTCCACCAAACTTGGTCTTCAAGTGACAGCCATCAACACAAATGATTGGTCTACATCCCCTCACAAACCCCTTCTTGGACCCATCAAAACAAAAGTACAAAGACTTAAACCTTGGTTGAGCATCTGGTGTAGATCTGTCTACTGAGATCTTCACTGTGTTTTGAGGATTTACCCTTGTCAATTCAGCTGCATATCTCCATAATAACCCATATTGTTTGTCAGCAGCACCTTCTACCATTTCTTTTGCAATTTGCTTTGCCCTCCAAGCTGTACCAAACGAGATCCCAGCCTTGTAGTTTTGTCTAATGTCAGCCATTATTTCTTTCACCTTCACACTCTCACATGTTTGTAGTCTTTTTACCACTGACTTTGCCACCCACCTAGCCCTAGCATTAGTATTATTTAATACTCTTCCACAATTGTGGGCCCCATTCCATGTTTTCATTGTAAAAGTTTGTTTGTGACCAACTTTACTCACATGGGCCAAAAAACCACATTTAGTCTTACATTCAACTCTCACCCTCAGCTTGTCATTTTTTAAAAAATGCATCTCTTTACCATTTAATATGAACCACTCTCTAATTGCATCTTTAAATTCATTTAAACTAGTAAATTCCAAGCCAACTTTAAACTGATAATTCTTGTTAAGATCAGCAGGCCTAAATTTTTCATATTTAGGACGCCTAATCCTTCCCTCATTTCCTTCCTCATCAGGGTCACTACTAACTAACTCTTCAGAATGATATTCATCTTCTTGGTCATCCACTTCCTCCATTGGTGCACTAGAGCTTGCACCAACATCTCTTTTCTTTCTTATTATTCTTCTGTTTGCCTTCATTTTCACTCTATATGGGGTACCATTGATCACAACTCTTGATCCAGATCCAGGGGTTGGTATTGCTGGTTCTGTAACTCTAGGTGGTGTTTGTGCTTCTTCATGATTATTATCATGAAACCCATCATCATCATCTTTTCCATGTGCTCTCTCCTCTTCACTCTCATCCAAAGTGATGCCCTTGAGTTCCTCATAAGTTTCTGATTCATTACCATCCTCACTTCCTCCCTCATTAACAACATTTTCTTTCGGGTCATTCACTACTTCTTCTTCACCATAGTTTTCAATGTGCTCAATGTAAATATGACCAGCAACTCCAACCTTAACTGCATGTTCAGATAATTCCATAGCATCAGCATCACTCACAAACCTCCTAAAAACAACTTCTTCATCAATCTTCCACCATAAAGTATAAGTATCAGCCTCATACCCTAAGTCTTTCACTAAACCACTAGCTTCAAAATAACTCCACCTATCCAAATCCTGACCACTAACAACTGACTCAATACCCCCTTTATATTCAACTATCCTATTCTTGACAAATTTACCATCATGATGAAACACAAGAGGAATAGACATAGCTGTACAACAAAGGGCTACTTATCAGAGACCAAAAATAGACATTAATCTACAGCAACTACCAAAGGGCTAAAAAAGACATTTCCAATAACAACCCAGACCCATTATAGACATTAACCCTAACTTAACTAATTAAACAACTCAATGAAGTCAAGGAAAGCATTCAATAAAGGCAAGATTCAAAACAACTACAATACAAAGTTCAGAGTCAACAACAATACAAAATTTGACCCACATGGTGGTCCCCTTTCCCTTAACTTTCCTATTTACATCATAAATAGTACAAAAAAAGAAGAGAGCATGTGAAAACCTGACCTTTGTCTTGGAACTCGTCACCACTGTTCGCAACTTCCTCTTCTTCTTTGCTTCGTCACTGCAGTTAACAACTTCGTCTTCTTCCAACTTCGTCTTCTTCCAACTTCGTCTTCTACGCTTCGTCGCTTCTTCAACAAACTCACTCAACCTCTCAACTTCTTGTTCTTCTTCGTTTCGTCTTCTTCTTCGATTGCTTACATTCGCAACTTCGTCTTCTTCTTTGCTTCGTCACTGCAGTTAACAACTTCCTCTTCTTCCAACTTCGTCTTCTTCGCTTCGTCGCTTCTTCAACAAACTCACTCAACCTCTCAACTTCTTGTTCTTCTTCGTTTCGTCTTCTTCTTCTTCGCTTCGTCTTCTTCTCACATGAACTGAAAGTGACAGAGTGAAAGCGAGGAAGTGAGAGAGTGAAAGTGAGAAAGTGAGAGAGTGAGAGAGTAATGACACATCACCAACTACCAAACACGTGTCTGCACAGCTGTAATGACACATCACCTACAAATGCTGCCACATCATCAAAAGCTAACAGTGTTAACCCTTAACTAACAGCAGGGACCAAAAGTAGTAACGTTTAGTAATTGCAGGGACTATTTTAAAAGTTTTGGAAATGCAGGGACTAAACTGGATTTTCTTGACAATTGCAGGGACTAAAAGTACCTTTAAGCCATTTTAATTTTATTTTTGTTTTAGTCTTAGTCGTTGTAAATAGGTCTTCCCCTAAATTAATCAGTGAGGACACTGCTATGTGTAAGTGGGGGGGAGGACCTATTGTCAGTTTTACTATCAGAAAAAATGCAGTCATGTGGTGAATTTCCTGCTAAAAAAAAAAAAAAGACAGTTGAGCAAACTTAGTGATGATTCGGGAGAACTGAGCGAATAATACCCCTGTGGTGATCAAATTAGTACAATCTTGCTTCCACACTTAAAACACTAACCAGTGGAACTTAGTGATCCTAGAGATGTGGGCAGCTAAGCTAGTGTGGTGGACCATGGGAATCGCCAAAATTTCACTAAAAATTTAGGGTAGTTGTAGAAGCTAAGTTGGGGGTGCATCAGTGGTACTAAGGCAGGGCATGATGATTGTAGGAGGATCAGCGCATTGGGTGCGTGTGTGCAGCACTGTAACGTCTACCCGTAACGTTATAGTGTATGCCGTGTGTGTTAATGTGTGTGTGCAGCACTGTGGCGTCTAACCGTAACGCTATAATGTATGCCGTGTGTGTAGGGGTGCGTGTGTGCAGCACTGTAGCGTCTACCCGTAACGCTAAAGTGTATGCCGTGTTGTGTTGTTTAAGCTGATAATTGCTGCAATGTCCCAAAGCTAATGTGGATCAAATCCAAATACTATTGTAATGAAAGGGGTTGCAGCCCAAAAACAAGTGTGCATAGTTGTGTTGCGTGTGAAATGTGTGTGGTAATAGTTAGTGCACTGGTCTAATCTGAAAGGCCTATTTAAGACCCTTTGTTGTGCTTGAAGCCCCTTGATCCTTATGTGGAAACGTTAATCTACCCTATATTTTGAACCATTTTTGGCATTCTCGGAAGGAAACCCTCTAGTTTTAGGTGAATACATTTTGAATCTAGCTATGGTCCAACTGAGTTAAGTGTCACACACGCACTATTGAGCAAGATGATGCTAGTAAGAATACCACGTGTGGGTTGGAATTGGAGTGACCAGTCTGAAAGTTGCCGCTCAACTTGTCTTTTGATTGTTCGTAATTATCTTGTTTAGAAAGGGATTCACCATTGATTGCATGTTATCTGATTTTGAGATTGTCTTGGTTTTGTTTTGTCGTGTCTTTGCTTGAGGACAAGCAAACGTCCAAGTTGGGGGTTGTGATGAATCCCCATCACATGATGTTTTTCACTGCAAAAAAGGGGAATTTTACTTAATAATTTGATGAATGAATGGAAAGTGTTAGGAGAAAATTAAGAAGTTGTTTTATTTGGGATTTAATTGCTTTGCAGTGTTTATGCTGGTTTTGTGGTGTTTTTGTGCCCAGGGACTAGGTGAAGAGAAGAACGAAGAAATGCAAGCAAACAGGCTCAAAAATACAAGGAAATAAGGTTTCTGCCAAGTTGCGCTGAAGCTGCGCTGGAAGCGCAAGTGAGGTGCAAGAATCCACTGTAGCGTCCTCATCCGCGCTGAAGCTGCGCTGGAAGCGCGAGTCGCGCGCGGATTGACAGAAACAGTCACGCAGAGTTGCGCTGAAGTTGCGCTGGGAGCGCCAGTGAGGCGCAAAACTCCGGAAAACACATTAAATCAGGCCCAGCACGCGTTTTGAAGTACTTTTGGACGTTTTTGGAACCCTAGAACTGAAAGAGGAGCGATTCCGTCTGCCGGCGACTGAAGAATCAAGACTTGGGAACAAGGATTGAAGCTTCATATGTGTTCATCATCATCTTCCACTTGTAATTTTCTTTATTTCTCTTCATTAATCATGAATAGCTAAATTTCTTTATGTTAGGGATGAAGGGATATTGATGTAACTCTATTGTCGCTGGTTTAGTATCGTATTTGTACCGTACTCTCTCGTATTTTGTGTATCGAATTTCTACGCTTAATGCTTTTTATGGTTGGAAAACTCATACGATGATCTTTTGTTCAATTATGAAATGGGAGTTTTATTATTGAATGTTTGAATTTCGATACCTTCAATTTGTGGTTTAGGGATATTCTATGAGTTGTAGTATATTACAAATTCTTACTTTAATGCTTGTTGGTAATTAGAATCACCTAAGGGATTAGGGCTTTTAGTTATCGATAAAGGACTAGTTACCTAAGGAACTAGGAATTGATTAATGTTGTGAGTTTGATAGCAAGATTAGAGAGAGAGATTAACTTTCAAACTAAATCAGTGGCAATAGGGTGAAATCAATAGGAATTCGTCCCTAGCATTCTTTTCCATCGTATTCTTTCAACTCGTTTTTCGGCTTTTTATTATTAAAAACACAAAAATATTTAATTGCTTTACTTCGAGCTTGATAGCTCAACAATTATCAAACAAACCCCTTTTAATTTGGTTTCTATTAGCTGTTGTCAACGTCTTAGTAAATTGACTTCGATCCTTGAGGACGATATCCGGTTCTTACCGATTTTATTACTTGAACGATTTGGTACACTTGCCAATATCTTAACACCGACTTCGGGGTTTCCCATTCCAACACAGCATCTACTTTAGATGGATCCACCGCAATGCCACTACCTGAAATGACGTGACTAAGGAAACTCACCTCCTTTAACCAAAATTCACATTTAGACAGTTTTGCATATAACTTGTTCTCTTTCAGGACTTCCAACACTAATCTCAAATGCTCTGCATGCTCTTCTTCTAACTTGGAGTAAACCAGGATATCATCAATGAATACTACCACAAACCGATCCAAGTAAGTATCAAAGATACGGTTCATGTATTCCATAAATACTCCCGGCGCAGTGGTAACACCGAAAGGCATCACCGAATACTCATAATGCCCGTATCGAGTTCTAAAAGCCGTCTTCTGAATATCCTTACCTTTCACTTTAATCTGATGGTAACCCGATCGCAAATCAATCTTACTAAACACCTGAGCACCCACCAGTTGATCCATCAAATCATCTATTCTTGGAAGTGGATACTTGTTCTTAACTGTTACTTTATTCAACTGTCTGTAATCAACACAAAGCCTCATACTTCCATCTTTCTTCTTTACTAGCAACACATGAGCTCCCCACGGCGACACACTTGGTCTCACAAACTTCTTTTCGAGCAAATCCTCAAGTTGCTTCTTCAATTCGGACAATTCAGATGCTGACATCCTGTATGGTGCCATAGAAACAGGTCTGGTACCAGGTACAAGACTAATAGTGAATTCAACTTCTCTCTCTGGCGGTACATGTTGACTCTCAATCATATAATGTAAGTTATGCATTTTTAGGACCAATTGTGCAGGTTTTTCATTGTATCACAGTCATTATCTGGGGATTTTGTCTAGTTTTAGATAATTGTAGTAGGAAGTTCATTTGTAAGTAATTCCTTCACTTTTGGAGCTAAATTGGACTTGAAGACCTCTAATTGGTTGTGGCATCATTCGGCGAACCAGACACTTGCCCGGAAATGCAGCAAAATGGAGGGATATGATTTCTGTTCAATATCGCGTCGCGACCAGGAGGGCTCCCGACGCGACCAGGAGGAATTCTTGCAAAGCCAGATGTTTCTGTCCTATTTCGCGACGCGATGGTTACGGGTCGCGTCGCGATGGTGAGCGAAAATTAGGGTTTTTAAAGCAGTTTCAGCGTTTTTCACAAGAACTTCGTCTTGGGAACGGAACCACACTTTGGAGCAGCTGGAGGGTGCAATTTTGGGGCCTTCTCACCACTTGGGAACAAGGGATTGAAGGTTCTAATGTCTTCCTTTATGTTTGTTTTCTATTTTATGTTGGTTTCTACTCTTAGGATGGATTGTAACTAATTTGCTTAGATTAGGGAGAGATGAATCTCCCAACCCTATCATGTGAACCATTGTTCTAATCAATTCAGTTGTTATTCGATTTACTTTGTCTAAATACCTATGCTCTTAATGCTTTTCAATTACATATGATAATTGTGATGATCCAGGCTAGTGATTGCATAGGAATATGAATTAATAGCTGGAAATTGGGTAGTTAGATCATCTGCTAGTAATCAGCATAGGGATATGTGATGGCTTAGGTGAATTCGTGTAAAATTCTCGATCTTAATGCATTACCCTTTGGCATGTCTCGCCTAAGGAATTAGGGTCACTCTTAGGGTAATAGGGGTCTTGAGGCAAGGAATTGCCCTTGACCTTCATTAGTGAATTGAATCTAGAAATTGAATAATTAACTTGAATTGGCTAAGGTTCATGTGATAGGCGAGGAGAGAGGATTCGATCCCTAGTCGTTTTTCTCGTATTCTTAAATCACGTTTTGTGTACCGTTACTGTTACTCAAATTACCAAACCTTTACAATCTAAGAATTTGCAACTTTACTATTGTTTTCAACGCGCAATCCCTGTGGAATCGACCGGTTACTTACCGTATTTTATTACTTGCGACGACAATTGGTACACTTGCCAAAAGTCTTAACAAGTTTTTGGCGCCGTTGCCGAGGATTGTTGATTTCATTGTCAATAAGGCAACTGAGTTAATTCTTAGTTGTTTTATTTTGTTTTATTTTATTTTAGTATTTATTTTTTGTTTTATTTATTTAGATACTTAGTGATCGTACCTTGACCAATAGAAGGACCCGGGTCGTTGAGGACCTGGGTCGTAGAGGACCTGGCTGGAACCAAGGGTCTTGGCCGCACGGAAGGACCTGGCTCGGTCGCTGATGGAAGGACCTGTGAGGAAGGACCTGGCCAGGACGATGAGGACCTGGCTGGAACCTGGGGTCTTGGCCGCACGCGGGTGGTACCTGCAATGACACTCCGACGCTCTAGTCAGTGTGACGCTCGGGCAGGATTCACAAGGTGAGATCACGTACCTGATTCTCGGGATTTGTGCTGGTTTTATAGCGGCACAGGCGCTCTGGCCATATCTTGTGGAGCACGCCAAGTTGGGCCGTGTTGGGCCTATTGGACTGTACTGGGCCTTGAGCCCACTCCGGAACAGTTGCCCCCTAAGCGTAGGTCGCCAGCGGGCGGGCTGAGGCTTGAGTCGTTGACCCCGAGTAATTCCGTAAGCGGCCGGGTTGCATTGCGCACTCGGTCTCCATCTCTTGAGGTGTGTGGTCGCCGCCACACCAAGTCACGGTCTGGATTGAAGTCTAGGCACTGGGTCGCTCGGGACCAAAACCTATCCAGGGGTCGCTGCCCCCGTGGAGTCATGCACGGCCGACCTACCGGGAGCGACTTAGCGCAGCCTATTCGAGGCTTGACTCGTTGCCCCCCTGTCTAGCCTCGCTCGGCCGACCTACAGGGAGCGACTTAGCGTAAACCGTTGGGGGTGTGGTCGCTGCCACTCGTATGGGAACGTGGTCGCTACCATTCACACTGGGATGTGGTCGCTGCCACTCATGATGGGACGTGGTCGTTGCCACTCCTATTGGAACGTGGTCGCGGCCACTCACTTTGCTTGGGCCATTAGATGGCGCTCGCTTTGGGCCATTCGATGGCACTCTTAGTAGGCCGCTCGGGACCTTGGGGCCATTCGATGACACTCGTTGTAGGTCGCTCGGGATCCTACGTTCGATTTGATCAACACGGTGATCTATTTTGGGCCAACTCGGTGGCACTCGCTTGTGTAAATGCGGTGACACCCGATGTAGGTCGCTCGGCGGCCTACGTTTGATTGTGGGTCATTCTGACCCTTGGGCCACTTCGATGGCGCTCGATGTAGGTCGCTCAGTGACCTACGCTTTGTGGGTTATTCAAACCCTTGGGCCACTTCGATGGCGCTTGATTGTGCCAACTCGGTGACACTCGTTTGGGCCAACTCGGTGGCACTCGTTGTAGGTCGGGCGCCCCACTTGAACGACCAGAAAGGGGTGTAGAACGCCTGAATCTGATTTTGACTCCAACACGAAAGCTGTAGCTCTACTTCTCAGCTTTCCAACGCATGCTCACACTCCCCCATCGTGGACGAAATTATGGTCTCCGAGCTAGGCAGACCTTCTGGGTCGCTCACGGGCGACCAGCTTTTGTGCGTCCCACTTTGGGCGACCATAAACGGGTGGAAGACGCCCGTATTGGATCTTGACTCCAACATGAAAGCTATAGCTCTACTTCTCAGCTTTCCAACACATGCTCACACGCCCCCATCGGGTGAACGTGGACGAAATTATGGTCTCCGAGCTAGGCAGACCTTCTGGGTCCCTCACGGGCGACCAGCTTTTGTGCGTCCCACTTTGGGCGACCATAAACGGATGGAAGACGCCCGTATTGGATCTTGACTCCAACATGAAAACCGTAGCTCTACTTCTCAGCTTTCCAACGCATGCTCACACGCCCCCCATCGGGTGAACGTGGACGAAATTATGGTCTCCGAGCTAGGCAGACCTTCTGGGTCGCTCACGGGCGACCAGCTTTTGTGCGTCCCACTTTGGGCGACCATAAACGGGTGGAAGATGCCCGTATTGGATCTTGACTCCAACATGAAAGCTGTAGCTCTACTTCTCAGCTTTCCAACGCATATTCGCATGTTTCAATCGGGTCAACACGGCCTACGTTATGGCCTGCAGACTAAGGGCGAGATTCCTCTTCCACGTTTCGTTTGCGCTTAAATTCGTTTAAGCGTCTTTGGATCGTCCCTGCTCTTTAGGTCGTCCAACATCTTAGGTCGCTGACCAGCATGGTCGATGCCCGCGTCTGGGGCGGTCTTCCGTGTGGAACCATAGTCGAAGTAGGACAGCGCTCGGGCCTCCCACTGTGGTCGCCAATTGATCGTACCTTGACCAATAGAAGGACCTGGGTCGTTGAGGACCTGGGTCGTAGAGGACCTGGCTGGAACCAAGGGTCTTGGCCGCACGGAAGGACCTGGCTCGGTCGCTGATGGAAGGACCTGTGAGGAAGGACCTGGCCTGGACGATGAGGACCTGGCTGGAACCTGGGGTCTTGGCCGCACCCGGGTGGTACCTGCAATGACACTCCGACGCTCTAGTCAGTGTGACGCTCGGGCAGGATTCACAAGGTGAGATCACGTACCTGATTCTCGGGATTTGTGCTGGTTTTATAGCGTTACAGGCACTCTGGCCATATCTTGTGGAGCACGCCAAGTTGGGCCGTGTTGGGCCTATTGGACTGTACTGGGCCTTGAGCCCACTCCGGAACACTTAGTTAGTGTGTTGGACTTGTTAACGTTTTGTTTAGTGTTTCAGTGAACTGTGTAGCAGGGGCAAAGTTCGAAAGAATTGCTGTTTGTCCCGAGAAAAAAAAAGAGAGAGAGACAAACAGGAATGGAGCCCACACTACCCTGGTGGTGTTGTATCTATTGTGGTGGACCACACTTGAATGGAAATTGTGTGACAAACACTGATTGCGATTTTTGTGGGGAGGACTGGGTGGATTGTATTTGTAACGGAGAATGGCCAACTGTGAAGCAACCATATCACATAGAGCCCCCTTCAAGTTTGGAAGATACTCTGGCCGAGTTTCTGCAAGTGACTGGTGCCATCCGCCAGCGCCAAGAGCAAGCAATGATAAACATGGGGAAGCCACATGAGCCACACATTGACCAACCTCAGCACATAGAGTCCACGCCACCCTCACTTAGCGGTAATTTTTGTGAAGAACCCCACTTGAATGGCAAATGTGTGACACGCACCTTTTGCGATTCTTGTGGGGAGTATCTTGTGGAGTGCAACTGTGAGGATGAGTGGGTAACTATATCAAGAAATTACCCATGGTTATGCACTACCAATGAGGAACAAGAAGAACAAGCCCCAACAAAAGAAGAATCCGGGGAGGATAAGGACAGCTAAGGCTAAGATTCCAAGATGAGGAGGTGATTTTTAATGTTTTTGAAGCTATGCGCCACCCGAATGACCAAGAGAAATGTTTTAAGGTGGATGTGATTGAAGATTCAGTGCAAGAAACTTTTAGACATAATTTACCCTCTCCTCCTCTAGAGAAGGTAATTGTGAACTCGATTGAGGGCTCGGACGAAAACTTGGGAATTGAAATACAGGACTGCATTCGCCAGTTTGAAGCTTCTCAGGTAGAAAAGGTTTTCAAGAGAAAAGAAGAGCTGAATAGGGGGGAGGCCCAGACAAAGGAACTCCCGAATTGAAACAACTCCCCTCTCATTTAAAGTATGTATTCCTTGGGAGCAATGATCAATACCCAGCCATCATCAGTAGTTCTTTAACTAAGCTGGAAGAGGAAAAACTGATGAGAGTGTTGAGATTAAATAGAACTGCACTAGGTTGGACTATCTCCGACCTTAAGGGGATTAGTCCAGCTTTTTGCATGCACAAGATCAAGCTCGAGGAAGAGTTCAAGCCGGTGATTCAACCTCAGCGACGTTAAATCCTACTATGAAGGATGTGGTGAGGAAGGAAGTGTTAAAACTCTTAGATGCCGGGATGATCTACCCAATCTCAGACAGCTCTTGGGTGAGCCCGGTCCATGTGGTGCCCAAGAAGGGTGGTATGACCGTTATTAAAAATGAGAGGAATGAGCTGATCCCTACTCGCACAGTCACCGGGTGGAGAATGTGTATTGCTTACAGGAGACTGAACCAAGCCACTCAGAAGGACCAGTTCCCTCTGCCATTCATGGACCAAATGCTTGAAAGATTAGTCGGTCAGGCCTTTTATTGCTTCCTGGATGGATACTCGGGATACAACCAAATAGCAGTGGAACCGGAAGATCAGGAGAAAACTGCCTTTGCATGCCCATTTGGCGTTTTCGCCTATCGGAGGATGCCCTTCGGTCTGTGTAACGCTCCTGCAACTTTTCAAAGGTGCATGCTTTCTATATTCTCTGATATGATGGAAAATGCTATTGAGGTATTTATGGATGATTTTTCTGTTTTTGGTCCCTGCTATGATTCTTGCTTGGCTAACCTCAATGCAGTATTGAAGAGATGCATTGAAACCAATTTAGTCTTGAATTGGGAAAAGTGTCATTTTATGGTTCAAGAAGGAATTGTTCTTGGCCATAAAATCTCGTCAAAGGGCATTGAGGTTGATCAAGCCAAGATAGAAATCATAGAAAGGTTACCTCCTCCTATGAATGTAAAAGGGGTGAGAAGTTTTTTAGGACACGCCGGATTTTATCGACGTTTCATAAAAGACTTCTCCAAGATTACAAAACCTCTATGCAATTTACTTGTTAAGGAGAATGAATTTGTCTTTGATGCTGAATGCCTGCATGCTTTCAATGTATTAAAGGAAAAACTGATTTCTGCCCCAGTCATTGTAGCCCCTAATTGGGACATTCCCTTTGAATTAATGTGCGATGCTAGCGATTATGCAGTGGGAGCAGTGTTGGGGCAGAGATCGGAGAAGTTTTTCCATGCCATATATTATGCTAGCAAGGTCTTAAATGAAAATCAGGTAAATTATGCAACAACCGAAAAAGAACTGCTAGCTATAGTATTTGCATTGGAAAAGTTTCGTTCCTATTTGGTTGGGTCGAAAATAATTGTGTTTACTGACCATGCTGCGATAAAATATTTGCTAACCAAGGGCGAGTCTAAGCCTCGACTCCTTAGATGGACTTTGCTTTTGCAGGAATTCGACTTGGAGATAAAGGATAAGAAGGGGAGCGAGAATGTGGTCGCAGATCATCTGTCCCGGCTGGATAATAAGGAAGTGACCGACCGGGAAAAAGATATTCTTGAAGAGTTCCCCGATGAAAAGCTGTTTGCAATTGAAGAGAGACTGTGGTTTGCCGACATAGCAAATTACAAAGCAGGTGGAACGGTCCCTCAAGACTTTACTTGGCAACAAAAGAAGAAGTTCCTCCGTGATGCCCAACACTACCTGTGGGATGATCCCTTTCTCTTTAAGGTTGGGGCGGATGGAATTCTTAGAAGATGTGTTTACGGTAGCGAAAGTCAAAAGATTCTATGGCATTGTCATGACTCCCCATGTGGAGGACACTACAATGGGGAACGCACAGCTGCAAAAGTGCTTCAATCTGGATTTTATTGGCCGTTCATCTTCAAAGATGCGCACAATCATGTTACAAATTGTGACAAGTGCCAGAGGACAGGTAATATTTCACGTAGGGGGGAGATGCCGTTGAACCCTATACTTGAAGTGGAAGTGTTTGATTGCTGGGGCATTAACTTCATGGGACCCTTTCCACCATCGCATTCTTGTCAATATATTTTGGTGGCGGTGGATAATGTTTCTAAATGGGTGGAAGCCATTGCCACTTCTAAAAATGATTCCCAAACTGTGGTCAAATTTGTTAAGAAAAACATCTTCTCAAGATTTGGTGTTCCGAGAGTCTTGATCAGTGATGGGGGTAGTCACTTTTGTAACACTCAGCTCAGCAATGTGTTATCCAAGTATAATGTAAAGCATAAAGTGTCGACACCGTATCACCCTCAATGTAATGGCCAAGTGGAGGTATCAAACAGAGAAATCAAGAGGATATTAGAAAAGACAGTGGGGAATGCAAGGAAAGATTGGGCAGTGAAGGTAGACGATACTCTGTGGGTATACAGGACAGCTTATAAGACACCCTTAGGTATGTCCCCTTACTAATTGGTTTATGGCAAACCTTGTCATTTGCCGGTTGAACTTGAACACAGAGCATATTGGGCATTGAAATTCTTGAATTTTGATCCTGGATCAAGTGGGGAAAAGAGAACCCTTCAGCTTCAAGGATTAGAGGAGATGCGCTTACATGCATATGAGAACAACAAGATCTACAAGGAAAAAATGAAGGTGTACCACGACAAACACATTGCAAGAAAAGAATTTCACCCTGGACAACAAGTCTTGTT
This sequence comes from Astragalus membranaceus, assembly GCA_039519185.1. Lineage (NCBI taxonomy): Eukaryota > Viridiplantae > Streptophyta > Magnoliopsida > Fabales > Fabaceae > Astragalus > Astragalus membranaceus. The sequence goes on along the minus strand of CM076853.1, from coordinate 33,168,948 downwards.
GTTCAACTCAAGACTCAAGTTATTTCCAGGAAAATTGAAATCCAAGTGGTCAGGACCCTTTGTTGTCAAGGAAGTAACACCGTACGGAGCAATAGAAGTGGAAGAGCCAAAGTCCAAGAGATCTTTTAAGGTCAACGGACAAAGACTCAAGCCATATATGGGTGACGGGTTGGAAGAGCCTCAAATGGTTCTCATGCTGAGAGACCCATAAGAGTGAGAAAAAAAAGCGTCAAGCTAGTGACGTTAAAGAAGCGCTTGGTGGGAGGCAACCCATTGGTGAGCGCCACTTTTCTTTTCCTTGAGCAGGAGGCTCATTTATCATTTTCTTGTTTTATTCAGACAATTTAATCTGCACTTTTTGCTGTATTTTTCCCTATTTTGACTCTATTTCGCACTTTGGTCTGTACTTATTATTATAACTTACTCTGTGATATTGAGGCACCACTGCCCTATATTGTGTTTTTGTTTTGTTAAAGCAGCTTCAATGGTGATGATGTGTGGCATTTGGGGTCGCATGTTTGCATTTTTCCTTTTGACACTCGCACGTCAAGTTTTATCATCAAGTAATAGCAGGGGTCATGACAAACGTTGCGGAAGTTCTTTATCATCTATGAGCAGCATCTCTCAAGTTCTATCTCTACGATCCCAACTGTGAGGTTTGAGCCTAAACACGTTCTTATATATATTGTGTGTATTCCTTGCCTGCATTAGTCTGCAGAACTTGACATTGTGCTTAATTGTTTTTGCATTTGATTTTCATACACACTGAGGCATTTCTTTTGGCACCCCTGAGCCTTTCAAACCGCACCTAACTAATGTTTACCCTCTCCTAGCCCCTCTGAGCCTATTGTTAAAAATTGTATGCTGTTTCTCTGAAAATCATAGCCTAGTTAATTCTTAACTTGGAGTTAGGTAACAAAAGCTGTGAGAGTGGGGAAATCTTTAAGTTTGGGGTTGCTCGTGGAATAGCAACATTATAAGTTTGGGGTGGTATACAAGAGAATGAACAAGAAAAGAAAGAAAAAATAAAATATATGTATATATATATATATCAAAAAAAAGAGAGAAAAAAAAAATAAATAAATAAATAAAATCCTTTTCTTGTTTTGTTGAATGCTTTGGGAAAATGGGTGACAAGTAAATTGAGTGAAAATAACAAAAAGAGAGGTAGGCCTAACTCCAAGTGCAACCTACTTATCCAAATTTATCCACCCTTACCTAAGCCCCGCTATAACCCTTAAAGTCCTCAAAATGTGTGTATGCATTTCATTTGTATAGACTGATATAGAACTCTGTCAAGCCTATGAAACGATGATGCAGGTACTGTGAATTGAGTGAATACCCGAAACACCTCAAGAGTGAAACACTGGTGAGATGTGTGTACAGAGAAAACTTGAGAATGATGCCTGCTTATGATTCGGTATTTCCAATTCAGTTGTCCTGCCACTGTATTAGGTTGATGATGATAGTTGATGTGCTGATGTGTTTAAGGTTGATGTATTATATGTAACAGCTAAATAGAAAAACAGCCACAGTCTGAATTGAATGTTTGCTTGAGGACAAGCAAAAGTTTAAGTTTGGGGTTGTGTTGACTCTCAATCATATAATGTAAGTTATGCATTTTTAGGACCAATTGTGCAGGTTTTTCATTGTATCACAGTCATTATCTGGGGATTTAGTCTAGTTTTAGATAATTGTAGTAGGAAGTTCATTTGTAAGTAATTCCTTCAATTTTGGAGCTAAATTGGACTTGAAGACCTCTAATTGGTTGTGGCATCATTCGGCGAACCAGACACTTGCCCAGAAATGCAGCAAAATGGAGGGATATGATTTCTGTTCAATATCGCGTCGCGACCAGGAGGGCTCCCGACGCGACCAGGAGGAATTCTTGCAAAGCCAGATGTTTCTGTCCTATTTCGCGACGCGATGGTTACGGGTCGCGTCGCGATGGTGAGCGAAAATTAGGGTTTTTAAAGCAGTTTCAGCGTTTTTCACAGGGACTTCGTCTTGGGAACGGAACCACACTTTGGAGCAGCTGGAGGGTACGATTTTGGGGCCTTCTCACCACTTGGGAACAAGGGATTGAAGGTTCTAATGTCTTCCTTTATGTTTGTTTTCTATTTTATGTTGGTTTCTACTCTTAAGATGGATTGTAACTAATTTGCTTAGATTAGGGAGAGATGAATCTCCCAACCCTATCATGTGAACCATTGTTCTAATCAATTCAGTTGTTATTCGATTTACTTTGTCTAAATACCTATGCTCTTAATGCTTTTCAATTACATATGAAATTGTGATGATCCAGGCTAGTGATTGCATAGGAATATGAATTAATAGCTGGAAATTGGGTAGTTAGATCATCTGCTAGTAATCAGCATAGGGATATGTGATGGCTTAGGTGAATTCGTGTAAAATTCTCGATCTTAATGCATTACCCTTTGGCATGTCTCGCCTAAGGAATTAGGGTCACTCTTAGGGTAATAGGGGTCTTGAGGCAAGGAATTACCCTTGACCTTCATTAGTGAATTGAATCTAGAAATTGAATAATTAACTTGAATTGGCTAAGGTTCATGTGATAGGCGAGGAGAGAGGATTCGATCCCTAGTCATTTTTCTCGTATTCTTAAATCACGTTTTGTGTACCGTTACTGTTACTCAAATTACCAAACCTTTACCATCTAAGAATTTGCAACTTTGCTATTGTTTTCAACGCGCAATCCCTGTGGAATCGACCGGTTACTTACCGTATTTTATTACTTGCGACGACAATTGGTACACTTGCCAAAAGTCTTAACAAGTTTTTGCCTGTATTAGTCTGCAGAACTTGAGCTTGTACTTAACTGTCATACATGTGATTTATAGACACACTGAGGCAAAAAAAAATTGGCACCCCTGAGCCTTTCAAGCCAACCCATTAATGTTTATCCTTTGCTAGCCCCTCTGAGCCTTTTTGTTGTTTTTGTATTTTTTTCTACATATCATTGCCTAGTTTTCTTAACTTGGAGTTAGGTAGACAAAAGCATGAGGGTGGGGAAAAATTCTAAGTTTGGGGTTGCTCATGGAATAGCAACAATCTAAGTTTGGGGTGGTATACAAGAGAATGGAACATACAAAGAAAAAAAAAAGGAAAAAAAAAAGAAAAATGTTTCAGTTCTGGTTTGTCTATTTTCGCGTCGCGACAGAATGCCTTTGCGTCGCGATGCTATATATGTTTCAGTTCTGGTTTCTGTCTATTTTCGCGTCGCGACAGCATGCCTTCGCGTCGCGATGCTATATATAAAAAAAAATAAAAAGAAATAAAATATATTTTGTATGAAATTCCTTCTCTTGTGAAATGCTTTGGGAAAATGGTAAGTGGGTGAGAACGTTAAAAATTGACAAAGTGAGAGGTAGGCCTAACTCCAAGTTTTAACCTACTTATCCAAATTTTACCCACCCTTACCTAAGCCCCATTATAACCTTAAAAGTCCTCAAATAGTGTGTGTGAAATTCATGTGTATTGATTGGTATAGTACTTGTTCAAAACGATGATACAAGTACTGTGAATTGAGCGAACACCCAAAACACCTCAAAGAGCGAAACAGTAGTGAGATGTGTGAAAAAGAGAGGACTTGAGATTTCTTGCCTGTTTATGATCCTGTATTTTCCAATTCAATTGCTCTGTCACTATGTTATGTTGGATGATACTTTCTGATGTGCTGAATGATCTATTGGCCTGTGAATTATGCAAAAGCTGAATGACAAATTGCCACAGTGAATGGAGTGATTGCTTGAGGACAAGCAAAAGTTCAAGTTTGGGGTTGTGATGAGTCCTCATCATATGTATATTTTTATTCAGTTTACAAACCATAATGCCGGGGATTTTATGTTTTATTCAGCCAATAACTAGGGATTTGGCATAGTTTCAGTTTTATGTAGTAGAAGTGGGGGTGTAATTGGCAAAGTCCAATTAAATGAATAATGGCCAATTTATTGATGGGCCAAGAGAATTGTGGGCTGGACTAAAGAGAAATAAAAAAAGGGAATTGGAATTCAAAGGAGGGGAGAATTAGGGAATTGAAGAGACACGCACAGTAGCGCAGGAGGACGAAAAACGGCGTACGCGAGAACGGACGGAAAAGGAGAAATAAGCAGTACAACCGGCACTTCATCTGGGATGCGATTTTAGGATTTGAAGGTTCTAATAGATTCTTCTATGTGTAATCTTCTCTACTCTTATTTTCTAATCTTTTGATGATGTGTAACTAGTTTCTCTTGATTAGGGAGAGATGACTCTCCCCAAACCTATCTATTGGATTCTTTGTTATGGTTAAGACTATTGGTTGTTTGGTTTATCATATGTTTAAACCATCCTTGTTTAATGCTTTATAGTTACATATGATAATTATAATGATTTAGGGTATATGATTACATAGGGATATGAGTTGTATACTTGATATGATGTTTTAGATCATGAAACTCCGATCACCATAGGAATGTGGGGTTTGATTCATGAATTCTTTAATTCTTGATTTTAATGTTTTACCCTTTGGCATGACTCACCTAAGGAATTAAGGTAACTCTTAGGGTAATAGGGGTTTTGAGGCAAGGAATTGTCCTAAACCTATTTTTGTGAATTGAATCTGGTATTCCAAACAACTAATATGTGAGTAGCTAAAGGTCCATAAGATAGGTGAGGGGAGAGGAGTCAAACCCTAATCACTTTTATCTTTCTTTATTTTCAAACGCTATCTTTCAGTTAATTAACAAAATCTCAAAAATATTATCTTTTCGTTTTTACCTCTAAGAATTAATTTACTTGCTTAATTGATAATTGAGCGCAATCCCTGTGGATCGACCGGTTCTTACCGTTAAATTACATTACTTGCGACATTTGGTACACTTGCCAAAAGTCTTAACAGTACACCTGGAATCTCATCAGGGAAAACTTCAGGAAATTCACACACTACCTGCAACTCCTCAATTATGGCCCGATTCTCGACAGACATCGATGCCATTAGCGAGAATAACTGGACTTCCTCCTGCATCAACTTCCGCAACTGTCTAGCATACAACAAACCAGTTTCCTCCTCTTCAGGAGTAGAAAAACTCACAGACTTGCTATGACAATTAATATGAACATGGTTATACTCTAACCAGTTCATACCTAAGATCACATCCAATCCGCTTAACGGCAAACAAATCAAATCAACAACAAAGTCTCTGTCGAAAATCGACAAAGGACACTTAGAACACACAAGAGAAGTAGTCACCGACCCCTTAGCCGGAGTGTCGACAACCATCTCTCCATTCATAGAAGACAACGCAAGACCCAATCTTTCAACACAATCAGCAGCAATAAAACAATGAGTAGCACCGGTATCAACAATAGTAATTAGAGGAGTACTATTAATGAAGCATGTACCTCTAATAAGTCCGTCTTCCTTAGTAGTCTCTGTCCCTGCCAAAGCGAACACTCTTCCACTAGCTCGTTCTTTCTTCGGTTTCTGACACTGACTACCAATGTGCCCTCCTTCGCCACAGTTGAAACAAATCATCTCCTTATGCTCGCACTCAGACATTTCATGCCCGGTCTTTCCACAACGGAAACACCTCTTCGCCTCAGCCTTGCACACGTTACTCTTATGACCAGCTTTGCCACATTTGAAGCACACAATACCAGCAGGAGCGTTTCCCCCACTAGTTCTCTTACCATCAGCGACTTTCGGTTTACCTTTACCAGCAGGAGTATCATACGGCTTACTACGATTCTGATGCTTGATCCTCTTCTCATTAATAATCTTATAATGAGCATTGTTATCCTCTTCATAGATCCTGCAGCTATCAATTAAATCAGAAAAGACACGGATTTTCTGATACCCAATTGCCTTCTTGATCTCCGGCCGTAACCCGTTCTCAAACTTGATGCACTTTGAGAACTGAGCAGTTGCTTCACTATAGTGCGGATAAAACTTGGCTAACTCCACAAACTTAGCAGCATATTCAGTAACTGACAGGTTTCCCTGCTTTAGCTCAAGGAATTCAATTTCCTTCTTACCCCGAACATCCTCAGGGTAATACTTCCTCATAAATTCCCTACGGAACACAACCCAAGTGATCTCTTCACCTGCAGTTTCCAATCTCTGACTAGTCTCTGGCCACCAGTCATCAGCCTCTTCTGCCAACATATGAGTATCGTAACGAACCTTCTGCACTGGAGTGCAGTCCATCACACAGAAGATTCTCTCTATCTCCTTCAGCCAAGCCAACGCTCCATCAGGATTATACCTGCCTTTGAAGGTAGGCGGATTCTCCCTTTGAAAAGTCGCCAACGTTCAATTATGGCCCGGCATTTTCGCCAAGGTTCGGCTGATTCTCCAAAGCCTGCGCCATAGCCGCCAAAGCAGCAGCGATAGCAGCATCATTCCTTCCAGCCATCTTGACTTATTACTGCAACACAAACGATAGTTAGAACTAAGTGACAATACTCGATCGTTAAATGACACAACAACTCGACAACTTGGCCGGACGGACCGGCTCACTCTGATACCACTAATATAACACCCATTTCTACCCGGTAATTTATACAAATTCAGAGTTGCAAAATCTCCAACGAACAAATGGAGTGCTACACTTTTGACTTAAAAAAAACATAATCAAATCACTTGTAAAATCAGATACATAACACTCTGATTCGGATGAACTAAGAAACAAATCTGTGTAGTCTTTAAAAATAAGTCAACTTTCGTTACTACGCAGCGGATTCACAAAAAAAAAAATTCAATTCAAAGTAGTCGTGGCATCTTTACCCAACTTAGGACAACTTAGAAATAGCAAAACTCTTGATAGCAACAACTTTAAATCCCAACAATAAAATAACATAACAATAAGGAAAACATGCGTTCATCCCCCCCGAGTGCTATGTATCAGAGCGACGACACTGACTCGAACTAATGAAGGTAAACAGCCTTCATTCGCGATTACCTGCACGTCACCAACAGGGGGTAACATTCAAACAGAAGGGGTGAGATGTCGAACCATATAATAGGACATATGAAAAAGAATATATTAGATTCAGGAAATGTAAATTCACTACTTCACAGCTATCAAACAACTTCAATCATCACGAGTCATCAACATAACCACTTAAATATGCAACGCGGAATGCGACTCAATGCCATGCACATGCATGTGGTACCATTGGAGCAGAACTCCCAACTTAAAAATCTGCCAATAAATAGTGGCATCAACAAGGCATAAGCCTTCAACTTAATTCGCCAGTCCAGGCCAACTTATTTGAGCATCAGCTCCAACTTGGAATGCTATGTATGTGACGCGATGTGAATGCCCAAACAATCAATAATAATAGTTACATAGCAATACAACAACAAGAGGAATTCCACGTTGGCCATAGGCCTACAGTTTAATATTTTGCCAATAAGTAGTGGCAATCCAACCAGATACGACGTCACCTGCAAATTCGCCACTTTCGGCAAGGTATACTACTTAACAAATTAACCAACATAAACTACAACCAAACGCATAGTTCTTCGGGCCCTCTTCGATCATATCCGGTTAATTAATTACCTTCTAAATTTTTCTATCCGGTACTGCTAATTCTATCCTACACTATTACTAAAGTCTACACTGGTTGTTAGTGTTAGACTATAGTATAACCTTAGAGGGGGGGTGAATAAGGTTATGTGTAATTCTAGGATTCTTTTCGAAATAAATGATAAGTTTGTTTAAATCAAATGCGGAAAAAGAGATTTGAACTTATCAGATATATGCAAGTAGGGAGATTAGGCACAATGAGATATTTATTCTATATTCATTATTTACAATAAGGTTGTTTTATAAGAAATGTAATGATATTGAATATAGCAGATCTACAGTAGTGATAGAGAAGATGATAGATAAACAGATCTGTAGTACAACGAGTATAACTATAGCCAGATTAACAGATTCAGATCAGAGTAGAGATATAGTTATACAATCAGATTAACAGATTCAGATCAGAGTAGTGATATCATAAACAGATATAAACAGTAAATAAAGTACAGAGAGAGGGATAGAGATACACCAGGAATTTTACGAGGTTCGGGATAAAAGCCCTACGTCCTCGGCCTCCGGCTTTGCAACCTTTGGACTTTGCTGATAACCACTATATGAAGAACCAATGTTTTACAAACAATCAACTTCAAATAGCAAATCTCAATTCCCCTGAATTGAGAACCCGAGCTCCCCGCTAAGGATTTCAACCGCTTCAATCTCCTGATTGAACGACCCAAGAGCACCTCCCAGGATTTCAAACCAACTCAATCTCCTGATTGAGAGACCCAAAAAAACATCCCAGGATTTCAAACCAACTCAATCTCCTGATTGAGAGACCCAAGAACAAATCCCAGGTTTTCAAAGTGACCCCCACAATAGTAGATTACAATATAGAAGCTATGATCTAATCACCTCAGATAATATGACAATATAATAGCTGAGAGAGATGAGTGACTAGATCTATAAAAATGATATGAAAGTGATAGCTCTATTTTTTCTCTTACTCAGATCTAGAAATTCGAATGAGAAGACGAGAAGATATTGTGAATTGTGGTGTGGTGAAATGTGTTTCACACCTGCCTATTTATAGGCGTAGGATTTTTGAAAAAAAATTTAATGAAATTAGGAATCGATTGTTGATTGAAGTTAAAATGTTGATGAATCGATTCTTATCATTTTAGAAGACATAAGAATCGATTATATGGCTAGTTAAAAAATTGAGGAATCGATTCTTTACATATGGAGAACATAGGAATCGATTGTTTGTTTCTTTAGAAATAGGTGAGAATCGATTTTCAGGACATCCTGAATAAGGTAGGAATCGATTCTTACTTTGTTTAAAATGAGGAGGAATCGATTCATAGCCTATAGGATTGCCTGAAAATCGATTTCATAGTCTTTTGAAATAGAAGGAAATCGATTCTTACCTTTGGCTTGAGAATATGTAGAAATCGATTCTTTGTTTTAACATAGGCTAGGGAAATCGATTTCAACCTTTAAAATAGGATTAGGAAATCGATTTCATGATTTAGAAAATGATAGAAATCGATTTCTAGCTTTCCACAAAATTATTTTTAGGTTCAGGTGCCACCTTATGCATGCATGCAATTTTATAAAATATTTTTCACAACTATTTTGATGCACCATGCATGTTTTGAAAAACTCATCTCTCAGCTACTAAAAGTCATAGACCTTCAGTGATAGGACCTTACACAGTGTCCTAAAGAAAGCGGAAAAACAATTTGGTCTTCAACTGCTGAGGTGGCTTCTTCTCCAAGCTGCTCCACTTTAATATTTCCTGCTCTTTGATTCATGTCCTGTACTTTATTTTGTCCCTGTACTTTTATACACTGCAACGATTAGTAGACTAAATGTAATTTGTTATCATACAAAACAAAAGAGTGTTTGTCCTTGGTTCAACAGTTAGTCGCACCTGTCAACATCATTAGGCTACTCGTTTGCGGCTTCTACTACTAAGTTCCTTTGATACCACTAATGTTTCTTATCACAACATTATTAGTTCGGCTGCATTTAAATAATCCTATTGCTAAACAATTATCATACCAATTATTAGTGTCGTCTTTGTTACACTATTACTAGCAGAAATGTACTAATCCTATCACTTTTATACATCCCAATGTATCTTGGTTTAGGTGCCTAATAATTCAAGTAGCTGTTACTAACAATTACACGCCGAGAAAAATATATATACGGTGCCTTTCACCATAAACGGTGCGCCCTACTGCACCAACATACGAGAAGACCAATTCGCCGGCAACCATGTGCCGCTCCCTACAAGGGGTGCGCCGCTCGGCCTCCCCCTCCCCACTCGCTATGTGCGCGCGGCGCAAGGGCTTCACCGCCCGGCGCCGTCCGTCCCCATTACGCGCATTCCGTTTCCTTCTCTTACGATCCTTATTTCAGATTAACACAACCATGGCAACGCACAACCGATCGCATGAAATAATTTCCAGGGCCAGCAACATAGAACTCAATAACGTGACAATTAGTTCAACAAGAATAATTTTTCGGTAACATACAAACAACACAATCATACACGGTGGCAATTCATAAATCCCAATTCCTACATATAATCTTTCATGTACCCTGTAACGCCCCAAAATAATTTAATTATTTATTTAATTAAGTTATTTAAGGCTTACAATATTTATTTAATTTAATTAAATAATTCAAGTTTAATTATTTTATTTTATTTTATTAGGAGGTGTTGTCACTAATTAAGTGGTGCGAGCAAGGGCCCGTGATCCACAATTAGGCCCGTGGCCCATTCCTTGGCATAGGAGTCGAATCATTAGGGGTCTAGGGAGTTAGTTGCAATTCACTCAAGTGAGAAAAAGAAAGAAAAGAAACGTAAGAGAGAGTGGGAAGAGAAAAGTTGCGAAGAAAAGAAGAGAAGAAGAGGAGAAGGCGAAACTCATAGAGAAGAGGAGGAGGCTCGTTGGTGGTTTGCATTCTTCCCTTGGAGCTTGGCTAACATTTCGACTTCCATAAGGTTAGGGGGTCCTCTTTTTGTTCTTAATAATTATGCGAATTGTGAATTGCTTAGGGTTAGGGTTCTAGGTTAGTTCTATGAATGATTTGTGATGTTAATGATTGATTCATAATATTGTGATGCTTGATGATTGAATTGCTATGTTGGAAATCGCATGATTGATGTTGAATTGTTGCTAAATGCGAATTGGAGACCATATGTTTGAATATATGATTATTTGGTGATTATATGGTGAAATTGAGAATCATGGTGACACTTTAGTAATATATATGTAATTGGGCGTTTTGGTGAATTTTAATTGGTAATTGAAAGTGGGAAAAATTCTGTTTGGAAGCCCCTAGGCGCCTTAGGCGCCATATGCATGTTGCTGAAATTTTCTGTTTTGCGCCATGGTCATGGGCGCCAAGTGCCCAGCAGTGTGCTGTGCCAGTTTCCAAAAATTCTGTTGCCTGTGTTGCCATTCTGTGTTGCTGTGCCTGTTGCCTGTGTTGCCATTCTGTGTCCCTGTGCTGTCAGTTTTGGCACTTGTTGCTTGTGTCATGGGCGCCAAGGGCCCCAAAGTCCGGGTGATAGTTTTGCGAAAATTGTTTTCAGGTTTTTATACTCAGGTAAAATGGCTCATGAAAAATGATTCTTGGCAACAAAGGAGTTGAGTTGCATATTTTCACTAGGTGCCTAGTGCATGGGCGCCAAAAATGATGTTCAGTTTTTGATGAAATTTTAATTTGGTTTTCATGTTCTGAGCATTTGGCTCGTGTAAAATCAATTTCGAAGGAAAATAAATTTTGTTGCATGTTGGCCTTAGGCGCCTAGTGCCTGGGCGCCGTGTTGCTGTGCTGAGCGCCTGTGCGTGTTGTTCCCCTGGGCGCCTAGCGCCTGTGCGCTGTTGCGCGTGTTGTTCCTGGGCGCCAAGCGCCCATGCGCCTGTGCGTGTTGCCTCTCCTGGGCGCCAAGCGCCCATGCGCCAAGCGCTGTGTTGCCCCTGGGCGCCCAGCGCCCATGCGCCAGTTTCCTGGATGTCTAAATATTTTTCCTATTTTGTTTTTAACGTAACTTTTGACTCGGTTATCCAAATTTAACGGTTCAAAATGCGTTTCGAAGCTAATTTCAGTTTCTATTCAATGGTCTCAATTTTATGCAAAAATAAATTATTTTTACTGGTGTTCCTGGCTGAAGGTGTTCAAGTGTCCAAATGGCTATTTTTATCCATTTTCCCTATGTCGTGTCAATGTCCTGAGTTGGTCTTTTTGAATTGGTGTTGGTGTGGGTGGTGAGCTGAAATGGTGAGTGATGATGAGGTGAGATTGGTGAGCAGAGGCTTCGGCCTAATTTTAATTTGGTGAGTTAAATAATGCACTATGGTGAGATTAGAATTTAAAATGGTGAATTGATTGATTTGTGGTGTGTTGTGATGCATTCTCCATAACACCTCATGAAGCATGTGCATTATTGGTGAGCAGAGGCTACGGCCTAATTTTATTTGGTGAGCAGAGGCTACGGCCTACTTGTATTTGGTGACGGATCCGACATGCATGTACCCGTGGAGTTTGGGTTGCATTACATGCATAAATCATATATTGTGTAGTGCTGTTTGGAAATAGAATGTTGATGTGATTGTTCCATTGTTGTGAATTGGTGTGCCTGGTTTCCTTTTTCCTATGCATTGCTGATGATTGGTGGATGGAGGTGAGGCAGAGATTAGAAACTGCTAATGAAGAGATAACTTGGGTTGTTTTCCGTAGAGAGTTCTTGCGTAAGTATTTTCCTGAAGATGTGAGAGGTAAGAAAGAAATAGAATTCCTTGAGCTGAAGCAAGGAAGCATGTCAGTGACGGAGTATACTGCCAAGTTCACTGAATTGGCTAAGTTTTATCCCCATTATGCTGATGCTGATTCTGAGTTCTCAAAGTGTATTAAGTTTGAGAATGGACTGAGGGCTGATATAAAGAAAGCTGTAGGGTACCAGAAGATTTGGGTATTCGCTGATTTGATCGACAGTTGCAGGATATATGAGGATGATAGTAATGCTCACTCTAAGGTCATGAGAGATCTGAGGGGTAAATTTCAGAATCGGGGTAAGCCATATGAGGTTCAGGCTGGTATGGGTAAGCAGAGGTATGCAGATAATAAGAAAACAAGTGGGGGAGATGCCCCTGCGAAGGTTGTGTGCTACAGGTGTGGCAAGCCGGGCCATAAGAGTTTTGACTGCTCAGATAATAAATTTTTCAAGTGCGGTAAAGCAGGTCATGTGGCTGCAAAATGTGAGAAAAGGGATGTGGTGTGCTACAATTGCGGGGAATCAGGTCATATTAGTACTAAGTGTACTAAGCCAAAGAAAGAGAAGTCCCATGGAAAAGTGTTTGCTCTCGCAGGATCAGAGGATACTAATGAGATTAGAGGTACATGTTTTATTAATGGTATTCCTTTGATTGCTATTATTGATACTGGTGCTACGCATTCATTTATTGCTGCTTTGTGTGCTGAGAAATTGGACCTTGTTTTATCTTCTATGATGAGGGAGATGGTTATTGACACTCCAGCTAAGGGTTCAGTAACTACCTCTCTTGTGTGTGCTAAGGTGTTTAGTAAAATCGATTTGAGGTCGGGTTATCACCAGATCAAGGTAAAAGATGAAGACATTCAGAAAACCGCTTTCAGAACGAGATATGGGCACTATGAGTATTCTGTGATGCCGTTTGGTGTTACCAACGCGCCGGGTGTGTTTATGGAGTACATGAATCGTACTTTCCATAGTTACTTGGATCGGTTTGTGGTTGTGTTTATTGACGACATTCTGGTGTATTCTAAAACAGAAGAGGAGCACGCAGAACATTTGAGGTTAGTGCTAGAAGTGTTGAAAGAAAAGAAATTGTATGCAAAATTGTCTAAGTGTGAGTTCTGGCTGAATGAAGTAGGTTTCCTTGGTCATATTATCTCTGGTAATGGTATAGCTGTGGACCCAGCCAAGGTTGATGCTGTGTCCCAATGGGAGAGCCCGAAGTCAGTTACAGAGATTAGAAGCTTTTTGGGATTAGCTGGTTATTACAGGAGATTTATTGAAGGTTTCTCGAGGTTGGCACTTCCGTTGACTCAATTGACATGTAAAGGAAAAGCTTTTGTGTGGGATGCTCGCTGCGAGGAGAGCTTCAATGAGTTGAAAAAGAGGTTGACTACATCGCCCGTTTTGACCTTGCCTGTTCCGGATCAACCGTTTGTAGTATATTGCGATGCTTCCAAGATGGGTTTGGGAGGTGTATTGATGCAAGAGGGTAAGGTAGTAGCTTATGCGTCCAGAAAGTTGAGGACCCATGAGAAGAACTACCCTACTCATGATTTAGAGCTAGCTGCAATTGTGTTTGTGCTGAAAATTTGGAGGCACTATCTGTATGGTACCAGATTCGAAGTGTTTAGTAACCATAAGAGTCTGAAATACTTGTTTGATCAGAAGGAGCTAAATATGAGGCAGAGACGTTGGCTAGAATTGCTGAAGGATTATGATTTCGGCTTGAACTATCACCCCGGCAAAGCTAATGTCGTGGCTGATGCTTTAAGTCGGAAGAGTTTGCATATGTCGGCTATGATGGTGAAAGAGTTAGAGTTGATTGAGCAGTTTCGGGACATGAGTCTGGTTTGTGAAGTGACACCGCAGAGTGTCAGATTGGGGATGTTGAAGATCGGCAATGAATTTTTGGTTAGTGTTCGAGAAGCCCAAAAGTCAGATGTGAAGTTGGTAGACCTGTTAGTTGTGAATGATCAAGATATGGATGGAGATTTCAAGTTAGATTCCCAAGGTGTATTGAGATTCAGAGATAGGATCTGCATTCCTGACGATGCCGAGATGAAGAGAATGATTCTTGAAGAGAGCCATAGGAGCAAGTTGAGTATTCATCCCGGGGCTACGAAAATGTACCAAGATTTGAAGAGAATGTTCTGGTGGCCTGGTATGAAGAAGGATGTGGCGCAGTTTGTGTATTCGTGTCTGACTTGTCAGAAGTCTAAGATTGAGCATCAGAAGCCTGCGGGGTTGATGCAACCATTGGAGATTCCGGAATGGAAATGGGATAGCATTTCCATGGATTTTGTAACTGGTTTGCCAAATACAGTGAGAGGGTTCGATGCTATATGGGTGGTTGTGGACAGGTTGTCTAAGTCTGCTCATTTCTTGCCAATTAATATGACCTATCCAGTTCCAAGGTTGGCAGAAATCTACATCAAGACTATTGTGAAGTTGCATGGCGTTCCGCTTAGTATTGTATCTGATAGAGATCCAAGATTCACATCTGAATTTTGGAAAAGTTTGCAGGAAGCTTTGGGTTCTAAGTTGAGGTTGAGCTCCGCTTATCATCCGCAGACAGATGGTCAGACGGAGAGGACTATTCAGTCGTTAGAGGACTTGTTGAGGGCATGTGTTCTTGAGCAGGGAGGTTCGTGGGATTCTCATCTTTCGTTGATAGAGTTCACCTATAACAACAGTTTTCATTCTAGTATTGGTATGGCACCGTTTGAGGCATTGTATGGTCGGAGATGTAGGACTCCGTTGTGTTGGTATGAATCTGGGGAGAGTGCAGTGTTGGGGCCTGAGATTGTGCGAGAAACAACTGAGAAGGTAAAATTAATCCGTGAGAAGATGAAAGCGTCGCAGAGTCGACAAAAGAGCTATCATGATAAGAGAAGGAAGGATTTAGAGTTTCAGGCCGGTGATCATGTGTTTCTGAGAGTCACTCCGGTGACTGGTGTTGGGCGTGCCTTGAAATCTAAGAAGTTAACTCCCCGTTTCATTGGTCCGTATCAGATTACGGAGAGGGTGGGAAGTGTTGCCTATAGGGTGGCTCTACCACCTAATCTTTCGAACTTGCATGACGTGTTTCACGTGTCACAACTTCAAAAGTATGTTCCGGACCCGTCTCATGTGATTCAGATGGATGAAGTAGAGGTGCGGGATAATCTCACCGTGGAGACTATGCCTGTGCGGATTGAAGATAGAGAAGTGAAGACTCTGAGAGGGAAAGAAATTCTTTTGGTGAAAGTGGTTTGGTTAGGAGCTGCTGGCGAGAGTATGACTTGGGAGCTGGAGAGCAAGATGCGGGAAGCATATCCGGAGTTGTTTGATTCAGGTAATTTCGAGGACGAAATATTCTAAGTGGGGGAGAGTTGTAACGCCCCAAAATAATTTAATTATTTATTTAATTAAGTTATTTAAG
Source organism: Astragalus membranaceus (assembly GCA_039519185.1). NCBI lineage: Eukaryota > Viridiplantae > Streptophyta > Magnoliopsida > Fabales > Fabaceae > Astragalus > Astragalus membranaceus. Next base: position 33,153,203 of record CM076853.1, on the reverse strand, counting down.
GCTTACAATATTTATTTAATTTAATTAAATAATTCAAGTTTAATTATTTTATTTTATTTTATTAGGAGGTGTTGTCACTAATTAAGTGGTGCGAGCAAGGGCCCGTGATCCACAATTAGGCCCGTGGCCCATTCCTTGGCATAGGAGTCGAATCATTAGGGGTCTAGGGAGTTAGTTGCAATTCACTCAAGTGAGAAAAAGAAAGAAAAGAAACGTAAGAGAGAGTGGGAAGAGAAAAGTTGCGAAGAAAAGAAGAGAAGAAGAGGAGAAGGCGAAACTCATAGAGAAGAGGAGGAGGCTCGTTGGTGGTTTGCATTCTTCCCTTGGAGCTTGGCTAACATTTCGACTTCCATAAGGTTAGGGGGTCCTCTTTTTGTTCTTAATAATTATGCGAATTGTGAATTGCTTAGGGTTAGGGTTCTAGGTTAGTTCTATGAATGATTTGTGATGTTAATGATTGATTCATAATATTGTGATGCTTGATGATTGAATTGCTATGTTGGAAATCGCATGATTGATGTTGAATTGTTGCTAAATGCGAATTGGAGACCATATGTTTGAATATATGATTATTTGGTGATTATATGGTGAAATTGAGAATCATGGTGACACTTTAGTAATATATATGTAATTGGGCGTTTTGGTGAATTTTAATTGGTAATTGAAAGTGGGAAAAATTCTGTTTGGAAGCCCCTAGGCGCCTTAGGCGCCATATGCATGTTGCTGAAATTTTCTGTTTTGCGCCATGGTCATGGGCGCCAAGTGCCCAGCAGTGTGCTGTGCCAGTTTCCAAAAATTCTGTTGCCTGTGTTGCCATTCTGTGTTGCTGTGCCTGTTGCCTGTGTTGCCATTCTGTGTCCCTGTGCTGTCAGTTTTGGCACTTGTTGCTTGTGTCATGGGCGCCAAGGGCCCCAAAGTCCGGGTGATAGTTTTGCGAAAATTGTTTTCAGGTTTTTATACTCAGGTAAAATGGCTCATGAAAAATGATTTTTGGCAACAAAGGAGTTGAGTTGCATATTTTCACTAGGTGCCTAGTGCATGGGCGCCAAAAATGATGTTCAGTTTTTGATGAAATTTTAATTTGGTTTTCATGTTCTGAGCATTTGGCTCGTGTAAAATCAATTTCGAAGGAAAATAAATTTTGTTGCATGTTGGCCTTAGGCGCCTAGTGCCTGGGCGCCGTGTTGCTGTGCTGAGCGCCTGTGCGTGTTGTTCCCCTGGGCGCCTAGCGCCTGTGCGCTGTTGCGCGTGTTGTTCCCCTGGGCGCCTAGCGCCTGTGCGCTGTTGCGCGTGTTGTTCCTGGGCGCCAAGCGCCCATGCGCCTGTGCGTGTTGCCTCTCCTGGGCGCCAAGCGCTGTGTTGCCCCTGGGCGCCCAGCGCCCATGCGCCAGTTTCCTGGATGTCTAAATATTTTTCCTATTTTGTTTTTAACGTAACTTTTGACTCGGTTATCCAAATTTAACGGTTCAAAATGCGTTTCGAAGCTAATTTCAGTGTCTATTCAATGGTCTCAATTTTATGCAAAAATAAATTATTTTTACTGGTGTTCCTGGCCGAAGGTGTTCAAGTGTCCAAATGGCTATTTTTATCCATTTTCCCTATGTCGTGTCAATGTCCTGAGTTGGTCTTTTTGAATTGGTGTTGGTGTGGGTGGTGAGCTGAAATGGTGAGTGATGATGTGGTGAGATTGGGGAGCAGAGGCTTCGGCCTAATTTTAATTTGGTGAGTTAAATAATGCACTATGGTGAGATTAGAATTTAAAATGGTGAATTGATTGATTTGTGGTGTGTTGTGATGCATTCTCCATAACACCTCATGAAGCATGTGCATTATTGGTGAGCAGAGGCTACGGCCTAATTTTATTTGGTGAGCAGAGGCTACGGCCTACTTGTATTTGGTGACGGATCCGACATGCATGTACCCGTGGAGTTTGGGTTGCATTACATGCATAAATCATATATTGTGTAGTGCTGTTTGGAAATAGAATGTTGATGTGATTGTTCCATTGTTGTGAATTGGTGTGCCTGGTTTCCTTTTTCCTATGCATTGCTTAATTCCCATATGTTATTAATTATGAAAAGAGACTCACCCTACTGCCTTTATGTTGCTTCTTATGTCGGCAACGTGCAGGTAATAACGAGTGAAGGATTCCTTTATGCCTTCGTCTGGTAGGAAGTGTCACGCTCAGATACGTAGCACCAGGGGGGTGTCCTATGTTTATGCATTATTTTTCCTAAACTGTTAGATTTGATTGGTGATGTATTGGTTTTAAATTTTAGAACTCATATTTATTCCGCTGCTGATGGTGATTGGTTTTAGTTGATGCGAACTAAACATTTTTCTCATGGTGTTATGTATCTTGTTATTTATGAAGTAAATGTAGCACTCGCTTGAATTGTTTTCAAAAAAAAAAAAAAGACTCTGATTTTATTTAAAAGTAAAGTTATTAGAAAAGGGGTGTTACATACCCTGTTATAGAGTTAGAACCCCACCCTTACCTTGGATTGAAGGTTGCGCAAGCTCCCTTGGTTTTGCCTCTTGGTTCTCCCGCAACCGTAACCGCTATGCTACGTGATCTCCCAAATCCTTATTTCTTCTACTGATAAAACCTAAACTAACTTCTTACTGCCACTTATACCCCTCTTTTTACTATTCAAACTAATAAGTATAATAACATTATTATTCTATTTAGTCTTATGCGCCACTCTCTACACCCCCCAATCTTACTACTCCTAACATTAAAATAGACCCACGTAAAATAATATATTATTACTCTAATATTATTTTCTACAACTTAATCAACCTATTAATTAAATGATAACCAACGTAGCTACTATACCAATAGTTCCCAACTTCAACAATTTCCCACACCTAATTAAATAATATCTTGTAGGGATACCGTAAACAACTATTTTACATTATTTGTTTGTGTCTATATATATATATATATATATATATATATATATATATATATATATATATATATATATATTAATAAATAAAGAGTATCATAGATTGGTTGTCTACCGTATAAAATATAAAAATTTGTATACAATAAAATAGTTGTATTTGGTACTGGTGTTTTTATTCTGAAATTTCCACCATAAACAACTAGTTTAAAGAATATATTATTTTTTCTTTCAAAGTGTATACTGTAAACCGGTTGTTTGAGGTAGCAATTTTAGAGAAAACACTAGTACTGTGACACACCTAGTTTATTGTAATAATTCTATTTACAATACCAAACCTATCAAAAATTGATACCATAAACAACTGTTACAAGAAACAAAAATAAAAATGTAGAGTAAGAGGAAAAGGGGTTATGGGAAAAGAATGAAGACAAATGAAGAGGGAGGTGACAGAACAGAGAGACTATGTGCGAGAGAAAGAGTGAAGAGACTCTAGCCGCCGACACAGCAAGAGGCCAAATGAAGAGGGAATAAAAAATGAAGAGAAAGAGTCAAGAGAGTTCAAAGTAGGGGTATTTTGTAGGGTTGGGTATTGGGGGGTGTATAATAATAATTAGGGTGTGGATAACAACTGCTTTCATGTAATTGAAGTCATTTTTAATTAGAGGCAAAAAGGCCACACGGAAAGGCATGCATACCACCAAGTAACAAGCCGAGCGTTCCCAAAATCAATGCAAAAAGAAAAGGGTGTTAACTTTCGTACCCCCCCCCCCCCCCCGGGGACTATACCCCCCAAATTGCACAAATTTCCAATTTTACCCCTGATTCACAACAAAAAAAAAACCAACATCCATTTGATATAATTATGGAACACATTTATTAAAGTTTTTTCAGGAAATATCATTTCAACATAATTTCGGAACTTTTTTTTTTAACATTTTCCGGAATTATCTTTAAAATATAAATCCGGAATACATTTTATCATTCCGGATTTATATTCCGGATTTATGCTCCTAAGGTGTTTCTGAAAATAACTAAAAAATGTGCTTTCGGATTTATCTTTTAGGCATAAATCCGGAAATGATAAAATGTTTTTTTTTTTCTATTTTCTATTTGTGTAAAATGTGCTTCCGGATTTATCTTTTAGGCATAAATCCGGAATTATCTTTAAAATATAAATCTGGAATACATTTTTTTCTAAGGTGTTTTTTTTTTCTATTTTCTATTCTTTCCCTTACCATTCATGGAGGACTCTGATCTAATAATATTGATAACGACCACTCCGTTGGCTTTCCCGACGTCTCTAGTCCAACATACGAGATCCTCACAAGTAGCAAAAATTTACAAAATTAACAAACTTTTGTTATCATAATTAATAACTTCTAAATAATCGAAAACAATTTAATGGAAAATATGTACATTTGTAGTCGTAAATGCGTCCGATAAATCGAAAAAAATCGCATAACCTTCTTTTGATTTTATTAGATTTTTAGTGGTGTTTTTATAATTTTTAGATTAGTTTTGATTGTTTAATGGATTTTTAGTGGTATTTTTATAACCTTTTTTTAAAATTTAAATAAAATAAATTTTATTTTTTAATACAAAATGGATTTATCATTTTAATAAATAAATCTTGTAACATCCCTAATCTTTTAGTCGACATAAAGATTAGAAATAACTTTCAGTTTGAATATCAGAGAACGCGTAACGTGTTGGACCTAGCGAATTACTTTGACTCTCAATTGACTTGTTGAAATAAACCATACATATCCTTACGGATACAATAAACTGAAATCAATATTCAGTATCATACAAGAGTCATGAGGTCCAAATACATAATAATTATATATATATATATATATATATATATATATATATATAGAGAGAGAGAGAGAGAGAGAGAGAGAGAGAGAGAGAGAGAGAGAGAGAGAGAGGTACATGGGTTGTAAACAAAATCTGAATATACTCAAAAAATATATAAGTTTCTGATACATGATAGAGTTCTGTAACATCTTAGATTTTTAGCCGACAATAAAAATCCGAGACATTACCTTTTGACCATTTAGAGTACGCATTCATAATTTGGATTAACAAAAACAACCTTAAAGACTCACATTGATAGGATTTTCATATAATAAAACTTTCGAGTTGATGACGCGCATGGTCAGCATTGGGTCGGATCTTCATGCAAAGTGGAGGGCTGAGAAAGGTCAAGGTTCAGGTAGTTTCCTTGAACTGTTCCAGTATGTTGCATGTTCCTGAATCTTTGTGTTTTGAGCTTATTTTGTTTTCTTTCTTTCCTTGTGCAGGGAGGAAAGAGGTTGACAATCTCCTCTTGGAAAGGAAGCAGCTTCGAGATGAGCTTCATGACGCCCATGCGTTACTTCACCGAGCCAATGCATCCGTTCGCCGTCACCAGAAAGGTCAGGAGAAGGCTTGCGCTGACAGAGATGCATATGTGAGGAGGGTAGATTTTTCTCTTCGCATTGTGTCCTTGTGAGTAATTTTTTCAAGTAAATAGTCATTTTTGTCTCCGAATGTGTGAGGCATTGTCATTATAGTCCCTGAATGTATCAAAGTTGCAAACACATCTCTAAGTGTCTTTTTGATGGACAAGCTCAACAAATCTATCTGGCACTCTATAGTTATAATGAATTATTGACTTTAATGTATGTGATGAAGCCCATGTTCTTTGGGGTTACCTGTGAACTCAATTATCATAGTCTTTTTTGGAGATACGCATCGATTAATCTCTCTTAAACTTATTGGAATGTGAATTTTGGGGTTTGCACTGTGGGTTTTGAAGATTGATGTGGTTTTTCTGAAGTAACTTATTCGCTAGGTTCATTACACAGTTTTGTAGGTACTATGCCAACCCTTACAATTTGATTGGGTACGTCATGCCTTTGTTCGAAATCGTTATTTTCACATCTTGGTATTCTCATTTTTTCATTATAGCATCTTAAGAGAAATGTAATAATTTCTTTCCCCCCATGTATATTCTTCATATATCGTAATAAAAACAAGAAAGATTTTGAATTTCAAATCCTTTTTCTATTGCAATTCCTGAATTTCGCACTTGTATCATTTCCAACTTTATTACTTTTCTGTCGTACCAATCTCCCTTTTATGATTACACTTCTTTAACCTATGTAATTCTAAACGAGATAAAAGCATATACCAAGTGTCTCTTCCTTTAGACTATGTCTATTTGCAGAGTTGTATTCCCCCCTCATTCCTTTTAAAGGGGGAATGAGGCCCCGTAACATCCCCATATTTCACTAACTAAGAAATAAAGGTAGCTAACAATCGATAATAACTCAAAATATTAACCAATATGGATTCGAGATTTTTTCTTTGAAATGAAAACGAAAGTTGATTTAACTTAATTAACTCGATTCATATATCATGACCCGAGATTATAAAGTACATCTTGACTGAACCTTGAAATTGTAACATAAACATGACTCAAATCCATAGTTGGTTGTCCTAATACGTAGTCTTTTGATTCGACTATCAAAGTACAATACAAAATACATATGGTTTCCCGTAACTGGGAAACTAACATCATACTAGTCTAAGGACCCTAAAAGCACAATGTGGAACTCCAACAGCTGCTTCTCTTAACCTTGTTTTCTTGGTCCCTGTGTATCTGAAAAACACAACATATAAACAATGAGATACTTCCGTGACCCATGGCCTAAGCCTCTCGATATTTTCTTTTACATGTCTTCACTTGTACTGGTAGCACAACCCGAGAGATTATTTTCAATCCCAATGGAGAACCCCACCCGACAATAGCTATTGACGGGTTAGCATGGATAGTGGGCATTGGTTTCGGGCTCATGACTTCCCTCCACCAAGTATGCTATATTTAATAGGATCGTCATCCCCATGGTATTTTATGCTTTAATTGACACTTCGATTATGCGCACTCGATACATCATAACTTGGTTCGTTATTAAGTCATAACATGTTATTACTCATGTGGCATCACAACAATACATGAAAAATGGCTTAACTTTGTTCAATTGCCATTGGAAATGGTTAAGGAAGGGATTGGGGAAGGTTTGGAACCAAAAGGAATAACTTTAGGCGTGTTTAAAATTTTTGGACAGAAGCAGGGGCCCCGTCCGTGCAGCTTTGGGCCCGGTCCGTGCAACTTTGACAGCTTTGAAAAATTGTCCCATTTTTGCGAAATTGGCTATTCCGTTCGATTCCGATACCTATCATACCCAATTCCTAACTCAATGATACTCAACAACAGTGCTATTAACCATACAAACAACCAATTTCCAACAATTAATCATTCAATCGAATCACATTATGTTCAAACAACATGCAACTCACTCAAATCAAAGAGTATTACTTACTTTACCAAATTTCGGAATATCAACATCAAGTACAACTCCAGTTTCAGTTCGAAATTCATATCAACCATGTTTAAAATACGAAATATGTGAAGAACTCACCTCTAAGTCGAAATTAGGACACTAGCAAATGAGATGGAAGTTCAAAGTGACCCCAAAGCTACCCGAATTCGAAACCCAAGCTTTAAACTCAAAATACCTTCTAAGGTGCTCCAATCAACAATGTGGCCTCTATTTCAGCAAGGTTTACCCCAACTACTTGCATGCAACTCAGAAATTCAGTTTATACCCATTCCCAAAGTTCAAGCAATTTCGCAAATGGTGGAAGAAATGAAGGAGGAAAAGAATGGTTCAGCTAGCTCTTGAGTGGTGGTGATAATGTGATGAAGAAACACAAAATGGGGAGATAGATTAAGTGATTCTTCAACTGGAACAGCTTTTGCATGTGAGGGTTTGGAGAGGGTTTTCTCCTCTTCTTTCTTTCCTCTCTCTCTCTCTCTCTCGTGCTCTCTCTCCCTTTCTCTCTTCTCTCTGTCTTTCTTTCTCAAATTCTGTTTTTTAGTGTTTTGTGAGTTGTGTGTGTGTTGTCTTTTGTGGGAGTGTTGTAAAGAATAAATGTGTCTAAGTGTCCAGCTGAAAGGGTGTTAAGGAAAATAGGTGAAAAGTATGTTTTACCCCTACACTCAATTTCTCATTTAAAACCCATTTCTATCAAATAACCCATCAATAATGCACATAATCGACACAATTTAACAATTATAATTATCAATCATCTATTCAAACATACTCAACCAATTTGATTAGCAATTAAGTAAACAAAATCGCTCACTAATCTCAAGAATTGAGATTAGCCACTTTGGGGATGTTAGAGGCCCCCCGCATCTCCTTGATGATATGTCTTCACTTATGATTCGTCTTTTTATTTTTCTCGCTATGCTTATCACTCGAGTAACTAATCTCTAAGTCTCTTCATCTTGTTGTTGCTTTTGCTTTTTTGGGGTGTAACATCTTGAATTTTAGTCGACAATAAAATCCAGAATATTACCTTTCAGACATTTCAGAGATACCTATTCATAATATTAGATAAAGATTCTGAATATAAAACGGTTCAAATCATCTATCGGAGTCGACACGACAAACTTCATCCAAAATACAAAATGGATATGAACCTTAGTACATCATAAGCTAAGTCTTATACTTAAACAAAAAAAAGGTCTCAACATATGAGACTAACACAATAACAATATGCTACAACTTCTAAGACATCAAAGTCCTCCAATACTGGAATTCTTTCCTTTAGCATTACCTCCCTGAGGCTTCACCAGTTTTTTTTGAAAAACAACAACAATGAGGGGTGAGATTACATAATCTCAGTGAGTTCCTTCGAAACTTCTTACTATAATATACTCCGCATATCTTTTATTATTTTATCGAGAATGCATCCCCCTCCCGTAATAGTCTTACATATCTAAATTCTATTAATGTACCGTTGGGGAACCCGCACTCAACATTTTGTTGAGTGATGCCTCTGGGCCTTGAGCTTAGGTTCATGACACCCCTCCCAAGCACATTCAACCATTCATTAATTCATTTATAAACGTACTTATATATATGTACTAAATAGTTTATTCTCACGTCTTCTCGATAAATAGTCACACAATGCGGTAACCATCATCATTAGACATCAATCATATATTACTAGATGCCATAAAATACTCATAATCAATCCTTCACACATAGTAAACAATCTTCATGTTACCACGATATGCAAATACACATCAACTATTAATGTAAACACACACACTTTCAACAATGCTTCAATGATTGCAATTAATCTAGTGTTGGGATGATCAAGGACTAAATGAAAAACACCAAATCATAACTATTTATAAATTTAGTTCTCTTCGTTAGCTTTCCAACGTATCTAAGAACACCTAAATCGGAGTTCCAGATCAAAGGTTACATCAAAAATAATTGAAAGGATGCAGAAGTTTTTCTGTTAGGCCGAAGCCAACACGGGTGCCCGTGTTGGAGTCCATGGCCCGTGTTGGACTATCAGAGTCCATTTTTTTTTTACTGTTTTGGTGCTTTACAATCATCTCATTGACTATCCTAACTTTCCCCATTCATGTATCATCAATTTACACACATTTTAGCAACTATTCCACACATATAAACACCATTTAAAGACTTTCACCTCAACACACAATCACAACAATAATTGTGAAACCAATCAACAATCACATTAAGCACTTCATTTTTAACATGTTCATAGCAAGGATTCAAATCAACCACACATAGAACACATTTCACCACTTAGAGCTCACACAATCACATTATTAAGAATCAAAATAAGGTTAAAGAACAATGGGTGAATAACTAACCTTTGAAAAAATTCCCTTCAAACTACCAAGAAGAGTGCTAGAGGTAACTAGGCTTCAAAAATCCCAATAGCTCAACTCAGCAACAAAAATGTGTCTTTGAAGCTCCTAAGCTCAATTTGATCCTCAAAAGTTCAAAATCCACTTGCTAAACACACATGCAACAAACCCACAACTGAAATGAACACTTCCCCACCACATGCATTATACGATTTGAAGGATGAGAAGGGTGGAAGTTCAAACTCTAAGAAGGGATTCGAAAATGATGAAGAAAGAGATAGGAGATGGTTAAAATGGAAGGAGGTTCAGCAAGGATGTTGGTGAGTGCCATGGTTCTCCTTCTTAGTGGATAGCTAATCCTTGTTTTAGAGGGTCTAAAGTACATGCTGGATCTCCTTCCCTAGGTCTAACATGCCTTAAATTATAAGGCATTTCTCAAAGATAAATTTGGATAGGCCACATTAGTGGAGGAAGGACATATTAAGGTTACTTCTAGAGCCGTCAATTTGGCCCATATGGGCCAGCCCAGCCCCAGCCTCATGTGGCCCATGGGCCAAAAGGCCCATGGGCCAAAAAGCCCACATGGCCCCAAGCCCCAGTGGGCCAGGGCCAGCCCCAAGGCCCTTAATTTTTTGTTTTTACAACGAAACTGAAAAATTACTCATGGACCTATTATGTAGTGTGACCAATTATTATTCTCCAAGAGGATCCACAATGGTGTTGCTTAAACTCATTTTTGCTTATTAATGATAGTTTTTTTTTTTGGCCTTGGTTGTTTTTGTTGCATGATCTATTTTTCTTAGTTCTGGTCTTTAAGGAGAAATTGGTTTCATTACAAAAGGAATCTCATAGATTGCGCATAAGAAAACTTGTACTATGAATATCAATTATTGTGATGATGATAAAATAAACCATTTCTCGGATACTCACATGGAATTCATTTATAGTAAATGAGTAAAATAGTAATACTTATGTACTCTTCAAAAGTATATACATAAATACGTTGTATGAATATACTGTTGACATAGAAAGCTAGTTTTTGAAGACAAGCAACCATTAAGTTCATAATAATTGAAGAAATCATCTATGTTAAGGTGATCCCGTTGAGTGTGTGGGAAACTTTTTCCAATTTCTTGCATATTATTTTTATGGAAGTATGTTTAATTGGTCACTACATAATAGAGTATGTGATTCTACGACTAGATGAATTCATAGCGTTATAAATTCATAGTTGGTGTAACTGTAAGGGTATGTGTTCAAGTTAATAATAATAATTTTAGTTTTTTTTATTGTTAAAAAACATGGAAAAGAGGTGGTGGTGGTGGTGGTGGTGAGAGGGAAAAGGAGCTGGTGGTGGTTGTGTGATGGTGGTAAAGGGAAAAAGAGGTGGTAGTGGTGAGAAGGAAAAGTAGGTGGTGGTGGTGGTGGTGAGTGGGAGATGGTGATGGTTGTGGTGAGAGAGAGAATGAGGTGGTGGTGAGAGTGATGGAGAAGAGGAATGGGGTAAAAGAATGAAAGAGAGGGTGTAAGTAGTAGGAAAATAATGATAAAAGAAATTAGGGGCCAACCCACAAAGCCCTGGCCCCAACCCACTAAAAAATTTAAAATGTGGGTTGGGGCTAAAAAAAGCCCCATTAATAGGGGGCTGAAATATTTGGGGCTAAATTAGGGGGCCAATGGGGTTGGGCTTGGGGTTTGGGGCCAAATTGACACCTCTAGTTACTTCTTTAGGTATTTCCTTGAGGAAGTCTGTGCTAATTTGGAGCATGAGAAAAAGAAAGTTGAAGACGTCGCTTCCTCTTATGTCAAGGAGATGGAAGACATACACACATACTTTTCTGCTCTTGGTAGGGAAGCTTGATGAGGATAATCACAAGTCACTCTAGGAGAAGAGTTCCTTGGCTTCCAAATATAAATAGGTTATGACTTGTGTCCATGTGTTTATGTTGAAGTTCGACTAGGTTCGCCAAGATGCTTTTGACAATGCTATGTCAGTCTATCTACCTATGCAAGATACTTCTAAAGGGTATACCAAGCTGTAGGTATACAATTTTGTATTTTGTATTTTGTATTGATGTCAGTTTCGTGATACCTATCACTCTAGAAGCTTGAACCTTCTTTCCATTTTGATGAGGAAATCTTGATGTTGCTTTCTTTTAAAGTTTCAGAGAAGACTTATGAGCTCAGGTTCTTTCTCTTCTACCACTCTTACATCTTAGAAGAAATGTCATTTCACAAATTTCGATTAGCTTTTCACTCTCACCCTAATATTTTTGAGGAAGGATCCTTTTAAGAACTTCTATCAACTTCTCATCCCAATTGTTGTAGAGATTTGAGGGAGTCCTTTGATGAACTCGGATGATCATTTCACTCCTATTCTTATAAGGCTTGGAGCAATGAGATTAGAACGTTTATATTCAATTAGAGAAATGTGTTAATCATTTAGGTAGAGTTCTTAGACCTTGCTAAACTTTCCAGCGGATTCTTAACCGGTCTACTAAAGCCTGGTATTTTTCCCATTTATAAAACATAATGTAGGATATCTCTAAACACAATATCAATTCATTCCTAGAAAGATATTTAAGAGTTGATATGGTTTTTCTCTTATCCTTCTTTCTCACGGAGCTAACCTCCATCGAAGAGCTTTCTCCAACCTTGAACCATATAAGACTGAGCGTATTTGACCTTTTCCTCACTATAGGAAGAGTTCCTCGTAGACCATTCTCTCGATAAGGTTCTCATGATACTTCAACCCTCTTATATTGATTTGAGGGTTTTTACCTCGAATCGTGGTTTTTAAGCTTCATTTGGATTTTCCATGTTTCTTAATGACCTAGCTCTCAAAGGACCAAAGTTAAAATTTTATTTCCCATACTTCTCTCGCATTTGTTAAAATAGGGAGGGATTAGGTGCCTTTATGGTGGGAAAGACACCCATGTCTTTACTTAGTGTGTCTTTTGTCTCTCAACTTATCTTTTTTCTCTCTCATCTTTCCCCCCCCCAAATAAGGCTAAAGGTACGAAAGGTACCTAAAACTAAAAGCACTGAATCCAAATCCTGTTAAAATTCTCCATCTAAGATAAGTGGAAGTCTATTGCAGTTGTGGGGTGTATGAATGAGTAGATTAAAGGGGTTACCGCCGGACCGCCATAGAGCGTTATTTTCTGATATTTTATGTATGTGAATATACGATAACTATTGTGGTCCATAGTTATATATATAGCTATGATTATGAATGGATATGATTAGTGCCGTGAGTATCTAATTGGCTTAAAGAATTTAAGAGATGGATTCAAGTTGTGATAATGGTTCACAATGATATACTTAGGATCAACTAAGTGTTGTATGAAAGATTCAGCAGTCAAACTTCGAAAATGTTCATAATGAACTTTATGACTATGGTCTCATAACTGTGCTCATCTCATGGCATGGTTAAAGCTTACATTGTGACACCATGTGATTGTAACTACCTTGTGACCATTTTGTGATTATGACTACTTCCTAACCATGACCTCTTGTGAGTGAGTTGGACTTCGTGATCTCTTGGGAACCTTGTGAACAAGTCACTTAACTAGCTAAGTTTAGCCATTATGGGACTTATGTTATACTAATGATTGTGATAAACCTATCTACATAGGCAGTTCGAAAGGGAACCCAACCATCTGGGTATGATTGACATACATCATTATGACCCCGTGAAAGAGTGAGCGTATGTAACAATATATCAATTTTGGAGATGAGAAGCTCGAATTCAATGTCCACGTTAGTTTGACTTTCATACTTTAGGTCAAGGGATACTTATCAGACTTAGCTAACTCAATTATCACCATACATTATCAAGCCTGGTGGAGAGTATTCACCAACTGAACTTGTCTTCTTAGTCAAGTTTCTTGAAGTAGTAGAATTAGTATTACATGCATACAAAGTAGTAACGATTGAGATTTCACATTGTCATAGTACATGAGATGCCTTGACGACTTGATGCATACCTGCCTATTTATATATTTATGTTGTTTGTGGTTGTTTTTCGTCTACCTTCTCTATGTTGCTGTAAATAACTCTGCATTGGGGTTATTTTAGTAATCCTGTATTGAATGGTCCATTGTAAGTACTGTGCACCATGTTGCACCTTAGTATAGCCAAGTTAGTAAAGTTAGTTTCGTTGTATTGTTTTCAGTTGAGAGCTGCAACTGAATTCTTGAGTCTGTAATTGAACTCATATAAGTTCAACTCTCAATCAATGAAAAGTGTGATCTTTCCCTGATATTACTCCTAACAAACTGGCATCAGAGCTCCTCGCGGGACCTGTGCAATTGTGACGGCGAACGACGGTTGACGAGGAACGGAAGGAGCTTCGTTTGAAATGGCAACGGAGAGGGAGATGGGCAACTACGTCCAACCAGCGATTCCAAAGTACGATGGTCATTACGACCACTGGGCAATGTTAATGGAGAACCTGCTTAGGTCGAAGGAGTATTGGGAAATTGTAGAAGGTGGAGTTCCGGTGGCCGGCGAGAATGCGACGGCGGAGGTGCGAAAGGCCGCTGAGGAAGGAAAGCTGAAGGATCTAAAGTCAAGGAATTACCTCTACCAGGCGCTGGATCGTAATATCATCAAAACCATAATCAATGGTGATTCTGCGAAGGGAATTTGGGATTCTCTCAAATTGAAGTTTAAGGGCTCTTCAAAGGTCAAGCATGCTCAGTTGCAAGTGTTGAAACGTGAGTTTGAGATCTTGACTATGAAGGACGACGAAACGGTGAATGACTATTTTTCAAGAACCCTAGCCATATCGAACAAGATGAAGAAACATGGAGGTAGCGTGACTGAGACTGAGGTAGTGGAGAAGATCCTAAGGTCCATGCCTGTGAAGTATAATTACATGGTGTGTGCCATCGTTCAAGCGAATGATGTCGCAACCATGAGCATTGATGAGCTACAGAGCAGCCTTATTGTTGAGGAACAAAGAATGAAGACTCGGAAATTGGAAAAATTGGAAGAACAGGTCTTGAAGGTAGCAACCGGTGAAAACTCTGGTAGAGGAAGAGGTAGAGGCGCGGGAAAGGGTGGAAGAGGTCGTGGAAGGCAGAATGTTAACAAAGAAGAAATTCAATGTTACAAGTGCAAGAAGCTTGGTCACTACCAATACGAATGCCCCAAGAATGAAGAAAATGCCTACTATACAGGATCAGAACTTGAAGAAGAAATCCTTCTCATGGCATGCTGTGAAGATAAAGGTACAGAAAAATAAAGAACTTGGTTCTTGGATTCAGGAGCCAACAACCATGTAATTGAATCAGAAGATGAAACTCTTCTTATGGCACATAGTGAAGACAGAGACATAGAGCAGCAAAGAACTTGGTTTTTGGATTCAGGGTGCAGCAACCATATGACTGGGCAAAAGGAGTGGTTCTTTGAACTTGATGAGAAATTCAAGGAATCAGTGAAAATAGGAGATGGCTCAAGAATGTCTGTGGAAGGCAAAGGAAGTGTAAAGATCAAAGTTAAGGGAAGAATACAGGTAATTACTTCAGTTTACTATGTTCCTAAACTGAATAATAATCTGATTAGTGTAGGACAACTTCAACACAAAGGTATGAAAGTAGTATTTGAAGATGATCAATGCAATGTGTTTCATAAGAAGTGGGGTCTAGTTATATCATCACAAATGGCTGCAAACAGTTTATTTGCTGTACAAGCAACAACTGTGTTGCCAGAATGTTTGAAGGCTAGCACTGACAATACTACCAAACTATGGCATCAAAGGTTTGCTCACTTGAGTGTGAAGGGATTGAAGTTGTTGAGCCAAAAGAGCATGGTAAAAGGGATGCCAGAAATAGTTGAAATAGATGAAGTATGCACTGACTGTATGAAAGGCAAGCAGCACAGGGAGGTTTTTCCAAAGACTGGTGCCTGGAGAGCTTCCAAGACATTGGAGTTGATCCATGCAGATATTTGCGGGCCAATCAAGCCAGAATCAGGGGGTGGTAAAAGGTATTTTCTGACTTTCATAGATGATATGAGTAGAAAAACCTGGATATATTTTTTGGTTGAAAAATCAGATGTTTTAGATTGTTTCAAGAAGTTTAAGGCTATAGTTGAGAAGCACTCTGGTAATCCTATATGCTGTCTTAGAACTGATAGAGGAGGTGAATTCAACTCCATAGAATTCACTAAATATTGTGAAGAGAATGGGATTAAAAGACAGCTAACTAATGCATACACTCCCCAACAGAATGGGGTGGAAGAAAGGAAGAATAGAACTCTGCTGAACTTAGTAAGGAGTATGCTGTCTGGGAAAGGTGTTCCAAAGTTCTTCTGGACAGAGGCAGTAAACTGGGCCAACTATGTGCTAAACAGAAGTCCCAGTTTTTCTGTAAAAGACAAGACTCCAGAGGAAGCCTGGAGTGGTGTCAAGCCTGCTGTGCACCATTTCAAAGTGTTTGGTTGCATTGCTTATGTGCATGTGCCTGATGCACAAAGGAGAAAATTGGATGATAAGAGCCAAAAATGTGTTTTTGTGGGAATGAGTGAAGAGTCAAAAGGGTATAGATTGTATAATCCTGCCACTAAGAAGGTAATCATCAGCAGAGATGTAGTGTTTGCTGAGAATGAAGCATGGGAGTGGGAAAAAGGCAGTAAAGTTGTGGAGAAACAGATACTAGTTGTTGATGATGATACTGGTGACAAACAAGCAGAAAATGAAGCAAGTAGAACAGCTAGTTCTGAATTAAGGGAAGAGTCAGTGACTGAGAATGATGCAGAAGCCACTGATGATGTACCAGGAAGCAGTTCCATTGCTCAAAACAGAAACAAGAGAGAAATCAGACCCCCTGGTTGGCTTGGAGACTATGATACAAAGGGAATGTTTAATGCAAATGAACTACACAATCTAGTTATGGTTGGATCTAATGAGGACCCTATTACATATGATGAGGCTGCAAAGGTCAAGGAATGGAGAGATGCTATGAATGCTGAGCTTGAAGCAATAGAAAGAAACAGAACATGGACTCTGGTTGACTTGCCTAAGGGTTCTAAGAGTATTGGTGTCAAGTGGGTCTTTAAGACTAAGTACAATGAAGAAGGAAATCTAGAGAAATATAAGGCAAGACTGGTAGCTAAGGGGTACTCACAAAAGTATGGTATTGACTACAATGAGGTATTTGCACCTGTGGCAAGGTGGGACACCATTAGAAGTCTGATAGCATTTGCGGCCTTGAAAGGTTGGAAAATGAATCAATTGGATGTAAAAAGCGCTTTCTTGCATGGAGAGTTGCTTGAGGAGGTCTTCATTGATCAACCTCCTGGTTATGAAGTTAAGGGCAGCGAGGAGAAGGTGTACAAACTGCACAAGGCCTTGTATGGTCTCAAACAAGCTCCAAGAGCTTGGTACACCAGAATAGAACAATACTTTGCCAGAGAAAATTTTGTGAAGTGCCCTCATGAACATGCCTTATTCACCAAAGTCAGTGCAGAAGGTGAAATTCTCATTCTAAGTTTGTATGTAGATGATCTTGTCTTTACTGGAAGTAGTGAGAAAATGTGTGATGAATTCAAAGCTTCAATGGAAGGTGAATTTGATATGACAGATCTAAGAAGAATGAAATACTTCCTAAGAGTAGAGGTGCATCAGAAATCAACCGGAACTTTCATCTGTCAACACAAATATGCTAAGGAAGTGTTGGAGAGATTTGGAATGAAGGAATGCAAGCCTGTTGGAGTACCAATGGTTCCAGGAACAAAGATGACAAGAGAAGGAGAGGGAAGACCTGTGGATGCAACAGAATATAAGAGGATTGTGGGAAGCTTGATGTACTTGACAGCCACTAGGCCTGATATTGCCTATTCTGTCAGTACAATTAGCAGATTTATGGAGAAACCGACAGAACAACATATGACAGCAGCAAAGAGAATTATGAGATACATAAATGGCACTTTGAATTATGGGATTTTCTATAAGGGTCATCAGGAAACAGAGCTGGTTGCTTTCTCTGACAGTGACTATGCAGGTGATAGTGATGACAGGAAGAGTACTTCTGGATACTGTTTTCTCTTGGGTTTTGGTGCAGTGTCATGGGCCTCAAAGAAACAACCAGTAGTCACTCTCTCCACTACTGAAGCTGAATATATAGCAGCAGCCTTGTGTGCTTGCCAGGGTGTATGGATCAAGAGAATTCTAGAGGTATTTGGTGTGAAAAAACTGGGCTGCATCACAGTGCAGTGTGACAATAACTCAAGTATAAATCCCTCAAAGAATGTTGTTCTTCATGGAAGAACAAAGCATATAGATGTTCGTTTCCACTTCCTAAGAGACTTGTGCAGAGAAGGACGGATAGAACTGAAGTATTGTCCCACAGAGAATCAGGTTGCTGATATAATGACAAAAGGATTGAAGCAGGAGACTTTCTTCAAGCTAAGGAACTTGCTGGGAATGTGCATTCTAGAGGATGTAAACTGACTGCTATTGCAGTTCAGTTTAAGGGAAGATGTTGCTGTAAATAACTCTGCATTGGGGTTATTTTAGTAATCCTGTATTGAATGGTCCATTGTAAGTACTGTGCACCATGTTGCACCTTAGTATAGCCAAGTTAGTAAAGTTAGTTTCGTTGTATTGTTTTCAGTTGAGAGCTGCAACTAAATTCTTGAGTCTGTAATTGAACTCATATAAGTTCAACTCTCAATCAATGAAAAGTGTGATCTTTCTCTGATATTACTCCTAACACTCTATCTATACCCCAACACAACATAACTACAATATATTTACCCCCTTTGTTTTGTGTCCTCTTTGTTCTTTATCTATTTTATTTTCAAATGCTCCTCACACGTAAGTTAAAGGTTAATTTGAAAAAACTTGTTATATTTGAGAAGCTGTCTATAGATGGACCTTTTGTGTTATTATATACACAATGCTTTTAGACTTCGACCGGTGGCAGATCCAGGACTGGGATTAGGGAGTTCAAAATTGTGTCGTGGGTGCAATTAGATGCAAACTTAAGAGTACTAGTGCAAATTTAAAATTTTAAGTGGTTCAAAAAGATTATATAGAAAATAAATAAAACAATTTTTTTTGAGGGGTTCACAACTACACTCAGGTCCGACACTGTCTTCCACTCTTGTATGTATTTTCAATCACAGATTTATAAGCTCTGATAGATGTGATTGTTTGAGATTTATTTTAAAGTTATTTTATATTGAAATAACATATTATATTATCTGTTGTAATAAAATAGTGCCATGAAATATCAATAAAATAGTTTGACACAAAAGTGTTATATTTTTTCAATGCAGGTACATATAAAGAAACATATAGGAGGATACAGGTAATGCAATATTTTCATTCTTATCTGTTAGTATTTAATAACTCAATGAATTCTCCACATCCAACTTCTGCCCAACCTATATACATTAAAAAAAAAGATGGGCAAATTTTTTTCTTCTTCTTAGTAGTTGAAGCACCAATGACAGGGATGGTTTTCATTCATGAAAACAAGTATTAATTGGCCCACATCCATATGCTCACTTGTATATCCTCCTCTCAATCAATCTCATCTTTTCAACCATTGTTGGTTTTCCTTAACAATTAAGGAATGGGTTGTTTAGTTTTACATAGCAATTATAGGCTGCATTTTCAGTAGAGCTGTCAATTTGGGCCGCTTGGTCGGGCCCGACTTGGTCTATTGGGCCAAAACATGAATGCTGGCTGGGTTGTGTTAGCTCAATTGTCTACTAGTCTGTGTTAGTAATCTAGATTTTCTCAATATATTGGGCTGTGGCCGATTGAGCCTAATTTTTAACAAAGGAAACCAATTAAAAAAAAGCGTTATAGTCTGGCCCATTAGCCAATTGGCCCAACTCCGGATTATTCTGGGCTTCTTTCCCCTTTCCATAGTGTAAATTCTTTTTTTAGTCTAGCGGTCTTTGACTCCGCTTCGGTGTCCAAGAGTCTGGGGGCTCGAATAATCCGGAGTTCGACCACGAGGTAAGTAAAGTCTGGTTCCAATTTGTTCCATTGCTGGGGATCGAACCCGGGTACTAGCTCAATACGCCTGTTTAGATGGAGTGCTTTAACCACTTGCACCCAAACTTGGAGTTGCAACTTCTAAGAAATACATTCCAGAATTACATTTTGAAACATAAATTCATAGTGTAACTTTTAAAAAATACATTCCCGAATTAACTTTAAAATGGTAAATCCGAAAATTACCAAAAAAATTGGTGTCTAATGTAAAATTAGTGAGGGTAAAAATGATATTAAATGAAAATGTAGAGACACGAAATTCAGGTGTGGGGGTACAAAAAATACCAGTTTTTTTTCAAGGTTTCTATTTAGCGAGTCCAACACAACTCTTAACAGTGGACCACGAGGCCTACCCAAAAATTAACACCTCCAATGTTCACACACAGCACATAATTTTTGTGTGTTTTCTGTTGTTGATAAGTAACATAATTTGTGTGTGTCACAAAGGGTGAATGGGAATGGATGGGGAAAGGGTAGATAGAGAGATAAGGGAGGTACATAGTAATAATCATGCACACCTTCCCCGTAGGTTAAATGAGGGTCGGTTTGATATTAAATGCAGCTACCAACAACTATCTGCATACATTAATTGCTTCATATAATGACTGATTTGAACCCCAAACATTGGCTTCTAAATTTCCTTTGAGAACTTTGAGAATTGTGCTAGTGCAAGAATAATGTGTTTTTTGTTTTTGTGGTCATACCCTTTACAACATCAGTTTTTTTCAGAATAGAAATCCAATCACTTCTTCTTATTCATACCAAAAAACAAAACACTTGTTCAGTTATTAATCTTTAACAACAAAAACATAAGTTCTTTTTGCATGAGACATATCATTGATAATCTTCATTTCCTTTCAGTCAAAAATTCTCTGTAACACACTTCCCAAATCATACGTTTCCAATTTCACCACTCACACTTTTTCTTTCCTTCTATTACTCTTCTTTTAGCACCTTCTTTATAGCCTTTTAACACCTCCCCCTTCACACTTTTCCTATTCATATTCCCTTTAAATATACTCTTTTTGTTTCTTTTCTCATTAACTTTTCAAATATACCCAAAAAAATCTCTCATTTTTACTTACCCTTTTGGATCAGCTTCAAGAAAAAACCAAAAAGGTGAGAAATTTATTTGAAGAGTGATAAACTCTGAAGAAACTCTTTTTGTTTATTTTCTCAGTGATTCATTAACATTTCAAAAAAAAAAATTTCTCATATTTTTACTTACCCTTTTGGATCAGCTTCAAGAAAAAACCAAAAAGGTGAGAAATTTATTTGAAAAGTGATAAACTCTGAAGAAACTCTTTTTGTTTATTTTCTCAGTGATTCATTAACATTTCAAAAAAAAAAATTTCTCATATTTTTACTTACCCTTTTGGATCAGCTTCAAGAAAAAACCAAAAAGGTGAGAAATTTTGAAGATTGATATATATGATGAGAAACAACTCTGAAGCAACTCAAGTTACTATGGAGATAGAAGCAACTAAACCAACAACAACAACGATGAATGAAGTTTCTTCATTACCAAGTTTGAGTCCATTAAGTGAGACCCTTTGGAGAGAAAAAGCAAATACTGAAATCATTGGAGATGTTTCAGCAAGACTTACATGGAAAGATTTAACTGTTATGGTAACTTTAAGTAATGGTGAGACACAAAATGTTTTAGAAGGTTTAACTGGTTATGCTGAACCTGGTACTTTTACTGCTCTTATGGGACCTTCTGGTTCTGGAAAATCTACTCTTCTTGATGCTCTTTCTAGTCGTTTAGCTGCTAATGCTTTCCTTTCTGGTACTATTCTCCTTAATGGTCGCAAAGAAAAGCTCTCTTTTGGAACTGCTGTAAGTATTTTTCTATTTTTTTTAATGTTTCTTGTTGATATATGGTTCTCAAATTATGTATATGTCTTTTCTTGTCTCTATTTTTTGTTCTTAGAATAGAGTTACTTTACTTACACTTAAGTTCTTAGAATTGGTTAAATATTTAAATACTAATAATATTTAAGGCTTAAATATGATTTTGTCTAAAAAAATATGGTAATTTTTGCTTTTCGTACCCAAAATTGTTCCTTTAATTTTTGTCCTTATTGATGAAAATATATCATTTTTATGTTAGTCTATTTGTATCTCTAACTTTACTTGTATATTTTTTGGTTCAATCTTCTCTATTTAGAACCACAAGATCATAACACTTGTTGGCATTTTTCTATATAGTCTTTCATCTTTTTAAATAGTCACCAGACAAAATATTTGATAAACCAAAAGAAAATGAGATTAAAAAATATATTTAAGCCAATATTTTATAAAAAGTAATTATTTTTTGAACTTTTTAAAAATAAAAAATGATATATTTTTCATATAAATATTTTATTTCTTAATTATTTAACAAAACCTTAAGAGACTAATTTATTAGTGAGGTAATGTAAATCTAGATGTTAATTCCCTTATTTATTTTTGTCCATATATTTATGTTTTAATTAACTTATAATTAACTAAATCTTCCATTTTTGCCAAAGGGTCATTATTATTATTATATTTCTAACTTATGTGTTTAATTTCAATCATAATCAGGCTTATGTGACACAAGATGACAACCTAATTGGAACATTAACAGTGCGAGAAACAATATGGTATTCGGCTAGATTACGATTACCAGATAAAATGTCACGTTCTGATAAAAGAGCTTTAGTTGAAAGCACGATTGTAGCAATGGGTCTACAAGATTGTGCTGATACAGTTATTGGAAATTGGCATTTACGTGGTATAAGTGGTGGTGAAAAAAGAAGAGTTAGTATTGCTGTGGAAATTCTTATGAGGCCTAGATTATTGTTTCTTGATGAACCAACAAGTGGCCTTGACAGGTTGTTATACATCACTGTTTTTGCATTTATTATCTTTGTTCATTGTGTTTTCATCATGTTATATTGTTGGGGTTATCACATGGATATTTATTTTTCTAACTACCCAATTTATGCATTATCATGCACTTTTTTTATAGATATCACAAAAATAAAAACTTTTTGATTAGTACACTGCGGGAATCGAACCCGGGAGCACCGGGTCGACCCCCGTGTCCCAGGGTAGATTAAGCCACTAGGACAACAGTGAAATCTATCGCTAGTTCTAACTACCCAATTGAAATCTATCGCTAGTTCCAACGTTAGAAAATTTAATGACATAATTAGAGATAAATTTCAATTTTTCGTTACTAATTTTTTTCTCTCTCTAATTTCACTCATTTTAGTATGAAGTTAAAATGTCATTTTGTTGCTGAATTTTTTGTTGGAATTTTTGTCTTTAATTTTAGTCTCACATAGAACTGAAATCTATGTCTTTAATTTTTTGTTGGAATTTTTGTTATTTGTGGCAGTGCATCAGCATTCTTTGTAACTCAGACACTACGTGCCTTAGCAAGAGATGGAAGAACAGTGATAGCTTCAATTCATCAACCAAGCAGTGAAGTGTTTGAACTATTTGATCAATTGTACTTGCTTTCTAGTGGCAAAACTGTTTATTTTGGCCAAGCTTCTGATGCGTATGAGGTTTTTATACTTCTTCACTTTTCATTTCTCACTTTTTATGTAGAAATTAAGTTTTTTATATGATTGTTAAATTAAATATTGTTGTTTGCAGTTCTTTGCACAAGCTGGTTTTCCATGCCCTGCTCTGAGGAACCCTTCTGATCATTTCCTTAGATGTGTTAATTCTGACTTTGATAAAGTCAAAGCTACTCTTAAAGGGTCCATGAAACTGAGGGTATTGACCTTTTATTCTTTATGACTCTCAATTTCTTTTTGCTAAATTTTACATTACTATTATGTTAATGGTTACTAGCAACTTTCTCACCTAAAACATGTATTTTTTTGAATTGGACCTGGGTTCACTGCGGTTGATGACATCTGTAGTCACTACAGCCAACCGATTTAAGTCATTAGATGGAAATCGGATGGTTCATATTGTGACTTCAGGAAATGGGGAATTCAAAATCTCAACTGTCTGGTCTTGATCAACGGTTGAGATCAATTACTGCAACAGTCCTTTACTGATCCAAATCCATTTCTGAATATGATGACAGACACAGACAAACACTTGACACTATACTGACACGTAGGCACCAACAATAAATTGAAAAATGGAAGTGATTGAATATAACCACATGTATTTGTGTCGGGTCGGTGTCTGACACTGAAACGTGTCAGACACCGGGCACTTCTTCAATCTGACGTGTCGGTGCTATGTGCTGTATAGTGCGAAGTTTCTTATAAGTTTTTTGAAATGTCAGTACATCTTTGCAAAGAGAAGAAAGTGGCTTACAAGTGCCACTGTAACCCAAATGACACAAGAGAAGTTGATTTTTCTGTTTATAATTAATTACATTACATGTGGCAACAATGGTTGCAATTATGTTAACATGTACTTTTCATCAGCTTCTGCAAAAGGAAAAACTAAACAGTAAACACCCTAATTATATTTATTACTAGATAAGCTTTTGCAAATTTTAACACTGAACCTTGTTTTTTCTCAGCTTGAAGGAAGTGAAGATCCTCTTGACAAGATCACAACTGCTGAAGCTATCAGAACTCTTATTGACTTCTACCGCACTTCCCAGCACTCTTATGCTGCTAGACAAAAAGTTGATGAGATATCCAAAGTTGTAAGTGATTTTCAATGATTATAAGTAATTGAATATGCAACTTTTGCCAATTTTATATCACACTACTAGAAAAAGCTAAAATAGCGGCAGAAATTTAGAGACGCAAAAAGGCAAAATCCATCTCTAATTCTGTCTCTAAATATTAACGACGCCAAACTTGAAGACCAATTTGATTTTCTCTAAATATTAAGGCGCCTTTTCTTGTTTCATGAGGCAATTCTCCAGTTTTAGGATCTTCTTTGTTGCATTTTCACATAAACTATGCAGAAGGGAACAGTGCTTGAAGCAGGAGGAAGTGAGGCTAGTTTCTTGATGCAGTGTTACACCTTAACAAAGCGTTCATTCATTAACATGTCAAGGGATTTTGGATACTATTGGCTTAGGCTTGTGATCTACATTGTCGTCACTATCTGCATTGGAACTATCTACTTGAATGTTGGAACAGGCTACAACTCAATTCTGGTACATTCTACTTATTATTTTAGAGCACTTCAAAATTTAATTCAAGTATAGTCAATTAAGATAACTTCTTTCTGAATAAAATTGATAAGAAAATTGACTTTCTTTGAATTCATTGTGTTTTCTTTCTTTTCAGGCTAGGGGTTCATGTGCATCTTTTGTATTTGGTTTTGTTACCTTCATGTCAATTGGTGGATTCCCTTCATTTGTTGAAGACATGAAGGTATAAGTTTTGTGCCCTTTGCAGCCTTACCTTTAGTCACCTCACTAGCATTATTATCATGGCTTCGAAACAATGTTCCGCCACCATGTTTTTTCGTGCAACATGATGGTTTTTGATGTCTCTGCTACCTCAATGTGAGCTTATTGAGGTAGCATCAGTCACATTTGACCGCAATTCGCAACTGTGGCCATCATCATGGCTTAAAACTTTGATCATTATATTACTATGGAGTTATTAGCCAATTTGGTCCCTAAAATTTCACAAAAGTTCAATTCAGTCCCTAACATTTACAATATATCAACTTAGTTCTTGACTTTGGCAAAAGTGTCAATTGAACTTCTGTGAAATATTCGGGACTAAATTGACTAATAACTCTATTACTATGTCATATCTGATTCTTTCTTTCAATTACAGGTTTTCCAAAGGGAGAGGCTAAATGGACACTATGGTGTCACTGCATTTGTTATCAGCAACACATTATCTGCATTGCCATTCCTGATACTAATCACCTTTCTCTCTGGAACTATTTGTTACTTCATGGTTCAACTACATCCTGGTTTTTCGCATTACGTGTTCTTTGTGCTGTGCCTCTATGCAAGTGTCACAGTGGTTGAAAGTTTAATGATGGCAATTGCTAGTATTGTCCCTAACTTCCTCATGGGTATCATCATTGGAGCAGGAATTCAAGTATGCACCTCCCTATAATCTAAGCATATTTTCATTAACTTACATCTTTCCAGAAAATACTCATTTTCTTCTTATGCCCCGTTTGGAAAAACAACTTAATTAAGCACTTATGGTATAAGCGCTTCTCATATAAGAGTTTATGCATAAGCTGATTCTATAATGAAGGATAAGATAATGTTAAACTATTTTTCTATAAGCTATAAGCTGTTTTCATAAGCTATCTTGGGGAGCTTATCGAAATTAGCTAAAAACAACTTGTGAACATAAGTTGTTTTCATAAGCTCTCCTGAATAATCTCACAAGTGCTTATGTCAATAGATAAGTCCAAATAGCCGATCAAAACTGGCCCTAAACCACCTTTCGAAATTCAACCGTTTTGCTTCATTTTATAAATTTGTAGGTTTTCTTTATATAACAGTGGATATACTAATTGCATTCCATGTTGTATCCTTGTGTGGTATCAACAAAAAGTTCATGTTTTCTTTTCTTCTTTTTACTAATATTTTTTTTCACTGTTTTATATACAAGTCTATAAAAGCATGAACAAGAGTAGAAAAAAGTGGTAGAGAGAAAACATTTTCTCAAACTACATAGGCATTTCTCAGTATTTTGTTAAAGAATCCACTTGATGATACCTAATTAATTAGTTTTTGTTTTCTATATTTGTCAAATTTCAGGGCATATTCATGTTGGTTTCTGGCTACTTTAGGCTCCCACATGATATCCCAAAGCCAGTTTGGCGCTATCCAATGTCATACATCAGTTTCCATTTCTGGGCATTACAGGTAAGAGAACTACCACATAACAATTGTTTGAAAAGCACTTTCTGCTGCTACTATTCTATTCTATTTACTACTATCTCTAGTCCACTTTATAAAAGACATTATTAGTTATATCAGTTATTCAATAAACCAAAAACTACATTATCTCTTATAAAGTGGACCGGAGGTAGTATTATTCAAACAATGATTTGGTGGAACACGAACATATATCGCCTCTTGATGATTTGGTTTCCCACCAATGTTTTTTTCTTCATATTTGTGTTTTTCACTCGGGTTTTCAAGGCTACTAGTTTGGTGATAAAAACAACGGAATTCTTTTCAGGGACAATACCAGAATGATCTGAAGGGTTTGATTTTCGACAACCAGACACCGGACCTTCCAAAGATACCAGGTGAATACATCTTGGAAAATGTGTTTCAGATTGATGTGACACGATCAAAATGGACAGATTTAAGTGTGATCTTAAGTATGATCATCATCTACCGTATTATTTTCTTCATCATGATCAAGATTAATGAGGATGTCACCCCTTGGGTTAGAGGGTATCTAGCTAGGAGAAGAATGCAGCAGAAGAGTGGAGATATTGCACCTGATGTTCTCACTCAGTCTCCTTCTCTTAGAGCCTATATTATCAATCAAAAAGGAAATGGTACTTCGTGAACTGGGAATTTGTCTAATCAGTTTGTTTTGTGAGTTTTTTGTCTATCTCTTTTCATATACATCACATGACTAGTGAAGTGAACCTTTATAAAGAGAGGTGGTTATGAGAATTTTACATAACAAATTCAGGTGAAGTTTCAATACATGAACTTCTATTTCAATGTAGTTACCGGTAGGGAGAAAAGTGAAGTCCTCGATGAATGAGCAATGAAGCTTTTATATATTATTAAATAGTATTAGCTACATATATCTTAATTTATTATCATTTTTATAGGTCTTTTCCCTTTAAAAAGGTTGATATATGAATCTATGGAGGGTTTGGTATTAAATGTATTTTATTTGCAATTTGTGTGACTGCAATATACTTCACTTGAGCTGGGGTTTAATTTGAACCATTTAGTTTATAAGTTTGTTAGACTAAACTGAAGGCGTACTAACATTAAGGCTCCTCTATTTTTACTAACACCAGGACTAACTAGAATTAAGACATACACCGTGATTATGATTATTCAAGTCATGTAGAATTTCATAAAATAATTCTACATTAACATAAGCATTCTAAGGAGAAAAATGCTATTTGTTTCGCAAACAATCCTCCCGAACATCCCGAAATTTTAATTTGCCTATTAAAAACATGGTTTTCCTATCATTTTTGAAATACGATTGAGTAAGCACACCCTGATATTAGGCATGTCCCGATGTTTGGCACACATCGGTGTTCGACACTGGTACAACACGTGTCTGACAAATCAGACAAGTGTCCCAAAAAAACATTCTTTTTCCTTTGTTTCGACACATCTAAGACACTCTTTGGACACTTCTAAGACACTTCTATAGATGTTAAAAATGTGTCGAAGACTCAAAGTAGTGATTATCAATGAAGGGGACTAAAACATTAAATTTGATCAGAAATAGGAGCCGCTATATATGTGGGGAAGAATTGTTCTTGAGACAAATAGCATTACTCTTCTAAGACTACTAAGAATAATAGAGACAATAGTTAAGCAATGATACTAATAACTAACAACAATAGGGTTCCAAATTGTACCTTAAACAGTCCTAGTTTTAAGCAAGTATTAGTACTAATAAGGGGAGCCCAACAACAACTTTGTCGGCCACTATGGACAAATCCTAATTAATGTCACAATGTGACTTACAAATTTAGAATATAGTAAAGGGAATGGAGAAGAGTAGAGGATAGAAAAGAACGTACTTCGTTCAAATCTGAATACTTGTGAGAAGATGTGTTGTGTGCTCGAAATGCGCCACATCAAAATCTTCAAGTGGTATGGATAAAAACCAAATATCTGAAATGTAAGAAACCAATCAGCGTTCCATCGCGATTTGCTTCTGGGCACTGGGTTGCTGTTTCTCGGCTCAGTAGGTAGTTTCGATAGATTTTAGAATTTTATTTTATTTTTGGTTTACAATGGATTTTAGAACATTTAGGTACCGGTCATCTATTTTTGAATGTATTGAGTGATTAAATTTTTTATTTTTTTCGTCTAGGGGTCTTTGACCCTGTTCTGTACCGTATCTTGGAGTCTATGACCGATCCGGGATAGTTGGTAGTAGGTGGTCTTGACAAATGGGCTCCGTTCTGATTCGAGATGGGGTGGTACCTGCAAAGACACTCCGACGCTCAAGTAGCGGGTGAATAGATTACAGGTAAGAATTTTGGTGAGTGTGTGCATACCTTGGTTATGACATTAATGCTTATTTATAGAGTCAAAAGGTGAGTTTGATCCAATTGATCAGAGCCGTCCATTCTAGGGTTTAGATTTCAGCCGTTCGTTCATGGACTTGCCATTGGTATTAGGCCTCATCTAATTTGGGGCGCGGCCCAATCCGAAACAGTTGCCCCCCAAGTCGGGTTGCCTAGGGGCGAGCCTGACTTGTAATATTCCGAGGTCGGGCTTATACCTTCGAGGGTTATATTTTCAGTCCTGAACTTCTGTGAAATTTTCGGGACTAAATTGACTAATAACTCTATTACTATGTCATATCCGATTCTTACGTTCAATTACAGGTTTTCCAAAGGGAGAGGCTAAATGGACACTATGGTGTCACTGCATTTGTTATCAGCAACACATTATCTGCATTGCCATTCCTGATACTAATCACCTTTCTCTCTGGAACTATTTGTTACTTCATGGTTCAACTACATCCTAGTTTTTCGCATTACGTGTTCTTTGTGCTGTGCCTCTATGCAAGTGTCACAGTGGTTGAAAGTTTAATGATGGCAATTGCTAGTATTGTCCCTAACTTCCTCATGGGTATCATCATTGGAGCAGGAATTCAAGTATGCACCTCCCTATAATCTAAGCATAATTTCATTAACTTACATCTTTCCAGAAAATACTCATTTTCTTCTTATGCCCCGTTTGGATAAACAACTTAATTAAGCACTTATGGTATAAGCGCTTCTCATATAAGAGTTTATGCATAAGCTGATTCAATAATGAAGGATAAGATAATGTTAAACTAGTTTTCTATAAGCTATAAGCTGTTTTCATAAGCTATCTTGGGGAGCTTATCGAAATTAGCTAAAAACAACTTATGAACATAAGTTGTTTTCATAAGCTCTCCTGAATAATCTCACAAGTGCTTATGCCAATAAATAAGTCCAAATAAGCCGATCAAAACTGGCCCTAAACCACCTTTCGAAATTCAACCGTTTTGCTTCATTTTATAAATTTGTAGGTTTTCTTTATATAACAGTGGATATACTAATTGCATTCCATGTTGTAGCCTTGTGTGGTATCAACAAAAAGTTCATGTTTTCATTTCTTCTTTTTACTAATATTTTTTTTCACGGTTTTATATACAAGGCTATAAAAGCATGAACAAGAGTAGAAAAAAGTGGTAGGAAGAAAACATTTTCTCAAACTACATAGGCATTTCTCAGTATTTTGTTAAAGAATCCACTTGATGATACCTAATTAATTAGTTTTTGTTTTCTATATTTGTCAAATTTCAGGGCATATTCATGTTGGTTTCTGGCTACTTCTGGCTCCCACATGATATCCCAAAGCCAGTTTGGCGCTATCCAATGTCATACATCAGTTTCCATTTCTGGGCATTACAGGTAAGAGAACTACCACATAACAATTGTTTGAAAAGCACTTTCTGCTGCTACTATTCTATTCTATTTACTACTATCTCTAGTCCACTTTATAAAAGACATTATCAGTTATATCAGTTATTCAATAAACCAAAAACTACATTATCTCTTATAAAGTGGACCGGAGGTAGTATTATTCAAACAATGATTTGGTGGAACACGAACACATATCGCCTCTTGATGATTTGGTTTCCCACCAATGTTTTTTTCTTCATATTTGTGTTTTTCACTCGGGTTTTCAAGGCTACTAGTTTGGTGATAAAAACAACGGAATTCTTTTCAGGGACAATACCAGAATGATCTGAAGGGTTTGATTTTCGACAACCAGACACCGGACCTTCCAAAGATACCAGGTGAATACATCGTGGAAAATGTGTTTCAGATTGATGTGACACGATCAAAATGGACAGATTTAAGTGTGATCTTAAGTATGATCATCATCTACCGTATTATTTTCTTCATCATGATCAAGATTAATGAGGATGTCACCCCTTGGGTTAGAGGGTATCTAGCTAGGAGAAGAATGCAGCAGAAGAGTGGAGATATTGCACTTGATGTTCTCACTCAGTCTCCTTCTCTTAGAGCCTATATTATCAATCAAAAAGGAAATGGTACTTCGTGAACTGGGAATTTGTCTAATCAGTTTGTTTTGTGAGTTTTTTGTCTATCTCTTTTCATATACATCACATGACTAGTGAAGTGAACCTTTATAAAGAGAGGTGGTTATGAGAATTTTACATGACAAATTCAGGTGAAGTTTCAATACATGAACTTCTATTTCAATGTAGTTACCGGTAGGGAGAAAAGTGAAGTCCTCAATGAATGAGCAATGAAGCTTTTATATATTATTAAATACTATTAGCTACATATATATTAATTTATTATCATTTTTATAGGTCTTTTTCCCTTTGAAAAGGTTGATATATGAATGTATGGAGGGTTTGGTATTAAATGTATTTTGTTTGCAATTTGTGTGACTGCAATATACTTCAGTTGAGCTGGGGTTTAATTTGAACCATTTAGTTTATAAGTTTGTTAGACTAAACTTAAGGCGTACTAACATTAAGGCTCCTCTATTTTTACTAACACTAGGACTAACTAGAATTAAGACATACACCGAGATTATGATTATTCAAGTCATGTATAATTTCATAAAATAATTCTACATTAACATAAGCATTCCAAGGAGAAAAATGCTATTTGTCTTGCAAACAATCCTCCCGAACATCCCGAAATTTTAATCCGCCTATTAAAAACATGATTTTCCTATCATTTTTGAAATACGATTGAGTAAGCACACCCTGATATTAGGCATGTCCCGATGTTTGGCACACATCGGTGTTCGACACTTGTACGACACTCGTACAACACGTGTCTGACAAATCAGACAAGTGTCCCAAAAAAACTTTCTTTTTCCGTTGTTTCGACACATCTAAGACACTCTTTGGACACTTCTAAGACACTTCTATAGATGTTAAAAATGTGTCGAAGACTCAAAGTAGTGATTATCAATGAAGGGGACTAAAACATTAAATTTGATCAGAAATAGGAGCCGCTATATATGTGGGGAAGAATTGTTCTTGAGACAAATAGCATTACTCTTCTAAGACTATGATAGGCTGCACTATTTCTACTTAGAAAGAGCTTAAAGAAAACTAGGGTTTCTACCAAAAATAAAGAAGATAAGAAGCTAACAGTTTTTTTCATTAACCCTAAAAGGTTCATACAAGACAATATATAGTACTGCTGAAAGGAAAAGTACTAGATACTTCAAACAACCCTAATGGTCTAAGAACATATACAAACAACTAATAATAATATTGGGCCTTAAAACTTTTCTCTTTTTTTTTATAACCCAACTCATCTAATAAAGTCTTTCAACCAAACAGGCTCTTGGATAATTCTTTTGGGCCTCTCCAAACCCATTTTGTTTCAAGCAACACTATCAATACCCTCCGGTTGACTTTGAACCTTGTCCTCAAGGTTGGGTGAGAAATTCAGTTCATGTGGAACTAGACTGGGAAGAGAACCCGCTGGAAAAGACTTGGGTAGCGTGAAATCAGCATGAGGACTGTACGCTACAGTGACAGGCGTGACAGTGGGCACAGGAACCGATCTCGCAGAGGGCATCAACGGCTCAGATGAAGCGTGTTGACCATCTAACGGCTCACTTAATTCCACGCGTTTGGCAGGAGCTTTTTCTGGCGTGATTTCCTGCACAGCAGGCGCGTGAAGGACGCATTGGAATTCGTTTGGCGTGTTGTCAGTGTTGCGCGGGGACTCCGCGTGGGGACGCAACGGTCCAGATGAGTCTGAAGAGATCCGTTGCAGATCCAGCGGCTTGGTAACGTTAACAACTTTGGAATGCGAGGCAGCATCATAATTAACTATGGACGGCTGGATTTTCTGCAGAGTGGAATCATTAAAGTCCTTGCCCTCAGCACCATTAGATTGAAAGCCAACGATATTTAACTTAGATTGCATTGCAGAGTCTAAGTCTTTAGAACTGACCACTTTTTCTCCCACAGATGCACTTGAAAAATCTTTCTCTTCTAAAATTTCCCTGAGTTCTCGAGGCAAGGGTTTGAAGTGTTTCTCAGGCTGCACCCCATAATACAGCCTCAACAAAGAGACATGAAAAATTGGGTGGATGCGAGAGTTCTCAGGCAGCTTCAGCTCGTAGGCAACCTTTCCAACACGACGAACGACGACGAAGGGGCCATAGTAGCGTTTGGCCAGTTTCTGAGACACACGGCGAAACACTGTCTGCTGGCGATATGGTTGCAGACGAAGCAGCACCCAGTCCCCCACTTCAAAGGTACAATCCCTACGCTTTTTGTTAGCTTGGTCCTCCATTCTCTGCCTGTTTCGCCTCAAGTTTTCTTTCAAGGTGTGTAACACTTCTTGTCTTTTTTGCAGAGTCATGTCCAAGGAACCAACACTTGTGGAGCCAGGGATGTAATCTGGTATTGATGGAGGAGATCTGCCATAAAGTGCTTGGAAATGAGTCATCTGGATTGCAGAGTGGTAGTTGGTGTTGTGCCAGAACTCCGCTAAGTGAAGGAATTTGAACCATAGATGTGGGTGGTCACTGGCAAAGCACCGCAGGTATGTTTCCAAGCTTCTGTTAACTACTTCTGTCTGTCCGTCAGTTTCTGGGTGGTAAGAAGTGCTGTATTTCAAGGTTGTACCTTGTAGACGAAAAAGTTCTTTCCAAAAAGTGCTAAGAAACAATGGATCTCTGTCAGATACAATGGATTTTGGCACGCCGTGAAGTCGACACACTTCGATTGAGAAGCGAGCTGCTAAGTCTGAGGCATTGAACTTGGAAGGAAGTGCCAAGAAATGAACATACTTGGTAAGACGGCCGCAGATAACCCATATCACAGTATGTCCGTATGATGTTGGAAGGTGAGTTATGAAATCCATTGTTAATTCTTCCCACACATTGTTTGGAATGGCCAAAGGTTGTAATAACCCTTGTTTCTTTTGTGGTAGGTATTTGTTGTGTTGGCAGGTGGAACAGTGGCGCACGAAAAATTTGACATCTCTGTAGAGTCCTTCCTAGTAAAATGAGGCAGAGATACGAGCCAGGGTGGGTTTCAGAGCTAAATGACCTGCTGAAGGAGTTGCATGATACTCATGGATCAAGACTTGCTTCAACTCTGGTAGATCTGGTATGTATATTTTTTCCTTGAAGTAGAGAAATCCTTGAGTGAATCTGAACTGTGCTTCCTTGCTGCGAGTCTCTAAAAGTTCTTTTCCCTCTCTGTTTTGTGCATAATACTGCTGGAGTCTAGAGGTGAGAGAGGGCACTGGGGAGGAGATGACTGCCATGAACTGTCCTGCATCAGAAAACTTCCTTGAAAGTACATCTGCTACCATGTTTGCTTTCCCAGGTTTGTAAAAAAATTCAAAGTTGAAACCTTGCAACTTGACTGCCCATTTTTGTTGTTCTGGAGTCTGTATTGTTTGAGATAGTAAATTTTTCAAACTCTTCTGATCTGTGTAAATATGGAACTGCCTGCCCAACAAGTATTGACGCCATTTTTTTACTGCTTCAGTAACTGCATAAAGCTCCCTGATGTAAACTGAAGAGGATTGCATACGCGGACACATCGTTTTGTTGAAGAACGCTAAGGGGTGGCCATCTTGTGAAAGAACAGCGCCAATAGCCACCGATGGAGCATCTGTCTCCACCACAAAGAGCTTCTCAAAGTCGGGAAGAGCAAGAGTTGGAGTTTCTGTCATTTTAATTTTCAGTGTTGTAAACGCCTCTACGACTTCTGTACTCCATCTAAAAATAGTAGATCGAAGCAAATCTGTGAGAGGAGCGGCGAGAGTGGCGTAGTGACGAACAAACCGTCTATAGAACCCAGTGAGCCCCAAAAAACCGCGAAGCGCTGTGAAAGAGCGAGGCTCCGGCCAATCTAATATTGCAGTAATTTTTTCGAGATCTGGGCCAACACCATTAGCAGAAATCACATGGCCCAAGTAATTCACAGTATCAACAGCAACAACACATTTAGACAACTTAGCAGCAAAATGGTTAGAATAAAGTAAGTCTAAAATCAATCGTAAATGAACCAAATGCTCCTCATGAGAATTACTATAAATCAAGATATCATCAAAGAATACTAAAACAAACCGTCGCAAGTAAGGCCTCAAAAGGTCATTCATAGCTGCTTGAAAAGTGGAGGGTGCGTTTGTGAGGCCGAAAGGCATAACGAGGAATTCGTAATGCCCGTCGAAAGTTCTGAAAGCTGTTTTATGTGTATCTTCTTTGGCTACCCTAATTTGGTGATAGCCTGACCTAAGGTCAATTTTGGTGAAAACCTTAGCAGAACCCAGCTTATCCAATAGCTCATCCACGGTAGGAATATGAAACCTATCTTTGATTGTTACAGCGTTTAAAGTCCGATAATCCTTTTTTTTAACAAGTAATACAGGTGAGGAATAAGGGCTGGTAGTGGGAACAATAATACCTTGTTTCAGCATGTCCTGGATGATATTTGTCATAGCTTCTTTTTGGGAATGAGGGTAACGGTAAGGTTTGACGTTTACTGGAGGTGTGTTGGGTAGAAGGGGTATATGATGGTCATGTGGTCTTGTAGGTGGTAAGCCATGGGGGTCTTTAAAAATGGGGGAATATTCTGCCAGAAGTATGTCAATTTCAGGGCAATTGTGAGTGTTTATAGGCATAGATGGGGAGGGTGGGTGGGATGGTTGGGTTTTAGATGGTTGAATTGTTAGGAGATGAATGGATGTAATGGAATCTGTATGAATGAGGTGGGTAAATTGTTTGTAAGTAGCGGTTGTGGGGGTGTTGGTTGTGTTTCCGGTGAGGGTAAAAGGAGTGTCATTGACTGTAAAAGTGATGTTAGGAATAGAAAAGTCAGTCCTCATATTTCCCAAAGTGCTTAACCACTCAATACCAATAACAACATCAGCCCCCTCAATAGGTAATAGGTAGAATGGGATATTGAAAGTCTCCTTTCCCATAGCTACTGGCACATTAGGACAACGAACAGAACATTGTAGTCGTTCCCCGTTGCCCACCATCACAGAAAATTTAGGAATGGAACATTTGGGTAATTGTAAATG
Organism: Astragalus membranaceus; assembly: GCA_039519185.1. Classification (NCBI taxonomy): domain Eukaryota; kingdom Viridiplantae; phylum Streptophyta; class Magnoliopsida; order Fabales; family Fabaceae; genus Astragalus; species Astragalus membranaceus. The sequence continues at coordinate 33,117,334 of CM076853.1, read as the reverse complement.
TGAGGCTATTCTGGGCTGTAAGATGTTGTGAGAGCTGCCTGTGTCAACTAGAATCCAAACAAGGAGGCCATAAATCATTTCTTGATATTTTAGAGTTTGTGGTGATACCCGCCCTGTTAAAGCTTGAGGGGATAATTGGAAGTAAGAACTCTCTATTTCAGATGGTTCCTCTGATTCTGTCGTTTGAGAGCTGTCCGTTTGGGGGTCATCCCCCTCATCTATCATGAGCAAAAGAAATCTGCTAGTAGAGCATTTGTGTCCTGCGTGAAAATTTTCATCACAATTGAAGCATAACCCTTGAACTCGTCTTTCTTGCATTTGGGCTGGGCTAAGGCGTTTGATAGGATAGGTGGTGGGTGGGTTTTTCTTTGGATCTGGGATAGGAGTTGGTGTGTTGTTTGTAGGTGGGGCATTATGGGAATTGTTGTGTGGTCGTGTGGTATGGTTAGTGGCTGAGTTATGGTTGAAAGGGCGCTGAAATTTTGGTTTGGAGTCTTTAATTTTTGCCTCAATCAACTTTGCTAGCCCCATAGCTTGAGAAATTGAATATGGGTGCTGGATAGCAATCTCGTTTCAAATGTCAGGTGCTAGACCTGAGATGAAACAGTTTAAGAGAGCTTCCGCTGATAACCCCACAACTCGGTTACACAGTTTTTCAAAGGCAACTTGATACTCAGTAACAGTTCCATTCTGTCGTAATTTAAACAATTCAGCCTGGTGGTTTTCATAGCCCGAGGGCCCAAAACGCAACTCTAATGAACGTATAAAAGTCTCCCAATCAGTTAATTGATTATTTTGGAACATCCATTTAAACCAACTAAGGGCATCTTCCTTCATATAAAAACCAGCATAATGTAAACGTTGTTCAATGGGAATTTGATAAAACAAGAAGTATTGTTCTGCTTGGAACAACCAGTCTAATGGCTCTGTTCCATCAAAGGGCTGCAATTCCAATTTAGGGGCTCGAAATGTAGGATGTTGTGGTGGTGTGATTTGTGGAGTAGGGAAAATGGGTGGCTGTGTGGTGAAAAATGGGGGTGGTGTGAAATGAGGCCGTGAAATAGGAATGTGGGCAGCAGTTGTAGGGTTAGGTAAGGAATGGGGTGGGGTGCGAAAATGCATGGTCTGGGTTATTGGTGTTGGCGTGAGTAGGGGTTGTGTTGTGAAAATTGGGGTTGTGGGAATAGAGGTCATGACTGAACTAATTGGGGGTCTGTTTTCAAAACCAGGTGGACTCAAAGCCATAGAAGGGGGTGTAGAGTTACCTGATACAGTAGAAGAGCCAGGTTGCTGTCTCAGGTTTGAGATCTGAGCCATCATATTGTTTATGAGTGTGGTGAGGTTTTGCTGCCCAGTGTCTAGCGCCTGCCTCAGATTCTCATGTCTGCTGTCTTGCAGCTGCTGCTGGTTCTGCATCTCAGTCTGAAGAACACCAAGTTGTTCGTTAAATTGCTCATTGAGAGCATTGATGGCATCATCAAGCTCCTTAGATGTTGGCTTAGGAGGCATTGAGACAGGGATGAAAGCACCAAATAATAGGCTGCACTATTTCTACTTAGAAAGAGCTTAAAGAAAACTAGGGTTTCTACCAAAAATAAAGAAGATAAGAAGCTAACAGTTTTTTTCATTAACCCTAAAAGGTTCATACAAGACAATATATAGTACTGCTGAAAGGAAAAGTACTAGATACTTCAAACAACCCTAATGGTCTAAGAACAAATACAAACAACTAATAATAATATTGGGCCTTAAAATTTTTCTCTTTTTTTTATAACCCAACTCATCTAATAAAGTCTTTCAACCAAACAGGCTCTTGGATAATTCTTTTGGGCCTCTCCAAACCCATTTCGTTTCCAGCAACACTCATTGACCAAAAAAAGAATAATAGAGACAATAGTTAAACAATGATACTAATAACTAACAACAATAGGGTTCCAAATTGTACCTTAAACAATAAGGGGAGCCCAACAACAACTTTGTCGGCCACTATGGACAAATCCTAATTAATGTCACAATGTGACTTACAAATTTACAATATAGTAAAGGGAATGGAGAAGAGTAGAAGATAGAAAAGAACGTATTTCGTTCAAATCTGAATACTTGTGAGAAGATGTGTTGTGTGCTCGAAATGCGCCTCAATCAAAATCTTCAAGTGGGATAAAAACCAAATATCTGAAATGTAAGTAACCAATCAGCGTTCCATCGCGATTTGCTCCTGGGCACAGGGTTGCTATTTCTCGGCTCAGTAGGTAGCTTCGATGGATTTTAGAATTTTATTTTATTTTTGGTTTACAATGGATTTTAGAAAATTTAGGTACCCGTCTCCTATTTTTGAATGTATTGAGTGATTAAATTTTGGCTAAAGTGCTCCCGGGGTCCCTTATCTTTATTTAAAGTAACGATTTGGTCCTTTATCTTTTTTTTGTCCCAAATCAGTCCTTTATGTTTTAAATTTTTGACACATAAATCCTTTTCTGTCCCAAATCAGTCCTTTATGTTTCAAATTTTTAACACATAAATCTTTTTTTTGACACATAAATCAACACTGTTAACGGAAAAGGATTTATGTGTCAAAAATTTGAAAGATAAAAGAATTATTTGGGACAAAAAAAACATAAAAAAGGACTAATTCGTTACTTTAAATAAAGATAAGGGACCCCGAGAGCACTTTAGCCTTAAATTTTTTATTTTTTTTGGTCTAGGGGTCGGAGTCTTTGACCCTGTTCTGTACCGTATCTCGGAGTCTATGACCGATCCGGGATAGTTGGTAGTAGGTGGTCTTGACAAATGGGCTCCGTTCTGATTCGAGATGGGGTGGTACCTGCAAAGACACTCCGACGCTCAAGTAGCGGGTGAATAGATTACAGGTAAGAATTTTGGTGAGTGTGTGCATACCTTGGTCATGACATTAATGCTTATTTATAGAGTCAAAATGTGAGTTTGACCTAATTGATCAGAGTCGTCCATTCTAGGGTTTAGATCTCAGCCGTTCGTTCATGGACTTGCCATTGGTATTAGGCCTCTTCTAATTTGGGGCGCGGACCAATCCGTAATAGTTGCCCCCCAAGTCGGGTTGCCTAGGGGCGAGCCTGACTTGTAAGTTTGTCTGGGCTCTGTGCATGCTTCGAGTTAGATGATCGACCGATCTGGCGACCTTCTCTAAGGCCGGGCTTATACCAATAACTGGCATCTGCCCCCAACCCCGGAATATTCGGGACTCAGTCCTCAACTCACGACCTTTTCCGAGGTCGGGCTTATACCTTCGAGGGTTTCTGCCCCCAACCTCGGAATATCTGTGTTCTGGTCTTGCCTTGCCATTGCTGCGTGGCGTGATTGAGGTGACCGTTGAGTGACTCAAGGTGTCAGTTCAATGATTGCGTCTCGATTCACGCGCTTGACATCAATGTCAGTCATTAGGCGTGTCGTTCGATGATAGTTAGTGTAATGATGGCGCTTCGATTCGCGCGCGCACTGCTACTATTGCTGATTGGACATGCCTTTTTGGCTTCGGCCCATTCCATGGCCTTTGGCCCACTATATATAGAGGCTCAATCCCCATTCATTTGTTCTGAATCTTTGCTATTCGCTCTGAAAAACGAACTTCACATCGTCTTTCCGAGCTTCGTTCTCCGATCCAGCATCTCGTGGCGAGGGTCTCTGCGTTCGAGTAGAGCGAGATTGTCAAGATACGCAAATTCATTCAACTCCGTCAAGCTTCCGTTATCCGAGATTGTCAATGATTATATGTAATTGAATATGCAACTATATGCAGGCTTTTCCCAATTTTATATCACACTACTAGAAAAAACTAAAATAGCGGCAGAAATTTAGAGACGGAAAAAGGCAAAATCCATCTCTAATTCCGTCTCTAAATATTAACGACGCCAAACTTGAAGACCAATTTGATTTTCTCTAAATATTAAGGCGCCTTTTCTTGTTTCATGAGTCAATTCTCCGGTTTTAGGATCTTATTTGTTGCATTTTCACATAAATTATGCAGAAGGGAACAGTGCTTGAAGCAGAAGGAAGTGAGGCTAGTTTCTTGATGCAGTGTTACACCTTAACAAAGCGTTCATTCATTAACATGCCAAGGGATTTTGGATACTATGGCTTAGGCTTGTGATCTACATTGTTGTCACTATCTGCATTGGAACCATTTGCTTGAATGTTGGAACAGGCTACAACTCAATTCTGGTACCTTCTATTTATTATTTTAGAGCACTTCAAAATTTAATTCAAGTATAGTCAATTAAGATAACTTCTTTCTGAATAAAATTGATAAGAAAATTGACTTTCTTTGAATTTATTGTGTTTTCTTTCTTTTCAGGCTAGGGGTTCATGTGCATCTTTTGTCTTTAGTTTTGTTACCTTCATGTCAATTGGTGGATTCCCTTCATTTGTTGAAGACATGAAGGTATAAGTTTTGTGCCCTTTGCAGTTTTACCTTTAGTCACCTCACTAGCATTATTATCATGGCTTCGAAACAATGTTCCGCCACCATGTTTTTTCATGCGACATGAACGTTTTTGATGTCTCTGCTACCTCAATGTGAGCTTATTGAGGTAGCGTCAGTCACATTTGACCGCAATTCGCAACCGTGGCCATCATCATGGCTTAAAACTTTGATCATTATATTACTATGGAGTTAGGAGCCAATTTGGTCCCTAAAATTTCACAAAAGTTCAATTCAGTCCCTAAAATTTTGATCATTATATCAACTTAGTTCTTGACTTTGGCCAAAGTGTTTCAGTTTAGTCCCTTTATATCAATATAGTCCTTCTATTTTGCAAAAAGGGACTAAATTGAAGCACTTTTACAAAATTCAGGGACAAAGCCATTATATTGTAAATGTCAATTGAACTTCTATGAAATTTTCGGGACTAAATTGACTAATAACTCTATTACTGTGTCATATCTGATTCTTACTTTCAATTACAGGTTTTCCAAAGGGAGAGGCTAAATGGACACTATGGTGTCACTGCATTTGTTATCAGCAACACATTATCTGCATTGCCATTCCTGATACTAATCACCTTTCTCTCTGGAACTATTTGTTACTTCATGGTTCAACTACATCCTGGTTTTTCGCATTACGTGTTCTTTGTGTTGTGCCTCTATGCAAGTGTCACAGTGGTTGAAAGTTTAATGATGGCAATTGCTAGTATTGTCCCTAACTTCCTCATGGGTATCATCATTGGAGCAGGAATTCAAGTATGCACCTCCCTATAATCTAAGCATATTTTCATTAACTTACATCTTTCCAGAAAATACTCATTTTCTTCTTATACCCCGTTTGTATAACCAACTTAATTAAGCACTTATGGTATAAGCGCTTCTCATATTAGAGTTTATGCATAAGTTGTTTCTATAATGAAGGATACAATAACAGCTGAGCGAGCACAACATGACATCCATTTGGTAAGTCACTTTTCAGAACATATGCATAAGTACATTGATGACATTATCAATGTGATTGGGGATGAAAACTGTGGCTTCAGATGCATTTCTGCCTCACTTGATTACTCGGAGCATAGCTGGCAAATAGTTCGCAATGATTTGATTGAGGAGATGGACTCAAATTGGTTTTGATCAATACTCAGAGGTGATGGGTAACAACATTCCGACAGTTAGAGAATCATTAGTTGCTCTCCCATAAGACTTTCAACCTCCTGAGAAGTGGATGTCGATGCCTGACATGGGACATGTTATAGCGACTAGATATCAGATAGCCCTTGTTATGTTGTCACTTCATGATGGTGGGTCATGGATATTCTTCCCTTTGAGAGGAGCCTATGTTCCTAGTCAGAGCCGCTTGTTCTGTGTTGGGTTTGTCCATGGGAATCATTGGGTTCGGGTTATGTTGAACGCTACTAGTCCAGTACCTCCTATTCATCCTACTTGGGGTGCATATGCTTCAGCTGAAACTAGATCGTGGTTATATTCGTACGTTGGACGTGTACAGTTATGGTGTTCTTTTGTCCCAGGTCATGTTGCACCGACCCTCCCAGCTGATGTTGATTACATTTCCATTAAATGATTATATTATATTATATTATATTATATTATATTATATTATATTATATTTTATTCCACGAGTTTATATTATATTAAATTTTATTCCACGAATTTTTTATTTGACGGTCTAGATTTTGCCGACACTATTTACCAGTCTAGATTTTGCCGACACTTTAAACGGTCTAGATTTTGCCGACCACTTTTCATCCAACGGTGGAAATTCACTTTAGGGTTTCAAATTTTCCCTATAAATAGACCCACTGGGTTTCACTTCTTTCATACACACAACACAAAATGATGATGGCTATGGCCAACGAAGAGGCTTCCCTCACTATATTTTTTACCAATCAGGGCCTCATTGATCATCAGGGCCTCATCATCAACGAAGATGATGATGTCTGTTTCGAGGGGTGAGACACGTTCCAGTGTAGGTTAAAACACAGCATAACATTCGCTGCCTTGAAAGAGAGATTACTGCGTAAGGTGCAACCGGAGGGCGATGAGCATGAAATAATTAGTATAATTTATCGGAAACCAGCTTGGGTTAATGGACGTGTGCACTGATCTGCAATGGATGTCAACAACGACGATGACGTCCAAGCCATGATGGCCATTCATGTTATCTTTAAATGGAAGGGTTATCTGCATTTATACGTCAAAACCAGAAGGACCGTCGCTGAGATCCTTCGTCGTTTCACTCCACCATCTCTCAGTAGTTTTTATTATGTTTTCGTTTTGTTTGTTGTTGCAATCTGTTATTTTAAATCAATGTAGAAGGCGTTTTTAATTAATCAAATAAATGTTTCATTTTTTATTTATGCACTCTGGAAACACCATATTATATGATAAATTCGGAAGGCAATTTTAAGGGATTTCTGGAAATACATCAAATTGGGATAAATTCGGAAGACAATAATGAGGGATTTCCGGAAATACCTCAAATCTAGATAAATCCGGAAGTATGTTTTTTTGATTTTCCGGAAATATCGCATTGTACGGTATTTCCGGATTGTAAAATGTGTTCCGGAAATACCGTAAAATACGATATTTCCGAAAAATCAAAAAAACTTCCTTCCAGATTTATCTGGATTTGAGGTATTTCTGAAAATTTTGTGGAATTTAAAGAGGTAGTTTCATCCGTTTGGTCATTTTGGGGGGATAGATGGTATAAGAGGGGTTAAAAAAAACAGCCTCTCTTATACAATTCCTTAATTTTAGGATCTTATATCAATTTGTGTCATCATCAAATTCTAGGCTAGCTAGGCTACATTATCACATGTATAGGCAATCAGCAAAGAAAAATTAACTTCAACTCAAGCAATACACATGCATGCAATATGGAGATGGTAAAAGTCACCATCATCCCACACAAAGCAAATGAAAAGATTCCCATGTCATTTAACTCCCATACCTCCATGATATGGATGACACAAAAAGGGGGGAAAGTGGGGTCAATACTCTTTGAATTGGTCCCCTATTAGCTATACCCTATCAAGTAAGGTTTTGAATGATTTATCCAATGTGGCAATCCGACGGTGTGACTTTCTGGCTTTTGGTTGGCAAGTTAGGCCACATGCTGCTTTTGGAATTATGGAGAAGCTATATAATTACAAAAAATAATAATACAAAGTCTTGAGGGGCTTAGTACTACCTATAAATACAAATAACTCTATATATAAATCTTGGTGAATAAGTTGCAATATATCATATGAAGTTGAACTTTATGCTTCAAAGATATCTCCTAAGAGGGACTTACATGAAGGGGGAAGATAGAGTAGTGCAGCCAAGGATGACTTGCCGGCAAGTTCAAGTGCTTTCTGGTCACTCGTTCCGCCGCGTCGGCAAGTTGTCTTTGGCTATATTAGTCTCTCTTCTTCTCATGTTAGTACATCCGTTAGGGTCATCAACTATTGGATCATGCATGAAGCCCTTCCATTGATTAAAGGTAAGATAGTGTAGTTGTATCTATGATATTTATATGCTGTGAGCAAAACTTAGCTTATATGAGTCTTTGAATATGTTAAATGTCCCTTTCTTTTGGTCAAGTACTACTTCTTGAAGTTGAGCTCAGCAGAAGTTCTTTTTTTTGGGAAATATATTTATATATAAAATATAGTTTGACATTGAAGATCAGATTAGTTGCCGACATAGAGCCAACGAGATATCAAAGAAAGTGAGAGAGAGAGAGAGAAGATATATGAAAATTTGAACATCAAGAGGCAAGAGCATACAAATATATATACTTCATATTTATGTTATATATTCATGTTGTTTCCTTTGGCTGTTCTAAATATTTCCCCAAAAAAACTATATATTTTGATGTGAACTCATCTTTTTTTTGATACAAGATGTGAACTCATCTGAGACTGAGAATGAGTGACCACAATAATATAAAATTGATAACTCATTATTAATTAAAGAAAAGTGAAATTAGCAAGAGAAAACTAGAGACAAAAAAAGTAAATTTTGTCTCTAATTTTGTCGTTAATTCTTTTTTTGAGATTTATTTTGTCATTAAACTTTAACACAGTTTTTAACTATTGGAAAGAGACATTCATATGCGAACTGTAGCCATGTGAAAATAGCATGATCATTACATGCACAAGTTGAACTTTTTGTACATAGGGAGCCGTCCAAAGTGGGCCACACAATCAATATGTTGCTTGTATGTATTTTGAGCCTCCTAATTTTAGTGTAATGTATGATGTAAGTAGAGCTGTCAATGGGCGGGCTCGGCTCGGCTCGGCTCGGCCCGGCCCATCGGGCCAAACAGTATATACAGGTCGGGTTGGGTCGGCCCAATATTCTGATGGGCTGCAAAATTTACGGCCCGAGCCCGACCAACACCAGCCCATGGGCCAACGGGCCACAAATCACTGACTTTTTAGAATTTTGACTATAAAAAAATAGTTTTAATGTCTCGTTAAGATACAGAGCCTGATACAATATATGACTTCCACGGTGTAGTTTACAATTTCTCTGTACTTTGGTGTTTGCTAACTTTAATTAACTTTTTTCCTTTATTTCATTGGACATGACATGTACAAACGGAGAAATATTAGAGATTTACACAAAATTGCTTCATTTTCTTAAAAAAATTGCTCCATTTTTTTTTACTTTTGTATTAGAGATTTACACAAAAGGAGGAATATTAGAGATTTACACAAAATTTCTATACTTTTTCATTATTTTTTTACTTAAAAGATTGCTCCATTTTCTTGTTAGACCATATTTTAAAATTAAAAAATTAAAACAAAAAAGTAACGGGCCGGTCCGAAGCCCATGGGCCGACCCTGGTTCGGCCCAATAATATCATCAGGGCCAATTGGGCCAGGCCAAAAAAGATACTGTTGATTTTGGGCCACTAATTTTAGAGCCCAGACCCAACAAAAAAAATCGGGTCACTGGGCCAGCCCAGTGGGCCGGGCCCAAATTGACAGCTCTAGATGTAAGTTACTTGAAAAAGTTTAATTATTGGCAGATGTCTCTTATTGTTACAAATTAATTTGTATTTTGAGATTTTTTTGTAAGAAAAATTGAATTATAGGGGAGTGCACTAAACATCACTCCCATTGGCGGCCGAACCCACCTGCCTAGGCCAAGCACTCAAATCAAGTGAATGGCATGATGCTATGAGCCACGAACTCAAGTGGGCTTACCGAATCAAAAGAAAAGAAAACGGTGATATTGACAAGTATAAGGTCGGGTTAGTAGAAAAAGGCTTCCACCAACTCCCTTGCCTTGACTACACTCATACCTTTTTCCCCGTAGTCAAGCTCATCACAGTTCAGGTTGGTCCTCTCGTTATCCCTTCAACATAACTGGCCACTCCGTCAGCTTGATGTCAACAATGCATTATTGCATGGAACTCTAATCGAAGAAGTTTACATGCGACAACCCCTAACCCCTGGTTTCATCCATCTTGATAAACTTGATCATGTTTGTCGCCTCCGGAAGTCTATCTATGGCCCCAAGCAAGCACCACATGCTTGGTATCAAACTCCGCGTAAGTTTCTCTGTGACTATGGTTTTGTAAATTCTAAGTCTGAATCATCTTTGTTTATTATCCAAAACCAATACATGGTGTTATACATGTTGGAACCACTTTTTATCGTATATGTGAAACAACTTTTTAACGTATAACTATGTGACAACCATTATTAGCTATATCAATTGTTATTTATTTTATACAATTGTATCTTATATAAAAATAAAACAAGTAACAATTATATATTTTTGTAGTCTTCTAAGATGTTGTGTAATTCTCCTATAATCGTTTGCTGATGAATCATGTAGTATACAATTTTTTAAAAATACTAAAACTATAATTCTTTTGACAAACATCGTATAATTTTTTGAATTTTTCTTTTTGTCCACAACTTTTTCCCCGTGCATCGCACGGGCAATGATCAGTTATTATAGAACAATGAATTATGTGAGGAGACTGTGATGCTGTGAGCCTAAGAACTAAGATAGGAGTGCTCTACTAGACCAATCTCATGGCATTCCATAATGCAAGATATACTGTCTCCATTGTTGCACCATGGCATACCCTTTCCATGTCTACTTTATGACAAATTGATTTCAATCTTTTCACGGTGCACAAAAAAGGTATATCATACCACCTAACATAGGACGATATGATCCCTTCCAACAGAAAGAAGTTTAATCAGTTTATTAATAATTTGTTAAATTAATTTTATATAATCTTAAATTTGTAAAATTAATTTTAATTCAAAGTGATGCAATTGTTGTTAAAACTTTTAAGGTTAAATATATTTTTAATCCCTATAAAATATAGAGTTTAACTTTTAGTTGTTGTTAAGTTTTCCTTAATTAACTTTTAGTTTCTAATTACATCTTTTGTTTTCACTTTTGGTCCCCAATAATATTTTCGTTTTTGGCTAGCGTTAGCCAAAAACGACAATATTACTGGGGACATTGAATTTAACCATGATTTAGCCTTATCTTTTAAAGAGTATGGAAATAGCTTAAGTCTAAATGCATCTTCACTAACACCAGGAATGATAAAGTTACTACATACTTCTAAAAATTGTTTTAAATGCTCATGGGGATCCTCATGGAGAGATCCACCAAATTGACCAATTGTTTGTAGCATTTGGAACATCATGGGTTTAAATTCAAAATGCACAACATCAATATGAGGTCTGCTATACTTGGTGTGTGAAAAGATGTGCAAGTATACACAATCACAAACAAGTAATATAATAACACTACAAAAAAACTAGTGATTAGCGACGGAATTTAGCGACGGATCTACATTCCGTCGCAAACAAAATCATTAGCGACGGAATTTTACAACATTAGCGACGGACCGGGTAATATAAAGTTAGCGACGGAATTCTGCTTATTTAGCGACGGATTGGACAAGGCGCGAAGAAACGAAAAATTTGAAATTTATTAGCGACGGATTTCCGTCGCTAATAATCCGTCGCTAATCATAGTAAATTGCGCAACTGACCGTTTCAGTTTTAATTGACGCGTGGCACAATTTTCAAAGCTTAGCGACGGAAATCCGTCGCTAATAATCCGTCGCTAATCTTTGAAAATTGTGCCACTGTCCGTTACAGATTAATTTGACACGTGGGCCAAAGTTAGCGACGGAAATCCGTCGCTAATTCCGTCGCTAAGTGTTAAAAAATTTTTAAAGCCGGATCCCTCCCCCTTTTCTCCCTTTCTTTCCTCTTCTCCACTGTTTCTGTCTCCCTCTTCCTCTCCGCCACCGAATCGTCTCCCTCTTCCTCTCCGTCCACCGGCCACGCCACCACCACCGTCCACGCCGCACCGCTCCCTTTTCTCTCCATTCTTTCCTCTTCTCCATTCTTTCTCTCAGACTCACCCTCTCCGAACCGTCCACCGTCCACGCCGCCGCCACCGCACCACCACCGTTCACGCCACCGCACCACCACCATCCACGTTTCCAAGGTTTGTTTCTTTTCTGTCTCCACGAATTTTCTCCCTATTTTTCACTAATTTTGTTTCTGCCTCTCTATTTCGCAAGTCACCGGACAACCACCTCACCGGACAACCACCGCACCGGACAGCCACCACGGTCACAGTCACGGTCACGGTTAGTTTTTTTTATTTTTTATTTTCGAATTGATTTTTTGTTCCGTTGTTATAGGATAAAATTTTATTGTTAGAAATATTAAGATTAGTATTGTAGAATAAAATTGTTGTTGTTGTTAATTAGAAAGTTGTAATTGAATGAAGTAATTGGAATTGAATTGAAATTGAAAAATGTAATTGAATAGTGTATGTGTTTAAGATAGTGTAATTGTAAGTGTATGAAATGTGTATGTTGTTGGAGATAGTGTATGTTAATTTTCAAATGTGTATGTTGTTAATTGAAAAATGTGTAATGGTAATGTGTATGTCGTTTGAGATGTTAAATTGTTGTTTTGATGTTTGATGAACGAACCCTAGGTTAGATGACTATTTGATGTTGTTATTGTGTGTTGTTGATGGAAAATGGTGAGGTTTTATTGGTTTTATATTGGGAATGTTATGAGAATGTAAAACATTTTTTTAAATGCGTGTAGATGAATTGGAGTCAATTGAATCGTGGTTGGGTGTATGATCGGTTATATCCGGGAAGAGCGTTTTTAAAGGAAACTTTTGTAAATGGGGTTGAAGAATTTATTAGGGTAGCATGGCAACATGATTTAACTAAAGAGGAAGGGGGGATTAGATGTCCATGCCTTAAATGCAAGGGTGTACCTATTAGTACTGATGATGAAGTCAGGGAGCACTTGTATCGTCTTGGGTTTATGCCTAATTATTGGATTTGGGTGGATCATGGAGAAGTACTTCCGAATTTTCACGTAGGGGCTTCAAGCAATTCTGGTGGTGTTGTTCCATCTAATGAACAATTTGAGTCGATGGAAAACATGATTTGTGATGGTCTCAGGGTGAATGTGCCATTTGATGAACCTCAGTATGACGATCATGATGAACTTCCAAATGAAGAAGCACAGAGATTCTATAATTTGTTAAGGGAGTCAAACAAACCGTTGTTTGAAGGCTCGCCAGAGTCAAAATTATCTATTTCTGTGAAGCTTTTAGCTCTCAAGTCCATGAGTAATATTTCTGAGTTGGGTTTAGATTATGTGACTAAAATGATGATCGATGCGACACCTAATAAGGATAATTTGCCAAAAAATTATTATGAAGCAAAGATGTTAGTTTCGAAATTGGGATTGGAATGTAAGAAGATTGATTGTTGTGTGGATGGGCACATGTTGTTTTACAATAACGAATTTGGTAAAAACGATGGTGCACTACTGGAATGCAAGTTCTGTGGAAAGCCGAGGTATCACGTTCGTAAAGGGGGAAAACGTAATTATAAACCCATCCCTGTAAAGTCGATGTTCTATTTGTCTATAATTCCAAGGTTGCAAAGAATGTTTGCATCGGCTGAAATTGCGAAGAAAATGACGTGGCATTATGAGAATAGGCGTACCTCAGACATTTTACGCCACCCATCTGACGGTGAAGCGTGGAAACACTTTGATGAAGTGCATTCAGATTTTGCCTCAGACCCACGAAATGTTCGACTTGGCTTGTGCTCTGATGGATTTACTCCATATATCCAAGCATCAGCGTCGCCCTATTCCTGTTGGCCAGTCATTGTTACCCCTTACAATCTTCCTCCTGAGATGTGCATGACTAAACCTTATATGTTTTTGACTTGTATGATACCTGGTCCAACCAATCCAAAAGCTAACATTGATATCTTTTTGGAACCCCTAATTGATGATCTCAAGAGATTGTGGGGTGGTGTTTTGACATATGATGCAGCACAAAAAAATAATTTTATGATGAGAGCGTCATTGATGTGGACAATAAATGACTTCCCTGCTTATGGTATGTTGTCTGGTTGGGGGACTCACGGTAGATTGGCATGTCCCCACTGCATGGAACACACAAAAGCGTTTACGTTGAAATACGGGGGGAAAAGTTCTTGGTTTGATTCGCATCGTAGATTCTTACCGTCGGGTCATGAATTTAGAAAGAACAAGAAGGCCTTCAAGGATGGGGTAGTCGAAAGAGATAGACCACCGCCTTTGTTGACATCAGGTGAAATCTGGATGAGAGTTATCGATTTGCCACAAGCCACAGAGGTAGGTGAGCTCTCCCGATTGAACGGTTATGGACGACTGCATAACTGGACAAAAAGAAGCATATTTTGGAATCTCCCATATTGGAAAGATAATCAATTGAGACACAATCTGGATGTTATGCACATCGAGAAGAATTTCTTTGACAACATATTTTACACTGTGATGAATGTGAAAGATAGAACCAAAGACAATAATAAAGCTAGAATGGATTCTGCTCTTTACTGTAGCAAACATCGATCCAATTTGAATTTGGTGCAAATGACTAATGACAAGATGTTAAAACCTAAAGCTAATTATTGTCTAACACCCGAAGAAGCAATTGATGTTTGTCGATGGTTGAAGGGATTGAGGATGCCAGATGGTTATTCTTCTAACCTTGCAAGATGTGCGGATGTGAACACTGGGAAGATGTATGGGATGAAAAGTCATGATTGCCATGTATTCATGGAGTGTTTGCTTCCCATTGCTTTTGGTTCATTACCAAAGAGTGTTTTGGAACCACTTACTGAAGTGAGTCAATTTTTTAAGAATATGTGCTCTTCAACAATGAGTAAGGATGATCTTATTAAGATGGAGCAGAATATTCCTTTCATTATCTGTAAGTTGGAGAGAATACTTCCTCCTGGTTTCTTTGATTCCATGGAGCATCTCCCGGTTCACCTTCCATATGAAGCAAGACTTGGTGGGCCAGTTCACTATAGGTGGATGTATCCATTTGAGAGGTAATTGTCTATTTTCGCATTTTAATTACAGTGGCCTTTAGTATGACTATTTGTTTAATCAAGCATTCTTCTTTCATATATAGATTAATGGGTGATTATAAACGATCTGTGAAGAATAAAGCTAGAGTTGAAGGATCGATCTGCGCAGCATACTTACACCGTGAAACAATTTATTTTTGTTCTCATTATTTCAACAACTTTATGTTGTCAAGAAATAATAGAAACGAAATGGAGGTTGAAGAAGAAAGACACGCACTCACTTTATCTGTGTTTACCAAACCTGGTCGCCCCTCGGGAAAGAAGTCGACCAACTGGTTATCGGATAAAGAGTATGAATCAGCACATGTTCATGTCTTGATCAATTGCACCGAAGTTAAACCATATCTTGAGTAAGTATGCTTCAATTCAATTTTTAATCTGTATACACCATTAAAGTATGAAGCTAAATCATGTCTTGATCAATTCAATTCAGTGCATTCTTACGAAGTGAGGGAATATGCGCTGAAGAATCTTCTGTTCGTATACATGAAAGTTTTCCATCATGGTTTACTGCTAGAGTAAGTAAATAAAATTAATGTTTTAATGTCAAACGTTTAAAGTAGATTATATTATGAGACATGACATATTTTTTTCATATGTGATTACTTAGGTTTATGAAGCCGAACCAACTCCCTTAATCCGACACTTGTAGTGTAATAAGAAAGGTCGAACCCATAGGGATTTGATTAACTTTGTGTGTGTTTAGAAAACATATAAATTAGTACTACTATTCTACTCACAAATTTTGGGGTTTTTAGTTTAAGTAAAAACAGAATGCAAGTATGTAAATTAAGATGAAGGAAATCAGTTGAGAAAGATAGTTGAGATGTCTTTACTATATAATGCTTCTTTTGAGAGTTTCTATGTTTTTAGAAATGCAGAAGCACTATGATGCAGAAGCATCAAGTACAGAAGCATCAAGTGCAGTAGCATTGAGTGCAGTTGCATAAGTGTGTGCTTTTCAGCTACTTTCTTCAGAGTTTCATTACAAGCTTCCCATGTCTGGGCTTGCTAAATAAGTTCACTCCTGCCTTTGAAGTTCCCACTGTTTCACCCTAAGTACTATGTTATCCTATGTCTAGGACTTAACATGGTTTTAACATAGTTTCTTTATTAAAACAAGTTTAACAAAGCCTTTATTAAAACACTCACCCTTATTAGTCTTGATTTCTAATTATAAACCATGTCTGTGAATATAACTCTACTTATTGTAAGAGATCAACCTTAAAATAAGATGGATGTAGTATAACACAAGACCCAAAATGCTACAACACTTAAAAGCATAATAACTTACTCAAAAGATCATTATAAGTTTAGAACATCTCAACTAAAGGAATTTAGCTCATGTTACTCATTATATAATAGAGAGAATCTGTAAGGAGCATGATAACATGAATCATATAAAAGATATCAATAGGGTAGAAGTTACACAGATTGATGTTCCTTTGCATGAATTCTGATTGGTGCAGAAGCACTGATTCCTTCGTCTATCTATGAAGAAGTGGAGGAAGAGGGTGTCACTTCCTTCCTCACCTTCTTACAACTAACTAGTAAATAAAATGCAAGAATTGAAACTACTAAAATATAAGTAAAGTGTTTGATCTACATATTATCAAGTGAGATATGCGATGCTCTTCAAGTGAGAAGTGGGAGCCCTTTTTATAGCCTTGGAGATTTCCTTTGCTTGAGGGTTTGCTTGAAAACCAAGTTAACCTAAGGAGGCTTAACCATGGTTGCTTTTTCTGATCTTTAGATAAGGAGATTGAGTTCAGCACATTTCCATAAGAAGAGGTCCAATTATGTAAGGCCATATGTCTTTAGGTGAATAGCCTTTCATGATGATGTTTATGGTGGGACGCCTCCTTATGCATGTGGCCATGTGCTCCATGTGAATTGTGACAAAGCATGATGTCATAGAAGTTTTGGAGTAGAAGTATGATTTGAGGTGCTTCCATTGTGGGGATATAAATCTTCAGCGCAGGATGGTGCAGAAGCACTAAGTGCAGAAGCATTTGTGGTGCAGAAGCATCGTGGTGCAGAAGCATTATCTGTAGGAAAACTAAACAAACACATCAAACATACCAAAATATATACAAAATGTTTTATTCATCACATAATTCTTAGAATGTTGTTATTTTACTAATATTACTATATTTAACACACTTTGTACTTGAGTTTCAAGCAATCTGTTGCGCTTAGAAGTATAAATAACTCTATATAAATTAGAGTTATCACACCCCCAAACTTAAATCATTGCTTGTCCTCAAGTAATGACAAAAAGAAATTCAAGTAGGTTTTTCAAATTAAAGAAGAACAGATCAGCTTATATCTTTTCAAAAAGTGAATTTGCATTTTTATGAACTTCATTTTTCAGAATATTTTGTGCTTTTGAATTCCCTAAACATCCAAAGTTTATTAAAACTCAATTGTGTGAGTGTGTGCCCCACTGAGATCCAATCAGTTCCAAAACTAAGTGAAAAGTTTCTCTTTAACTTTTGGGAGATTTTAGATCACGTTTGGTCAAAACAAAGATGTTTCAAAACATAGACTAGACTAACAACATCTTCAAGATTTGGGGGGCTTTAAGTACAACTATGGACTTTGATTGAGCATTTCAAAACTGTTGAGTCAATGCACTATACTTATTTTTTGGTGGTTCTTTTCGTTGGGGCAGAAGCACTGTTAGTGCAGATGCACTGAATATTTTTGTGAAGTGCAGAAGCACTGACTTTTTGTAACGGTGCAGAAGCACTTGAGTGCAGCTGCACTTGACACTACTTTTCATGGTTTGTAGCATGTATTGCCCTCATCACTGACCTCCTTATGCATACTTTTTTCTTTGGTTTTTCTTTTCTTCTTTTCTTTTCTTTTTCTTTCAAACCAAATGCACTACTAGAACAGGTTCAGTTTAATGATTTGGGTCAATATGGCTAGCTCATAATATTTTGGCTCTTTTGTAGTGTATTTTGGTAACCTTTTTTATTGACTCTTCTAAGCTTCTTATACTCAGCCTTAGTATTCATGGAAATTCCCCCAAACTTATTTCTTTGTGCTCTTCTATATTTTTAGTAAAAATTTGTTTTTGACCTTGGTTTTCTAAAAAATTCTTTTTGTATCAGATAATTTTTCATATAGCAAGGTTCTTTTCAAAACTCAGTTTTGATGTGTCAAGATAATAACAAAAATTGGTCATTTTGAGGAAAACAAGGCTTTCTTTTCTTTTTCTTTTTCTTTCATTCATCATTAAAACTTAGTTCAAAGAATGCATTTAGCTAAGTTTTGTAAAAAAGATTTCAAGCTGATCATGCTTCAAAAATTCTCAAATCTTACTTTGACATAAAAACAATTTGATGCAATTCAACAGGTTTGTGTGACGGATGTTTTTGTAAAACAATTTCCTGAAAAAATTTCAAAAGAAACTTTGTTGATTGCATCACAAAATGTGAAAATAGCTATACTATATTTTGCATATATAAGGAAATAACAAAACTTAGACATGCAAACTTACTAAAAACATATCAGCACATGCATATAGTAGATTAAAAGTGTTTTTCTCCCCCCCAACTTAAAGTTGAGCTGTGTCCTCACTGCTCTAAGTTGAGTTAGAAAAAGTAATTTTTGTTTCAAAATGGGGAGGGGGGGTTAATACATGTGGGATACGAATAGAACATAAAAAGTACTTATAAAATAACAACATGAAAGAGTTTACTCTTTCTTGGAACCACTTTTGATTCTGGAGCTGGTTCTGCTGGGCATGTGTTTGACCTTCTGTTTCTTCTTCTTTGCTCCTTCAACCTTTGGTGCTTCTGCACCAACCTCCTCTGTTGTTGTTTCTGTAGGTGCAGATGCACCAGGTGCTTCTTGTAACACCCCATTTCTACCCGGCAAAATAATGCAAAAATATCAGAGTTCATAAAATTTTTTTTCAACAAACGATGGAGTGCCACATTGGCTTCGTGGAAACAATAGACGGTTTAATTCGCTTTTTGAAAACAGTTATATAACACGTTTGGATGGACCGACAAAACGACATCTCAAAACAAGTCAAACTTCTTTTAACTACGCAGCGGAAGTTCAAACGGTTCAACTAAACAATCGTGGCAACTATACAAGATTCATAACTCAAAATCCAACAGTAAACAACTTAAATAACACAAATAAACGTTCACCCCCCCCGAGTGCTACGTATCAGAGCGACAACACCGACTCGATCAAATGAAGGTACAACGACATTCATTCGAGATTACCTGCACGTTACCAACATATGGGTAACATTCAAACAGAAGGGGTGAGATATCGAACTATATAATGAATCATATGAAAGACAATATATATCAGGTCAGGACATCAGATCATCATTTCACAACAGTCAATATCATCATATCACAACGGTCAATATCATCAAATCACCACGGTCAATATCATCATATCACAACGGCCAATATCATCACGTCACGACAGTCAAAATCATTTCAATCGCATAAATATTCAACATGAATGCGGAATGTGACTCGACTCAGGGCCACCGCCCTATAATGCATGTGGTACCATAATTCAAACCCGTAAATAGGGGCATCAACATCGCAACATCGTCGTCGTGGTTTGAGCATAGCTCCATCATAAAAATATGATACGCATGCGACGCTATGTAAATGCACAAACAAATTACAACGGTTACATAGCAACGCAACAACATCGGAAAACAACATTGGCCGTACGCCTACAACACATCACCTGCCAATGAATAGAGGCAATTCGTCTTCGCACAACTTTCGTCGTCAACAATTTACAACTTAGCAATTTTCAACATTTTGGCAACATCGCAATATTTTAGCAGCTTTCAACAATACCAAACAACGGCAACAGCAACAGCAACACTGCGACCACAGCAGCAATAGAGGCAACGGCAGCAGCAACAATGGCAACAACTGCAACAGCAACACTGCAACAACAGCAACAACGGCACAGCAATAGCAGCACAGCAACAGCAACACAGTAACACCAGCACAGCAACACAGAAAATAGGGTGTAGCGCCTGGGGACAGGGCGCCAACACCAACAGCAACAAAATAGAGCATGGCACCTAGGGATAGGGCGCCATCATCCGCAAGCAACAAACACAAGTCATAGGGCAAATTTCCATCAAACATACCTCTACTTCGGTGAATTAATTAACCTATCAAACGGTATCGAAACTTAGCAAAGGACCCCTCTATGGAAAGCTAAGAATGTCTAGTTCCTGACTATAATTTTTATTTTGCAAAATAATGGTCCAATTCGTACAGTTTCAGTAAATAAGCAACACGGTTCAGAAAACAGGACAACCACCATGACCTAGCTTGTGACACCTCTAAAATTATCAAAACTCCGTCAAATGACATGGGACTTGAGCCTAACCCGAAAAAAATTGAGTGTATTTTTCAATGAATCAAGATTCATTCAAAAAGGAGTTCAAACGAAAAACGTTATACAAGAAATACCGAACCTATATCCAGATTGCTTCCAGAAATTTAACCTAACTTGTGACACCTATAACTCGAGCTATACAACTCCAAATGCAACCAAACTAGTGTCAAATTAACAGGCATTAAGTCTAGTTTCTGAAAAGGTAAACCACATAATTTCTGGACCACTAGATCGTTCCCAGTTACTATATAACCGAACCTATATACAGATCGTTTTTCAGAATTTTAACCTAACTTGTGACACCCATAACTCGAGCTATACAACTCCAAATGCAACCAAACTAGTGTCAAATTAACAAGAATTAAGTCTAGTTTCTGAAAAGGTAAACCACATAATATTTGGACCACTAGATCGTTCCCAGTTACTGTATAACCGAACCTATACCAGATCGTTTCCAGAATTTTAACCTAACTTGTGACACCTATAAATCGAGCTAAATGCAACCAAACTAGTGCCAAATTAACACGCATTAAGTCTAGTTTCTGAAAAGGGAAACCACATAGTTATTGGAGCACTATATTGTTCCCAGTTACTGTATAACCGAACCTATATCCAGATCGTTTCCCTTATGAACATGGCAAGCACAAATATAATTCTAGGGCTAATAACATAGGACACCAATCACACAACAATTGTTCAACAAGGCAACATAAACATATGATCATACAACGGTGACAACTTATCAAACCCTAACCCCTACATAAAGCCATTCATAGGACCCATTATAGAGCTAGAACCCCACCCTTACCTTAGCCTTAGAAGATCACGAACCCTAGCCTTCTCTCCCCACTTGGCGTCGCTCCCTCCTTCTTCTCTCCTCTTGGCCGTCGCTCTCTCCCTCTTCTCTTCTCTCTAATTCTATTTTTTGTTCCTTCTAAATGAGGCCAAACCCTAAAATACTCTTATTTATACTTATTTAATTTTATGGGCTTTTCTATAGCTTATGCGAATTACATCATGGGCCTCACTAATACTTCTCATATTACTACTCCCAACCTTAACAATAGGCCCGCCTATACTAGCATTATTATTATTCTATTATTTTTCTACCAATTAAATTCCGAAACAATTCAATTAAATAATTAATTAAATTTTAGGGCGTTACAACTCTCCCCAACTTAGAATATTTTCGTCCTCGAAAATTTACCTGATTCGAACAACTCAGGATAAGATTCCGGCATCTTGATACAACATCATACTACTACAACACAAACAATAGTTAGAACTAAATGACAATACTCGACCGTCAAATGACACAACAACTAGACAACTTGGTCGGACAGACCGAAACAGCTCTGATACCACTAATGTAACCCCCCATTTCTACCCGGCAAAATAATGCAAAAATATCAGAGTTCATAAAAATCTTTTTCAACAAACGATGGAGTGCCACATTGGCTTCGTGGAAACAATAGACGGTTTAATTCTCTTTTTGAAAACAGTTATATAACACGTTTGGATGGACCGACAAAACGACATCTCAAAACAAGTCAAACTTCTTTTAACTACGCAGCGGAAGTTCAAACGGTTCAACTAAACAATCGTGGCAACTATACAAGATTCATAACTCAAAATCCAACAGTAAACAACTTAAATAACACAAATAAACATTCATCCCCTCGAGTGCTACGTATCAGAGCGACAACACCGACTCGATCAAATGAAGGTACAACGACATTCATTCGAGGTTACCTGCACGTTACCAACATAGGGGTAACATTCAAACAGAAGGGGTGAGATATCAAACTATATAATGAATCATATGAAAGACAATATATATTAGGTCAGGACATCAGATCATCATTTCACAACAGTCAATATCATCATATCACAACGGTCAATTTCATCAAATCACCATGGTCAATATCATCATATCACAACGGCCAATATCATCACGTCACGACAGTCAAAATCATTTCAATCGCATAAATATGCAACATGAATGCGGAATGTGACTCGACTCAGAGCCACCGCCCTATAATGCATGTGGTACCATAATTCAAACCCGTAAATAGGGGCATCAACATCGCAACATCGTCGTCGTTGTTTGAGCATAGCTCCATCGTAAAAATATGATATGCATGCGACGCTATGTAAATGCACAAACAAATTACAACGGTTACATAGCAACGCAACAACATCGGAAAACAACATTGGTCGTAGGCCTACAACACATCACCTGCCAATGAATAGAGGCAATTCGTCTTCGCACAACCTTCGTCGTCAACAATTTACAACTTAGCAATTTTCAACATTTTGGCAACATCGCAATATTTTAGCAGCTTTCAACAATAGCAACAGCAACACTGCGACCACAGCAACAATAGAGACAACGGCAGCAGCAACAATGGCAACAACTGCAACAGAAACACTGCAACAACAGCAACAGCGGCACAGCAATAGCACCACAGCAACAGCAACACAGTAACACCAGCACAGCAACAGCAGCCCAGCAACAGCAACACAGCAATAGCAACACAGCAACAGCAGCACAGCAACAGCAGCAGCAACAGAGCACAGCAACAGCAACAGCAACACAGCACAGCAACAGTAGCAGCAACACAGCACAGCAACACAGCACAGCAACAGGGTGTGGCGCCAACACAGGGCGCCAACACCGGCAACACAGAAAATAGGGTGTGGCGCCTGGGGACAGGGCGCCAACAACAACAGCAACAAAATAGAGCATGGCACCTAGGGATAGGGCGCCATCATCCGCAAGCAACAAACACAAGTCATAGGGCAAATTTCCATCAAACATACCTCTACTTCGGTGAATTAATTAACCTATCAAACGGTATCGAAACTTAGCAAAGGAACCCTCTATGGAAAGCTAAGAATGTCTAGTTCCTGACTATAATTTTTATTTTGCAAAATAATGGTCCAATTCGTACAGTTTCAGTAAATAAGCAACAAGGTTCAGAAAACAGGACAGCCACCATGACCTAGCTTGTGACACCTCTAAAATTATCAAAACTTAGTCAAATGACATGGGACTTGAGCCTAACCCGAAACAAATTGAGTGTATTTTTCACTGAATCAAGATTCATTCAAAAAGGAGTTCAAACGAAAACGTTATACACGAAATACCGAACCTATATCCAGATTGCTTCCAGAAATTTAACCTAACTTGTGACACCTATAACTCGAGCTATACAACTCCAAATGCAACTAAACTAGTGTCAACTTAACAAGCATTAAGTCTAGTTTCTGAAAAGGTAAACCACATAATTTTTGGACCACTATATCGTTCCCAGTTACTGTATAACCGAACCTATACCCAGATCGTTTCCAGAATTTTAACCTAACTTGTGACACCTATAACTCGAGTTATACAACTCAAAATGCAACCAAACTAGTGTCAAATTAACAAGCATTAAGTCTAGTTTCTGAAAAAGGTAAACCACATAATTATTGGACCACTAGATCGTTCCCAGTTACTGTATAACCGACCCTATATCCAGATCGTTTCCAGAATTTTAACCTAACGTGTGACACCTATAACTCGAGCTATACAACTCCAAATGCAACCAAACTAGTGCCAAATTAACAAGAATTAAGTCTAGTTTCTGAAAAGGTAAACCACATAGTTTTTGGACCACTAGATTGTTCTCAGTTACTGTATAACCGAACCTATATCCAGATCGTTTCCCTTATGAACATGGCAAGCACAAATATAATTCTAGGGCTAATAACATAGAACACCAATCACACAACAATTGTTCAACAAGGCAACATAAACATATGATCATACATCGTGACAACTTATCAAACCCTAACCCCTACATAAAGCCATTCATAGGACCCATTATAGAGCTAGAACCCCACCCTTACCTTAGCCTTAGAAGATCACGAACCCTAGCCTTCTCTCTCCTCTTGGCGTCGCTCCCTCCTTCTTCTCTCCTCTTGGCCGTCACTCTCTCCCTCTTCTCTTCTCTCTAATTCTATTTTTTGTTCCTTCTAAATGAGCCAAACCCTAAAATACTCTTATTTATACTTATGCGAATTACATCATTAATTTTATGGGCTTTTCTATAGCTTATGCGAATTACATCATGGGCCTCACTAATACTTCTCATATTACTACTCCCAACCTTAACAATAGGCCCACCTATACTAGCATTATTATTATTCTATTATATTTCTACCAATTAAATTACCAAACAATTCAATTAAATAATTAATTAAAATTTAGGGTGTTACACTTCTGCACTGATTTGTTCAGCGGTAGTTCTGTCTTCTGTTTGTTGTTCTGGTGGTTGCTCAAGTGTAGCCTCAGCTTCTTTTGGTTGGTCTTTCTCCTTCTGTGGGTCCTCCTTTTCAGCTTATTCTCCTTGTGCTTTGCTGTATTCTGCACCTTCCAGTCCTTGACTTTCCTTCACACTGGTTTCAACAGCTTTCTTGAAGAATTTCTGGGTGTTGCCCAGTTGTTCTCTTTTCTTCTGTGCCAGCTCTTCCAGCACCAGTTTGACAGTATCTTCTTTGTTCTATGGTATGTTTGTCACAACTGGAACACCTTGAGATGCATCTGCACTAGGTGCAGAAGCATCAATTGCTGGTTGATCTTTTTCTTCAGGGCTGGCTTGCTCTTCTTCTTCCATTGCTTCCTCTTGAATAACCTGCAAAATTTGTTTCTCAAAAATAATGTTAGAAGTTTGTGTGGCTGGTTCTTGTTCAGGTTGGCTTTCTTGGAAGATGGTTGGTGGTGATGATGACTGTGGAATGGGTGATGGTGGAGGGGTAGGTGTCTTTCCTGTGGAGGGTGATGTTGATTTTTCTGGCTGGGGGTGGGTTGGTGCAGTGACTTGGGTGAGGAGTGGTTCTGCTTGGGATCCAGCCTCATATTTCTTTCTTACAATTTCCTCCATGCTCATATTCTCTTCCTCTTCCTCCCCACTTTTGTCTGTACTTTCAGTGGTATCATCATCCTCTTCATCTTCATTTCTCTCCATTTCCTGCACCATTCTTGTCAATGTCTCATCTTCATCAGTCTCCACTAGTCCCTCACTCAGTAGTTCTTCCTCTTCTTCATTCTTTTTCTTCTTCCCTGTCTGTTTCTTGCTAGTCCCCTTCTTTCTTTTCATTGCTTTTTTCTTTTTCTCTTCACTCTCTTCCTTCTCTTCCTCCTTTTCTTCTTCTTTTTCCTCCTCTTCTTCTTGTTCTGGGCTCTGAAAGACCCATGTTGGGAACACTGGGGTTTCTATCTGGGTTGGTACCTGAGATATCTCCATTAACCTAAGTTGTAGCCACTCATGCTGTTCTTGCTGAAATTTCCAAACTGCCTGGTGCTTCTGCACTAAATGCTCCTGCACCAGGCTAGTTTCTTCAGTTTTAATTTTTGTTCTTTCTTTCATCTCAGCAGACAGTGGACCTGGAGGATATTTTCTTTGCTTATGTTCCTCAGGACTGATATCCACCCCTTGTTTCATACATAGTTCAGTGATTAAGCATGAGAAAAATAAAAATCCTTCCTTTCTTGCTGCACAATCTAGGATCTGTTTATTGATAATTTTCCCTATATCCACATTTTTGTTTGTTAAGATTGCATCCAATAGGATCAATCTATCTTTTGACAGTGTGTATGTGTGGGGTGTAGGGAAAATAGAACAATCAATGAACAGATGCCAGTTGCCTAACTCAGGGATTAAGTATCTGTTTTTTAATTTGAATTCTGTATTGGATATCTTATCCCACTTGGAGTTTTTCACAGCAATCCTAGACTTGACTCTTTCCATCTCCTTCTTACCATAGTTCTCTAGTTTTTCTTTGAAATCAGTCCCAGAATAGACTAGATTATAGTGAGTATTGATTCGATCAGCACTAAAATAAACTTTTCTACCTCTTATCACAGAATGATCATGCATGTTACCTTGTTTGTTGCCTTGAATTCCAGAGTAGAATTCCCTGACCACCTGCTCCAGATAGAAGGCTCTGTGTTGTATAAACAGATCTCAGTTGAGACTTGAGACTGTTGCCATGAAATTTGGGTGAGCCTTCATTAGACTGTAGCCTCGCTCAGGGAGAAATTTCCTTTCCCAGAAATGTGCAATTTTAGGGTCCACAGTACTTGGAGCAGGTGCAGTAGCACTGGCTTGCTTTTTTGGATGTTGTGGTGATGAGGTTACTGTGCTGGCCTTACTCTTGCCTGAGGTCTTGTTTGCGCTTTGTTTGCAAACCATTGTTGATTGTTGGCAAGGAACTTTGAATTTTTGCAAGGAGATGGTACTTTGTATTCTTAGAAATTTGGGGGATTTTCTTGATAGAGAAAGGGATTTCGTGAATTGCGGTTTCTGTGAGTGATAGAGTGAGTAGTGGTGAAGGGAAACGGTCACTTTGGGGAAGTTTGAGTGTGATTAATGCTTGGTAGTAGCCGTTAGGGTGTGTGAGTGTAACTTGCATGCGTGAGGACACGTGGGGGGCTAGGTGACACCACACAAAGTCTATGTCACAGATCACAACTGCTATTTTGTTGTGCTGGCAGTTTTTGAAAAGTTTTTCACCCAAGTGTATTTTTTAGATTTTTGAAATTCTGGTGTAGTAGCACTGAAGAGCTGTTAGGTGCAGATGCACCTAAGTGCAGAAGCACTAAAAACCTGTGTTCCTACAAAACACTTGAAAAACATTAATTTTGAACAAAAATTGCATAACTAAATATTTAATAACATGGGTTGCCTCCCATAAGCGCTTGTTTTAAGAGTCTTTCAGCCTGACTATCTCCTTTTCTTAGAGATTTTGAAAATGGGTGGTGAGTTTATCCCTCACCACATGTTCACCATAGTACATTTTGACTCTCTGGCCATTTACCTTGAAAGTGGTGTTTGTGGTTGCATCATATAAATTAACTGCACCATGGGGGTAAATTTTGATGAGCTTGAATGTCCCTGACCATCTTGATCTCAGTTTTCCAGGAAATAATTTCAACCTGGAATTGTATAGCAAGACCATTCCTCCTTCTCTAAGCTCTCTTCTTTGGATTTTCTTGTCATGCCAAGCTTTGGTTTTTGTTTTGTAAATTTCTGCATTCTCATATGAGAATTGCCTAAATTCATCTAATTCATTTAATTCTAAAAACCTTTGTGCTCCTGCTTTGTTGAGATCATAATTTAGCTTTTTCATAGCCCAATAAGATTTGTTTTCCAACTCAACTGGCAGATGGCATGCCTTGCCATAGACTAATCTATAGGGGGACATACCTAATGGTGTTTTAAATGCTGTTCTGTATGCCCATAATGCTTCATCTAAATGTAAGGATCAATCTTTTCTAGATGGTCCAACCATTTTTTCAAGCACTCTTTTAATTTCCCTATTTGATAGCTCAGCTTGCCCACTTGTTTGTGGGTGGTAGGCTGTAGCAATTTTATGCTTAATCCCATATTTTGCAAGAAGATTTTCAATAAGTTTATTGCAAAAATGTGATCCTTCATCACTGATAATTGCCCTTGGGGTGCCAAACCTTGTAAAAATGTTTTTCAAAAGGAATTTGCTAACAGATTTGGCATCATTATTAGGCAATGCTACTGCCTCTACCCATTTAGACACATAATCTACAGCTACTAAGATATATTGTTTGCCAAAAGAAGGTGGAAATGGTCCCATGAAATCCATGCCCCATACATCAAAAAGTTTAATTTCTAATATATTGGTTCTAGGCATTTCATGTTTTTCAGAAATATTACCTGCTCTTTGACATTTGTCACAAGTTTTGACCATTGAATATGCATCTTTAAATAAAGTTGGACAATAATAACCAGACTGTAGTACCTTAGCTGCTGTTCTGTTGCATCCAAAGTGACCTCCATATGGTGCAGCATGGCAGTGCAGAAGCACTGCTTGCTGTTCTTCTTGGGGGATGCATTTCCTCATTAATTGGTCTGGACACATTTTGTAGAGAAATGGTTCATCCCAGTTATATTCCTTGATTATGTGAAAAAATCTCCTTCTTTGTTGGTAAGTCATGTTCACTGGGACCACCTTGCTTACAAGAAAGTTAACAATGTCAGCAAACCAAGGTGCAGAAGCACTAGGTGCAGAAGCACTGGGTGCAGAAGCACTGGATGCTGTTAGAGTTATGGCTAACAGTTTTTCATCAGGAAAGCTTTCCTTGATCTCTCCCTTTTATGTACCTGTTCTTTCACCTTCAAGTCTAGATAAATGGTCAGCAGCCTGATTCTCCACCCCCTTTTTGTCTCTGATTTCAAGAAAAAAATTCTTGAAGGAGGAGAATCCATCTTATTAACCTTGGTTTTGCATCTTTCTTGGAGATTAGGTACTTGATGGCAGCATGATCAGTATAGACAATAATTTTGGTGCCAACCAAGTAGGATCTAAATTTATCAAATGCAAAAACCACTGCTAACAATTCTTTTTCTGTTACAGTATAATTCATTTGAGCTTCAATTAATGTCTTGCTAGCATAATAAATAGAACGAAAGATTTTGTTATACCTTTGCCCTAAGACAGCTCCTACAGCAAAATCACTAGCATCACACATTAATTCAAATGGCCTGCTCCAATCTCGTGTAACAATCACTAGTGCAGTTACCAATGTTTTTTTGAGTTTTTGGAATGCTTCCATACAAGGCTCATCAAAGTTAAAAGGTGCATCAATTTGCAAGAGTGTACATAATGGCTTGGATGTCCTTGAAAAATCTTTGATAAATCTTCTGTAGAAGCCTGCATGGCCTAAGAAGCTTCTGCTTCCCTTGACAGTTGTTGGAGGTGGCAGTTTTTCAATGACCTCAATCTTTGCTTGATCTACTTCCAAACCTTTCTTTGATACTTTGTGACCTAATACAATGCCTTCTTGTACCATGAAATGGCATTTCTCCCAATTAAGTACTAAGTTTGTTTCCTCACATCTTTGGAGAATTTTCTCTAAATTTGATAAACATGTTTGAAAAGTGTTTCCAAAGACTGAGAAATCATCCATGAATACTTCCATTGATTGCTCAATGAAGTCAGAAAAGATGGACATCATGCACCTTTGGAATGTTGCAGGTGCATTACAGAGTCCAAAAGGCATTCTTCTAAATGCAAATGTTCCATAGGGGCATGTAAAGGTAGTTTTTTGTTGGTCTTCAGGTTCTATTGCAATCTGATTGTACCCTGAATAACCATCTAAGAAACAATAAAACTCCTTACCTGCCAACCTATCTAACATTTGGTCAATGAAGGGTAAAGGGAAGTGATCTTTCTTTGTGGCCTTATTGAGTTTTCTATAATCCATACAGATCCTCCAACCTGTAACAGTTCTTGTTGGTATCAATTCATTTTTTTCATTGGCTATTACTGTCATACCTCCTTTCTTTGGAACACACTGAATAGGGCTTATCCATGCACTATCAGATATGGGGTATATGATTCCAGCATCTAGCCACTTGATGATTTCTTTCTTTACAACCTCTTTCATTATAGGATTTAGCCTTCTTTGCCCTTCTATATAATTTTTAGAGTTATCTTCTAAATTTATCCTATGCATGCATACAGAAGGGCTAATTCCTTTTATGTCTGCCATTTTCTAGCCTATAGCTTTT
The DNA here is from genome assembly GCA_039519185.1 of Astragalus membranaceus. Classification (NCBI taxonomy): domain Eukaryota; kingdom Viridiplantae; phylum Streptophyta; class Magnoliopsida; order Fabales; family Fabaceae; genus Astragalus; species Astragalus membranaceus. The sequence continues at coordinate 33,087,415 of CM076853.1, read as the reverse complement.
GTATGCTTTCTTAAGGTACAAATGAGATCATGCTCCTGCTCTATTGTTAAGTCAGAGGCAATGATCACTGGAAGTGCATCATCTTCCCCTAAGAAAGCATACTTCAAATGTTTGGGTAATTCTTTCAATTCTATCTTAGGAGGTTGTTCAATTGAGGGTAAATTCTTTTTAAGGTTAGGGTCTTCTAAATTAAGAAATTCAAAAGTTCTAGACCATACCTTTTGTGCTGGTGCTTCTCTTGAAAAAATGTCTTTTTCCAAGATTTCTTCTTCAGGAGGTGCAGAAGCATCTGGTGCTAGTGCACTAGTGAGATAATCATACTGTTTCTGAAATTGCTTCTGCACCAAATGGTCAAGATTGGTGATTGCTGAGCACTCTTCACTTTCCTCAGCAGGATACTTCAGGCACTCATCACATTGAATTTCACTTCTTGATCATTTACTCTCATGGTCAGTTCTCCCTTTTGCACATCAATTAGTGCTTTTCCAGTTGCTAAGAATGGTCTCCCAAGAATGACTGAGACTTCTTTATCTGCATCAAAATCAAGAATAACAAAATCTGCAGGAAATACAAATTTGTCAACCTTAACCAAAATATCTTCAATGATTCCTTCTGGATAAGCTATTGATCTATCAGCTAGTTGAAGTGTTACTGTTGTGGGCCTAGCATTTCCAATCCCCAGCTGTGTAAATATGGATTTAGGCATTAAGTTGATACTTGCACCTAAATCACACAATGCACGACCTGTATAAGATTTTCCTATTGAGAATGGGACTGTAAAGCTACCAGGATCCTTTAGTTTTCTTGGAATTTTGCTTCGTAGAATTAGACTGCATTCCTTAGACATAGCAACTGTTTCAAAATCCCCTAATCTTCTTCTTTTTGAAAGCACATCTTTCATAAATTTAGCATAATTAGGCATTTGATGAAGTGCTTCAACTAAGGGAACATTGATGTGTATTTGTTTTAAAATCTCAAGAAACTTACTGAATTGTTTCTCCTCATGTGCCTTTTTTAACCTCTGAGGATAAGGAGGAGGAGGGTATTCAGGAACTAACCTTGGAGTTGGAACTTCAGGAGATGCAGATGCATCTGGTGCTTCTGCACCATGAGTATTTTTTTTTCTCCTTACCTTCACCTTGATCTTCACCTGGATCTGCAAGATCTTTTCCACTTCTTAGAGCAATGGCTTTTACCTGCTCCTTTCCTGGCCTTTGGGCTGTGGTAGCTTCTGTATTTGATGGTAATGTACCTGTTGGTCTTTGATACAGAGCTGTTGCTAACTGTCCCATCTGATTTTCTAAATTTTTTATAGAGGCATCTTGTGCTTGCCTAGCTGTTCTGGTTTCACTAATGAAAGACTTGAGCAAGGCTGTTAAGGAGTTATCAGTGGCAGGTGGTTGTTGTCTTTGGTTGTTCTGTGAATGAAATTCTGGTGGTGTGGCTGGTGCAGAAGTACTAGGTGCAGATGCACCAGTATTGTACCATCTGAAATTTTGCTGGTTCTTCCAGCCAGGGTTATTGGTGTTAGAGTAAGGGTTGTTATTCCTGTTATATCCTACAAAATTGACAGAGACAAGGTTGCTGGGACATTCTTCATACAAATGGCCTCCTCCACAATACACACAACTTGTGTCTCCTGGGGGGGTTTGTTCTATGGCAGCTGCAGTGTTTTCAGTTCGTGCAGCTGCACTAGGTGCAGATGCACTGGTTGAAGTGAAGTTTTTAAACAAGTTTGTCAGAGAGGCTAACTGAGCAGATAGGGCTGATATATCACTGATTTCATGTACCCCTGATGGTTTCTTTTTGGCACTTACCCTCTCAGTAGGCCAACTAGAACTATTGGTTGCAATTCTATCAATTAATTCACATGCTTCATTATCAGATAAGTTTAATAACACACCCCCAGATGATGCATCAAGAATTATTCTGGTTTGAGGTTCTAAACCATTGTAAAAAGTTTCCATTTGAATAATGATAGGTAGACCATGATATGGACATTTTCTTAAAAGTTCTTTCCATCTTTCCCATGCTTCAAACAATGATTCAAATTCTTTTTGTCTAAAAGATGTAATATCATTTCTCATCCTGGCATTTTTGATGGGTGGAAAATATTTTGCCAAGAACTTTTCAGCTATTTCATTCCATGAATGGATAGAATTAGGCTCCATTGAATTTAACCATGATTTAGCCTTATCTTTTAAAGAGTATGGAAATAGCTTAAGCTAGTCTAAAGGCATCTTCATTAACACCAGGAATGATAAAGCTACTACATACTTCTAAAAATTGTTTTAAATGCTCATGGGGATCCTCATGGAGAGATCCCCCAAATTGACCAATTGTTTGTAGCATTTGAAACATCATGGGTTTAAATTCAAAATGCACAGCATCAATATGAGGTCTTTCTATACTTGGTGTGTGAAAAGATGTGCAAGTATACACAGTCACAAACAAGTAATATAATGATAAGAAAGGTCGAACCCACAGGGATTGGATTAACTTTGTGTGTGTTTAGAAAACATATAAATTAGTACTACTATTCTACTCACAAATTTTGGGGTTTTTAGTTTAAGTAAAAACAGAATGCAAGTATGTAAATTAAGATGCAGGAAATTAGTTGAGAAATATAGTTGAGATGTCTTTACTATATAATTCTTCTTTTGAGAGTTTTTATGTTTTTAGAGATGCAGAAGCACTATGATGCAGAAGCATCAAGTGCAGAAGCATCAAGTGCAGTAGCATTGAGTGCAGTTGCATAAGTGTGTGCTTTTCAGCTACTTTCTTCAGAGTTTCATTACAAGCTTCCCATGTCTGGGCTTGCTAAATAAGTTCACTCCTGCCTTTGAAGTTCCCACTGTTTCACCCTAAGGACTATGTTATCCTATGTCTAGGACTTAACATGGTTTTAACATGGTTTCTTTATTAAAACAAGTTTAACAAAGCCTTTATTAAAACACTCACCCTTAACATGGTTTTAACACGGTTAATTATGTTGATATTTCGTGGTTGGTTATGGAAAGGGTCAGAAACTGACACTCACCCTAATTAATTGATGTTATGTTGTTAAATTGTTGTTGTTGTTGTTGATGGAAAATGGTGGGGTGGTGTCCCTCACCTCCATATTTTGATCAAAATCATCTCCATTGACATAATTGTGAGACGATACTAACAATGGTAGGGTTGTGAATTAAATATAATTTCCTTCATTACTTGGATCGTAAAGGGTTAATTTTGTACTGTCCTTGACCCCCATATTTGGCTTGAAATCTTCTTCACTTAGATCATATCGATGCCACTAACTTGATAGGTTATTGAGATCATAACGCGTTGTTTTAAACGCGTATAGATGAATTTGAATCAATTGAATCGTAGTTGGGTGTACGATAGGTTATATCCGGGAAGAGTGGATTTGAAGCAATCTTTTGTAATATGGGTTAAAGAGTTTATTATGGTAGCGAACCGACATGAGTTGAGTAAATATGGAGGGGGATTAGATGTCCACGCGTTGTTTCCGACGGTGTACCTATTAAGACCGAAAATGAAGTCAGGTATAACTTGTATCATTCAGAGTTTAAGCCTAATTACTAGATTTGGGTTGATCATGAGGAACAACTTTCAAATTTTGACGTAGAGGCTTCAAGCAATTCTAGTACTGTTGGTGTTGCATATAGTGAAGAATTTGAGTCAATAGAAAGCATGATTTGTGATGCTCTCTAGGTGAATGTGAAATTTGATGAGCCCCAATATGACAATATTAATGAACTTTCGAATGAAAAAGCACAAAGATTTTATAATTTATTAAAAGAGACAAATTTGCTTGTTTTATTTACTCGAAATAAATGATAAAAGTTTGCTTGTTTTAACCAAATTGATTTGTGGGGCATTATACAAAAATGTTATGAGATACAAACAAGAAGCGATGGCTCAATGATGATTCCTGAAAATTCAATGATGAACGAAAAAGATTGTTCATGTTAAATTGGAAAGCTAGATACATTTTCATGTGTTCTACCTTTGAAGCACAATATGAGTCATGTGAAAAACAATGATCAACTGCAAAGGAAATATGGGAGTCCTTAGCATATCAGTTTGATACTAATGTCGCCCATCTCATTAAGTTAAGGACAAACTATAGAAATGGGTCTTTAAAGGCGCAAACTAAGGAAGCTAAGAGTGTAAAGCACAATAGTCAAATCATACATTAGAGCTGTAATGTTTTTAGACACTACAAATCTTATTGTCCTCAAAACATAATATTTAACAAGTTACCATTACAAGAAAAACACGTTTTTCCAGCGGAAAAAATCTGTCGGAAATGCACCAAATCCGCCGGAGAAGTGACGTTTCCGGCGGAAATCCGCCAGTAAAACGCTCGTAAGTAATGTTTTCCGGCGGATTTTCCGTCGGTAATTTCCTTCGGTAATTTTCTTCGGTAATGGGTGTTTGCGGCGGATTGTTTTTTTTATAAAAAAAGAATTTGAAAAACTCCGCCGGAAATGCATTTCCGGCGGATTTTTTCGAGGCGGAGTTTTTCCGCCGGTAATTTACGGCAAATTTTTTCCGCCGGTAATTTACGGCAGATTTTTTCCACCGGTAATGGGCGTTTCCGGCGGACTTTTAAAAAAAAAGATTTTTTTTTTTTTGAAAAATCCGCCGGAAACGCACATTACCGGCGGATTTTTATTTATTTATTTTTTAAAAAATCCGCCGCAAATGCATATTACCGGCGGATTTAATATTTAATTTAATAAGAAGTAAGAAAAAATGAAAATGAAGTAGAATATGAGAAAAAATAATATAGAAGAGAATGAGAAGGAATAGAGGAATGAGAACGAAGAAGTAGGAAGGAATAAGAATGAAAGCGAGTATGAGAAGAAATAATATAGGAGAGAATAAGAATGAAGAAGGAATAAGAATGAAGAAGAGTATGAGAGGTAATAATATAGGAGAGAATGAGAATGAAGAAGTAAGAAGGAATAAGAATGAAGGAGTGAGAATGAAGAAGAAAGGGGAAATGTAGAAGAGAGATATGTAGAGAAATTTATGGAGATTGGAGAGTATGAGAAAGAATAAGAAAGATAAGATAGAGAAAATGTAGAAAAGAATAAGAAGGAAATAAAGTGTAAAATGAGAGAATGAGAAGAGAAGAGTGTAGGAGAAATTAAGTTTTACACTTTCGGACGGTTCCGATGGATTTTTTGAAAAAAAAAATTTCAACAAATCCATCGGTAACATTTCCGGCGGATTTTTTTTAAAAAAAAATTAATTTTTTTACAAATCCGCCGGAAATGTCACCGACGGATTTTAAAAAAAAAATTCAAAAAATCCGCCCGAAAATGTTAAAATTCTGCCGGTAACATTTCTGAAGAATTTTTTTCGGTAATTTTAAAAATCCGCCGAAAACGTAAGAACGGAAAAAAAATCTGCCGAAAATACAATTTTTTTTGCCGAAAATTTACCGACGGAAAAAATCTGCCATAAATCTTAATGTTCTCGAAACATAAGATTTAAATAGTTACTCTTGAACTTAAATAATTTATAAACTGTTGTACACATATATGCTATAATTTTGTAATTTCAAATCTTAATTTTGTAACAAATGTGTATATTATTTAATTTATCTTTTCAAAGTTAAATTTATTTTATGTTAATTTTTTTTTAAAATATTATAAATTTAAATAAAGTGAAGATTTGACCTAATTTTAACCCATCGATCCTCTCGGTATAAATGTGTGCTTTATTATCGCTTTGACAATACTTGTAACCCTGCGGCGCCTCTCCAACACTATGAAGGTCTCTCTCTCGCTCTCTTTTTCCTTCTTCTCTCATTGTTTCTCCTTTTCCTTTCCCGCATTACTTACAAATTGAAGAGAGTTGCAAAAATATTTATTACCCATTCATATATAAAGTTGTATTAACAAATCGATTAAGATGATTTGGAAAGGCAGACACAACTTCATTCTACTAACACAGGTATTATAAATACGATTGATCCAAGATTAATTTTGTTTTAGTCAGTGATTGCATGTATTTTTTGTTGTCTTTTTTCCTCTTATTTAATCTTTCATTGTTTTTTCTCCACTAGATTCATGGCAAGGCCCCAGTACCTCTGATTTCTGGAATATCATTGCTGGTTTGATCAAGTGGGAATCATCTATATTGTCTTATATTTCGATACCTTCTCGATATGTTGTGCTCTATTGTTCCTTTTGGCAAAGTCCAACGCAGATCTTTGACGACTGTGATTTCATTGATTAAACAATACACCGAAATTGTCCAATTTAAAAAGGTAGTATATATGAAATTTATATATGCATATTTCCTACTATAATTTACGACGATTTACTTTGTTTTATTTGATGAATATTGTGTATTTTTAATTTGAATCTACAAATTTTATCCTGCTAACAAAGTCTAGAAAATCAACTTAGGAGGTTTTATATATATCTTGTAATAATATATAAAGAAACTATTTGTATGAATATAGAGTCCTTATCTTCATTAAGCCATTTCCTGTGCAAGGGTTGAAAAATTTGTTAATTTTATTCTGATTTAAATTTTTGATAACTATCTCTATTTCACACTCGACAAATGAACAATCAAATTTTATAAGTTAAGATAAATAATGGTTGTTCAAAACTCTATATGTTGCAACTTATCATCAACACATGCCACATGCTTACACCCAAGGAACTTTTTGGCCTAAAGGTATGTAAAGCTTCACAATTAACAAATCATGGGAGGTGGTCTCGTATTCATATGTTAGGTATCAAAATTAAGGTTTGATTAATTGCAAAATAGTGGGTTGTGTAACGGTTAAGATGTTGAGCAAATTCAAAGACAAAATGTCAACTTTCTTTTTTAATGTAGGGATATCAAGTATCTAACTTTTTCTCATGGTGTCCAAACATTATAGACATAATTTTTGTATCTATGGGCATAACCATTTAAAGGCTCGAGATAAGTTGAATCATCTTTATGCTAAAATAATTCCTACATTAACATAGATTTTTAAAGGGCTCTATATATAAAAGTTATTCTTACAAAAAATATTTACTTTTAATTGAACAATCATATGCAAATAATAGTTTATAACAACTGAAAATATTTATCTATACATAATGCTCAATTTGTCTAGTGGGAATCCTATATTTTTATTCATTTGTGGCAACTAACAAGGATTAAGTGAATGTTATAGCTTCTAGGGATACTATTAGTGATGTATGTGAAAAATAATTTGATTGGAGAGTATTTTGGAGACTTAACTTAAAATAAATTTTATTTATCTTTTGGTAGGTGCTTTTCATAGTATAAGGAATGCCATTTAGGTTCTTCCAAACAAAGGTCCTCCTCATCGCCATCGTCTAACGAGCCTATATATTGAAGTGACTCATTTGCATAATAATCATTCTCACTTAAGTTGTTATTCTCAATTCCAAGGAGGGAATCATCATGAACAACTTGCATGGACTATCAACAATTACTGGTACTATATGTCTTTGCAGATACCAGAAGAATTAACTAGAGATTTCCTCTTTAGTGTACTATTGGATGGGAGCAATAACGAGTTAACCAATGAACCGAACCACCAAACTTGGACGCCACATCTCCACCAAAAACCTTAAGGTGTTAGGTATATGGGTCCCCTCTCTTATATGTCATTCATATAGCTCATTCATACCCGATGTGGGACTTATAACCACTCACACTTGAATTTCCAACAAATCTGTCGCAACAGGTACAAGAGTCTTCAGAGTATCAAAGATATCAATGGACCTCAAAAACTTTGTCCCAACTGGAGAGTCGCCCAAAAAGATAATAAAAGGTATTTGCTTCAGATCGATCCATGCATCTACAAAAATAGAACAATCATGTATCATCAAGTGTTGCTTTTCAATGTATTCCTACTCATGATATTTGTCAATATATGAAAGAAGTAGCAAAATATGAGGAGGAAGTACTTCTCAAGCATAACAGGAAAAACCGATGATATAGGTGAAGCAAAAATTAACAAGTGTCACCAAAAAGCAAACCAAGGAAATGGTTGCTAAAGAAAATGGAAAAGAATTGCAAACACACAAGGTACATCATTGGTATAATATTCTAGTACACTCCATATTATTTTCAATTTTTTAAATCTATACTATTACAGTATAACCTCTTGGCATCATTGTGTGGATTCATAATGTGCTGGTTTTGCCCGATATTGTGACTGAAAACTCAACAACAACGGGTTTGTTTTTTTTTTTATTTGTAGATATAACGGGCTTGGTCCGAAATATAAGAAATTATTCCAATTTTTAGTGTATATATATTGCTTAGATACCAATTTTACCCTTATTGAATGTTTTGTTTTTTCAGTTTTCAAGGTGAGTGGGAGTAGTACACATAAATAGGGAGTTATTGAGTGGAGGGTATTTTGGAGACTTAACTTAAAAAAGACAAGAATTAAATGAGCTTTTTGGTAGTGATAATTTTTGTATTTTCTTCTTATATTAGGGACTGGAGGGAGTATGTGATAATAATAAAATATTTGCGTTTAAAAAAAAACTTAAAGAAAGGATGATTCAGAGGTGCAAGAAACAATCTACTTAACAATAGTTCAACAAAAGATTGTGAAAAGTGTATCTGTTAATTATGATTGATGATAACACCAGCAAAAAAAGTCTAAGAGGAAAGAGAGAGAAATTCACTAGTACAGAGAAGACATTTAAAGTCGATTATTTAGACCAATCACTACAAGAATAAGCCTATATTGCCACCAACGTTTCCCAGGGAGAACTGTCTGTCGCTAATTTGCGACGGATTTGTGACGGATTTGCGACGAAGAGTGAGATTGGGCATTGGCACTAAAATCCCGCTCATAATTTGCGACGGAAGCGGATGGATTGATGTTGATTCACCTTTTGATTGCAGCTGAAGCATTACTTTCGGGATTTCAGCACTACATTGTGATACTTGGGACTACTGTTATGATTGCAAGCTACTTGGTGCCTTTAATGGGTGGAACTCATGTAAGTGTAGTTAGATCGATTAATTGATGAAAATGTTGATACTTGATGATGATGATGATGATTGGTTTTGTTGGTATTTTTTTTGTAGGGTGACAAAGCTCGTGTGATCTAGACATTGTTGTTTATGTCTGGTATCAACACACTGCTCCAGACATTGTTTGGTTCAAGGCTTCCGGCTGTCATGAGCGCTTCGTTTGCGTTCATTCTTCCGGTGCTGTCGATCATTAATGATTCCAATGACAGTACTTTTAAGTCTGAACATGAGGTTTGTTCATTGCCAAATTCAAACAGCTTGTGAATCATTGTTGTTTATGTTGTTGTTGTTGTTGGATCCTATGTGTGCTGCTATGATTTAGATAATTTTGGGATTCAATTTTGTGTTCTGCTGTCTGGAACCATTTGATGATTTTTTTCTCTTCATTTGTTTGTTTGGATGCATTGTTTTCTCTTCGTTTCGAAATTCTGCGTCTTGGTTTTCTTCAAAGTTAAAATGTTTGTTGTTGTTGTTGGATCATTTTGGAGATTTTGTTTCTTTTTCTCGGAATTCAGCTCCTTCCGAGATCAGGTTGTATGGTGCATACCTGTCTTATTATTTGTCAGCTTAATTGTTCTGTCGAACATGAAAATGTTGATCCGAACCGCTAATGAATTATGAAACTGGCACTTGTAGAGGTTTATCTATACAATAAGGACAATTCAAAGATCGCTCATTGTTTCGTCTTTCATCAACATCTTCCTTGGGTTCAGTAGAGTATGGGCACTTGTAGAGGTTTATCTATACAATAAGGACAATTCAAGGATCGCTCATTGTTTCGTCTCTCCCCTTGCGCCGTTTTTCCCCAACACGATAATCATGTTACCTTTGGTATGTGTTGTCGGTCTCGGTCTATTCTCTCGAGGATTTCCAGCGGTAAACATTCATAATACACATCTAAGAGTAAATCGGTTATTTATTATAAGTAAAGATTTTATTAAATAGAATTCATAAACTCAATCCTAATATTCTTCCATGCAGCTTGCGGAATGCGTACAAATTGGGCTACCCATGCTCATTTTATTGGTCATAACGCAGCAGGTTTTATATCTCATCATAAGCAGCTCCCATGCGTATTCATCCTACAACTCAACATGTACTCGAGAGATTTGCTTTGCTTATTTGCATTGCCGTTGTTTGGTGCATACAATACTTCCAAAAACCAGACTCAACAAAGTTGTCGCACAGATCGCTCGTACCTTATGACTTCTGCTCCTTGGTATGTACTGAAAGTAGTAAAATTGAATATTTAACAGAGTTCATATGCTCTTTATGGAATTTTATAATAACAATTATGTTTTTTTAATTCCAGGATTAAAGTACCATATCCATTTCAATGGGGTACTCCTATATTCAAAGCTAGTCATGTTTTTGGAATGATGGGAGCTGCACTTGTCTCTTCTGCAGAGGTTTGGACACTTGCTTAGTATTTTTAATTCTATAAATTGTTCCGACAAATTTTACCATATGGAAAATGATCTTATTTGTAATAGGCTTAAAGGTCATTTTGGCCCCTGCAAAATACACATTAATCCATTTTGGCCCCTGCAAAATAAAAAACTTTAAATAAGCCCCTGCAAAATAGTTAGTTGTTCAGTTAAGCCCTCGCTGTTAGAGGTCCACTAACGCTGTTATTTTTAAAGGTATTTTGCTGGGGCCAAAATGGATTAATGTGTATTTTGCAGGGACCAAAATAGATTAATGTGTATTTTGCAGGGGCCAAAATGACCTTTAATGTGTATTTTGCAGGGGCCAAAATGAGGGTTAAAAATAACAGCGTTAGTGGACCACTAACAGTGAGGGCTTAACTGAACAACTAACTATTTTGCAGGGACTTATTTAAAGTTTTTTATTTTGCAGGGGCCAAAATGGATTAATGTGTATTTTGCAGGGGCCAAAATGACCTTTAAGCCTTTGTTATATTACCATTATTTTCAATCCGTTCTCATCAAACTAATGATCTAATTTGGATATTTTTTCCTTCAAAATTTTGAATGCAGTCGACTGGTACTTTCTTTGCTGCGGCTAGGCTTTCTGGTGCAACACCCCCTCCTCCACATGTGCTCACCCGAAGCATCGGATTACAGGTAAACTTAATCATTCCTTTATGTCACTAATTCTTGATATGCTTGTAACTTCTGTGACGCAAATTCCTGTCTTTCTCTATATTACTAGTTCTCAGTATCCTTGTAACTTCTGTGACGCAAACTCATGTCTTTCGCTCTTTCTATATGCAGGACCTACTGGCCAGTTTAGCATTGACAAAAATGCTGCTGATTTTATTTTCCCTAAATGAACTGATTGTTCTTTTGATTTTGGTATCGAAGGATGAGAAAATTTGCTTCAGGATTTCGGAAGCCTAAGTTTAGGCAACTAAAATGGCATTCTGTAACAAGCTTGGAAACATATTGAGGCAGGGTGCTGCTCAGAGCAACCCAGCTCCTGTTTCATCCATGCTTAACTATCTTCGCTGCATGTCTTCAAGCAAGCTTTTCATTGGAGGTATTAAATTTTGTTTAGATGGTTGTTAAGGATTCATGTGGGAATAAATTAATCTTATTGTTTTTTTTGTACCAAAAAAGTTAGTCTTATTGTTTTTGACTTTGCTTTTTTCAGGGCTTTCATATGGAGTTGATGATCAGTCTCTTAAGGATGCATTCACCAGCTTTGGTGATGTGGTTGAGGGTGAGTTCAGCTTGATTTATTCTACTTATATGGTTTGATTTCAGCTACCTTTAGTTTTCTATGTGTTTTCCAGTCCTGTTTGACATCATAAGAACATTGCATTGACATCTAGAATAGATAGACTATCATATATATATATATATATCTTTTTCTGGTTCCAATTTGTATGCCGCAGAGAATGAATGAAACAAATTTGTCATTTTCTGTTTAGGGTTTTCCCTTGCACACTATTCTGTCGTGCTGTTTACGATTTCCCTTGTACACAATCTTAGCAGGCTTGGCTTTTGTATCTTATTTCCGATTTCTGAAGAGTATACATGATTTTTTTGAAGTTGGTTTGTTTATCTTTTTTATAGTCACTGTAAGTTTACTGACATGCTCAATTTGCAGCCGCTGTGTCAATAGACAATCAAGGGAATTTTATCTTTGGTTTTGCGATGAAGATCCATCCCTGCAGTGTGGCCGAAGCTGAATTATGGGCGTTGTTTCATGGAGTGTCGATGGCTATGGAGAAGCAATTCGTGAAGGTGGTTATAGAATCTGATTCGCAGAGAGCCATTGATTTTCTGGTTGGTGGTTCAATTGCTGTCAATTCTCTTTGTTCTATTATCGACAGTAGTTTGAAGGCTGTTAAGAGCACTTGTGAAGTTAGTTGGTCTAAACTTCCGAGGGAATTCAACAAGGTGGCAGACTGCTTGGCTAAGTTTAGTTTAATTTCTAATTGTAATTTTGTTTATTACGACTCTACCCCTCATTTGATTTCTTCTCTGTTAAGTGAGGATAAGATGAAGATGGCCTATTTGTAGTTGTTCTGGTTCTTTAGGGGGTGTTTCCCCTTTTTTCTCACCAAAAAAAAAGATATAACTATTAAATAGTATTTTGGAGGCATAATTTTTTTTATTTATTTTTTTAAATTTCCGATGGATTTGCGACGGCTTTGCGACGAAAAGTTGTCAGAGTTTGCAACGACTTTGCCACGGATATATGCGACGTACTTGCGACGAATTTGCGACGAATTATTTGCGACGGGGAGTTTCATCGCAAACGCTTTGCGACGAGCTGTTTTGCCATGACTCTTCGTCCGTCGCAACTTCCGTCGCAAATTTCTATTTGCCACGGAAAAAGGTCCATTTGCGACGGAAATTGCCATCGCAAATGAGCGATTTTCTTGTAGTGAATTAGAGTCGGTTGTGGAATTGACTTGAAATCTCCTATTATTAAAATTCAGGAAAATTAGAGTCAGTTGTTTAACTAACTGCAATTGTACCATTTGAAGTTGGTTGTTTGCAAAACGGACTCCAAATATACTTCCACAAAATGTTTTTCTAGTATAAAAACTCTACAAATATCTTTTTTGAGACATTTAGAGTTGATTATTAGCTATAACTAACTATGAATGTCATTTTTCAAGACTTTTGGAGTCAGTTGTTGAAATGTGTTTTTTCAAAACATTGCCAGAGTTTAACCTTGGCTAACTATATTTTTTATAGACAAATGACATATTACTAACATTTCCACAACTATGCCATAATGAAGGGACGGGACGCCCAAGTATATATGCAAGGTGGTAAGGGGTGTTGGAAAAGAGAAAGGGTCTTAGGAAACTTTTTGAAGGAAGGGAAGAGGAGACCATGATTTGATTTCTAAAATGAGGGAATACTTTGTTCTTTAGGAAGTCTTGTTTATTTTCTTACTTGCTATCTACTTGAAATTAAGAGGAAAGAGAGAGACTTGTGATTCGCTTACCAACTCATATTAAAAAGACTTTGAAACTATCTACTTCTATAGTAAGGTATTTGCTAATGCTACCATGTTTATGAAGCTAATAAGGTTCCTTAATGTCCAAAAATTAGGATTCTCTTTCTTAAAGTGTAATGTTTTTAGACACTACAAATCTTAAAGTCCTTATAAAGCATATGATTTAAAAAGTTATTCTAGAAGGAAAAAAGTTATATAAATTGTTTGACATTAATAATTTAAACCTAAACAATTTATAATTTGTTCTACAAGTATATGCCATATTTTTGTAATTTCAAATCTTAATTCTGTAACAAATGCGTATATTATTTAATTATTTAATTTATCTTTTCAAAGTTAAATTTATTTTGGAGGAATTAATAAAATATATGGATTTTTTTTATCTAGAAACTTTTACTTTTCTGCTTTAATATTATAAATTTAAATAAGGTGAAGATTTGACCTAATTTTAACGCATCCTTTCGATATAAAGGACCTCGTTTGCCATTAAATGTTATTCATAGAAGTTGCTTCTGGCTAAGAGTAATCCGAATCATCATTTCTTCTATGAATGAAGTGTTTACCCCTTGTGAGGTGTTTGATCATGTTTGGGGAGCCCATTATCCGTTAGAGACTCTAGAGTATTGGTTTTTTTTTATCTCTCCTAGCATATTATTGATATTCTTTGGTAAAGGTTTTACATTTCTCTATCACTTAAAAGCTATGTGATAATAATAACATATTTGTGTTTAAAAAAACTTAAAGAAAGGAAGATTCGGAAATGCAAGAAACAATCTATTTTACAATAGTTCAACAAAAGATTGTGAAAAATGTATCTGTTAATTATGATCGATGATAACATCGACAAAAAAAGTCAAAGAGGAAAGAGAGAAATTCACTAGTGTCGAAAAGACATTTAAAGTCAATTACTCTAACCAATCACTACAAAAAAAAAGCTTATTAGCGAGGGAATTAGCAAGGGAATTTTTAGTCTCTCGCTAATTCTGTCATTAGCGATGGATTTTTAGGTCCCTCGCTAATTAGCGACGGATTTTTCAGTCCCTCGCTAATTCCCTCGCTAATTTCTGGCAGCTTTTAGATGATAGGACTTCGTGCAGGTGATTAGCGACGGAATTGTCAGTCCCACGCTAATTCCCTCGCTAATGTCTGACAGCTTTTAGATGATAGGACTTCGTGCAGGTGATTAGCGACGGAATTGTCAGTCCCTCGCTAATTCCCTCGCTAAATTTCTGACTTTTCAGCTTATTTATCCTCTCACACGCCACTCTTCTCTCCTACTCTCCTCACACTCTTCTCTCTTCTTCTCTCCTCACACTCTTCTTCTCTCTTCACTCTTCCTCCACCACACCACCACCTCCTCTCACACTCTTCCACCACCACACCACCACCTCCTCTCACACTCTTCTTCTCTCTTCACTCTTCCACCACCACACCAACACCACCACCTCCTCACACTCTTCTCTCACTCTATCTTCTCTCTCCACCCTAATACCCTTCACCACCACCACACCACCACCACTCGTTTCACTCTCTCTTTCTCTCCTTCTCCCTTACTATTCTCCTTCTCTCTCTACCATAATACCCTTCACCACCACCACCACCACCACCACAACCACCACCACCACCACCACCACATAGCTCATTTCTCTCTCTCTCTCTCTCTCTCTCTCTCTCTCTCTCTCTCTCTCTCTCTCTCTCTCTCTCTCCTTCTCTCTTTACCCTAATACACTTCCCCACCACCACCACCACACCACCACCACCATCACACCATAATAATAATAATAATAACTATATAAAAAAATTGGCTAATATATAAAAAATGTGGCTGTTAGAGTTAGCGACAGAATATTCTCTCGCTAATTAGCGAAGGAATTAGCGACGGAATATTCCCTCGCTAATTAGCGAGGGATTCAAGATCCCTCGCTAGTTACCACTAGCGAGGAGCAGTTTAGCGAGGGACTGATTCCGTCGCTAATTCCCTCGCTAATGAGAATTAGGGACGGATTTGGGGCATTTAGCGAGGGAAAAATCCCTCGCTAATGGGCAATTTTTTTTGTAGTGAATTAGAGTCGGTTGTGGATCTGACTTTAACTCTCCTATTATTAAAACTCAGAAAATTAGAGTCAGTTGTTTAACTAACTGTAATTGTACCATTTTGAAGTTGGTTGTTTCCAGAAAGACCCCAAATATACTTCCACAAAATGTTTTTCTGGTATAATAACTCTACAAATGTCTTTTTTGAGACATTTAGAGTCGATTATTAGCTATAATGTCATTTTTCAAGAATTTTGGAGTCATTTGTTGAAATGTGTTTTTTTAAAACATAGCCGGAGTTTGACCTTGGCTAACTATTTATTTATAGACAAATGTCATAATACTAACATTTCCACAACTATGCCATAATGAAGGGAGGGACGCCCAAGTATATGCAAGGTGGTAAGGGGTGTTGGAAAAGAGAAAGGATTTTAGAAAACTTTTTGAAGGAAGGGAAGAGGAGACTATAATTTCTAAAATGAGGGAATACTTTATTCTTTAGGAAGTCTTGTTTATTTCCTTACTTGCTTACTCATACCATTTAAGATGCCAAACCTTTCTATAAGTAGCAAAGCTGCATAAATCCCCAAACTGTTCTAATTACCATATGCCAAACTTTTTACAAAGTCCAGCAAAAGCAAGTTGACGCTTACTCATAATTACCCTAA
Source organism: Astragalus membranaceus (assembly GCA_039519185.1). Lineage (NCBI taxonomy): Eukaryota > Viridiplantae > Streptophyta > Magnoliopsida > Fabales > Fabaceae > Astragalus > Astragalus membranaceus. Next base: position 33,071,222 of record CM076853.1, on the reverse strand, counting down.
GAATTCTTGTTGAATTTTTACAAAGTCCAGCAAAGGCCAGTTGATGCTTCCTGATATGGTGAAGAAGCGACGCTAATTACTAAAATTAAAAATAAAAAATTTTAGACATTGATACTCAAAATAGAAAGGGGTAGATGGCAGGGATAAAAAGTTTTAGGGATTGTTTTAGGGATTTTAGGGATTCTCTCTGATCTATCATCTCCTCTTCCTCTTTATCTCTTTAACGCTATTGTGGAATGTGTGGCTCCCTCTTTTTCTCAGCAATTTCGTGCCTCCAGATGAATAAAAATACGGGCATCCAGATGAAGATGAATAAAAAATACCACTATGAAGATGAATAGAGGATGAATAAAAAATACCGCTATAAAAAATACCGCTATAAAAATATGAAACTGTTTGTTGTTCTGTTGTGAACGACTCTGGGAGGTAGAAAATGAATAACATGAGGTAGAAGATGATCAACAGGAATAGAGGGGTATTTTGGGTTTTTTTTAGTTTTGATTAAAAATTTAAGGTAGATCTGACACATCATCACCGTTTTGCCACATCAACATCCACATCAGCACCGTCAGCCACTTAAAGTTTTTTTTAATGGTGTTAAACGAAAATTTCAAAAAAGGTAACAGTGTAACGTTTTTAAAACATAAAGGACCTATCGTTATAAAAAAAGTTAAGAGACCTATTCGTTACATAAAAATAAGTTAAGGGACCCTGAAAGATATTTTTCTTTTTTTTTAAAACATACCGTTTAACCTTGGGTAGAAATATTTTCTATAGACAAATGACATATTAACATTTCCACAACTATGCCATAATGAAAGGAGGACGCCCAAGTATATGCAAGGTGGTAAGGGGTGTTGGAAAGGAGAAAGGTTTTTAGGAAACATTTTGGAAGAAGGGAAGAAGATCGAGACTATGATTTCTAAAACGAGGAAATACTTGGATGCTTTCATATTCTCACCTATTGTTTATGTTGGTGCTTTCAGATTCTCTAAAACAATTGAAAAAGGACTTTGATTAACATGGCCCATGCAAAGAGCTGGTTTGTTTGTAAGGGAACACAATGGCTTCGATAGAGATTTTGGCTTTAAGCCTTCCCTTTTTATTTGTAGTCCTATACTAAGATGATGATTTGGATCTTAGTATAAATCCATGGTGATGTTTGTTTCTGTTGGAGTTGAATGAAATTGAGCATCTTGTAGAAGTCCTACATTACCTAGTTTGTTTGATGATGGAGGCCAAGGCTTTATACGCTCAAGTTCTTCTTTACAAGATGTAAGATTTAGAAATACTTGACATTTGTATCTGACATCTCTCTCTCTCTCTCTCTCTCTCTCTCTCTCTCTCTCTCTCTCTCTCTCTCTCTCTCTCTCTCTCTCTCTCTCTCTCTCATACCATTGGCTTAGAGTGTTGTGAGGTGTAGTTAGATATTTACTTTGAGGAGTGTGAGTGTACTAGGGTCTTTGGGTGTTTGAGAGAAATCTATGCATGTGTTGTAAAAATTTTCATACAATGTTATTCCGTGTTTGTCATTAGACAATAATTCGTGATTTTTCTCTGATTTTAAAGTTTTCCACGTTAAATTCTTGTGTTTCGATTGTGTTCGTTTAACTTTTCTATGTTATTTTTTGTAACAACTTTTTCCCTACCGTGAAGTTGTCTTGAAGTTGGTGGGGCAATCTTTTATTATGGCAGAGATGGGACTATTTTTGGCCATGACTTTTGTTGAAAAAAGAAGAAAATATGAGACATGGTATTGTTTTGTAGAGAAAAACTCAGGAAATAGAGTTTTAAGATATTAGGTTTAGGTTATGTCAAAAAAAGACTTACGGCGCTGAGAGAGAAAGAAGATGCAGCGCATCGTAATGTATCAGGGAGGGAGTGCGAGTAACAGTTGATGGGGCTGCAATAAGTAATTTCATAAAACCCTTTGATGTGAGTTTCGTTTCCTCTTCTTTTTCCTCATTTTATTTTGGTTAAGATACTAATCTTCTAAAATTAATATTTTCTTTTAGTCTAATACCTATTGTGAAAACTATTAACATATACAACATAATAAATAATGTAGCATAACCAATAACAGTTACTAATAAATATTAATTATAATTCATGATGGTACATTTATAGAATATAACAAAATCTATTAATAATACAAACTCGTCTCCTCCTCACAGCTCACTAATCATATGTGTCCTCACGAGAGCAATTCTAGGGGAAATATTAATTATGATAATTCGAATAATGCATTATTAACGGTCCATGTAATTAAAAAAAATGAACCAGTCAATTGCTCATTAAAAAAATCGCCTACAATTTCATTTCCCTCTTCTTTTCTATTGAATTCGAATTTAAATTTAAATTTAAATACACCTTTATGGAAATAAAACAAATATGGAATTTCCGAAATAACTACTATTAATACATGTAACTAAATGCATTTTGAATAATTATTTTGTTAATTCTATTCATTTTCAAATTTCATATTTCAAAATTTCGCACCAATTATACTCACAACTTGGCACAAATTCAAATTTCAACTTTATTTAAACTTTAAAATTTAAATTTCATTTTATTTATTTAAAGTTTCTTTAAAATTCAAAATTTCAATTCTTACATAATTATACGCTCTTAAAAATTTATTATAGACTATTATTCGTATCATTAATTCGTACACTAGGATTGGAAATTCAAAAATACAGAACTTAGTAGACTATTATTATTATTATTATTATTATTATTATTATTATTATTTATCATCGCAACAAAAAAATATTGTGAAGACTAATAATCCAAAACAAATTAAAAGAGGGGAAATATTAATTATGATGCAAATTCGAATAATGCAGTACTATTGGTCCATGTAATTAAAAAAAATCATGAACCAATCATTCATTAAAAAAGTCGCCTACAATTTCATTTCCCTCTTCTTTTCTATTGAATTCAAAATTAAATTTAAACTTTAAAATTCAAATTTCATAATTAATATTTTCGTTTTCATTTTATTTATTTATTACCTTATTTGAGCCGTATTTATTAGGTAATTATAATTTGAATCCTGGTATATTATTATTTACTCAAGTCAACTTTAATCATAATGAATCAATATTTAATATGCATTAACTGGCAGCCTATAATCACGTACGATTTTTATGACATTCACACCAATCAACCCGCCCAATCAACCAAACCGGCCGCAACCCTTCATTCTTGAATGAAAAAAACCTAAACCCTACCAAAACAATTTTAGTCTATATAAGACAGCCACCAACAATCGAAATTTCATTAGCAGTCCTATTTACGTTAATCACTAAAAAGTCTTTTTTCATAAAAATTCATTTCCGTTTGTCTGTTCCTTCTTCAACGAGTTCAAAGATGAATACCAACCACATCCTCCTTTCTGATATCGTTGCTGGGCACCAACCCAGTCCCATTGTTGTACGAGTGATTCGAATGTGGCATGTCCAAGATCTAAACCGAGGACGGACTCCATACACAAGGGAGATGGTTTTAATGGATTCCGCTGTTAGTATCATATCAATTTTACTTAGTGTGTGTGTGTGTCTATATATATATATATATATATATATATATACATATTTAGAATTGATTCATTATGAGAAAACGTAATACTAACTGTTGTGATTCTTTGTGTAGGGGAATCGCATTCAAGCAACAGTCCGTAGGGAGTTGATCTATAAGTTTGATAGCATATTGCAGGAGGACTCAGTCTACAAAATATCTCTGTTTGATGTTAGTGCTAACGTAGGTGGTTTTCGTGCGTCTTCGCACCAGTACAAGCTTAATTTTCAATTCAACACCACCATCAGACGTGATCACCAGTTTGCTGTGCCTGCTATGATATATCGCTTCATCAATCCTAATTCGATATTCGAACCTGGGTTTAATAGCGATTATTTAGTTGGTAATCGTTATATATTTTAAATTGTTTATTAGTGTTGAATGATCAATATATGTGATATTTAACAACTTTAATATGTGTTTCCGATTAATCACCCAATACTATTTTCGAATCTGCCAGATTTTATTGGAATGTTGACCGGAGTGGGTACCGAACGTCACTACGAAAAGGATGGAGTGCTGTTGCGTTAAAAACACACTTAGAGCAAGTGTACTCTTTCGCAGAAGTAGTATAAAAGATTATCGTATCCTCAGGAATTAATTAACAAGTACCAAACTAGTCAAGATTATATATTGTTTAGACGAACCAATGATTTAGTTGTAATGAAAACAAATAAAAAGAAATAAATAACAAGAATTAAAATACTAAATTTAATCGATGGAGAGAGGTCTAGGGTCACGGTTTCACTTGCAAGCTTCGATTCCCCTATGTCTAATTCCTACTTGAATTCCTTTATTTTATTCAATTACCAATCCCTTTACTAAAGCTATTAATCTGTTTGGTCATTCGCGATTAATATTCTTTTTCCTAAACTAACCCTTGTTTGGTCATGCAAGAATTTAAATTCAGGAAAAGCATAAAGAGCAAAAAGGTTGAATGATTGGAAGACTAAATTAAAGTTTGGTCATGCCCTAATTATAGCCCCAATTATCCTATAGGTCCACCAACTAATTGCAGAACGGTCGCTGATCAACTAATTGATTATAAACATGCAAATGGTAGCTAATCCTAATCATGTGATAAAAACAATAGGACAATATTAATTAAAATAAAAACAGGAATTCAAACCAGAAATTAGAACATAAAAAGGTCTCTAATCAAGCAAGATCCACCTAGACCCTAGAAGAGGATTTAGCTATCCAAAATCATAAAGAACAATAAAATAGAAATTACAGTCATGAATTACAGAGATAAAAATAACCCAGAAATTAGAGAAATTATTATTCTGAATCTCCAGTCTCCTTTTTCTGCTCCAAAGCTCTCTCCCGGTGTCAAGAACAGGTACCAAAAACTCCTTTTCTCCCACTCCAGCGTCGTCCGCGTTCCTTTTTCCTTCTGTTGTGCGGCCACTGTTTGTTGCGTTCCTCCCTTCTTATTCACGTTCCAACCTTCTTTTTATATTAGAAGCATAGGGTTTTCAATGCAAACCTTCAATATGGGCTCCCTTACTAATTCCTTATGGTCCAACACTCCAATTCCACATGGGCTGACTTTATCTTTCATTCTTATGTGGGTTTCTTGCTCCAATTGGCCATGGGCCAATGTATTAGTGCTAACACTTGCAATTGGGCCTTGTGCCTTTTTTCTTTCCATTCTCTTTGCTTTTATTTGCCAAGCCCACACACACACACACACACACACACACACACACACACACACACACATATATATATATATATATATATATATATAAATACATATAAAGTGACTTAAAATTGGACTTTGTTTCTTCTTTTCATATTTTCTTCCCTTCTGCAAAATAAAGAGCAAATTATATCAATAATTTATATAACTAGTAATAATTGCACAAAAAATGATCCAAAAGTGTTTCTAAAAAATGTATTTAAGTGGAGTTTATCAACTCCCCCACACTTAACTTTTGCTTGTCCTCAAGCAAATTTCCTGGCTCAATAAAATTTTCGAATGAATAATAGAGACAGCCAAACGATGGACCCAATATTAGAAGTAACAATGACAGACAATAGACATTATAGCACATATGATGTGTCAAAAGGTTGCCCAATTAGAGGCTCAAGTCCTTGAAGAATACATTTCTGTGAACAAAGGCACTCGCTCACAATCTCTCTAAGTGTTTAGAGACTAGGGAAATATACACTCAAGTTTCCACAAAATGCACATTACCATAAGCTTGTAATTTGACCAAATCTCCACTAAATAGTTCACATGCATGCAAAAGATTGGGTGTTAAGGGTTGTAATGGGGCCAGGGTGAATTCATGCAGGGTAGGATATAAGAAGAAAGAGATAATCAAAGGGCGAAAAAAAAAGAAACAAATACTAACCTTTAAAACCAAATATGGAGCTCCTATCTATTTTACAATTTTTACCCAAACTCCAAATTAATTCCACTTCCTTCTTCACTCTTTTTCTATTGAGTAGACTCTTTTTGATTTTCTTTTTCTCTTGAGTAGAGGCTTTTGTTGTTTTTTTTTTTTGGATTTGCCCTTTGGCTCTTTCATTCTTTTGATGTGCATTTTCCTCCTTCTTGCTTTCCCCCTTTTTTTTCATTTTTTTTTGGGAGGAAAAGGTAAGTACATGAAAACTCCTATTTTGTTTTTGTTTTTGTTTTTTTTTCCTGACAAGATAGACAACTAAAAGTATTGGACGAAATTGTAATTTTCAATAGTTACTCCACATTTAATTCCAAATGGTTACCACAAACAAAAAAAAAATTATATCTGGGTACCAAAGAAAAAATATAACAAAGAAGCTCAAAGGGGGCAACTAATGGATAAATTCAACAAACAACTCTGAGGCCAGAAAAATACCTAAATTCCCCAAATCTTTTTACATGATGCAAATCAATTTTCGCCTTGAAATGGTCAAAAGACAAATTCTAGAATGTAGCAAATTGGGAAACACACTCATAGAAAGAAAAGGGGTAATAGTTTATGATTTAGTATCAATCCCCTTATGAAGGCTCAGATCTCACATTTAGAAGCTAATTCACAAAAAGTACTCAAGAGGGGCAAATGCTAATTATCAGCTTCCTAAGAACAACCTCACAGTTACAATTAAGCACAAGACTGTCAAATAAATTCTTTATGGGATCCCCTAAAGGAAAAATCTCTATTTTTTTTTCAACTTGAAGCATAAGTCGCTAAAATAAGCCAGAAAAAATGCTATCAACATATACAGTGGGTATGTGCATTAATAGAGATGAATTGACAAAGTTAAACTCTCCTCCCCCACACTAGCATAAAGCATGGTCCTCAATGCAAAATATCAAATTGGCACAAAAATAAATAAATGAGAGAGTAAGAGTGACTTCCCTGAGAGAGCTTGCAGTCTCAGCTTATTCCTAAAAAAAATGAAACTAATTAAAATTAAAAATAACTGAAAATAAAACACAGGTTGCCTCCTACGAAGCGCTTGTTTAACGTCGTGAGCCTGACTATAGTTGGTGCTTAATCAGGGGGCTCTCCAAGAGAAAATTTAACATCTAACGCGGTACACCTTCTTAGCTTTCTAACAATGTGGTTCACATTATTCTTTCTTTTTCCACGTGGTGGATGAACTTCAAAGGATGGTGAAATTTTTATTTTATCTCCATCCACCACTATGCTAGGATGCTGCAAAATAAGTTTTTTTTCCAAAAGGTCCTGCATCTTTAATTCACAAAAAATGTTAGTTTCAACCACATCATCAAAATAAGGAGAAGTTAAAGAAGAGAAATTTTCTTTGGAATTTAAAGCTTTAATAACATCATCTTCTTTACCACTCCTCAAAGTTACCTTTCCCCGGTGAACCTCAATCACAGTATCACCAATGGTTAAAACAATTTGCCCAAAAATTTGGGCTTTCTTCTCTTTCTTCAGATCAAGAACCAATAGATCTTTCTCATTCTCCTCACAACTGCTCTCATTAATAGGATCTTTTGTTTCAATATAACTCCCTTCAGTAGGAGCTACTATTTTGACTTGACTCTCTTCAGTAAGAGTCTCCTCATCTTTCTTGAGAGCTTCTTCCTCCAGATTATATTCCATGGAGACACCTTCATCTCTCGTAGGAATATTTTCTTTGTATTGCTCAGCTTCTTCATTTTGGGTAGACTTAGTTTGTGAAAGAGTTTCTTGGGTCTCTTGAGATAACAAAGCAATGAGACTTAAGATTTGACCATTCAGGCTTCCAAATTCGTTGTTCATGGCTCCAATTTGACCCCCCAAGCTTTCAAATTTGTTGTTCATGGCTCCAATTTGGCTTTCCAAGCTTTCAAAATTTTCATGTGTCTACTGCATAAATTTGGCCAAGACCTCATTGACATCTGACTTTTCCTCCTCTTGCCTTTGCACTTGTAGTGACTCATAATTATCCCAGTGAGAGAAATAAGGAGGTGGCTCATAGTCATCCCAATAGTCTGAATAAGGTTCATAAGGAGGAGGAGAAATTTGAATCTGGCATTGAGACATATACCAATATGACTTCTCTAAATTTCTTTGTGCCTCTGCCTCTCTAATGTAATCTCCAATTGTCTTAACCATGATTTAGACTTTTATCTGCAAAAAAGGTGAACTGCAGCGGTCTCTTGGGAAAGTATTAGCAGCTTTTTTTTTGTATTTTTTTTTCAATAACATAAATGAAAAAAATAAAACTAGTGCATAAAAAAAAATCTAAAGCAATAAAAATCTTTTTCGTTTAATATTGCTAAATTAATCCCCGGCAACGGCGCCAAAAACTTGTTGCGTTAATGTCGTGACCGGGATCCCGACTTAGACGGCGCAAAAATCGATATTTCAGGGAGTCGCCACCCAATTTATTAAATAGGGAAAATTGAGAAAAACCTACCTTAAAATTAATGGTCTGCGTAAACTAGGTTGGATTCGGGAGTCGGTTATGCATAGGGAAGGGCGAAAACTTAATTCCACTACACCCCTAGTACATCCGTCCTAAGACAGTTACCCTAAATCTGATTGTGCAAATATAAATTACGAATTTATTTGTTTTACCCAAAAATAAAATAGTAGAGAATAATAAGGGCTAATTTAGAAAAGTTTAATTTTGACTTGACGGGGAAGCCCCGCTCCTACGTATCCTCTGGTGCAATGAGGAACTCAAAAGTCACGTAGTTCTTCCTGAAAAATTTTGTTGGTTGGTATTTTTTAATATAGGGGTTTTAGGATTATTGAGCTGTACAGCTCATCCATCCTAGAACGCTGACTGACCCGTCTGTACAGTTGACTTAGTCCCCTATTTTATAAAAATGGAGTTTTTGGAGTTTTGGAAAATGATTTTATGTGTGTTGGTTTGATTTTATTTGAATAGGGATTTTAGGACTCTTGAACCGTACGGTTCATTTATCCTAGAATGCTGACTAACCCGTCTGTACAGTCGGCTTAGTCCCCTATTTTCGAAAAATGGAGTTTTTGATTTATGGAAAGAAATATGTTTGTGTTTATTTTGATTTAGAAATTGTTTGTTTTAAATAGGGATTTTAGGACATGATCCGTAACGGTTCATTAGTAACCTAAAAAGCTGACTAACCCGACTGTACAGTCGATTTAGTCCCCTATTTATATTTTTTTGAAAATGAAATATTTATCTATTTATTTTTATAGGTTTTTTGTAAAAAGAAATAATAAAAACGAAAACAGAGGGTGCAATAGTAAAATGGGGTGCAGTTTGCAAAAAGGGAGTTGTATTATTGTTTGATTGAATGCAAAAGTATTAAGCTCCTTTGTGTCCTAGAGGGGTCCCTTTGGGAATAGATCTAAGGCTTTTTCTATCAAGTGAACCTCTCAAAAGGTAGCTCTATAGAGTCCTAAATAAGGTTCCTAGAGCCAACGACCCCAATTAAGAACACTGATCAACAACAATAGGCAAGCTATTAGGAGTGCCAGCATTCTCAAGAGGGACCAAACTCTAGGTGAGACTTTCGTAACCACCCAACAGGACGCACATCCAGTAGGCCATCACTACGCAGTCTCGTTCTAACTTAGGTTATTCTCCAGTCCGGGTACAGGACTATTCTCACGTGTGTGCAGAAGTGTGATAGTGGAGTGTGTGTAGGAGCAAAATATTAAATATACCCCCTAGTTGCAAAATAAACAAACACATATACAGAAAATAATAGTCTTCTACCCTAGGGTTTATATCAAGCATAAAATAAAGATATACAAAAAAAAAACTAAAGAAATAAATAAATAATCAATAAATCAATAAATATGTACATAAATAAATAAATAAATAAACAAATAGATATAAATAAATAAATACAAAACTAACCTCAGGCTAATGAACGCGATGAACGCCGAACCAGACCGAGCAGAGACCTGGTCAACTGCGAACCGGACTCAAGCTAATGAACGTGATGAACGCCGGACCGGACCGAGCAGAGACCAGGTCAACTGCGAACCGGACTGCTTTGAGAACCGAAAAACCGATTCAAAAAAAAAATTACAAAATAATCAAAGACAGATTTTTAGTGTCTGGACCGCAAAGGCTAGCCCAAAAGATCACTTGATCTGCCAATGACTCCCCCTCCAAACCTTCACCTCTCAACCTCTTTTATAGTCAATTTCTATAGGGTTGTTGTTTCTTGCAAGCAATGTGGGACTAAAACATGATAGAGAAAACAATTCCCACTTAGAGAACACAATTCCCGTTTTTCTCAAACCTGTCACCGTAAAAGTGCGATTCCGGATTCGTTAACCGTTGGATCGTCTTGGTTTTTTGACAGTAGGTTCGTGAGACATATATCTTCACTTTCACCGTTCGGATCGTCAAAACGAGATCTGAGGAGAGAGAAATTGCCTTCGCAATATCTGCAGTTTTTGGTCCGTTTTTCTCAAACCTCTCACCGTAAAGGTGCGATTCCGGATTCGTTAACCGTTGGATCATCTTCGTTTTTTGGACACCAGGTTCGTGAGACATCCCTCTTCACTTTTACCGTTCGGATCGTCGAAACGAGGTCTGAGGAGAGAGAAATTGCCTTCGCAAAAGTAGAAAAAACAACCTCCGAAAATACCCAAAAAACGACTACTTTTTTTTGTAATAATAATTTTTATTATTGCACCTCCCTTTTTTTATTTTATTTTGTAATTTGTATTATTTCATATCTATTTTATTTTTTTATTTTCGTTTTTTAATTAAAGATATTGCAACAAGAAAAATAAATTAAATTTACTTTGTAATTTTTTGAATTAGCATATATTTTTTTAATTTTTGTTTAACCACTAAAAAAAGTAATAATAACGCAAAATTAGTAAATTAGCGCAAAATGACCTATTCGAGGGATTAGAATCAAATATACGCGAAAAACGTATTTTTGTGATTTTTTGAAAAAGTAAAAAAATGTACCGGTTAAAATTGGGTGTTCACAGTTGCCCCTCTGTGCTTACTTTCTTACGAGATAATACATAAAACTATGTTTTCTTGTTTTATCAAAGTAAGGAATAAGTACAGATATGAACCTCAATTTTAATCGGTGAAATATGCACAATTTTCTTTTGACTGTTAAAGTTAAATGGGTAACAAGAAATACAAACAGTGCCAGAGCTGAATCGATAGCACGAAGTTTCAAAACAATGTCAGGGCGAAACTAGTAGCATGAAAATCAAAGACAATGTCAGGGCGAGACCGATAGCACAAAATTAAAGACAATGCCAGGGCGAGACCGATAGCATGAAAATTAAAGACAATGCCAGGGCGAGACCGATAGCACAAAATTAAAGACAATGCCAGGGCGAGACCGATAGCATGAAAATTAAAGACAATGCCAGGGTGAGACCGATAGCATGAAAATTAAAGACAATGCCAGGGCGAGACCGATAGCACAAAATTAAAGACAATGCCAGGGCGAGACCGATAGCATGAAAACTAAAGACAATGCCAGGGCGAGACCGATAGCACAAAATTAAAGACAATGCCAGGGCGAGACCGATAGCATGAAAACTAAAGACAATGCCAGGGCGGGACCGATAGCACCAAATTAAAGACAATGCCAGGGCGAGACCGATAGCATGAAAATTAAAGACAATGCCAGGGCAAGACCGATAGCAGGAAAATTAAAGACAGTGCCAGGGCGAGACCGATAGCACAAAATTAAAGACAATGCCAGGGCGAGACCGATAGCATGAAAATTAAAGACAATGCCAGGGCGAGACCGATAGCATGAAAACTAAAGACAATGCCAGGGCGAGACCGATAGCACAAAATTAAAGACAATGCCAGGGCGAGACCGATAGCACCAAATTAAAGACAATGCCAGGGCGAGACCGATAGCATGAAAATTAAAGACAATGCCAGGGCGAGACCGATAGCAGGAAAATTAAAGACAGTGCCAGGGCGAGACCGATAGCACAAAATTAAAGACAATGCCAGGGCGAGACCGATAGCATGAAAATTAAAGGCAATGCCAGGGCGAGACCGATAGCATGAAAATTAAAGACAATGCCAGGGCGAGACCGATAGCACAAAATTAAAGACAATGCCAGGGCGAGACCGATAGCAAGAAAATTAAAGACAATGCCAGGGCGAGACCGATAGCACAAAATTAAAGACAATGCCAGGGCGAGACCGATAGCATGAAAATTAAAGACAATGCCAGGGTGAGACCGATAGCATGAAAATTAAAGACAATGCCAGGGCGAGACCGATAGCACAAAATTAAAGACAATGCCAGGGCGAGACCGATAGCATGAAAACTAAAGACAATGCCAGGGCGAGACCGATAGCACAAAATTAAAGACAATGCCAGGGCGAGACCGATAGCATGAAAACTAAAGACAATGCCAGGGCGGGACCGATAGCACCAAATTAAAGACAATGCCAGGGCGAGACCGATAGCATGAAAATTAAAGACAATGCCAGGGCGAGACCGATAGCAGGAAAATTAAAGACAGTGCCAGGGCGAGACCGATAGCACAAAATTAAAGACAATGCCAGGGCGAGACCGATAGCATGAAAATTAAAGACAATGCCAGGGCGAGACCGATAGCATGAAAATTAAAGACAATGCCAGGGCGAGACCGATAGCACAAAATTAAAGACAATGCCAGGGCGAGACCGATAGCACAAAATTAAAGACAATGCCAGGGCGAGACCGATAGCATGAAAATTAAAGACAATGCCAGGGCGAGACCGATAGCACAAAATTTTAAACACAATGCCAGGGCGAGACCGATAGCAGGAAAATTAAAGACAATGCCAGGGCGAGACCGATAGCATGAAAATTAAAGACAATGCTAGGGCGAGACCGATAGCAGGAAAATTAAAGACAATGCCAGGGCGAGACCGATAGCAGGAAGATTAAAGACAATGCCAGGGCGAGACCGATAGCATGAAAATTAAAGCAGTGCCAGGGCTGAACCGTTAGCACGAAATTTAAAAGACAATGCCAGGGCTGAACCGTTAGCATGAAATTTAAAAAGACAAATGCCAGGGCTGAACCGTTAGCATGAAAGGTAAAGCAGTGCCAGGGCTGAACCGTTAGCACAAAGTCTAAAAGAAAATGCCAGGGCTGAACCGTTAGCATGAAAGGTAAAGCTGTGCCAGGGCTAAACCGTTAGCACGAAATTTAAACGACAACGCCAGGGCTGAACCGTTAGCAAAAAAATTAAAAAGACAAATGCCAGGGCTGAACCGTTAGCACGAGGATGAGAAGGGGAATGCCAGGGCTGAACCGTCGGCAGGAGAAGTAAAGCAGTGTCAATGCACGTCTTGCTTTGGAGGACTCTTTTTTTTGTTACTTTATTTACAAAGTACTGAACACAAATGTATGATTCTAATCATGAAGTGGAATGCATGGATGGACATGAAATGTATGCAGACTATGACATGAAATGCATGAATTATGCATGATCTTGAGTTGAAATTAAGATGCACTTGTCTTGAAAGTTGGATTCACTGAGAATTTTTTCTTTTTGTGCAGGCTTTATTTGAAACCAATCAAGCTTGTCCTCATATGGAAGTTTATCCTCAACACAGCTAACTTGCTTAGGCCCTTTTTCTCTTTTTATGACCACTTCTCTCCTTTCAAGCAAATCACCCTCAAATTTGACCTTCTCTCTCTTCTTTTTTTGATTGTCATTAGCTCTCTAAATCACATTACTGATTCCAAGTTGACTATTTTTGAAGCATTACTTAATGAGCATGCATGGATTCACAGGTATTTAAGAGCTGGAACTTTTTGGGTTTGGATTTTTGGTTTGAAAGTGGAGGGTATTTTGGAGGGAAAACATAGGAAAGACAAAGGCGACACAGGATGGTAGGGAAAAAAGGTATTATGGCAACCTCGAGTTTATTGGGGATTCCATTTACTTGAGGTGCCTGACTTGCTGGGAATTGGCTGGGTATTGAAAACAAGTTTTACCATAGGGGAGACTTCCAGAGGTAGCAAGCAAAATCTAACTCACGGTTATGCAAACACTTTTGCCCCGGTGTTAGTAGAAGGTATTGCCCCAAGAGAAGGCTACACAGGTGTACCAAACAACGGTTGACTCGTGAAAGGACCTGCAAAGATTTTGCTTCAAACAGCTCAGGTGTGGAAAAGAAACTTTTGACTCATGACGGGTCTTACACAGGTTTTGCCCCAGTACTGGTGAAAGTTGTTGCTCACAAGAGTGCACTTGACGGATGTAGGGTATGGTAAGGATTTTTCCTCATTCTGGTGAAAGACATTGCCCTGAGAGAATACTACCTGATGTAACAAGAAACATTTGACTCTTAAAGGTCTTACGAAACTTGCCCCAGTGTGGGGTTTTCTCGAGACTCTCAAGCTTATCCTTCACAAAGTTGCCCAAATGTACACTATTGTGTGGCCCAAGTAGAAGAAATTTCCCAGTGAACTACATAAGCTTCTCATTGTAAGTCTCATTCCCCTTTTGTGCCCTAATTTTTGCCTAGACTGCCTTTGCAGGTTTTCAGTCTAGCGGGCTTTATTTTTCTTTTATTCTCCCTAATTTTTGCCTAGACCGCCCTTTCGGGTTTTCAATCTAGCGGGATTTTTTTTCACTTCCTTTTTTATTAGAGCAAAGAATAATTTAAAAGAAGCAAATGATTTATCTCAAAATTAACATTAAGAAAATGAAAACGATCATTCATCAATCAGAGTGGGATTTTGGAGGCTTGTAATGTGACTATGGGTTATGGGTTATGAAAGAAAGACGATTAGAATGCTCAAGGAAACGTCTTACGGGCATGAGTTATGGGCTATGGAAGAAAGATGGTTAGAAGGTTGAAAGAACGGGCATGAGTAACAGGTTATCGGGATGGATTGATTGGGAGGCTTAAAGGAATGCTTTACAGGCATGGATTATGGGTTATGGAAAGGAAATGAGTAGAAGGTTCAAAGAAATGTTTTGCGAGTATGGGTTACATGCTATGGGAGACAAATGAATAGAGGGCTCAAAGAAAGGTTTTAGGTTATGGGTTATGGGAATGGATCAAGGATCTTTAGTGCATTCAGCTTTCTATTGTGTTCCCCAGACCTCATATCATTCACTTTTTTTTATTACTTTTTTTTTTCACCCCATCTGCTTTTTGATCACTCTTTCTTTTTTTTTTTTTTTAATTTTTGCCAAGACTGACAATACTTGCTTTCAGTCTTGCGGGCTTTATTCATTTTTCTCTTTTTCTTTTCTTTTGAACTTTTTCCACCATCCCTATAACTTTGGAAAACTGAATGCACTAAATTCTATTGTAGTGTCGATCCTTGTCCAGAGTTTAGTGAAGGGACGTTACAGGCTCAAAGGGGATGGTAAGGGATATATTTTGTTTGGGATAGAGAAAGACGACCACTCTTCATTTGAAATCATGATTCCACGTTTGCAAAATTTTAATTTTGAAATAACATCTACTCTTTTACACATTCTTTGCTCTTCATTTCTTTTGATTTCTTTTTTGTTTTTTTTTCTTTGCTTTTTTTTTTGGGAAATGGACATTTGATATCCGATATTCGCTCACCGGTTCATCCCTGAATGACGCAACTAAAAGGGCTTTAAGAATTATCACTTGAGGCAAGAACTCAAAAGGGGTCGGTGTTTAAAGGGGACATGGGGAGAAAGGATGGAGATGGGTTTTTAAATACATGCAAATCCATTAATGTAAAGCTTCAACTAAGTTAACTTGGTTTCAAGCTTACATGACTAAACAAGCGCTAATGACAATCATCTTTTCCCACTTTTTTATTTATTTATCCGAGAACTGATTGCCAACCTTATGTCTCTTTTTTTTCCATCTTTCCCAAAATGCCCCAATATAGTGCTCCCTGATATCTTTCCTCTCACCTTACTTCTCTAATCCTCGAATGACAAATCTTCTCAACAACTTTCAAGGGAATGATCTAATTCTATGAGTCTAAGCTTGATTGGTATCCATATTCACGCAAGCACAAAAATTCAACATGAATGAAGACTTAATGACTTCAAAACTCTTTTTTTATTGATTTTATTTAAAGAGAGAAAAAATTATGCTATATGAGAATGAGTCAAAGAGAACAAGATGTTATGAAATGCATGGTATGCATGCAAGCACTCATCCTAAGATGCAATATGCATTTGTTTTGTATTTTTTTTCATTGTTTTATGCAAAAAATGCAATGCAATTGCCCTATGCTATGAAAATTTACAAATGGCAATGATAATTTTTTTATTTACTTATGCAAAGATTTTTACATACATGCGAAGAAAAAAATGGAATATGGAGGAATTTTTATGATGAATGATTTTTATATTTATTTTTTTACAAATGAGTATGATGAATGACAATGAAATGCAATTTTTCTAAGGACATATGCAATGCAAAATGCAAATGAATGACACGCGAAAAATAAGATCGATTAAATTTTAGTTTTGTCTTTACATGAAATGAACTTCTAAATGCAACATGATTTTTTTTTTGCTCTTTCATGCATGAAATGCAATATGAGGTGTTTTTTTTTTTATGTTTTTTTTTTAAAATATGATTTTTAATTTTGTAGAAAAAGGTAAGTGATTTTCTAAACCCAATTTTTTTTTATAGGAAAAAGATATTTTTGTTTTTTTTATGGAAAATAAGGTAAGAGGTAGAGTAGCTCCCTTTGTAACCTAAATTGGTTGGCCCATGCTAGTGGTCTTTGGACCCTATGGATCTATGGTTTTTCTATTCTGAATAGTCACTGGGTTAGCAGCTATAACCTAGGGAAATTTTAGGTCTCTAGAGTCAAGTACTCTTCTAGAAGTGTAAACACACCAGGATGTACATCCCAGATGTGGATATCCGCAGAGAAGAATCGTACTCTAGATGAGGAATTCATGGTAGCCACTAGGATGTACATCCAAAATGACTACCACTACACAGCCTCGTTCTAACTTATGTTTTTTTAGGCTCAGGTGTAAGCCCAACTCTCAGTGTGTGCTCACAGTGTATGTGTGGTGTGTGAATCGAGCATAGGAACCCTAAAAAATAACAAAAACCCCAAATTGTACCTTATAATTACTTTGCACAAACAAATTAAATAGGCTTGACTCTCATGTGTCCCCAGCGGAGTCGCCATCTGTCGTGACCGGGATCCCGACTTAGACGGCGCAAAAATCGATATTTCAGGGAGTCGCCACCCAATTTATTAAATAGGGAAAATTGAGAAAAACCTACCTTAAAATTAATGGTCTGCGTAAACTAGGTTGGATTCGGGAGTCGGTTATGCATAGGGAAGGGCGAAAACTTAATTCCACTACACCCCTAGTACATCCGTCCTAAGACAGTTACCCTAAATCTGATTGTGCAAATATAAATTACGAATTTATTTGTTTTACCCAAAAATAAAATAGTAGAGAATAATAAGGGCTAATTTAGAAAAGTTTAATTTTGACTTGACGGGGAAGCCCCGCTCCTACGTATCCTCTGGTGCAATGAGGAACTCAAAAGTCACGTAGTTCTTCCTGAAAAATTTTGTTGGTTGGTATTTTTTAATATAGGGGTTTTAGGATTATTGAGCTGTACAGCTCATCCATCCTAGAACGCTGACTGACCCGTCTGTACAGTTGACTTAGTCCCCTATTTTATAAAAATGGAGTTTTTGGAGTTTTGGAAAATGATTTTATGTGTGTTGGTTTGATTTTATTTGAATAGGGATTTTAGGACTCTTGAACCGTACGGTTCATTTATCCTAGAATGCTGACTAACCCGTCTGTACAGTCGGCTTAGTCCCCTATTTTCGAAAAATGGAGTTTTTGATTTATGGAAAGAAATATGTTTGTGTTTATTTTGATTTAGAAATTGTTTGTTTTAAATAGGGATTTTAGGACATGATCCGTAACGGTTCATTAGTAACCTAAAAAGCTGACTAACCCGACTGTACAGTCGATTTAGTCCCCTATTTATATTTTTTTGAAAATGAAATATTTATCTATTTATTTTTATAGGTTTTTTGTAAAAAGAAATAATAAAAACGAAAACAGAGGGTGCAATAGTAAAATGGGGTGCAGTTTGCAAAAAGGGAGTTGTATTATTGTTTGATTGAATGCAAAAGTATTAAGCTCCTTTGTGTCCTAGAGGGGTCCCTTTGGGAATAGATCTAAGGCTTTTTCTATCAAGTGAACCTCTCAAAAGGTAGCTCTATAGAGTCCTAAATAAGGTTCCTAGAGCCAACGACCCCAATTAAGAACACTGATCAACAACAATAGGCAAGCTATTAGGAGTGCCAGCATTCTCAAGAGGGACCAAACTCTAGGTGAGACTTTCGTAACCACCCAACAGGACGCACATCCAGTAGGCCATCACTACGCAGTCTCGTTCTAACTTAGGTTATTCTCCAGTCCGGGTACAGGACTATTCTCACGTGTGTGCAGAAGTGTGATAGTGGAGTGTGTGTAGGAGCAAAATATTAAATATACCCCCTAGTTGCAAAATAAACAAACACATATACAGAAAATAATAGTCTTCTACCCTAGGGTTTATATCAAGCATAAAATAAAGATATACAAAAAAAAAACTAAAGAAATAAATAAATAATCAATAAATCAATAAATATGTACATAAATAAATAAATAAATAAACAAATAGATATAAATAAATAAATACAAAACTAACCTCAGGCTAATGAACGCGATGAACGCCGAACCAGACCGAGCAGAGACCTGGTCAACTGCGAACCGGACTCAAGCTAATGAACGTGATGAACGCCGGACCGGACCGAGCAGAGACCAGGTCAACTGCGAACCGGACTGCTTTGAGAACCGAAAAACCGATTCAAAAAAAAAATTACAAAATAATAAAGACAGATTTTTAGTGTCTGGACCGCAAAGGCTAGCCCAAAAGATCACTTGATCTGCCAATGACTCCCCCTCCAAACCTTCACCTCTCAACCTCTTTTATAGTCAATTTCTATAGGGTTGTTGTTTCTTGCAAGCAATGTGGGACTAAAACATGATAGAGAAAACAATTCCCACTTAGAGAACACAATTCCCGTTTTTCTCAAACCTGTCACCGTAAAAGCGCGATTCCGGATTCGTTAACCGTTGGATCGTCTTGGTTTTTTGACAGTAGGTTCGTGAGACATATATCTTCACTTTCACCGTTCGGATCGTCAAAACGAGATCTGAGGAGAGATAAATTGCCTTCGCAATATCTGCAGTTTTTGGTCCGTTTTTCTCAAACCTCTCACCGTAAAGGTGCGATTCCGGATTCGTTAACCGTTGGATCATCTTCGTTTTTTGGACACCAGGTTCGTGAGACATCCCTCTTCACTTTTACCGTTCGGATCGTCGAAACGAGGTCTGAGGAGAGAGAAATTGCCTTCGCAAAAGTAGAAAAAACAACCTCCGAAAATACCCAAAAAACGACTACTTTTTTTTGTAATAATAATTTTTATTATTGCACCTCCCTTTTTTTATTTTATTTTGTAATTTGTATTATTTCATATCTATTTTATTTTTTTATTTTCGTTTTTTAATTAAAGATATTGCAACAAGAAAAATAAATTAAATTTACTTTGTAATTTTTTGAATTAGCATATATTTTTTTAATTTTTGTTTAACCACTAAAAAAAGTAATAATAACGCAAAATTAGTAAATTAGCGCAAAATGACCTATTCGAGGGATTAGAATCAAATATACGCGAAAAACATATTTTTGTGATTTTTTGAAAAAGTAAAAAAATGTACCGGTTAAAATTGGGTGTTCACAGTTAAAAACACACTTAGAGCAAGTGTACTCGTTCGCAGAAGTAGTATAAAAGATTATCGTATCCTCAGGAATTAATTAACAAGTACCAAACTAGTCAAGATTATATATTGTTTAGACGAACCAATGATTTAGTTGTAATGAAAACAAATAAAAAGAAATAAATAACAAGAATTAAAATACTAAATTTAATCGATGGAGAGAGGTCTAGGGTCACGGTTTCACTTGCAAGCTTCGATTCCCCTATGTCTAATTCCTACTTGAATTCCTTTATTTTATTCAATTACCAATCCCTTTACTAAAGCTATTAATCTGTTTGGTCATTCGCGATTAATATTCTTTTTCCTAAACTAACCCTTGTTTGGTCATGCAAGAATTTAAATTCAGGAAAAGCATAAAGAGCAAAAAGGTTGAATGATTGGAAGACTAAATTAAAGTTTGGTCATGCCCTAATTATAGCCCCAATTATCCTATAGGTCCACCAACTAATTGCAGAACGGTCGCTGATCAACTAATTGATTATAAACATGCAAATGGTAGCTAATCCTAATCATGTGATAAAAACAATAGGACAATATTAATTAAAATAAAAACAGGAATTCAAACCAGAAATTAGAACATAAAAAGGTCTCTAATCAAGCAAGATCCACCTAGACCCTAGAAGAGGATTTAGCTATCCAAAATCATAAAGAACAATAAAATAGAAATTAGAGTCATGAATTACAGAGATAAAAATAACCCAGAAATTAGAGAAATTATTATTCTGAATCTCCAGTCTCCTTTTTCTGCTCCAAAGCTCTCTCCCGGTGTCAAGAACAGGTACCAAAAACTCCTTTTCTCCCACTCCAGCGTCGTCCGCGTTCCTTTTTCCTTCTGTTGTGCGGCCACTGTTTGTTGCGTTCCTCCCTTCTTATTCACGTTCCAACCTTCTTTTTATATTAGAAGCATAGGGTTTTCAATGCAAACCTTCAATATGGGCTCAACCTTCAATATGGGCTCCCTTACTAATTCCTTATGGTCCAACACTCCAATTCCACATGGGCTGACTTTATCTTTCATTCTTATGTGGGTTTCTTGCTCCAATTGGCCATGGGCCAATGTATTAGTGCTAACACTTGCAATTGGGCCTTGTGCCTTTTTTCTTTCCATTCTCTTTGCTTTTATTTGCCAAGCCCACACACACACACACACACACACACACACACACATATATATATATATATATATATATATATATATATATATATATATATATAAATACATATAAAGTGACTTAAAATTGGACTTTAATTCTTCTTTTCATATTTTCTTCCCTTCTGCAAAATAAAGAGCAAATTATATCAATAATTTATATAACTAGTAATAATTGCACAAAAAATGATCCAAAAGTGTTTCTAAAAAATGTATTTAAGTGGAGTTTATCAACTCCCCCACACTTAACTTTTGCTTGTCCTCAAGCAAATTTCCTGGCTCAATAAAATTTTCGAATGAATAATAGAGACAGCCAAACGATGGACCCAAAATTAGAAGTAACAATGACAGACAATAGACATTATAGCACATATGATGTGTCAAAAGGTTGCCCAATTAGAGGCTCAAGTCCTTGAAGAATACATTTCTGTGAACAAAGGCACTCGCTCACAATCTCTCTAAGTGTTTAGGGACTAGGGAAATATACACTCAAGTTTCCACAAAATGCACATTACCATAAGCTTGTAATTTGACCAAATCTCCACTAAATAGTTCACATGAATGCAAAAGATTGGGTGTTAAGGGTTGTAATGGGGCCAGGGTGAATTCATGCAGGGTAGGATATAAGAAGAAAGAGATAATCAAAGGGCGAAAAAAAAAGAAACAAATACTAACCTTTAAAACCCAATATGGAGCTCCTATCTATTTTACAATTTTTACCCAAACTCCAAATTAATTCCACTTCCTTCTTCACTCTTTTTCTATTGAGTAGACTCTTTTTGATTTTCTTTTTCTCTTGAGTAGAGGCTTTTGTTGTTTTTTTTTTTGGATTTGCCCTTTGGCTCTTTCATTCTTTTGATGTGCATTTTCCTCCTTCTTGCTTTCCCCCTTTTTTTTCATTTTTTTTTTGGGAGGAAAAGGTAAGTACATGAAAACTCCTATTTTGTTTTTGTTTTTGTTTTTTTTCCTGACAAGATAGACAACTAAAAGTATTGGACGAAATTGTAATTTTCAATAGTTACTCCACATTTAATTCCAAATGGTTACCACAAAAAAAAAATTATATCTGGGTACCAAAGAAAAAATATAACAAAGAAGCTCAAAGGGGGCAACTAATGGATAAATTCAACAAACAACTCTGAGGCCAAAAAAATACCTAAATTCCCCAAATCTTTTTACATGATGCAAATCAATTTTCGCCTTGAAATGGTCAAAAGACAAATTCTAGAATGTAGCAAATTGGGAAACACACTCATAGAAAGAAAAGGGGTAATAGTTTATGATTTAGTATCAATCCCCTTATGAAGGCTCAGATCTCACATTTAGAAGCTAATTCACAAAAAGTACTCAAGAGGGGCAAATGCTAATTATCAGCTTCCTAAGAACAACCTCACAGTTACAATTAAGCACAAGACTGTCAAATAAATTCTTTATGGGATCCTCTAAAGGAAAAATCTCTATTTTTTTTTCAACTTGAAGCATAAGTCGCTAAAATAAGCCAGAAAAAATGCTATCAACATATACAATGGGTATGTGCATTAATAGAGATGAATTGACAAAGTTAAACTCTCCTCCCCCACACTAGCATAAAGCATGGTCCTCAATGCAAAATATCAAATTGGCACAAAAATAAATAAATGAGAGAGTAAGAGTGACTTCCCTGAGAGAGCTTGCAGTCTCAGCTTATTCCTAAAAAAAATGAAACTAATTAAAATTAAAAATAACTGAAAATAAAACACAGGTTGCCTCCTACGAAGCGCTTGTTTAACGTCGTGAGCCTGACTATAGTTGGTGCTTAATCAGGGGGCTCTCCAAGAGCAAATTTAACATCTAACGCGGTACACCTTCTTTGCTTTCTAACAATGTGGTTCACATTATTCTTTCTTTTTCCACGTGGTGGATGAACTTCAAAGGATGGTGAAATTTTTATTTTATCTCCATCCACCACTATGCTAGGATGCTGCAAAATAAGTTTTTTTTCCAAAAGGTCCTGCATCTTTAATTCACAAAAAATGTTAGTTTCAACCACATCATCAAAATAAGGAGAAGTTAAAGAAGAGAAATTTTCTTTGGAATTTAAAGCTTTAATAACATCATCTTCTTTACCACTCCTCAAAGTTACCTTTCCCCGGTGAACCTCAATCACAGTATCACCAATGGTTAAAACAATTTGCCCAAAAATTTGGGCTTTCTTCTCTTTCTTCAGATCAAGAACCAATAGATCTTTCTCATTCTCCTCACAACTGCTCTCATTAATAGGATCTTTTGTTTCAATATAACTCCCTTCAGTAGGAGCTACTATTTTGACTTGACTCTCTTCAGTAAGAGTCTCCTCATCTTTCTTGAGAGCTTCTTCCTCCAGATTATATTCCATGGAGACACCTTCATCTCTCGTAGGAATATTTTCTTTGTATTGCTCAGCTTCTTCATTTTGGGTAGACTTAGTTTGTGAAAGAGTTTCTTGGGTCTCTTGAGATAACAAAGCAATGAGACTTAAGATTTGACCATTCAGGCTTCCAAATTCGTTGTTCATGGCTCCAATTTGACCCCCCAAGCTTTCAAATTTGTTGTTCATGGCTCCAATTTGGCTTTCCAAGCTTTCAAAATTTTCATGTGTCTACTGCATAAATTTGGCCAAGACCTCATTGACATCTGACTTTTCCTCCTCTTGCCTTTGCACTTGTAGTGACTCATAATTATCCCAGTGAGAGAAATAAGGAGGTGGCTCATAGTCATCCCAATAGTCTGAATAAGGTTCATAAGGAGGAGGAGAAATTTGAATCTGGCATTGAGACATATACCAATATGACTTCTCTAAATTTCTTTGTGCCTCTGCCTCTCTAATGTAATCTCCAATTGTCTTAACCATGATTTAGACTTTTATCTGCAAAAAAGGTGAACTGCAGCGGTCTCTTGGGAAAGTATTAGCAGCTTTTTTTTTTTGTATTTTTTTTTCAATAACATAAATGAAAAAAATAAAACTAGTGCATAAAAAAAAATCTAAAGCAATAAAAATCTTTTTCGTTTAATATTGCTAAATTAATCCCCGGCAACGGCGCCAAAAACTTGTTGCGTTAAAAACACACTTAGAGCAAGTGTACTCTTTCGCAGAAGTAGTATAAAAGATTATCGTATCCTCAGGAATTAATTAACAAGTACCAAACTAGTCAAGATTATATATTGTTTAGACGAACCAATGATTTAGTTGTAATGAAAACAAATAAAAAGAAATAAATAACAAGAATTAAAATACTAAATTTAATCGATGGAGAGAGGTCTAGGGTCACGGTTTCACTTGCAAGCTTCGATTCCCCTATGTCTAATTCCTACTTGAATTCCTTTATTTTATTCAATTACCAATCCCTTTACTAAAGCTATTAATCTGTTTGGTCATTCGCGATTAATATTCTTTTTCCTAAACTAACCCTTGTTTGGTCATGCAAGAATTTAAATTCAGGAAAAGCATAAAGAGCAAAAAGGTTGAATGATTGGAAGACTAAATTAAAGTTTGGTCATGCCCTAATTATAGCCCCAATTATCCTATAGGTCCACCAACTAATTGCAGAACGGTCGCTGATCAACTAATTGATTATAAACATGCAAATGGTAGCTAATCCTAATCATGTGATAAAAACAATAGGACAATATTAATTAAAATAAAAACAGGAATTCAAACCAGAAATTAGAACATAAAAAGGTCTCTAATCAAGCAAGATCCACCTAGACCCTAGAAGAGGATTTAGCTATCCAAAATCATAAAGAACAATAAAATAGAAATTAGAGTCATGAATTACAGAGATAAAAATAACCCAGAAATTAGAGAAATTATTATTCTGAATCTCCAGTCTCCTTTTTCTGCTCCAAAGCTCTCTCCCGGTGTCAAGAACAGGTACCAAAAACTCCTTTTCTCCCACTCCAGCGTCGTCCGCGTTCCTTTTTCCTTCTGTTGTGCGGCCACTGTTTGTTGCGTTCCTCCCTTCTTATTCACGTTCCAACCTTCTTTTTATATTAGAAGCATAGGGTTTTCAATGCAAACCTTCAATATGGGCTCAACCTTCAATATGGGCTCCCTTACTAATTCCTTATGGTCCAACACTCCAATTCCACATGGGCTGACTTTATCTTTCAATCTTATGTGGGTTTCTTGCTCCAATTGGCCATGGGCCAATGTATTAGTGCTAACACTTGCAATTGGGCCTTGTGCCTTTTTTCTTTCCATTCTCTTTGCTTTTATTTGCCAAGCCCACACACACACACACACACACACACACACACACACACACACACATATATATATATATATATAAATACATATAAAGTGACTTAAAATTGGACTTTGTTTCTTCTTTTCATATTTTCTTCCCTTCTGCAAAATAAAGAGCAAATTATATCAATAATTTATATAACTAGTAATAATTGCACAAAAAATGATCCAAAAGTGTTTCTAAAAAATGTATTTAAGTGGAGTTTATCAACTCCCCCACACTTAACTTTTGCTTGTCCTCAAGCAAATTTCCTGGCTCAATAAAATTTTCGAATGAATAATAGAGACAGCCAAACGATGGACCCAATATTAGAAGTAACAATGACAGACAATAGACATTATAGCACATATGATGTGTCAAAAGGTTGCCCAATTAGAGGCTCAAGTCCTTGAAGAATACATTTCTGTGAACAAAGGCACTCGCTCACAATCTCTCTAAGTGTTTAGGGACTAGGGAAATATACACTCAAGTTTCCACAAAATGCACATTACCATAAGCTTGTAATTTGACCAAATCTCCACTAAATAGTTCACATGCATGCAAAAGATTGGGTGTTAAGGGTTGTAATGGGGCTAGGGTGAATTCATGCAGGGTAGGATATAAGAAGAAAGAAATAATCAAAGGGCGAAAAAAAAAGAAACAAATACTAACCTTTAAAACCAAATATGGAGCTCCTATCTATTTTACAATTTTTACCCAAACTCCAAATTAATTCCACTTCCTTCTTCACTCTTTTTCTATTGAGTAGACTCTTTTTGATTTTCTTTTTCTCTTGAGTAGAGGCTTTTGTTGTTTTTTTTTTTGGATTTGCCCTTTGGCTCTTTCATTCTTTTGATGTGCATTTTCCTCCTTCTTGCTTTCCCCCTTTTTTTTTCATTTTTTTTTGGTAGGAAAAGGTAAGTACATGAAAACTCCTATTTTGTTTTTGTTTTTTTTCCTGACAAGATAGACAACTAAAAGTATTGGACGAAATTGTAATTTTCAATAGTTACTCCACATTTAATTCCAAATGGTTACCACAAACAAAAAAAAAATTATATCTGGGTACCAAAGAAAAAATATAGCAAAGAAGCTCAAAGGGGGCAACTAATGGATAAATTCAACAAACAACTCTGAGGCCAGAAAAATACCTAAATTCCCCAAATCTTTTTACATGATGCAAATCAATTTTCGCCTTGAAATGGTCAAAAGACAAATTCTAGAATGTAGCAAATTGGGAAACACACTCATAGAAAGAAAAGGGGTAATAGTTTATGATTTAGTATCAATCCCCTTATGAAGGCTCAGATCTCACATTTAGAAGCTAATTCACAAAAAGTACTCAAGAGGGGCAAATGCTAATTATCAGCTTCCTAAGAACAACCTCACAGTTACAATTAAGCACAAGACTGTCAAATAAATTCTTTATGGGATCCCCTAAAGGAAAAATCTCTATTTTTTTTTCAACTTGAAGCATAAGTCGCTAAAATAAGCCAGAAAAAATGCTATCAACATATACAGTGGGTATGTGCATTAATAGAGATGAATTGACAAAGTTAAACTCTCCTCCCCCACACTAGCATAAAGCATGGTCCTCAATGCAAAATATCAAATTGGCACAAAAATAAATAAATGAGAGAGTAAGAGTGACTTCCCTGAGAGAGCTTGCAGTCTCAGCTTATTCCTAAAAAAAATGAAACTAATTAAAATTAAAAATAACTGAAAATAAAACACAGGTTGCCTCCTACGAAGCGCTTGTTTAACGTCGTGAGCCTGACTATAGTTGGTGCTTAATCAGGGGGCTCTCCAAGAGCAAATTTAACATCTAACGCGGTACACCTTCTTAGCTTTCTAACAATGTGGTTCACATTATTCTTTCTTTTTCCACGTGGTGGATGAACTTCAAAGGATGGTGAAATTTTTATTTTATCTCCATCCACCACTATGCTAGGATGCTGCAAAATAAGTTTTTTTTCCAAAAGGTTCTGCATCTTTAATTCACAAAAAATGTTAGTTTCAACCACATCATCAAAATAAGGAGAAGTTAAAGAAGAGAAATTTTCTTTGGAATTTAAAGCTTTAATAACATCATCTTCTTTACCACTCCTCAAAGTTACCTTTCCCCGGTGAACCTCAATCACAGTATCACCAATGGTTAAAACAATTTGCCCAAAAATTTGGGCTTTCTTCTCTTTCTTCAGATCAAGAACCAATAGATCTTTCTCATTCTCCTCACAACTGCTCTCATTAATAGGATCTTTTGTTTCAATATAACTCCCTTCAGTAGGAGCTACTATTTTGACTTGACTCTCTTCAGTAAGAGTCTCCTCATCTTTCTTGAGAGCTTCTTCCTCCAGATTATATTCCATGGAGACACCTTCATCTCTCGTAGGAATATTTTCTTTGTATTGCTCAGCTTCTTCATTTTGGGTAGACTTAGTTTGTGAAAGAGTTTCTTGGGTCTCTTGAGATAACAAAGCAATGAGACTTAAGATTTGACCATTCAGGCTTCCAAATTCGTTGTTCATGGCTCCAATTTGACCCCCCAAGCTTTCAAATTTGTTGTTCATGGCTCCAATTTGGCTTTCCAAGCTTTCAAAATTTTCATGTGTCTACTGCATAAATTTGGCCAAGACCTCATTGACATCTGACTTTTCCTCCTCTTGCCTTTGCACTTGTAGTGACTCATAATTATCCCAGTGAGAGAAATAAGGAGGTGGCTCATAGTCATCCCAATAGTCTGAATAAGGTTCATAAGGAGGAGGAGAAATTTGAATCTGGCATTGAGACATATACCAATATGACTTCTCTAAATTTCTTTGTGCCTCTGCCTCTCTAATGTAATCTCCAATTGTCTTAACCATGATTTAGACTTTTATCTGCAAAAAAGGTGAACTGCAGCGGTCTCTTGGGAAAGTATTAGCAGCTTTTTTTTTTGTATTTTTTTCTCAATAACATAAATGAAAAAAATAAAACTAGTGCATAAAAAAAAATCTAAAGCAATAAAAATCTTTTTCGTTTAATATTGCTAAATTAATCCCCGGCAACGGCGCCAAAAACTTGTTGCGTTAAAAACACACTTAGAGCAAGTGTACTCTTTCGCAGAAGTAGTATAAAAGATTATCGTATCCTCAGGAATTAATTAACAAGTACCAAACTAGTCAAGATTATATATTGTTTAGACGAACCAATGATTTAGTTGTAATGAAAACAAATAAAAAGAAATAAATAACAAGAATCAAAATACTAAATTTAATCGATGGAGAGAGGTCTAGGGTCACGGTTTCACTTGCAAGCTTCGATTCCCCTATGTCTAATTCCTACTTGAATTCCTTTATTTTATTCAATTACCAATCCCTTTACTAAAGCTATTAATCTGTTTGGTCATTCGCGATTAATATTCTTTTTCCTAAACTAACCCTTGTTTGGTCATGCAAGAATTTAAATTCAGGAAAAGCATAAAGAGCAAAAAGGTTGAATGATTGGAAGACTAAATTAAAGTTTG
The DNA here is from genome assembly GCA_039519185.1 of Astragalus membranaceus. Taxonomy (NCBI): domain Eukaryota; kingdom Viridiplantae; phylum Streptophyta; class Magnoliopsida; order Fabales; family Fabaceae; genus Astragalus; species Astragalus membranaceus. Next base: position 33,042,524 of record CM076853.1, on the reverse strand, counting down.
GTCATGCCCTAATTATAGCCCCAATTATCCTATAGGTCCACCAACTAATTGCAGTACGGTCGCTGATCAACTAATTGATTATAAACATGCAAATGGTAGCTAATCCTAATCATGTGATAAACACAATAGGACAATATTAATTAAAATAAAAACAGGAATTCAAACCAGAAATTAGAACATAAAAAGGTCTCTAATCAAGCAAGATCCACCTAGACCCTAGAAGAGGATTTAGCTATCCAAAATCATAAAGAACAATAAAATAGAAATTAGAGTCATGAATTACAGAGATAAAAATAACCCGGAAATTAGAGAAATTATTATTCTGAATCTCCAGTCTCCTTTTTCTGCTCCAAAGCTCTCTCCCGGTGTCAAGAACAGGTACCAAAAACTCCTTTTCTCCCACTCCAGCGTCGTCCGCGTTCCTTTTTCCTTCTGTTGTGCGGCCACTGTTTGTTGCGTTCCTCCCTTCTTATTCACGTTCCAGCCTTCTTTTTATATTAGAGGCATAGGGTTTTCAATGCAAACCTTCAATATGGGCTCAACCTTCAATATGGGCTCCCTTACTAATTCCTTATGGTCCAACACTCCAATTCCACATGGGCTGACTTTATCTTTCATTCTTATGTGGGTTTCTTGCTCCAATTGGCCATGGGCCAATGTATTAGTGCTAACACTTGCAATTGGGCCTTGTGCTTTTTTTCTTTCCATTCTCTTTGCTTTTATTTGCCAAGCCCACACACACACACACACACACACACACACACACACACACACACACACACATATATATATATATATATATATATATATATAAATACATATAAAGTGACTTAAAATTGGACTTTAATTCTTCTTTTCATATTTTCTTCCCTTCTGCAAAATAAAGAGCAAATTATATCAATAATTTATATAACTAGTAATAATTGCACAAAAAATGATCCAAAAGTGTTTCTAAAAAATGTATTTAGGTGGAGTTTATCAAGTGCCCTCAAAATTGAACATCATTGAGCTTGATAACGAGGGGTATGCTCACTAACACGTATTTTTGGTGTTTAATATATCTATATGAATATGCTCAAGTTACATTTGTGTTAGATTCTGGTCTTGATATAACAGGTTATATCTTTAAGTTCTTAATCATTTTTTTTTTGCATTTTTATATAGATTTAAATTCAAGGTTACCCTGTTTGGTACGTTTGTTGATGAACTTAACAATTTCCTCGCATCTGGTGAGGTTGATAATGATGTTGTTGCTGTCCTTTATGGAAAGGCGAAGGATTTTGGAGGTCAGATTTGTTAAAAAATCTATTTCTTAGCCCGAGTCCTCCTTTGCACATCAATACTTTATTGTGTTTTATCCCATTGAGGTCGATAATGCTGTTGTCCCCCTGTTTGTGTGATTATTAATACATTATTGTGTTTTACTCCATTATTAGGTAGGACCGTGCTGCAAAATTCAATTTATGCGAGCAAGGTAATTTTCGGTTTCAACTCAGCTGAGGCTATTGCAATGCGTAATAGGTAAATATGTTTCCGTAAATAATATTTAGTTATATATATTAGCCATCTTTCATATTCAACAACTATCATGATTAGTTTCTTATATTCCATTTTTATAATGGTATTGACCAACATTATAGTATTACGAATATGGTATTATATGGTTATTATATATATATATATATATATATATATATATATATATATATATATATATATTATAGTTATCTATATATACTGTAGTTGATGAGGGTTTACCTAATCACAAACTACATCTCAAAGTGGGTGTTCCTATTATACTAATGAGAAATATTGATCAATGAGCTGGATTATGTAACGGGACAAGGCTACTGGTAAACACACTTGGAAACAATGTCATCGGTGCTACCGTATTAACCGGGACTAATATTGGATTGAAGATATGCATCCCAAGAATGAATTTGGTACCCTCTGATCCTGGCCTTCCGTTCAAATTTCAGAGAAGGCAATTCCCGGTCGCTTTATGTTTTGCTATGACAATTAACAAGAGCCAAGGCCAATCACTCTCACATGTAGGGCTGTATCTTTCTAAACCAGTGTTCACACATGGACAGTTATACGTGGCTATTTCAAGAGTGAAGACAAGGAATGGTTTGAAAATGTTGATCCTCAACGATGATGAAAAGGTTTGCAAGTCTACAAGAAATGTAGTCTATCATGAGGTTTTTGATAATCTTTAGTGCTTTCATAGAGCATACATGTTTTTGCAAGACCGAGTGTTTTAAGTCTTCGATATTTAACATTAGATTAAATTTAGCACATTTTATTTATCATGATTCATTTTAGCCCATGACTTCTCCGTAAGTGTTAAAATTTAGTCCATACAATATATATTCAGTCCCTGTACGTTGTAAAAAATGGCTTATTTGAATCACTAATATAATTGGTCTGTTCTAAACCGAAAATTTGTAAATGTCAAAGACTACAATGAACGCAATAGAAATTTCATAAACTAAATAGTCTATTACCAAAATTTTTAAAGTAGGTTTCCAAAAAATTAAATAATTTTGAATAATTTAAATGACCTAACAGAAGACGTCTCCTTCGTTTTTGTTGTTCTTTTTCATAACTTAATAAATTTAGAGAACAAGTTTATAATATCCTATAGTGGTTCTACAGTATCATACTTTTTCTATAACTAATATACTATGGAACATTGCTCCCCGTGCATCGCACGGGTTTCATACTAGTATTATTACAATATACTAATTACTAAAACAAGCACACATGTACACACATATTTTAAAGCAAAAATTTGGGGTGTTACAGTGTGGGCGTACCATGTCAACAAACCCCATTGTATCTTGAAGGGGATTCGCCGGTCATCCTATTGCATCTAATCTAGTGTGATTGGTGGTAGCGAATTAAACCTAAAGCTTAGTGTTTACACACATTGGAGTCTTGCGCGATGATGAATTAACCTTCTTCTTTGTTATTCATTTTAGGCTAAATATCAGTTTTAGTCCTTTATCTTTGCTCTTGGTTTCACTTTGGTCCTTTATCTTTTTTTTGGTCCGTTTTGGTCCTTTATCTTTCATTTTCGTTTCATTTTGGTCTCTGCTGTTAGTTTTTTCTATCGCACGCCACGCTGGCAGTTAACTGCTGACGTGGCGTCTTAAATTCATTAAATGACATGGCAAAACATGTATTATTTAATTGTCTAACATTTTACAAATAAGCAATTTCGTTTTTGAATTTTTAAAAAAACAAACATAAATAAACAAATAACAAATAAACAAATATCTCTCATTCATCTTCAACTTCGTTCCAGATCCGCTTCATCTCCAACAACAACAACAACAATTCTTCAACAACAACCCAAAAACTTTTTAAAAAAATAGCGTCCAGATCTGTTTCGATTCTTCTTCTTCTTCTTCAAATCTTTCGTTTTCATCAAATCCCCTTCTGTTCATTTTCAGATCCCCTTTCATCAACAACAGATCTTTCATTAACATATCTTTCGCCATAATCCTCTTCTTCTTCAGTCCCCTTTCATCAACAACAGATCTTTCGTTTTCGGTCTAGATCTGTTTCAATTCTAGGAAAGGAGAGAAGATAGATGGGTTCGATGATTAAAGTGAGGGAATAGTAGGAGATTAAGAAAACGAAAACATCAGATTGGAAAACGAAAACATCTGATTAAGAAACGAAAACAAAAACGCGTTTTGAAGTTGAACGCAAAAAAACGAAATCGATTTCAATCCCAAATCGAAACCCATTTTTCAGATCTTCTTCATCTTCTTCTGGGTTTTTCTAAGTTTCGTTTAATTGAATGATTTCTCTGCTTTGAAATTGATTTTGGGTTAGTCTTCTTAACTTTTGATATTGGAAGAACGATTATGATGTTGGAAGAACAATTCTGAGTTACTCTTATTGTTGCTGGAAATTGATTTTGATGTTGGAACGATGAATAGTTCTTAATTCTGATGTGTGATTTCAGAATTAAAATTTTTTAATGTTTTAATTGTGTTATCAAATGTTCTTAATTCTGGATGAAAAATAAATTAAAAAAATAACAGTTCTATTGATTTTAATGTTTTAATTGTTTTATCAATTAAATGATATTAATTTTGTCACGTCATTTAATGAAGATGGACGCCACGTCAGCAGTTAACTGCCAGCGTGGCGTCCGTTAGAAAAAACTAACGGCAGGGACCAAAATGAAACGAAAATAAAATATAAAGAACCAAAACGGACCCAAAAAAAGATAAAGGACCAAAGTGAAACCAAGAGCAAAGATAAAGGACCAAAACTGATATTTAGCTTTTATTTTACATGTTATTCATATTAATTTAAACTTATGACTTTCTACGTTTGGTTGTTCTTCTATGCAACATTATTCCCACCAATAAATGTTCCAAGAGGTACAAGAGTCTTCATAGTATCAGAAACATTAATAGACCTCAAAAACTTTATCCCGACCGGAGATTTAACCAAAAAGTTAATATATATATATATATATATATATATATATATATGTGTGTGTGTGTGTGTGTGTGTGTGTGTGTGTGTGTGTGCGCGCGCGCGCGCTTCAGATCGATTCATACATCTACCAAAATAGAACAATCATGTTTGATTAATGATTTTTTGTGTTCTTTTAGTAGCTTTTCAGTGTATTTATATTCATGATATTTGTCAATATATGTGTTTTGTACCTTGCAGTGTTGGGTGGATTGCAGTTGGTAGGTCACCTGCTGCCTGGCCGGAGGTAAATGCGAGCCCGGAAGGGGTACCTGCGAAGCCACTTCGAGGCTCAAGTCAGTATTGAGAATAGGTGAGCGATTTAGTTAGGAATGAGTATCTACCTCTTTGTGAGAAAGTGAGCCAGTATTTATAGGGAATCGTGCCCATTATGAGCCGTCCGATTGATAGAGTTGATCTGAACCATCCAAGTATGAGAGTCATAATTGGGCTTGCATATTGTGGATGTGGATCAATAGTGATTGGGCCAATCCATGTCCAATTGCTGAATGGGCCTCTTGGTCCAGTCCAGACCAATATGAAAGAGGTAGCAAAATATATGGAGGGACTTCTAGCTAGGAGTTATATGTAAGAGTACTTGGTATTCCGCTCACGTTTGATTTCTCTCCCACGTTTTTTTACCATGTCATTGGTGCGTAGTTTTCACCAGCTTTGCCGGTGACTAATCTACGCCGAGGAACCTAACTGGCCACGAGTTTTCGGCTTTGCCGGCCCGTGTGGTTCTCCCCTCCCAACAGAGTTTTTGTCACACCAAAGATTTGGGGTGAGATCCAAGTTCAGTTACCACTTGGACCAACCCTTGTTGGTTGATTTCTCTATATCACTTAAAACTATGTGATAATAAGAAAATATTTGTGTTTTAAAAAAAACTTAAATAAAGGATGTTTTAGAAGTACAAGAAACATTATAATCTGTTGTACGTGCTAGACAACATAAATACGTCAGAATTAATGAAACTAATTGTAATTAGTTTAGGCAACAAGACAATTAGCTTAGGCAACAAGATAATTGTATATAATTACCTTCCATATTGTTAGCTTAGGCAACAAGATATTTTGATGTTTATAATCACCTTTAGTCAATGAAAGAAATCAGGCATTATCTTACTTTACATGGATCAAACTCAATAGACACAAAATTGTCAGTTGTCAAACGACGTACAGATATCAAGTTTTTAATGAGTTTAGGGGCATGCAAAACATTGTTTAAAGTTAAGGGTGGGTGGGGAGGGGATAAAGTTGTTTGTCCATACCCACGAATTGGAATTTCATGTCCACTGCCAACAATAATATTTTTGTTATTGCTCAAATTAAAATAAGACGAGAGAGTACCTCGAGAGGCTGACATGTCGGATGTTGCGCCTGTGTCCATGTACCAATTCTCATCAGGAACATTCAGAGATAGAGTTTGCATTGCCGCATCAATGTCAGTGGGTGCATGTTGTGAAGGAGGCCCATGAGCATTGAATGCTTGTTGTGGACGATTGCCCAGAATTCCGGGCTGTAGGAGGAGGCAGAGTCCATGATGATGTGGGGTAAGGGCAAGGAGGAGCGGCCCATGGTTGTTGTCCCCAAGGTCCCCACGGTGGGTAAGGCATCCACTGGGACAGTTGCTGCTGCCATGGTCGCTGCTGGGTGGTCCACTATGTTGCTGTCCGTTGTTGTGGTTGTTGTTGTCACGACCTCTGCCTCGACCGCCACCATTGCGCCCGCGTCCACGATTTTGGCCGCGTTTCGGGCCATTGTTGCCACGATTAGAGGAAGGATGACGGCCTGTATTGTGACCGCGGCCAACACTAGAAGCATCATCAGTGGAATGGTTGGTTGTGAGGAGAGCGGTGCCGGCGGAGGCAGCCTGCTTTGCCTTGCGAGTTTCTTCAAGAATTAACCTCGATCGCGCCACATAGAAAGGCGGTAAAGGATCAGTCTGCTGAATGAAAGTAGCAACGCCATCGTAGTTCTCATTTAAGCCCGCAATTAATTGAAGAACTAGCCGTTGATTTGAGACCGGTGCACCGACGTTAGATAGTTGATCAGTACGCATTTTGAGTTCTTGGCAGTATGCCGAGATGTTGGGATAGTCGTCCATATGGATGTGAGTGAATTGATTCTCCAGGTAGACAGCGCGTGAGTTCTTGTTGCCCTGGAAAATGTTTTGCAGTCGCTCCCATGCTTACTGTGCAGTCGAATCTGGTTGCAAGATGGTGTGAAAAAGATCGTTGGAGATGGTGCCGTAAATCCATTGAAGGACGATAGCGTCCAAGCGAGACCAAAGTGATGTATCGACTTCGGCAGCCTTTTCTTTTGCCGTGTTAGTCGATTTTGATGTAAAGTAAGATAATGTCTGATTTCTTTCATTGACTAAAGGTGATTATATACATCAAAATATCTTGTTGCCTAAGCTAACAATATGGAAGGTAATTATGTACAATTATCTTGTTGCCTAAGCTAATTATCTTGTTGCTAAAGCTAAGCTAATTATCTTATTGCCTAAGCTAATTACAATTAATTTCATTAATTCTGACATATTTATGTTGTCTAACAGTATGCATATATGTTTATATGTTTGTAATTTCAAATCTTAATGTTATAACAGTTTTCTATAGCACTTAATTTTTCTTTGCAGAGTTAATTGTACTTTTTTTTTGTATGAATCGGGTATCCTCTACGCGCAACTGTAGAAACTAATTCCTTGTCAAGTAGGACCGCAATGGGCGGCAAAACTCTCCCTAAAGAGTTTTAACGCTGCTGCATTCCCAATGCTGGATTTGAACCTAAAACCTAGGTTAAGCTGGAAGAGACTCAAACTACTTCTTCCAAACGCTCTTTGGTAGAGTTAATTTTACTTTGGCAGCATTAATAAAATAAATGCATTTTTTATCTATAAACTTATACTTTTCTGTTTTGAAATATTATCTATTTAGATAGGGTTAAAATTTGACCCAAGGTCGTGTAGAGAACTTTTGACGCCTAAGGCTAAAACAAAAGTCGAAGAAAAGAAAAGAAGAAAATCAAATAAATTTAAATTAAAAAATTATGAATGAAAACATGATATTTTGACGTCGAAATTAACACAAAGTTAATGTTTTTTTTCTAGTTAAGCCTTAAAATTTTAATATGCTTATAGAAAAAGAACATGAGAATAAAAATATCTGTGCAAATTATTATTATGTTAATAATTTACACTTTACATTAGGTAGTAGACATGCGTGAGCAATATAGAACTCATAATTATTTGCAACTCGTATAGTCATCTTATCTTTTTGCGTTTATCCAAAAAAAAACTTTGACATTTCAGTTAATGTTCTCAAAGCTAATCTTGTAATTTGTAATATATTCCAATAAAATTAATTACCTCTTTCTTTTGACAAAATAAAATTAATTTCCTTAAAAAAAATTCAGAAAGTAGTAGTTAATATATTGGATACAACATATCTATTTTAAGTATAAATATTTCAGTTAAAAAAATGCATATAAAAATAATAAAAAGAGACCTGGGCTAGTTTGTGGGCCAAAGGCATTGGCCTTAGTGTCCTAGCCCTCTACGCGGCCCTAATTTGACCTAACATCCTCCTGTTATTAATGTGCTCTTGCATTGCCCCTTTCACAATACTTGTGATCCACTACAAGAAAAGAAGCCTTAGTCCCTCGCAAAAATTGGGATTAGCGACGGAATTTGCGAGGGAATAGGGGCTGTCGTATTTTTGAGAATTACCGACGGAATTTTAGACATTAGCGAGGGAATTTCCGTCGCTAATGGCAAAAGTAAAAATATTTGCGAGGGAATGTCAGTTCTGTCGCTAATTTTTTTACTTTTCAGATGATGGGACTCAGTTGCAGGGGTTGGTAAGTGCAGGGGAATTAGCGAGGGACAGTTCCCTCGCTAATTCCCTCGCTAAATTTAACTTTTCAGATGATGGGACAGTTCCCTTGCTAATTCCCTCGCAATTTTTTTTTCTTTTTTTTCCTTAAATCCGTTTACACTCTTCTTTCTCACTCACTCACTCACTCTTCACCCTTCCTCTTCCCTTCCTCTTCACCCTTCCTCTTCCCTTCCTCGTCCTCTACTCTCCACCACCACACAACCACCACCACCACCATCATCACCACCTCCTCTCACACTCTCCTCTCTCTTCACTCTTCCAATACCACCACCACCACATACCTCCTACCACTCTCACACACTCTCTCTTACTCTTCACCACCACCACCCCACCACCACCACTCTCACTCCTCTCTCTCTCTCTCTCTCTCTCTCTCTCTCTTTCTCTCTCTCTCTCTCTCTCTCTCTCTCCCTTACTCTTCTCTTTCTCTCTCTACTCTCCACCACCACCACCACCATCACCACCTCTTCTCACACTCTCCTCTCTCTTCACTCTCCCAACACCACCACCACCACATACCTCCTACCACTCTCACACACTCTCTCTTACTCTTCACCACCACCACTCTCACTCCTCTCTCTCTCTCTCTCTCTCTCTCTCTCTCTCTCTCTCTCTCTCTCTCTCTCTCTTTCTCCCTTACTCTTCTCTTTCTCTCTCTACTCTAAACCATCCATCACCACCACCACCACGCCACCACCACCACCACCACACCACCACCACGCCACCACCACCACCACCACCACACATCACCACAAAATTAATAATATAATATAATATTCGTTAATTAATAATAAATATATAAAAAAACAAGCCATTCAGCACTGGACACGTGTCATTTTTTTTGAAAAACTGCAGTCATTAGTGAGGGAATTTTCCCTCGCTAATTCTTGCGCATTTACCAACCCCTGCAACTGAGTCCCATCACTTGAAAAGTTGCAGTCATTAGCGAGGGAAAATTCCCTCGCTAATTAGCGAGAGATTAAAATTCCCTCGCTAATCCCAGTAGCGAGGAGGGAATTAGCGAGGGAACCAGTCTGTCGCTAATTTCCTCGCAAATGACCATTAGCGACGGATTTATGTCATTTTGCGAGGGAAATGTCCGTCGCTAATGACCAGTTTTTTTGTAGTGATCCTGCGACGCTTCTCAAACCCTACGAAGGTCTCTCTCTCTCCCTTTCCTCTCTCATTGTTTCCCCTCTTCCTTTCCCCCATTACTTACAATTTGAAAAGAGTTGCAAAATTATCCATCATCAATTCATATATATAGTTGTATTATTAATTCGATTAAGATGATTTGGTAGGGAGGGCACAACTTTATTCTACTCACACATGTATTATGAATACAACTAATCCCATATTAACTTTGATCTAATTGATTGTATATATTTTTTGCGGTATTTTATTCCCCCTATTTAATGTTGCGTCGTTTTTCTCATGTAGATTCATGAGCAAGATCCCAACATTTGATTCCTGGCATATCATTAGTGTGATTTCTTTGATTAAACAGTAACATACTCTATTTTTAAAGAAGGTAGTATATTTGAAATTTACGTATTCAATCACAATAGCGCGATGGCTAGCACACCAAAAGCGCTGACACACACATAGGAGGATTAGACACAAACTCACTAGTAATTTGCATTTGCTTTGTTCGTTCTACACTTTCATTCGTATTGTCACGTATCACGTATGACCATTTTACATCTTACAAAAATGTCCAATACATTCGAAATTAGAGTAAATGCCACACCACATAGATAAAGACATAATTTTAAGAGTTTTACATTATATGTGGCAATACTAAAGCCACTCAAACATATATCATAGTATTACAAAACAACGAAACATAATAACACAAAACAAAGCCAGCTAAATAACTAACTTAACGAGACTCAAAAGACTAACACACTGACTAAACAAAACCTGTTCTCTCAATGAGACATCTGACTTCTCCATCATATTGCACCGGCATCCTCGGTGCCTTCAATGTCCATCTTGGAAGGAAGAGTATCTCCTTTTGTTACAAGTGGCTCATTGACTGGATCCAAGCAATACAAAGAAAAATAGAAAAGAAAAACAGGTAGGACTAAGATACATGTATAAGTCAAAATAAATGGGGAGATAAGGTAAAGCTTAATTTAAATATGTCACAAACACGTCAAATCAAAGTATTCCTTATCTTTTATCCTTTATTAATATCTTATTTTTCAGACTCTATCTATGAGAATATGTCATTACTATATGCTGTATCTGGCCATATCTTGATGCCACTAACACCCCTACTATACTTCGCAGATGCCACTCGACTGTCATAATGGACACCGAGTGTTATAAGTCATTCTTTGCCTAAAATTGATCAGAGTAATCTAAACCTAACATTACCCCATCCGGCCAATAAATATCGATATGTCCTACTAAGGACTAGGCCCCGTACTTGACCTTATGTGTCTTATACCACACGACTGTGGACTTACAATACATATGCAATCTATATGATTCTGTTTGATCACATCTTAACTCGCATGCCTTACTCATTTTTTTGATCAGTACCTTGTACTATCTCTTGCACTACAATTAAGTTTTCATTCCAGTTTATATCTTTTTAACTCTTAGTTCACTTTCCACACCTAAGTTTATTATGCAATCTTAACTTGGTTTATTAATCATACTTTCTTACCATTGTTCTATTATGCGGTAAAATCATGTTTCTCAACAAAACAATATCAATAAGAAATTTCAGCAATTCTACAAATAATCACAAATAGCACAAAAGCATTTAAACAATCAAAGCAAACCAAAAGCAACACAAGCAGCCTCTCGTCTTTGCATCTTTCTTCTCCTTCTTCCTTCGCTTCCTCTCGTCTGCAACCTCTCCTCTCTGCACCTTTGTTCTCCTTCTTCCTTCAAAGATGGGTGATTTTGGGTCCTTTTTTGACCTGAAATCACCCCTCCACATCGTTTCCTTTCTATTTCTTTACCAAAATAAGTGGTTAACACATAGATCTGTTTTTATTTTATGTTTTTTCTTTGAATTCGTTGTCCGAGTGAGGCGTTGGTTTGGTTTCGTCATCTTCGTGTGACGCTGTTTGCTTTCCCGTCTTGTACGGTGTTTGATTTCCCGTCCTGTTGCGGTGATCATTTTGGGCGTCAACGTTGCAGATCCGGAGCATGAGTGCTGTTGCAGATGTCCTGTTTGTGAAAATGCTTCAACAGGATTCTGGCTACTGGAACATTCTGTTCTGTGCATTAGGTAAGTTTGGAGTTTGGTTTTTCATCAATCTCATCTTCTTCTACGGCGGGCAAGCGTCTAACATGCTTATGGTTGAATTAGACCAATCTGAGACCTGTTATAGTCGATTTGAGCTGGCATCAGTCAAAATTATGTTCCAAAGCAGGATAGATTCAAAGACTGTGGTCTCCTCAACTCATTTTGTGTGGTATATGTTGGCTTTGTTGTTAGGATTAGATGTTTGGCTTGATGTAATTTTACTTTGGCCTAAATTTCTATGTAATGTCCCAACTCATCTGCTTATGTTTCTGAATACTTGTAATGTTGTTATTATCTATTGAATGAAATTTTTCCACCGTAAAAAAAACACAAGCAAATCAATAAACAAAATCACAATATAGAACTACCCTATATGTTAACCGGTCATCGGCGACCTAAACTTCACTCAACCTTACTCCAAAGAGTTAGTTGACTCTTTAACGTCAACACGTACTAACCCAAAGCTTTGTCCTACGAACAACGGTATGATCGACTAGACTTGGTTTGATAGTTTAGGTGTTTTTGAGGTAATAAAGCTTTAAAATAAAAATGGTGCAAAGGATGGGTATATATGGCCGAAGGTTTTCAAGAAAAGGAAACAAGTGAGCTTTGTGTTATGAATGATGGAGAACCAAGGATAAAAAAAAGAAAGAAAAAGAGAAAAGTGAAAAAAAAAAGAGAGAAAAGAAAAAAAAAAGAAAAAAAAATCAAAATCAAATCAAATCAAACCATATAGAAAAAAATAACAAGCTCAGTTTTTTCTGTTGGAAAGTCTTTGTTGAAGTTGGTAAGCGTAGGAAATGTTCAAAAGTGAAAATGGCATCTCTCAATTTCAATCAAGAAAGCCTAGATTCCAAAACTTATCATTCCTTACCCAAGCCCCATTGCAACATTTAATAAGTCCTCATGATGTGATGTGATTGAGTGTATTACCCTGCAAATACTTGTGTGAGAGAGAAACACTTGTGTGAGAGCGAGAGAGAGAAACAGTAATAGGTGAGGAACTTGAGTGAAATTGAGCACAATTGATGATTGTATGATGTGTTGCTTGAGATTCTAATTTGGGAAGTTTGAATTGCTGATTTTAGGATACAAGAATGCATGCTAGGTCACTAATTGACAACTGTGAAAATCTAATTGATTTCGAGCTTGGTATGATTTTGGACATTGGAGTCACATCTAGTAATCTTTCTCCAACCCTTGTTTTGCGTTGAGTTTGCTTGAGGACAAGCAAATATTTAAGTTTGGGGTTGTGATAAATCCATATCACATGTTTGTTTCGAATGTTAAAAACTGTGAATTTGTAAATCTAGTTTTTGTGTAGTGGTTATGCCGGTTTTTCTTTGTTTTTATGTGCACAGGAACTAGATCGAGTTGTAGAACAAAGTGTGAAGGCAAGGGGTGAAGTTTGGAGCGATTTAAGAAAGGGAATAGTGCAGTAAAAAGGGCTATTTGATCTGTTAAAATGAATGACTATAGACCCGCATGGTTCTATGAGCGGGCAATCCACGTGGTTCTTTGAGCGAAAGCGATCCACCTGGTTCTATGAGCGAAAGTGAACAGTGTCTGCTGCGCCGGACTCTATAAATAGCGCGTTTTCATTCTGCAGAACACACTTTTAGACGGCTGGAAACCCTAGAATTCGAAAATACTCTCTCCATTCATCCTCTAATGAAGATTCAAGGCTTGGGAACAAGATTTGGAGCTTCAAATGAGTTCATCTTCTTCATTTTGCTCTGTTTTCCCCTTTTACTATGTCTAGCTAAACCTCTTTGGGTTAGAGATGAATGAGTATTGGTGAATCACTATTGTAACTGATTTTGTTTGTTTTTAATGTCATATTCTCTCCTACTATGTGTGTTTAATCTCTGTTTTTAATGCTTTTCTTGATTTGATCAACCACTGAATGATATATGGTTCATTTATGGAATGGAAATTTTATACTTGAATGCTTGAGATTGAATACCTTCAACTCTTAGCTTAGGAATAACCTTTTAGTTGTTGTATCTTGCAAGCCCTTGATTCTAATGCTTGTTGTCATCTATAATCACCTAAGGAATTAGGGTTTTTAGGTGTGAACAGAGGATTAGTTGCCTAAGGAATTAGGGACGAATTAATGTTGTGGGTTTGATAACAAAGTGAAAGAGGGGATTATTGTCTCTATTAAATCAGTTTGCAATAGTGTGAATCCAATGAAAAAATAATTCAGAATCATAACTCACATGAACCACATCAAATAAAATAATTCATGTGAGTTATGATTCTGTTAGCATTTTAAAATAAAATAAAATATTAAATAAAAGTAATAAAAAATGTGAGTTAGCATGCCACGTGGACGCCACATCAATTAAAATGTCCACGTGGCATGTGTTACCAAGTGGCTTCAGTCTCAAGAGGGGGGTGAATTGAGATTTAAAACTTTTCAGATCTTTCGAAAATGTTTTTCCCCTTTTCAATGACTTAGATCAATTTTTCGCGCAGGTTAAGTGGAAGCGAAGGAATTAGAATATAAAGCAGTAAAACGGTATAACAGTAAGGCAGGAAAGCAGTAAAGCACGCAGAGATTTATCCTGGTTCGGTCACCTCCTAGTGACCTACGTCCAGTCCTCACACCCTTGTGAGATTTTCCACTAACCAAAACAACAAGGCTTACAGGTGCCTTGGAAAACCTTTACAGACTTAGGCACTCTCCTCCTAGGATACCCCACCTATGGAGAGCCCTCAAATCTAATATAACAATAACAAGAGATACCCCACCCCTGTTACAATCAGCTGCCCCAGAAAGATACCCCACTTCCTAGTACAAACAGCTACCCTAGAGAGATACCCCACTCCCTAGTACAAATCACAAACAATTAAATAATAAGCAATTGTAAAGACAGAAATAACTCTAATGAAGGCAGATATTACAACTTGAAGAACGCAACCCCAACTAACTCTTAGCAACAGATCAGCTCAGACGGACCAACGATGCGTGACGAGCAAAAGTAAAAGCGTGAAGAGTTTTTCTCAAAAGTTCTCTGATTCGTGAAATGGGTTGCTGTGAAAATGAACGTAATGCAGTGCCTATTTATAGGCTATGAAAAAATCAAGTTTACGTTAAAAATAGTGTAGGAATCGATTCTTTGTTGAAAGCATTTGATCTAGGAATCGATTCATTTAAGTGAGGAATCGATTTTGATTTGTTTGAAAAATAGGGACAATCGATTCTTGAGAACCATGGAGGGCTAGGAATCGATTCTATACTTAGTGAAAATTTGTATGAATCGATTCTCAGCTTGCCTGAGACATGTAGGAATCGATTCTCAGTTAAGTGCAAAAGAGTGGGAATCGATTCTTCCTTTAAAAATGTTTGGCTCAGAAATTGATTTATGTACTGAAAATACAAGATAAAATCTATTTGTATGTTTTAAAGATGATAGGTATGTTTACGTACGTATGCATGCATCTTTGAAAAACTTGTGACTGTGTGAGACTTTGATATACGAGCTGACCTTTGAAAGAGCTTACACTTTTTCCTAAGACACACCCAAACCCTAAGGATTACCTTTATATTTAAGGACTACCCTTAAACTTGAATCTTCAATCCTTGAGCTTGATTGTCTTGGATTGTGACTTTGATGTTTAGTCACTTTTATTAACTTTGACCATCAACTTTGGCTTAGGCCTTTTTACTATTATCAACTTTAACTTTTGTCTTTTTCATCATCAAAACCTCTTAACCACTTCATCATCAAAACTTAGCCTGCAATACAAGATATCTACAACATGTACAGTCATGATTCTGTTAGCCCAATCAGCAACATTTAACGTCAGAGACTAATAATGAAAACAGTAAAATAAGATAGGGACCAAAACACCTATTTCGTTAATGTAGGGACTAAACTTAGAATGACCCAATTTTGTAGGGACCAAAAACATATTTTACCCTAAATAAAAAAGCCACGTAGATAAAAAAATTCCACGTGTAATAGCCACGTCACATTTCCGTTGCCTAATCAGATGGATTTAACGACATGGACTATTAATGAAAACGGGAAAAAAAATCTAGGGACCAAAACGCCTATTTCATTAATGTAGGGACTAAACTTAGAAGGAGCCGATTTTGTAGGGACTAAAAACATATTTTACCCAAAAGTTAAAGTAATACTTATATTCTCACTTCTTATACTATGCAGACTGTAAGTAGCTTCGGCTTGCTATTTATACTTTTTCTGTGTTCCAAATTGAACTCATGTTTGATCTATTACTTATTTGTTAAATCTGATGTTCTTAAAGAATCTAATATTGTTGCTAGCTGCTACTTATTTGATATGATCAGTTCATTTGATGCATCTCTTATGCTTTTAGGAGGATATAATACACTACAAGAATTACTTGAATTACTGGCGGATATTTTCCGCCGGAAACGGACAAAATCCGTAGGTAATGTCACAGTACCGACGGAAAATATCCGCCGGAAATCCGCCGGAAAAACGCCCGTAGGTAATATTTTCCGGCGGAAATTCCGCCGGAAATTACCGATGGAAAAAACCGCCGGAACACGTCAAAAACCGCCGGAAACAGATTTCAACAATTTATTATTTTTTATTCAAAACCGCCGGTAACTAATAAATTCCGCCGGAAATAATATTAATTTTTTATTCGTTTTTTTAAAAAACCGCCAGTAAATAATAAATTCCGCCGGTAAATAATATTAATTTTTTATTAAAAAACGCCGGTAAATAAGATAATCCGCCGGAAACATTTTCTGAATTGTTTTTAAAAATAATACAAATTATAATATTAAATAAATATTTAAAACCGAAAAATATTAAATAAATATTTAAACAATAATATTAAATAAATACTGAAAAAAAAATTTCAAAATCAATATTTTTTTTTTAAAAAACACTGAAAATTAAATATTTAAATTATTAAATAAAAGACAATAATACAAATTATAATTATATTAGCTAACGAGAATAGTTCAGATAATTAAAAGCGTTATACAAATCCGACAAAGTACAAATTAAAGCGATAATCGTAGAATTCCGACAAAGTACAAATTAAAGTACATATTTAAATCTACTGTGCGCCATGATCATAGTAGTCTCCTCTGGTCGGGTCTGTGCACCAATTATTAAACTCATTGTCATTGAGATCAATATTCGTGTCTAGTAGAGGCTGCTGTTCGGATTGCTGCTGTGGTTGCGGTTGGAAAGGAGGCTGCGGGGACTGCTGCCTTGCCTGCTGCTGAAAAGGAGCCTGTGAGGACTGCTGCTGTGGTTGCTGTTGTGGCGGCTGCTGCTGCTGGAGAGGAAGCTGATGAGACTGCTGCTGCTGGAAAGGATGAAGCTGCTGAGACTGATGTTGTTGGAAAGGAAGCTGCTGAGACTGCTGCTGCTGGAAAGGAAGCTGTTGAGACTGCTGCTGCTGGAAAGGAAGCTGCTGAGACTGCTGCTGGTAGGGAGGCGGGAAGAGACCATACTGCTGAAAAGCACCGCTGTAACCCTGTTGCTGCAACTGGTATTGTGGATGCAACGGGGGTTGAGTCATATCGAAAAAACACTTCCAGCGGTCCTCATTTATCCTAGACTGCTCGCGCATTTGTTCCATTATCAGTCGCTGCTCCTGCATCTCCCGTTCATGACGCTCTCTCTGCTCATTACTTAGTCGTTGTTGCTCGCTCAACATATTCTCCACTTCACTTAATTTATGCGTCAGTTGCTGAACATTTTGTAAGTCCGCAGCAGTAGGCATAAAAGAACGGCCAGTACTACCAGAAGATGATGATTGACCCCGACCTGGAATAATACTTCTTGCTTTTTCAAAAATCGATGGGCCTATACTACCAGTTCCTGCCAAACGACCACTTCTTTGTGGACCAACTGATTTCTTCCAAGCATCAAGAGCATGTTGTTGTTCCTCGAAGGGATCACAAGTACTGTCGCTGCTCTGCTGACTCTCCCGATATTGGGCCATTTCACCCTCGAAGTTTTCCTAAAAAATAAAAATCAACAAATGAATAAGTATTAATATAACAAAAAAAGAAATCAATATATAATTAATAGGCTCTAATAATTGTAAGAGTAGTTACATGAACCCTCCTGGACCATTCATCAACAAAATCCCCTGTACTCTCTCGGACATGAAGATGACGGTGCAACTCAGGCAACCCAATGGGAGGTCCATGCATTGTCTCCTACATAGTTATTAATAAAATACATGCATATTAATATAATGATAATACTAATTATAATATATGATCATGAAATATTGACTATCACATAGACTAAATATAAAATAATAATTAATTAAATTTACCAATCGTCTATGAGTTTGAGCAGCATTGACAGAACCAGATGTGTGTATGCAGCTTCCTCTCTCCGAAGCACGATTCTTCTTTGCTTTTTCACATTTATCTTTGAATTCTTGAGTATTCCATTTCTCTTTCAGCCCGCGCCAATTAATCAGATTCTCCAATAAAAGGAGGCTTCTTATCAAGATCCCGTGCACCCCGAAGTAACTCAGAAAGACGGTGAGAAGCTCTTTTATGGAAGATTTTCTCAACCTCTTTCTCTATCTCGGGTTCCCAGGCCATTTTTTCCTAATAAATTATAAATAACTTGTTAATAAAAAATAAATTAACCAATTAAATAAACTTGCTAAAAAAATTATAAAAAGTAAAACAACTTACTCTGAATCTATCAAACATCATCTTTTTTAAATCTTTGTCCTTTTTAATCTCCATCCAAGACAACCAAGGTTTGTTGTAATTCTCCTTGATCACATCTGTTATTGAGGTAGATGCACCCTTCGAAGGATAAAACCTATACATTATGATAAATATATATTAATATATTTATTAGAAAAACAACTAATTATCATTAATAAAATTTATTCTTACGCTTTTCCAATAATGGTCAATACAATACGACCGTCATTTGCTATCTCTAGTGCCTCCTCTGGAATATTATTCAGACGCCCGACCTCATCTTCTACATTTGCAGGGTCATGTTCGATCTCATCATTATCATGATCGTTTTGTGCATCTATGACTCCCACGAACTCATGCACCTGTGATGGTCCTGAGCCATCTATAAAGGAAGAAGGTGGGGGTGCAAATCTGTCACTAGCAACTACACGAACTATGCGACGTCGTCGCCCGTGTACTGCTGTAGAAATCCTCTTCCCTTTATCAGGAACAGTCGGTGGTATGGGTGGGTCAGATCCTGATCCCGACATGACTGTATCTATAGATTATTAAATATGGAAATAAACAATTTATAATTTTATAGACAAACGTACCGTACATTGATCTAACTAAAAGCAAATTAACAACATCTTATTAATTAAGTCAAACTAATTAATATATAACATAACATTACATAACAAATTGATCAAATTATAAGAAATTAATTGACATCCCATTCTCCCTCGAAATCATCATCATCGTCTGAGTGAACTCCTGATACACCGACATGGTCTATTGCATCTTCATCTGCATCTTCTTCTTCATCAACTTCATCACCAGTGTTTGGCTCATCACATAATCGAGTTAAGGGTTCAACTTCGATCACTTCATTTACATTGGACGACATTTCATCTATCTGATATGGCACATCTTCCATTGTCTCATCATTTGTCTCAATCCGACCTCTTGGTTTGGTTTTAATTGTGACACACCAACCACGCCTATCCGTCCGTGTTGATGGATAAGGGACATAATAGACTTGTCTCACATTTTGTGCAATCACAAACGGATCATACAGTCGATATCTACCATTCATTTTAATGTCTGCTGTATTTGACTTTGGATTCAATTGTGTTCCTCGAGCTGACGGATCAAACCAATTACAATAAAAAACCACTACCTTTTGACTGTAGTCTAGATGGGGGTAAGCAAGTTCATATATGTGTTCAATCACACCATAGAAGTCGTCTTCACCTCTCCCAGTGACACCCTTCATGCAAACTCCACTATTAACTGTTTCTTTACCATGTGTCCATTCCCTAGTGTGAAATTTGTATCCATTGACAATGTATGTGTGCCACTCTTTAACACATCTTCGAGGACCCTCAGAAAAGTTCCTCAGGTGTTGGTTCGTAGGAGTTGGTGGGAGGAGATAAACACGTTAACCAGTTTGGAAAATGCGCATGAATATGAGCAGAAGAGTCTTCTTCACTTACTTGCAAATATGATAAGAATTCCCTGATAATTAAAATCGATAAGAATTTGTTACACATGTATTGTGTATTAATTAATTAAAAATGCAAGGCTTAAAAATACTTACTCAATGAATGGTTGGACTTCAGTACAATTTATCAAGACATGAACATGGACTGAGTTTAACTCCTCATCTGTTAGCCAGTGAATAGACTCCTTCCCAGATTGACGACCAGGCAAACAAAAGACGGATAAAGCTAGCTGATGTCTTGGACATTCAAGTTCCATTTCATTCCGACTACTTGTAGGAGCAAATTCATTCTTGAAATAATAGGAACAAAAATGGGTTGTTTCACGGTGTAAGTAAGAGGAACATATTGATCCTTCAACTCTAGCCTTATTTTTCACCGATCTCTTCGAATCACCCATGAACCTAAATTTAAAGAAGATAGTCTTAATTAATCATACATATATATATATATATATATATATATATATATATAATCTATATATATATATATACCACTTAACATATATAATTACCTTTCAAACGGATACATCCATCTGTATTGGACAGGTCCACCAAGTTTAGCTTCATATGCCAGATGTACTGGAAGATGCTCCATAGAATCAAAGAAACCAGGCGGAAATATTCTCTCCAACTTGCATAAGATAAGTGGGATATCTTGTTCCATTTTTGTAAGATCATCCACCCTTAGCGTTGCGGAACACAAATTCTTAAAGTATTGACTTGTTTCAATGAGCGGATTCAAAACATGTTTTGGCAATGAACTAAATGCAATAGGAAGTAAGCACTCCGTGAATACATGACAATCATGACTCTTCATCCCATGCATTCTCCCATTATCCACATCGACACATCTTGCTAAATTGGAAGAATAACCGTCAGGCATTTTCAATTCTTTTATCCACCGATAAACAGATTTTGCTTGTTCGATAGACAAAGAATAATTGGCTTTAGGTTTCAATGTCCTACCGTTAGGTTGCTCAATCAACAACAAATCCTTTCGCCGGCAGTAATGATCTACATCCTTCCTAGCCTTCTCGTTGTCTTTCGTTTTCCCTTTCACGTTCATGACAGTGTTAAATATGTTGTCAAAAAAATTCTTTTCTATATGCATGACATCGAGATTGTGTCTCAGAAGATTATCTTTCCAATAAGGAAGTTCCCAGAAGATACTTTTCTTCGTCCAATTGTGCCATTGTCCATAACCATCTGGACGTGAAACAACACCCGCTACGACTTCCACAGGAGGGATATCCCCAACACTGTTCCAAACTTCTTCTGGTGTCAACCTACGAGGAGGTTCAGCTGTTTCAACATTCCCTTTTATGAATGCATATTTTGACTTTCTAAATGGGTGATCTTTAGGTAAGAACCTACGGTGCGAGTCAAACCATGAAGCTTTTCCTCCGTATTTAAGAGTAAAAGATTTTGTGTCTACCATGCAAATTGGACACGCCATCTTACCATGTGTCCCCCATCCAGACAACATTCCATAGGCAGGGAAGTCATTAATGGTCCACATCAAAGCTGCCCTCATCATGAAGTTTTGTTTACGTGCTGCATCATAAGTTAAAACACCATTCCACAATCTTTTTAGGTCGTCAATCAAAGGTTGCAAATATATGTCAATACCAGCTGTTGGATTACTTGGACCTGGAATAATAGCAGCTAAAAACATGTACGGTTTAGACATACACATCTCAGGAGGAAGGTTGTATGGGGTAACAATAACTGGCCAACAAGAATATGGTGTTGCTGATGCTTGGATATATGGTGTGAAACCATCAGAACACAAACCAAGCCGAACATTGCGTGGATCATTTGCAAAATCTGGATGAACACGATCAAAATGCTTCCAAGCTTCACCATCAGATGGGTGACGTAATTCACCAGAATTGCTTCTATTTTCATAGTGCCAGGTCATTTTACCCGCAGTTTCCTTTGAAGTGAACATCCTTTTCAACCTTGATACAATAGGCAAATAAAACATTGCTTTTCTTGGAACTTTGCTGCCTCTGCTTGTCCCTACCCTACTGACACGATAGCGTGGCTCTCCACACAACTTGCATTCCGACAACTCTCCATCATTTATGCCAAACTCGTTGTTATAATAAAGCATGCAACCAGAGACACAACAATCAATTCTTATAGAATTTAAGCCAAGTTTCGATACAAGCCTTTTAGCATCGTAATAACTTTGCGGTAAAAGTCCTTTAATCGGGGTTGCATCCAACATCATTTTAGTCATATATTCCGTGCACAGTTCAGCAACATTAAATTGAGACTTAAGACCCAACAACCGAACACACATTGATAATTTAGAGTCTTGAGATCCCTCAAATAGTGGTTTATTTGTCTCACTCAAATAGGTATAAAACCTTTGAGCTTCCTCGTTTGGGACTTCTTCAGGATCGTATTCCGGTTCCTCAAAATCCAAATTTACTCCGACATCATCAGATATCATTCCCTGAACAACGTCAAATGGTTGGTATCTCGTAGACGATTGATGGCTACTTGATGTGGGAGCTTGTACTTCAATTGAAACATTAACTGCATGAACATTATTAACCGCCGGAGCAGGTACCCCAGGTGCTACTTCGCTGTGACGACTCCATATCCAATAATTTGGCCTAAACCCATTATTGTACAAATCAAGTTTCACTTCTTCTTCATTTTTTATAAATTAAAACGAAATCTACAGTTCGAGCACGAACATCGAATTCCGCCTTGTCGCCCAAATTCTTCTCGACTCTTAGCAAAAAAAACAAACTCTTCAACTCCCAGTACAAAACGTCGCTTTAAACCAGCTCTTCCAGGAAACATTCGATCGTACATCCAACTACGATCCATTTTTTGGGAATCTATGTACTACTACAATATATATGTAAAACATATATTAATAACCAACATATTTTTTTATATCTAATTACAAATTTTTTTTATAATGTGATATATTTTTTATCTTGTAAATATATCTATTAGATATTTTTTTATCTTGTAAATATAATGTGATATATTTTTTATCTTGTAAATATATCTATTAGATTATTTTTATCTTGTAAATATAATGTGATATATTTTTTTATAACCAACATATTTTTTTATATATATTAGATATTTTTTTATATCTAATAACAAATATTCTAATGTTTTTACTAAATAATTAACTATAAATATTAAATAATTCTAATTAAAAAAAGTTAAAACATAAACATGATACTTAAATAACTAATATTTTTTGACAAACATAAGTTACACCTTATAAAATTAATTTTTTATAAACATGTTTTACTAAATAAACGTAATTTTTTTAATCATTTACTATCTATATGTAAAAAATAAATACATATTTAATTTCATATACATTTTTTTACTAAATAATTACTTATAACTTTTTAATTAACAAACCTATAACTTTCTAATTAACAAACATAAACAACATATTTTTTATATCTAATACAAAATATTTTTTTTATAATGTGATATATATTTTTATCTTGTATAATATATATAATGCACCATATATATGTAAAAAATATATATCTTAGTACAATATATGTAAACGTAATTTTTTTAATCATTCACTATATAAATATATATCTTAGTACAATATATATGTAAAAAATAAATATTATTTTTAACATGTTTTATTAAATAAACATAATTTTTTTAACATGTTTTACTATCTAAACATATATTTCATTACAATATCTATTTATTAACATGTTTAACTAAATAAACGTAATTTTTTACTATCCAAACATATATATTATTAACATGTCACTACAATATCGAATAAAAACAGCTTAATAACTAACCAGAATTGAAGATGAGTCTCTGATTGATTCAAATTATATTTTCAGTGTGTGTCCAACCAAAGTCCCTCGAACAAAAATGTCTTCAAGCTCCTCCAACCGAATCCTAAACAAATAAAGTTAGTAATGTTAAATTAAGTACATATATGATATTAATATAAAATAAAACTTATAACTAATATTTGTTTAAAAACATACCGTGAAAAATTTGCAAACACGTCAAAATGAGCTAAAATTTGGAATGAAACAATAGAATATGAGAGCTAATAAGTGTATGAAATAGAATAGGTGAATGGGGATTAAGAATTTTGGAATGGGTAAGATGAAGGAATGGGGAGAATGAAAGATGAGTGAATGAAATGAAAAATTCGGAATAGATGAAGATGAGTGAATGAAAACAAAAAATTCGGAATAGGGGAAGATGAATGAATGGAAAAGATGAAAGATAAGTGAATGGAGTTGAAGAAATTTGGAATGGGGAAGATGAAGGAGTGGGGAAGATGAATGAATTGGAAATGAAGATATATGATAGTCGTATGTCTATTTATATATTCAGAATGACCAACGGCTATTTCCAAAAACCGCCGGTAAAAGCCATTTCCGGCGGATTTTACCAACGGCCATTTTCAAAAACCAGCAACGGATAACCATTACCGGCGGAATTAGCCATTTCCGGCGGATTTTACAAACGGCTACAGGTTCCGGCGGTTTTATTCAAATTTCGAATTTCCCTCTTTTCCACAAAACCGCCGGTAAATGCACATTTCCGGCGGTTTATTTGGTCCATAAGTTGCGGCGGATTTTCATCAATATTTCCGGCGGAAATTTTAATTATTCGAATTTCCACTCCTCCCAAAAACCGCCGGTAATGACACAGTTCCGGCGGTTTATTTGGTCAATTATTTCCGGCGGTTATCTCAACCGTTCCGGCGGATATTTTAAATTTTGAATTTCCCCCCTCTCCAAAAAACCGCCGGTAATATGCATTACCGTCGGTTTCAATTTTCGTTTTTCTGAAACAATTTTGCGACGCAATATTACGCCGGAAATGCTTCATTTTCCGCCGGAAATCTTTCGTGGGAAAAATGTCGCCACTAACTGCTTAAAATCCGCCGGAACGGTACTGGCGGATTAATTCCGCCGGAAAGAAACCGCCAGTAAATCAAGTAATTCTTGTAGTGATATCTATCAACCACAATTGGTTCAAAGCCTATAACCTCTCTTGGGTGGTAATTTGAGCAATTGATCTAGTACATATTTGAGAATCGAGCTCAAAGAACAATATATATATATATATATATATATATAATTGAGCTAAGTTTATCTCATGACTTTTCATGCTATGACAGTGGAATTTACTTCTAAGGGACTACAATGAGGCCAAGGAATACATAGAAGACATCAAGGACATATGTGATGATTTTCAAGGTCTCTGCCAGCGCAATCTTGCTGCTAACATAGGTGTTGCACATGTGCTGGCTGATTGCATTTTCCTTCCATGTATCGTGAAATTTTATATGCTATTGGCGAAAACTAATGTGGATATCTTCAGTTAACATTCTAACTCAGTGATAACATAACCAATGGTCCTCTTATATTTGATTCATTCATTATTAAAAGATTTTCTGATGATAACATAACCAATGGTCCTCTTATATTTGATTCATTTCCGATGATAACATAACCAACTAAGATTTTCTGGAACCCTCTGTGGTTATTTTTGCAGGCTATAACCTCCTTAGGAACCAAGAAAGGTGAGCTTTTTGTTGCTGATGTTAACACCCAGTTGAAGAACAATAACATCACCACTAATGTCAAAGTGGACACAAATTCTAATGTAAGTTCACCATTCTTTTTTTTGATTTACTTGTCTTGCTATAATTTATAAACCTTCTGATATTACAACTACTAGATACATCTTTTAAACCTTCTGATATAATTTTTGTAATGAGGTGGTCCTCAAAGTGTTTGAATAGCATCAAACTATTTTGAATCTCAGTTAGAAGATCACAATTAAAAAACCTAGTTGATACCCTTTTCAAAATTTTCATTTCTCAGGTGGCCCCAGTTTACTATTCCCACTTTCAAAGTTACAACATCTAACTGTCTGCAGAAGTTTACTATTCCCACTTTCAAAGTTACAACATCTAACTGTCTGCAGAAGATCCAGACTGGAGAACAAATCTCACTAGTAAGGTTTGCCTTCCCAGCATCAACTTAAGAAGTTTGACTCTTTATTGCCACTCACCATGCTAAAAAAGCCTTCATTTTGAATGCTTATATTGCTCCAAATTTTAGAAGAAAGGATGAAGCCTCCATGGCCACTGTCTACGAGGGAGGCTATAGTGCATTATTATCTGTTTGAGTACTTTCAAGATGATTTGATAATTGTTCTTTTGAAAACGGTAGTTACCTGGATCCTTTTTTCTTTGTTTCCTTTTCTAAAGAAAGCTAGTTCTGAACTAGAAAGAATCTAAACTTCAAGAAATTTGTGTTATATTTGCTTTCAGGTCCACGATTCGAAAAGCTCTAATGGGACCATTGATGGTCTTAACAATGATGAAATTCTTGAGGAAAAGGATGCTGTGAGAATTGATGTGGTGGGTGGCCTTGTTTTGCAAAAGGTGACATCAGAAAGAAGTTACTTCCGGTGAGTTTTAAGATGTGCAACTTCATTGATATTCAGTATTCTAGTCTTGGCTTTGTTAATGTTTCTATGAAATGTTATATGTACTTGTCTCTATAGTTTCAATTGTTAACTTGTCTTATGTTTTCATTGCAGGCAACTTCATGATTTCTTACTTGATTGTTCATACTGAAAGAAAAATGTAATTCATTTGGCTTTAGTTTATAGACTAATTGTATGGCTTGACTTCCAACATCAGTAAAGTTGCATTTAAAGCTCTACCAAATCCTCAACTACTTTTCTTTCCTTCTTTATTACTATCATTTGATGAATGAGCTATTTTTATGAGAAGTGCTTATGAAGAATAAGAGGACAATATATCCTCCTTAAACCAACCAAGAAAAAGGAAAACATTCAAACATATGGATTCTGAAATTATGTGTTAACTGATGTAGTAGGATATTTTTTTTTTTGGCTTCATGAACTTACAGTCAATTTTATATGCAATGCTAGTTTGAAGGTCGATTTCGGCTTTTTCACCATCTTCTTGCTCATATGTTTTTCCTTATAATCTATATGCATTAGCCAACCCTTGATATTGTTATAGGTTGTGGCTTCTAAGATGAACAATGACAAAGAATTCAGCAAGGCATTGGGAGATCCATTGTATGTTAGAATTCGTGAATCTCTATAGAACATAAATGGATCAAATGTTAAGGATGAGGAAGTGCTTAAGCATGTTGCAAGTATTCCTGCTGAAGAACTTGGTGAAAGTAAGCAAGATGGGGCAAAAGTATGGTGTATTGCAGTTTTGTGTAAAATATTAAGCCAAAAGTAGCCACACTTCTGTCTTACATTCTGTTTACTCATTTGATAACTAACACATTACTATTAACACAATTTAGTACATGTTTGGTAATATATTGAGCAGGATCACTGTGATAATGTTCATAATCTATATATATATATATATATGTTGGATTAATTTTATCCCGTATTCTTTTACCACTCGTGTAATATATGTAATATGAAAATATTCTTTGCTGCTTCATCTATCTCTAAAATGAGTTATCTGCTTCATCTTTTACCAGCCGTGTAATTTAACTTTTTTTTTTAAATTTGCGACGGATTTGCGACGGCTTTGCGACGAAAAGTTGTCAGAGATTGCGACGGACTTGCGACGCTTTGCGACGAGCTGTTTTGCCACGACTCTTCGTCCGGTCGCAACTTCCGTCGCAAATTCACATTTGCCACGGAAAAAGGTCCATTTGCGACGGAAATTGCCGTCGCAAATGAGCGATTTTCTTGTAGTGATTTCCTTAAAAAAATCTTGAGAGTACGTAGTAGTTTATATATTAGATACAATATATCTATTTTAAGTATAAATATTTCAGCTTTGTTAAAAAAAAGTATAAATATTTCAGTTAAAAAAACTCACATAAAAAGAATAAAAAGGGGACTGGGCTAGGTTGTGGGCCTAAGGAGTTGGTCTTAGTGGCTTAGCTCTTTACACGGCCTTGAGTTGACCTAACATCATCTCGTTATAAATGCATGCTAGCATCGCCATTTTCACAATACTTGTCATCGTGCGGCGCTTCTCAAACCCTAATACGAAGGTCTCTCTCTCCCCTTTCTCTCTCACTCGTTCTCCTCATCCCTTCCTACATTACTTACAATTTGAAAAAGAGTTTAAAATTATCCATCATCAATTCGTATATATATTTGTCTTACTAATTTGATTATGATGACTTGGTAGGGCAGACACAACTTTATTCTACTCACACAGGTACTATGAATACAACGGATCCCATATTAACCTTGATCTTTCATTGATTGTATTTATTTTTTGCAGTCTTTTATTCCTCCTGTTTAATGTTGTGTTGTTTTCTCTCCACTAGATTCATGAGCAAGACCCCAAAACTTGATTCTTGGAATATAATTATTGGTTTGATCAAACGAGAACAATCTATATTGTCTTATATCTCTATACCTTCACGTTATGTTCAGCTCTACTGTTCGTTTTGTCAAAGTCCAACACAGATTTCTGGCGACTGTGATTTCCTTGATTTAATATTCTCTATTTTGAAAGAAGGTATTATATTTATATATTCATATTTACTATTATAATTTGCTAGGATTTGCTTCCTTTTATTTGATGGATGTTGTCTATTCTTTATTTGAATTTGTACATTTAACCCTACTAACATGGTCTAAAGAATCAACTCGTGATGTTTTTTATATATTTTTTTAATGATACATAAATTTTTGTCCCGTAAGCTTTGAGCTATTTTGTTATTTTTACAAAAAGAGACTATAGAGTTCTTATTGGTATGTTCATTAAGCCATTTCCCGAGCATGGATTGAAAAACTTTGGTAATTTTATTTTGATTCCAAAACTCTATGTGATTTATCATCAACACAGGCCACACCCAAGGAAAGTTTGGGCCTAGAGGTTGCCTCATATGCATTTGATAGATATCAAAAGTGAGGGTAGATGACAAAAATAATGGGTTATTTAAGGGTTGAGATGTGGAGTAAATTCAATGACAAGATGTCAACTCTTTTTTTTTCATGTAGGGATATCAATAGTGTAACTTTTTTTCTCATGGTGTAAAAACATTATAAACATAATATTTGTATCTATGGGCATAACCAATTAAATGCTCGATTTAAGTTGAATCATCAAAACTAAAGGCGTCAAAATTTATTCTAAAGTAATTCTTACATTAACATAAACTTTTAAGGCTAAATATATATTTTGGCCCTTTATCTTTGGGGTTGTGGTCACTTTGGCCCTTTATCTTTTTTTTTTTTCTCATTTTAGACCCTCATGTTTTTTGTGTGTGTCATTTTGGCCCTTGCCGTTATGTTTATGTTTTTTTAGGCAAATTTTTAAGGACGAAAATGAAATCAATTAAAAACATAAGGGCCCAAAATGAAATCAATTAAAAACATAAGGGACTAAAATGAAATCAATTAAAAACATAAGGGACCAAATTGATAATGGCAGGGGCCAAAATGACACACACAAAAAACATGAGGGTCTAAAATGAGAAAAAAAAAAGATAAAGGGCCAAAGTGACCACAACCCCAAAGATAAAGGGTCAAAATATATATTTAGCCAACTTTTAAAGGGCTCTATATAAATACAAGAGTTATTCTTAGGAAAAACATTTACTTTTAATTGAACAATTATCTGCAAATAATAGTTTATAACAACTGAAAATATTTATCAATACATAATGCTCAATTTGTCTGGTGGGAATGTTTTTTTTTTCATTTGTGGCAACCAACAAAGATTAAGTTTTTTTTTGGATGGCAAACATATATTATAAAAATAAAGTGGTACAAGGGGTACCCGAAACCATACAAAAGAGTCGGATTAAGAAAAAACAAAACCGAAACAAAGAAGCACAAACGTAACAAATGGGGGAAAACTACTTAGAAATACACAAAAAAACCTCTGCCCACCACTCGTAATAAAGGCAGGGAGCTACTCCACTTCTCGCTAGAAACCATCTCCATGACATAACCTTAATCCGCTCCAGAACTCGGATACCATTAGCTGGTGTACCTGCAAAGATAAGGTTGTTCTGCTCCTCCCAGAGAACCCAGATCGCTGCTTACTCTTGGCTCCACAATAAAACGAACAAAACAGAAGGAAAAGCTGAGAGAGGTCTCGAGGTACAACCCAAACCCACCCCACCCAACAAAGATTAAGTGAATGTTATAGCTTCTATTTAAAAGGGAAACTATTAGTGATGTTTGTGAAAAATAATTTGCTTCCAGTATCATTTTTCTTCCAAAATATTATTTAGTGGCATTTTTCTTCCTAGAGACTAGTGACAGTGTATACATATACATCTCAGTATTATAAGCTACTTTTGGTTTTCTAAAATAAACTTTATTTATCTTTGCAGGATGATTTTAATAAAATTGCTTTCATTATTAGTGATAATTTGAACAACATGCTTTTTTACAACCTCCTCTACAACGACATCAAGCAAGTCAAATAAGAATTCAGAGATCTTGTACAGATAACAAAAAAATGGCTACCACAAGGAATGTTCAACAAATTTTACATTGTGTCTCTCCGGAACTTCTGAATAGCCAATGTGATTCCTTTTTATGATTCTCCATCCATTGGCTACTAAGTGCTTCGTCATCAGGATATTCGACACTGCAAATCTTAAACTTGATCACATTTTCGCCATCACCGCAACCGTTAATCGTGGAAGGAAGGTGAGATGGTCCTTCCATGAGTAAGGTTCTGTCTATGTCACCATTAAATTCCCACACGAATTCCAATTGAACTTCTCTGGGTACAAAGTTTCTTTTTGAGAAATCGCTTTTGATTAATTAGCTTGTAAAAAAGAACACAAGCATTATGCAGATGCACATTTTGCTTCAATGAGCAACATTCCCTTAGAAATTCAATGAACACTTGTTGTGCAAGATTTTAGAATCTGCATGCTCAACAACAACTTCATTCCAATTATCTCTACAAGGTAAATCTGTGGCCACAGGTACAAGAGTCTTTAGAGTATCAAAGACATCAATGGACTTCAAAAACTTTGTAGCAGTTGGAGAGTTAACCAAAAATATATTAATATATAGATATTTTCTTCAGAACGATCCATGCATCTACCAAAATAGAACAATCATGTTTCATTTAGTGTCTGGATGTAGTCATAATGTGCTGGTTTGCCATGATATTACGTCAGAAAACTCAACAACAATGGGCTTGGTTCTTTTTTGATTTGTAGATATAAAAGGTATTGGGTTTCGAAACCACTATGGGGTTAGTGATAAGTGCATAGGTTTCCACACCATTGAGAGTAAAATGTAAGCCAAGGATGGAACGAAATATATGCAGATGTAAGGTTGATATATAAGAATGCATGGGAGATATAAACATTTGAAGGAAGAGGCACAACTAGACATTCAACACGCTGAGGGATAGGTTGTCATCATGGCGGAGTAGGCAATTGTCCATGGGTGGAAGAACTACATTAATCAATTCGGTTCTTGCAAGTCTTCCTCTATACTTTTTCTCATTCTACAAGGCACCTAAAAAAGTGCTAAAAGAAATTGTGAAGATTCAACGTAATTTCTTATGGGGTAGTCGTGGAGATTCTCAGAAGATGGATTGGATCAGGTGGAGTAGAGTTTGTTTGCCAAAGGAAAGAGGAAGATTAGGAATTAGGAATATGGAATTATTCAATATATATATCTTTGCTAGGGAAATGGAAATGGAGGCTACTCAATGATAAAGATTGCGTTTGGTATGAATTAGTGAATAGATTGTATGTTACAGAGGGGTTATTCAACAAGTCTCAACATTCAACTTGGTGGAAGGATTTGGAAAAACTTGATGAATGTTTTTGGAGTTAGCGAAGAATTGGTTCAGTGAATCTGTCAAGATGAAACTTGGATCAGGTACGGTGCTACACTTTTGGAGCGATAGGTATTGCAACAAAGAGGAATCATGAATTTCCAGCCCAGCCCCTGCTGTGTTTTTTGCTTCAGGTTTGGTGAAGATTCAACTCAATTGTCATTAAACTTTGAAAATTGGTGTAATAACCCCACTGTTTGTATGACACTAATGGAATGATTGTAAATGGATTGAGGTACCCTTGTACCTCCTTAATAAATGGTTGAGCTCCGCCCTGGGGAGCACTCGAAATGCGCCTAGAAGCATCCCAACGGCTGAGATTGATCTGCCTGATCCAACGGCTGGCCCGCAGCGCCTCTTTTCCTATAAATACGGGTCAACCCCCTTTGACAGGTACACTTTTTCCCTTCATCTCATACCTCGCTTTGACTTCTGCTCTGATCCCTACCTTGGGTGTCAGAGTGTCTTTAGAGGTACAACCCTACTTCGGCCTCCGCTCTCGACCTTACCAGAATACAGACTACCTGACCTCAAGCTTGGTCCACTTGGAATCCCTAAGGTACGGTTCAGTTGGTAACCACAGTGCGAATCCCGACGGTATCCCACCTCACATTCTATTTTCTCTAAATCCATGGCGCCGCTTGGAAGATCGACAACCCCGCCAGACCCCGCGTACGCGGAGTGTAGTTGAGGTTCCTTCTTAGCCACCGCTCACCACAAGAAGTTACTTATGATTGTTGTTGTTGTTGGATTTTAGTAGTTGTAAGCCTTGCCTGGTTGCAATGCCTATTATGATTAAACTTGTTGGATTTTCCGCTGTGAGGTTGTATTTTAATTTACAATGACGTTTTGTAAGTATTATAAGGTTGTTTTCGAAAAGCGAGTAATTTGGCGCGTGATGTTTAACGAAGTAAGTGTGACATCCCTTGTGGTGTATTTAAAATTTGAAAACTCTGATTTTACGCAAATAAATTAATGGATAGAAAAGGGGTGTTACATTAGTGGTATCAGAGCAATGGTTGGTCCGTCCGGCCAAGTCGTAGAGTCGTTGTGTCGGTTAACGACCAACTGTTGTCTGTTAGTCTTGACCATTGGTTTGTGTTGCAGTGATGTTCCTGCAGGTAGAGGTAAACGGAAGCTGCTAATGGTAAGTGAACTAGTGGGGGAGATGCCCCTACTGGTATTGTGTACTGTTGTTATTGAAACTACTATTGATGTTGCCGTTTGATTATTGCTACTTGCTGTGTCGCTGAAAATTGATTACTGTGCTATTTTATCGTGCTAATTAGGTGCCGTTGTTGTTTTAATTTAAACCAAGTTGCTGCTACTGTTTAATCATTGTTGCTGAAATTACTGTGCTGTTGCGGTTTAATTGCTGTTGGTTGCAAAAAGCTATTTCCGAAAATTGTTGCTGTTTTTAAAAACTGTTTTCGAGAATTGTTGCTGTTTCTGAAAACCGTTTTATTTGAGTAATACATTCCTTGTGCTATGTAGTTTTGTGATCTGAAAAGTAAAATGATTTCTGAAATTGTTTTTGAAATGTCTAATGGACGATTTTACGGTTGGATACTAAAATTAGAAATAAAATCTATTTTTAATGAATGAACGTGGGTGTTGATGTGGTGGAGATCAAAGGAAATAAAATTATTTTTGACTTAGGATTTTAAATGAAGAAGTATGGAGGTGAAGTTTTGGTTGGATTGGAAAATGATTTTTCTAGTTGGTTTTATTTGAAAAAGAGTAATGATTTGTTGTTGTGTCGATTTTAAAAACCTTGTCAAAAAAAAGATTTGATGACGATTTTGAAACTAGTATTGGGTTTCTTTGGGAGCAAAAATGTATTAGTATGTATGAAACCTTGTGTGCTCTATGATGTTTAATTTGGGTAAGAAAGTTGGCGTGCTCTATGTATTGTTTGAATTATATGGAATATGTATTGCTTGTAATTTACATAGCGAGTGTGTTGAAGTGATTGATGTATTTTAATTGGTTGGTATATGATTATTGGGAAGTTTAAACTATGCTTGATGGCTGAATTTTTGGCTGCTTGGATGCTTAATCTGTTGCTAAGCTCACTGTGTAGGCACTTTCTGAGTAGGTTTGACGTTCGGCTAAACTGGGACTGTTTTACTGGTTGATAAATCGTATGAATTACAATTTTAGAAACTAGACTGAATGCTTGTCATTTTGGCTTTGGTTTGGTCGCATTTGGGGTAGTATAGCTCCAGTTATAGGCTTCACGAGTTAAAGTAAAATTCTGAGAACAGTCTGGACATAGGGTCAGTATTTTGATTGTGGTGCCTTCAAATGAACTCCTTTTCGAATGGATCCAATTTCTTTGAAAACTAGACAAAATGTTTTACTGTTTAGGCTGAAGTTTCGTGTTATTTGGGTTTGTTTTGGGCAATGTAGAAGAGTCACAACTTTGGACACAGTCGCTGCCCCATTTTCTGGACCAACTGCCTTGTTTGCGAAAACTGTGCTATTCGACTCATCATTTTGAAATTCTAAAAATATAGCCAGAAACTAGACTTCATAAGTATTCCGTAGATGGGTTGTTTGCTAAATTCCGATGTCGTTTGATAGGGTAAATAAATTGTTGAAATTTATGTGTGAGTGCTGGAATTTCCTTGCGTTGCTTAGTTTGTACTGTTACTGTAACGGAAAAACTGTTTTTGCAATATCTTTTGAACCAGGAGTCCGATTTGAGTAAACTAAAATGTTTCGGAAAGCTTATTCAGAGGCCTAACTGAATATTCTAATTTCAAGGCAAAAATTGACTGTTTCTGGTGTCGTTGATTTTTAGGCGTGTCGGTCGAATTAAGTTGTTATTGTGTTGTCGGTGGCTTAGTGCCCCAAGTCGTTGTTGTAGTGTCGGCGCCTTGGTGCCCGAATTTGTTGATGTGTTATTGATTATAGGATTGTTGGTACCGGAGTCTTGTCTCCAAGTTGTTGTCATGGGAGGGTTGGTCCCGGAGTTGTCTCCGCATTGTTGCTTTGTTGTTGCTTGTGGTTGCCTCGTTAATAATGTTGATGTTTAGGTGTTGTCTTGGGTACCGCCGAATGGCCCAAGTTATATTGTTGTTGATTTGTTGTTGTGGGCCGATGGCCATTATTGATTAGTACGCCGCTACTATGCCCCATGCGTTGTTGTTGTTGATGATGTTGCCTTGCTGTTGGTTTGTCGTTGTTGATGTCGCCTGAGTGGCAATTTTAGTCGTTGATGTCGCCTGAGTGGCAAAGTTGTTTGTTGATGTTGTTGTCGTGTTGCTAAATTATGAGGCTTGTTGTACGACTGTTATGCACCCTGTGAGTTTCGTCGTGATACTGTGATGATTGATGTATTTTGTTATCCTTAAGGGTAGATGAGTGAGGTAGAATGCGAGCTAGTTTATCAGAGTAGCGCAGCGGAGTCTTAGCATGTCGTATTGGGAAGGAACTTTAATGGAGCTTGTGGGGTGATCACGAGGTACCAACGTGATTACGCTCAAATCCCTATCGGAGATCCTTAGGGAGAGGATGTGTCTGGTTGTTATTTCTCAAAGCTACCAGGCTGAATAAGTAGGAGGGACGGCCGCCCAATCACTTACCGCCGGTAATCAGAGAAATGGTGATCAGCATGGTAGATAGAACTAGTTGCCTAGATAGCTTAGTCGTGGGTGGGAGAGTGTTAGCCTTGGCGGGTAAAAATTTCGAGGACGAAATTCCTTTAAGTGTGGGAGAGTTGTAACATCCCAAAAATAATAGAATAAATTATTTTAATTAATT
This sequence comes from Astragalus membranaceus, assembly GCA_039519185.1. NCBI lineage: Eukaryota > Viridiplantae > Streptophyta > Magnoliopsida > Fabales > Fabaceae > Astragalus > Astragalus membranaceus. The sequence continues at coordinate 33,007,071 of CM076853.1, read as the reverse complement.
AAAAGAGATTTTGGTGGTAGAGTAATAATATAATTATTAATTATTATTTGTTGAAGTAGTTATAAGGTGTTTTAAATAAAATAAGGAGTGGTATTGTATTAGGAGAGGTGCTGCAAATTAGTTGGGCTTAAGCTGCGGGAAAGCCCGCAATCCAAGCCCAACAACCTAGGCGCATATTTAAGCTGAGATTTTAGGGTTTTAGCTCATTTGTGCAAGGGAAAGAAATTAGCGAAATGGAGAGAGGGTGAGAAGAGAGGAACGACGCTCATGAGAGAGAGGAGAAAGAGGAGAAGTGCGCAAATCCCAAGGAGAAAAGGGAGAGGGGTCGTGTTGCAGTGATTCTTTGGAGCTTACGTATAAGGAGATGTCGTGTTCGTCATAACCTAAGGTAAGGGTGGGTCTCATCTTCTCTATAATAGGGTTTTATGATGGGGATTATGTAGGGGCTAGGCTCTATGTATGCCTTTTTTTATGTATTCTTAGTGATTATTGATGAACTCTAGGCATATGAAGACTTGTTGTTGAAAAATCATGTTGTGCGTGCCAAGTGTTTGGGTAATCGTTGATGATATTGTGAATTATGATGATTGGGGATGATTATGACAATTTGATGTTCGTATTGTTGAATTGAGCCTTGATGATGGAATTTGGTGTTTAATATGTTGATGTGATCATATATGTGATTTTTGATGAATTTGGGCGTGTTGTTGTTTTAGGCGCCCTACTGCTGGGCGCCAAGTGCAACTGTGTTGCGTTTTGTGTCTGGGTGTGTGTCTGTGTTTGGCGCCCTGGTACTGGGCGCCGTGTCTAAGTTGCGCCAGTTCCTGTTGCCTGCGCCAGTTTTTCCGTGTTGCCTGCTAGGTGCCCTGTGCCTGGGCGCCACTTTCAGGATGTTGCTCGTTTTTCATTAAAACTGTTTTCGTGATAACTTTTGACTCGGGTGTCTGTTTTAAACGTTTCAAAAAGTGTTGTGAAGCCCATTTCGTTGTCTATCTGTGTGTCCTATTTTAAAAGCGAAAATTTATTATTTTTTGATGGTTCTGGGCGCCCAAGTGGCTGCCCCGATGGTCGTTGTTGTTGCGTTGCAAAACTGTTTTCGGTGTCTAAAACCTTTTTGGTGTCAATGATGATGTTCTAAATAACGTTTCTGCCCTTAATGGCCAACCTTAATGATAATGATGTGTAAATGACGATGATGCCCTTAGTGGCTAGTTTATAGATGATAGTGCCCTTAGTGGCCAATGTTTGATTGACGATGATGCCCTCAGTGGCTAGTACCTTGATAAGTTGATGATTTTGACGGTAATGCCCTTAGTGGCTATGCTTGTGATTGACGATGGATGTTATATTGATGATGATGATTCTGAATGATGATGATGCCATAACGGCTAATAGCGACGATGAATATAAGCGACGATGAATAATAAGCGACGATGAATATAAGTGACGATGAATATAAGCGACGATGAATAAAGCGACGTTGTTATGTGTAATTATGAATTAAAATAAGTGACGATGAGGCCCAAAGGGCTAAGTGACGTTGTTATGTGTACTCATGAATTGACAGGTGCTGTGCCTCTTAGTAGGCAAACTGGTAAGTGACGGGTCACATAGTTGACCGTGTTTGTGTGTGTTTGTGCGTGGTGCATGTCATAGTGTCTCATCCATCCCATGTGCATAAACCCAGTGACGTTTGAGGCCCAAAAGGCTAAGTGACGATGAGGCCCAAAAGGCTAAGCGACGTTTGTGAAAGGTACCTCATGCATATGCCCGCGAGTGGGTTGCACTTCATATACTTACATGACATTGTGATGAGCTTTTGTAGTGATTGAATTGATGTTTGTGATGTGGTTTATATAGCTGGCATTGCGATGATTTGTTGTGGTGATTAATATTGATGACTGACTTGATGTGCCGTGATGTGGTTGATATAGTGTCATAACTCTAGCATAGTGCTTATCATAAGCTTTATTATATTGTTAGATGAACTCACCCCTTCTGTTTAAATGTTACCTCTATGCGGTAACGTGCAGGTGATCTCGAGTGAAGGCTTAGGTATCTTCACTAGCTGAGTCGGGTCGTCTGCTCTGATTAAGTAACACTAGGGGGAATGACGTTGTTTAAGTTACTTATGATTGTTGTTGTTGTTGGATTTTAGTAGTTGTAAGCCTTGCCTGGTTGCAATGCCTATTATGATTAAACTTGTTGGATTTTCCGCTGTGAGGTTGTATTTTAATTTACAATGACGTTTTGTAAGTATTATAAGGCTGTTTTCGAAAAGCGAGTAATTTGGCGCGTGATGTTTAACGAAGTAAGTGTGACATCCCTTGTGGTGTATTTAAAATTTGAAAACTCTGATTTTACGCAAATAAATTAATGGATAGAAAAGGGGTGTTACAGTGAAACTGAGGTATTGAGGGAGAAGTTGAAAAAGAAAAATGGAGGAGTCGAAAATGAGTTAAGTGAAAAAAGTGAGGGAGCTGTGAAGTCTAGCCAAAAAGAGATTGAACGGGAGGATCACATAGTTTGGAGGGAAGCTCAAAATTCCCAATGTTGGGAAGGTGTGAAAATCCAACAAGAAATAACCCAACAAATCATTTGCCCTATTAATCTTTTGAGAAGCAAGGAAAGAAGTGAAGAGCTTGATCGATATTTAGATTCTTTCTATGCCTTGTTCGTCACCCTTCACCTTGAGAGGGTATGGAAGCATCTGCAATTACACTTCAAGTTCATGATGTTCTTGCCCTATAAACGAAAGAAGAAGGATGATGTGTTCTTTGTGTCATATATTCCACCTTGATAGTGGAATTGCAGACGTCAAGCTTAGGATGATAAACAAGCGCTTCATGGGAGGCAACCCATAGTAGAGGTAGTCGTTTTTGAATTTTGGTTGTACTACTGTTATGACTTTTACATTGATTATGATGTACCACAACTTTGAACTCATTTTCTGTTGGTGGTTGTTTAGCTATAACATGTTTTGCAGCTACCATGTGATTACTTCCAAATCAGATTTTATCATTAGGTGGTGTCAGTGGTCGAGACAATAGTTGAGGAAGATCTAGATCATCTGTGGGCAGGCTGTCGAGAGTTTCATCTCTTCCATCCCAGCCGTGAGGTTTGAGCCCAAACACTTTATCATTGTTTGTGTGTACATTCCTTGCTTGCATTATTCTGCAGAACTTGAACTTGTGCTTAACTATCTTGCATGTGATTTACATACACACTGAGGCAAAAATTTTGGAAACCCTGAGCCTTTCAAGCCACCTAATAAGTATCTATCCTTGTTAGCCCCTCTGAGCCTAATTGTTATTTTTATATTTTTTCTGCAAAATTTGTTTCTTAACTTGGAGTTAGGTAAACAAAAGTGTGAAAGTGGGAAAAATTCTAAGTTTGAGGTTGCTTATGGAATAGCAACAATTTAAGTTTGGGGTGGTATACAAGAGAAAGGAACATCATAAATAAAAAGAAAAAGAAAAATAAAAAGAAAAAGAAAAAAAAATATATATATTTCAAAAAGAAAAAAAAATAATAAAGAAATAAATGATTTTCCTTCTCTTGTGGAATGTTTATGGGAAATGGGTAAGTAAGTGTGATTGTTGAACTTGACATAGAGAGAGGTAGGCCTAACTCCAAGTTGTAACCTACTTATCCAAATGCTATCCACCCTTACCTAAGCCCCGTTACAACCTTTAAGTCCTCAAATAGTGTGTGTGCATATCATGTGTATTGACTGTATAGAACTTGTTGAAGCCTATGAAACGATGGTGCAGGTATTGTGAATTGAGTGACTACCTAAGACACCTCAAAAGAGAGAAACACTAGTGAGATGTGTGAAAAAGAGAGGACTTGAGACTGCTTGCCTGCCTATGATCTTGTGTTTTCCAATTCAATTGCTTGTCACTATATTATGTTGGATGATATTTTCTGATGTGCTGAAAGATCTGTTGGTGTGTGAAATATGTGAAAGCTGAATAACAAATTGCCACAGCCTGAATTGAGTGAATTTCTTGAGGACAAGCAATGATCTAAGTTTGGGGTTGTGTTGACTCATCATCACATGTAAATTATTGTGCAGTTTATAGCCAAAATGTCTGTCAGTTAAGTCTTATTTCAGTCAAATTGCCAAGGGATTTGGCATAGTTTCAGTTTTATGTAATAAGTTGTGTGTTGTAACAAATTGCATTGGAAGACCTTCAATTTGATGTGGCGTCTACTAGCAAACCAGACACTTGCCTAGTGACGAAACGGAGAAAAGAAGGAAGGAAAAGGATCGGACAGCCTTCGCACCAGCGGCCAAGAACGATCGCGCCACAACCGTGCAATTCTGCAGGAGGTCGCGACGCGACCAGCCACCATCGCTACGCGATGCGTGGCCGAAGCCAAGATTAAAAACTCAGTTTTGTGCGTTTTTCTGGGGACTTCGTCTTGGGAGCAGTCCTAGGGTTTGGAGCAGCAGCTGGGGGCGAATTTGGAGGCTTTCCTACACCTTGGGAACAAGGGTTTGAAGGTTCTAATGGATTCCTACTTATGTAATCTTCTCCTACTCTTGATTTTTACTCCTAAGATGTTGTCTATCTAGTTTCTTTTGATTAGGGAGAGATGATTCTCCCCAAACCCATCTATTGAACACTTTGCTATGGTTAATTCAGTTATTTGTTTGATTTATCATATGTCTAGACCTCTATGTTTAATGCTTTATTACTACATATGATAGTTTTAATGATTTAGGGTTTGTGATCACCATAGGGATATGGGTTTGCATACTTGATATGGGGTTTTAGATCACTTATTTGAGGAGCATAGGAATATGAAATTAAGTTTGTGAATTCTCTAGTTCTAGGGTTTAAGGCTTTACCTATTGGCATGAATCACCTAAGGAATTAGGGTATCTCAATTAGGTAAAAGGGGTTTTGAGGCAAGAGATTGTCCTTAACCTACTTTAGTGAATTGAATCTGATATCTTGGATAAATAATTTGAAATTAACTGAAGGTTCATATGATAGGTGAGGGGAGAGGATTCGATCCCTAATCGCTTTTGTTGCTTTATTAAACAACCGTTTTATTTTGCGTTACTAAATTCCAAAATTACTCCAATTTTCCCATCTAAGAATTTATAAATTTGCATTTGTTAACAACGCGCAATCCCTGTGGATACGACCGGTACTTACTGTTTTCTCTATTACTTGCAACGTTTCAGTACACTTGCTGAAATCTTAACAGTCACCGCCCAGATACGACAATCATCACAAGTCAAGATTTCCCAGGCAACGCGACCGTCGAAATCATGATTCCGAGGACATGTCACCTAATCAGGGAACCGAGTACTCTTGATTGGGGCCATTTGTTCGAGAGATTGATGAATATCCGATTCCACTCTCTTTGGAAAAACCCTCGGTATCGAATATTTACGATGGAATTGGGGACCCGGATAACCACCTGGATTACTTTGAACTCATGATACAATACAGAGGAGCCAGAGAACCAGTAAAGTGCAAGACTTTTCCACTAACCCTCGAGAAATCGGCTCTAGCCTGGTTCAGGGAATTGAAGCCTAATTCTATATCCACGTGGAGGCAGTTAACTCAGCTTTTCTTAGCTCGATTTACCGTGTCCCGAATAGAACCTAAGTCTGAAGAAGTGCTTAGGGTGGTAAGGCAAGGAGAGAAGGAGACAGAGGCTCAGATTCCCTTCGAATATTTTACCGGAACTCGGCCCGGATTGAACTCATTTGGTGGGTTCCAACTTCGTTAATCGAGCCACGTTGGCTGTGACTCCTAAAAGAAGGTGGAGTCCCATGATCAGAAGTAGAGAAAGGGCGCGGGTGGACCGTCCCGTGAATTCTGACCAAGAAGGTTTAATGAACACACCAAGTTGAACACCTCTCGAGCCCAGAACCTCTTCGAGTGCGCCAAAGTCTAATCCTGTAATTTGTAATATATTTCAATGAAATTAATTCCCTTTTTATTTTGACCAAATAAAATTAATTTTCTGAAAAAAAAACACTATAAGTAGTAGTCAATATATTGGATACAACATATCTATTTTATGTATAAATATTTTAGTTAAAAAAAACACATAAAAAAAATAAAAAGGGGCATGGGCTAGGTTGTGGGCCTAATGCAGTGGCCTTAGTGGCCTAGCCCTCTACACGGCCCTGATTTGACCTAACAACATCTCGTTATAAATGTGTGCTTGTATAGTCACTTTCACAATACTTTGATCCTACGGCGCTTCTCAAACCCTACGAAGATCTCTTTTTCCAATTCCTCTCTCATTGTTTCTCCTCTTCCTTTCCCGCATTACTTACAAATTCAAAAGTGTTGCAAAATTATCCATCATCAATTCATATATAGTTATACTATTAATCTGATTAAGATGATCAATTCATATACTCACACAGGTACTATGAATACAACTAATCTCATATTAACCTTGATTTGATTGATTGTATATATTTTTTGCGGTCTATTATTCCTCCGGCTTAATGTTGCGTGGTTTTTTCTCATGTAGATTCATGACAAGGCCCCAACACTTGGAATATCATTATCGGTTTGATCAAACGTGAATCATCTATATCGTCTTATGTCTCTATTCCTTGTCGTTATGTTCTACTCTACTGTTCGTTTTGACAGAGTCCAACATAGATCTCTGACGACTGTGATTTCCTTGATTAAACGTTACACCAAGATTCTCCATTTTTAAAGAAGGTAGTATGTTTTAAATTTATATATTCATATTTACCACTATAATTTTCTATGCTTTACTTCCTTTTACTTAACAAATTAATTACTTTTATTTGATGGATGTTGTCTATTTTTTATTTGAAATTATACATTTAACCCTACTAACATTGTCTAGAAAATCTACTGATGATGTTTTATATATTTTTTTTAACGATACATAAATTTTATCATGTAGACGTTGGTCTAATTTGTTATTATTATTACAAAACAAATGATTTATAGGAATATAGAATTCGTATTGGTATATTCATTTAACCATTTCCTGAGCATGGACTGAAAAATTTTTGCTAATTTTATTTTGATTTCAAAACTCTATGTGTTGTGATTCATTCTTCAAAAATGTTTGTATTGATCCTGTGGGTACTCTAACTGATGCAGCACACATGCATGAGGTTGTAAGTGGAGAGAACTCATTTGAAGTTTCCATTGTACCCTCTAGCTTCATGATCTCGAGGGATGATCTATCTGATGTTGAAACACCTGGTACACAAAAAGGGTCATTGTTAACAATGACTCTCCAAATATTGTCTGGTTCTTTGTCATGTCATCATTAGAAGATCATGACTTGGAAATTATGAAGTCTATCATCTCTTCATGGGAATGAAAGAAAATATCAAGAATGCTCGTAATTGTTCAGATGAGAACTGATTAATCTTTGTTGGTTCACTTTTGTAATTGACCAATGTCCAAAGACAAGAGCATCCATATTTTCTTTGAACAAAACTTTTGCAGAAGATTTATCTTATTTATTACAAACTTTGTATGATTGTTTGTTTTTAATCAATGATTATTTGAGATTTAAGAAAACAGGAGTTATTCTTATAAAAATATTTACATTTAATTGAACAACAGATGAAAATATTTCTCTATACATAATGCTCAATTTGTCTGGTGGAAATGCTATATTTTGATTCATTTGTGGTAACCAACAAGGATTAAATGAATTTTATAGCTTCTAATAGGAAACCTATTAGTGAGGTTTGTGAAAAATAATTTGTTTCCTGTATAATTTTTTTTTGTATTAATCAACAATAATAGGCTTGTTTCCTTTTGGATTTATAGATATAGAAGCTCATAGGTTTCAACACCATTCAAAGTAAAATGTAGAAAATTTAGAATCAGTCATTTAAATGTAGAAAATACTACTATGAAGTTGGTTGTTTGAAAAACCAACCCTGAATGTACTTCCACAACATGCTTTTCTAGTCTAAAAACTACATTTAGCCCCGACTCTAAAGTCTAAATGTTATTTTTCAAAACTTATTTAATCGGTTGTTTGAAATGTGTTTTTATTTTTATGAAAATAGCCACGGTGTTTTTATAAATAATGACATATTATGACATTTCCACAACTATGCTATAATGAAGGGAGGGACGTCAAACTATATGCAAGATGGGTGAGGGGAAGATCATTGAAACCATCCAAAAACAATTATGATATTTTTCAAAAGATAGTCACAAGAAAATGTGAGACCAGAACTAAGCAGTTGGAAGTATTATTTTGTATCTATAATCGAGCTAATTATAGTGGAAAATCCTTCAAAGTTTGAAGGGATAAGACATAGCTATCAAGATTTTAGATTTAGATTTTCATAACACGTTTTTTTAAAGGCAGATGTAGAGATAGAATATATAGCCAAGTACAAGCACACAAAAAATGTACTACCTCCTAGAAATACAACCCATATGATCAACAACCCACTCATAAAAGAAACAAGATGATGAATTCCCCCTCTAGCTTGGTACCATTGCAAAGATAGGGAAAGAACTCGGTCTAAAGATCTACGAAAATCAGGTACGCCTCCAGAGAATAGTATGCCCAATGACCATCAAAACACTTATGCACCTAGATGGACCACCAACATGTATGAACTGAAGAAATAAAGACAGAATGTCCTGTTGCATGACAAAATCAAAACCCAACCAACTAACAATAGCATACCAAATCGCAGAAGCGAACCTACACCTATAGAAAAAATGGAGAGGGGACTCCTGAACACTCCCGCACATTATGCAAATAGTGGTTGCGATATCTGAAATCATACCTCTTCAAAATAGATTAGTTCAAGTAGGTACTCTATCCAAGAAGAGCTGCCAAGAGAAGGCAACGATGGAGAATAACTCTTCCAAACCATGTTTAGAACCGTGCGCACCTGATCAGAAACCTCAGAACACGAGACGACGACGGAGAGAGAACATAATAGGCAGAAGACACCGAGAACAGTCCAGAACAATCCAGAAACCAAACCCAACTATCTGTCGCCGCTGATTGGATTTAAAGCTCAAACTTATCAAAATATTTTAGATCTAAATTTTGAAAGTTATTTTATAGAAATATTGTCGTGATTCTAACAAGGTTAATGATTGTATCTCAAAACATAAATTTTTCATATATATTGTGTTTTAGAAAATATATATTTTGTAAAAACCATCATATTGAAAATGATCTCCAAAAGATTAAAATTATAAGTTTTTACATACTTAATTCAACCCCCCTTTTTTAATGTTTTCTAGTGCTTTTAATTTATATCAAAGCAAGATCACTTTGTGTGACCCTGATTGGGCTTGTGTAAAGATCTGCTCTTCCAGCACAATCTTTTGGAGCAAACATTTTCTGTTTTTCTATTTTATTTGAAATTGATTTTTGTTAATGGAAAGAAAGGATGAAAGCCTTTCTTGATTTTAAATTAATTTGGTGGGGAATTATACAAAAACGCTATGAAATACCAACAAGAAGCAATGATTACTCAAGGATGGTTCCTGAAAATTCAATGATAAACAAAAGAGATTGTTCATGTTCAGTTAGAAAACTAGATACATTCTCATGAGTTATATCTTCTGAGCACAATATGAGTCATGTGAGAAACAATCAACCGCAAAGAAAATATAGGATTCCTTAGAATATCGGTTTCACACTATTGTCCATCACATGAAGTCAAGAAAAAAGAAGTTTTGCAACAAAAATGGGTTTCTAAAGGTGGAGTTTGAGGAAGCTAAGAGTATGAAGGACAAAAGTTAGATTAAATGCTAAATGCCAATAATCCTAACTACAAATCTGAATTTCTCAAAACATAAGAGACTAAAAAGTTATTTTAGAATAGGTTCCTTGTCTCCGAACGATTAATTGACTTGTGGGGTATATCTGGGCAATGGATTGACAATCGTGATATTTCTGACCATAATCCTATTTGGCTTCTTCGCCTAGCAAAAGATTGGGGACCCAAGCCTTTCCGGGTTATTAATGCTTGTTTTCAACATTCTGATTTCTTACCTTTTGTGAAGGCGTGTTGGGATGAGTTCAATGTTAGGGGTTACAAAGCTCATGTCGTGAAGGAAAAATTCAACCTGCTTAAGGAGAAATTGAGGAGGTGGAATAAAGAGGTGTTTGGTAAGATTGATTTGGACATCGAGTCGTTGGTTTGGGACTTGAATTCGCTTGATCATGCCTTGTGTGATGGTTTGGATGGTTCGCTGATGTTAAATAGAAAGGAGGTGTCGAATTCCTTTTGGAAACAATTCAATTTAAGGAATCTATTTTGGCCCAGAAGTCTAGAGCTAGATGGATGAAGGAGGGGGATATGAACACAAGGTATTTCCATTCTCTTTTGAGGTTTCAAAGACGCCGTTGTAATGTGTTGTTATTGCGAAGTAATGGTGAGGTGATAGAGGATGTGGATGAAGTGAAGAATAATGTCAAGCAACACTTTGAGAATTGTTTTGTGGAGTCTTGTCATTTTCGACCCACTCTTGGTGGTCTTGAGTTTAGACAGCTTTCTCGGGTTGATATGGATTTCTTGATTGAACCTTTTTCGGAGGAGGAAATAAGGGAGGAGGTGTGGAGTTGGGATGGTGATAAGAGCCCCGGGCCGGATGGTTTCAATATGAGCTTCATAAAACTATGTTGGGATTTGTTGAAAAAGGATGTAATAGATTTCCTTAATGAGTTCCATGAGAAGGCGTTTCTTCCTAAGGCCATTTCCGCAACTTTCATTGCTTTGATCCCCAAAAATGATAATCCCCAAGGTTTGGGGGAGTACAGGCCGATTTAATCGATAGGGTGTTTGAATAATATTTTGGCAAAGGTATTGGAGGTTCAAAAAGGTGCTGGGCAGACAAATCTTGGATGGGGTGGTAGTGGTTAATGAGGTTGTTGATTATGCGAAGCGATCGAAGGATGAATGTTTGTTGTTTAAAGTTGACTTCGAGAAGGCGTATGATTCTATCTCGTGGGATTTCTTGTTTTATATATGTTAAACCGGTTGGGTTTTCCTCAAAAATGGATTCAATGGATGAAGTCCTGTGTGTGCAATACTACTTTGTCGGTGTTGGTTAATGTGAGTCCTACAAATGAGTTTAAAGTTCATAGAGGTTTGAGACAAGGGGATCCCCTTTCCCCCTTTTTGTTTCTAATTGTGGCAGAAGGATTGTCGGCATTGGTGGCTAAAGCGATGGAGATTGGTTCTTTTGAGGGATATGCTATCAGTGATTCTCTTCAGTTTTCCATTATGCAATTTGCGGATGACACGGTGTTGATGGGGAAACCGTTGTGGGCTATAAAGACTATTTTAAGAAGTTTTGAACTGGTTTCCGGCTTGAGGGTGAACTTTTATAAGAGCAAGATCATTGGTATTAACATTTCCGAGGAGTTTCTTGATTCCGCCTCAACTTTTCTTCATTGTAAAACCGAATCTATTCCCTTCAAGTTTTTGGGGATTCCGGTTGGGGCCAATCCGAGAAGGGCCGCCACTTGAAAACCGGTGCTTGATATGCTTAAAAAAAGGTTATCATCTTGGAAGGGGTGCCATCTTTCTATTTGAGGTTGAGTCACTCTTATTAATTCGGTTTTGAATAGTATTCCACTATATTTCTTTTCGTTTTATAAGGCTCCAAAGTCGGTTATTATGTCGATGATCAAAATCCAAAGAGACTTTTTGTGGCAAATTAATGATGGTGATAGGGACATGTATTGGGTCGCTTGGGAGAAGATTTAAAACCGAAGAGTGAAGGTGGCCTCGGTATTAAAAACTTAGAATTGTTTAATGTGGCTCTTTTGAGTAAGTGGGAAATTCACCCTTTTCGCGATTGTTTCCTTCAATGTTTGCTAGCCGCGAAGCAAACCGTGTTGTAGTCTAGGATTTTGGCGCATGGCTGGACGGTGTGTGGCGTTGGAATGAGTCGTGGTTACGGTCTCTGGCAGGTATTGATCAAACCGAGGTTAATTATATGCAGCAGATTTTGTATTCAGTGTCTCTTGTTCAAGGGAAAGCGGATAGTTGGGTGTGGATGCTTGAGTCTTCAAAAAAAATTTCTGTCCGTTTGTGCTATAATATGCTTTTACGTGAGACAGCGGGCAGTGAAGACAATGCATTACTTAAATTGTTGGAGGAAATTATGGAGATATGCCACCCCCTCGAAAGTTATTGTTTTTGGATGGCGGTTACTTAGGGACTCTTTGCCAACTCGCGGTAACTTGCACCACCGGCTTGTTATCGCATCGGATAATGACTCTTTATGTCCTTTTTGCAGGCAGACCATCGAAACGCAGATTCACCTTTTTTTAGGCTGTTCCTTTGCGACAGAAATATGGAACCGGATGTGTGGTTGGCTTAAGATTAATCATGTTGCGGCAGACAGTTTGTTCGATCATTGTCATTGGTGGGGGAAGTTGAGTAAAGGGAAGAAGGCTAGGAGAACAAAGCACTTAATTTGGTTGACTACGTGTTGGAGCATTTGGTTGGCACGAAACGCTCTTATCTTCAAGACCGAGGTGCCTATCTTGGACTCTATTCTTACTCGCATCAAGCAATTATCCTGGAGTTGGTTGGTTTATAGAGCTCATTGTAATTTCAATTTTGATGTTTCATCTCGGTGGCTTGATCCACTTCATTGCCTAAACAATATGTAATTTTTGTTGTTTGGGTTTGAGCACTCCTAGTGCTTTATCAATGAAGTATTGCTTATCTAAAAAAAAGAATAAAAAAATTAGGCTTAAATATCATTTTGGTCCCTGCAAAATCAGCGAAAATCCATTTTAGCCTCTGTAAAAATACTTTTTTTAAAAAAGGTCATTCCAAAATGTTTTTTTAGTTCATTTTGGTTCCTAATGTCATTTTAAGCTGACTTGTCAATTTTTTTACTTTTGTTTCCAGATGATGTGGCCTATTTTAATACACCTGGACTACCATGTCATTAATTCAAATATACGATCCCTATTATACCCCCACCCAACTTCAATTTAGGGAAAATTTAAATCTTGGGCACCAATTTGTTCTCCCAGAAACGCATGAAAGAATTACACGAGAGTGAGAAACCTGAACTGAAGGGTTAACAAACTAAGAATTTTTTAACTGTGTTATTGACTCTGGAATCTCCCCTGTTATCAAGTTATTGGAAAGGTTAAGAAAACGAAACTCAGAGTTTGGTTGAAAAAATAAGGAAGGAATAGAACCGTTGATTGAATTGTTGGAAAGATCAAGAATTTGTAAATGCTCAATGGAACCAAGATCAGAAGGAATAGAACATAAAAGCTAACAAACTAGTAACACGATATTGGGCTTGGGCTTGGGCTTGGGCTTGGATTCAATTAATTGTGCCTAACACGGTGGAACAAGAAACATCGTTCCATTAACATGGATTATCATCGGTGTAGTTTAGTTCTTAAGTACAAAATGAGGGTCGTTGAGAACGGTATTCTTGAAAGAAAGTAAGAGAACACTGTCTCTATTAAGACCACAACATTGATTAACGATAAGAAGAAAAATGAGTGGGAAAAGAGAAAGGGTGGTTTTTGTGTTGATGAAGTTCATAATTTTAGTTTTACAGAGTGATTCAACATTTCGAACGGGGAGAGAAGGAGATGGGAGAGAAGTAACGGGGATTTGTTGCTAGAAGACAAAATGGTGCCCTAGTTTTAATTTTTCCCCAAATTGAAGTTGGGTTGGGGGTATAATAGGGAATGCATATTTGAATTAATGACATGACAGTCCAAGTGTATTAAAATAGGCAACGTCATCTGAAAAAAATAAAAAAGTGACAAATAAGCTTAAAATGACATTAGGGATCAAAACGAATTAAAAAACAATTTGCAGGGACTTTTTAAAAAAAAAAATTTAGAGGGACTAAAATAGATTTTCGCTGATTTTGCAGGACCAAAATGATATGTAAGCCAAAAAATTATATCAATTGATTGATATTGATAATTCAAACCTAAATAATCTAAATCTCTTGTAAGCATATATTTTTATTTGTTTGTAATTTCAAATCTTAATGTTATAGGCATCACACATTAAAATATTTGACATCACACATTATCAGCATATTAAACTTTAGGCTTAATTACAGTTTTGGTCCCCCTAGTTTCACCAAGTCACGATTTTGGTCCCCCAAGTTTTAATTTGACGAATTTGATCCCCTTATTTTCCCAATTTGTAAAATCAAAGTCCCCCTATTAATTTGGTCAAAATTAAAACTGACTTTTGACTTATTATCCTACGTGGAAGTCCACGTGGCACTGTTCCTCTTCCTCTTCAACTCCCCCCCCCTCTCTGGTTCGCGACCCCCCCTTTAATCTGCCATTCTTCTTCTTCTCCCCTCCCCCCTCCGTGAACCCTAGCGCCGTTCACCATCATCACCATGAGAGAGAGCAAACTTTGTTTCCATTTGAGAGAGAGAGAGAGAGAGAGAAACCGTCGCAGAGAGAGAAAACGAAAGAGAAAGAGAACGAAAGGGAGAGAGAGCAACGGTGATGGAGACCACCGCGACTGTGTTCGCAGCAAGGGGAGGGGGTTGCGATGGTGATGGAGGAGGATCGACGGCGTTTGAGAGAGGAGGGAGAGCGGCGGTGAGCGAGAGAGAGAGAGAGTTTGCGACTGTGAGAAGAGGGAGGAGGATCGGTGATTTGGGGGTGAGATGCGAAGAGAGAGAAAACGGCGATAGGGAAAACGAGGGGGGAGATGCGAAGAGAGAGAGGTCACGGTTTGTAGAGGGAGAGGGGTCGTGGCTGTGGGGGTCACGGTGAGAGAGAAAGGAGAGAGAGAGAGAGGGTGTGGTGGCTGATGGAGGGAAAGGGAGGGAGGTGGTTGTGGGGTGGCCGTTGGTGGCTGGCGGAGGGAAAGGAAGAGGAAACAGTGAGCTGAGTGGGTAGGTGGTGGGGCGAGGGGTGAGGGAGGAAGAAAGAGGAACAGTGCACTGCCTACGTGGACTACCACGTAGGATAAGTGAGTCAAAAGTCAGTCTTAATTTTGACCAAATTAAGAGGGGGACTTTGATTTTACAAATTGGGAAAATAAGGGGATCAAATTCGTCAAATTAAAACTTGGGGGACCAAAATCGTGAGTTGGTGAAACCAGGGAGACCAAAACTGTAATTAAGCCTAAACTTTACAAAGCTAAGCCCCCACATACAGTATTTCATTGTTTTTTTTAATAATATAGGATTGTTTTTTTTTAATAATATAGGATTTTGAAAAATGTTTTGAGGAGCCCCACCAAGATCGACCAATTCTTGGGGGGTTAGAATTCAAGCAAATTTCTAACGAAGACAATTCTCTCTTGTTGATGCCGTTTACGGAAGAGGAGATCAATGGGGTTTAGTTCGGAGTGGACTCGGTGGATGAAGACTTGTGTTTTTACTAGTTCTATGTCGGTGTTGGTTAACGGTAGCCCCACTAATGATTTCCAAGTTGGTAGAGGACTCCGGCAAAGAGATCCTCTTTCCTTGTTCTTAATTATTGTTGAGGGCTTGATGGCTATGATGGCCAAAGCGGTTCATGATGCCCAAGATTGGTTCTTTCACCGAATACCATGTTCATGATGCCTTTCGTTTTTCCATTAATTCTTCAATTTTTCGATGATACCATTATGATGGGGAAAGCTACTTGGGGGAATATTTGGTGTATAAAATCGATTCTAAGGAGCCTTGAACTTGTTTCGGGGTTGAAAGTCAATTTTCACAAAAGCAAGCTCATTGGGATAAATGTTTCGAAGGATTTCTTGAATTTTGCTTCAATGTTCCTTCATTGTCGCTCGGAATCTATTCCTTTCAAGTTCTTGGATATCCCCGTGGGGGCAAATCCAAGAAGGAGCTCAACTTGGAAACCGGTGATCGATAAGCGTCGCAAAAGGCTCTCTTTGTGGCAAGGGCGTCATTTATCGATGGGTGGTCGGGTAACACTATTCAACTCTTTTTTGAATAGTATTCCCCTTTATTATCTTTCTTTTTATAAGGCGTTGAAGGTGGTGATCAAGAGCTTGATCAAAATCCAAAGAAACTTTTTGTGGGGTATAAACAAAGTTGATAGAGGCATGTACTGGATGGCATGAGATAGAATTTGCAAGCCTAAGGAGGAATGAGGTCTACATGTAAAAAATATTGAGCTATTTAATGTTGCTTTATTGGCCAAGTAGAAATGGCGTATATTGTCGGAAGAAGGTGCCCCTTGGCGGGATTTACTCTCTCATCGATATGGTGACTGTATATCTATTTTCTTTTCGGAAAATAGACCATTGAATAGAAGAGCGAATTATTCTTTGTGGTGGCTTGATCTTCGGAGTGTGGGTGAAGATAGACTTTCGGGAGGGTGGTTTAAAGCAAATTTTAGGAGAGGGCTGGGCGATGGTTAAGGCGTGAAGTTTTGGAATCACCATTGGATTGGGCAGCACCCACTGAAGATGGATTTTTCTAACATATTTGCAGGTTGCAGTGTAACGCCCAAATATTTAATTAAATTATTTAATTAAATATTTAGGTATTCATTTACTCATTTATTTATTTCAGTTGGTGCAATTATATTAGCATTTGATTAAGAGGTGTATAATTGGATATTAGGAGATGGTGTTAGTGATCGGGCTTAAGCTGGAGGAAAGCCCGTGATCCATATCCATGAGTTAGGCGCTTAGTCATATGAGGGTTAGGGTTGGGCTTGTCATTAGCGAAAACCCTAAGAGAAAAGAAAGAGGAGTCGCGAAAAGAAGAGAGGAGAGGAGAGGAGAAGAGGATTCGGCGCACATCCAAGAGAGAAGAAGAGGAGGATTTCGCGAGTTCAAGGAGAAGAAAGAAGCTGTGTTGCTGAGGTTATTGGTGGTGACTTGATCAAGAGGATTAGTGTTCTCCTACTATAAGGTAAGGGTGGGGTTCTTCCTTATAATAGGGTTTTATGATGGGGGTTATGTGGGAATAGGTCCTATGATGCCTCTTGCTTGATTTTGATGTTTGATTTGATGATAGTTGAATCATGACTATGCTGATTGAAATATTGGCTTGTTGGTGATTATTGTAACTCTAAAAAGAAAATTTGGTGTTCATTGTTGTTATCACGAATTGCATGCTAAGTGTTCGAATAATTATTGTTTGGTGTTGTGATTGACAATTCATGATAATTGACATTGGTGGGTAAGAATCGATGAACTAAATTGGTGGCTAAATCGAATTGGTGATTTAACATGGTGAAATTCTGGAATTGTTGGTCCCTAGGGCGCCATGGGCGCCATTGTCCTAGCTGCTGTCTCTGTCCTGTGCCTGGGCGCCATGGGCGCCAGGATTGTTGTTGTTGCTGGAATTCCTGAGACTGGGAGCCACGGGCGCCAGCGTTGTTGCTGTTGGTTGTGGCATGTTCCTGGTCCTAGGCGCCTTGGTCTCAATTTTGGTTGCTGAAAAATAACATTGTATTGCTGTCCCTAGGTGTTTCTTTTGGGCGTATCTTGCTGTCTCCTCCCTGGGCGCCATGGGCGCCATGTCTGATGATTCTGTCTTGGCGTAGGGGCGCCATGGGAGCTCTGTTGCGCTCTGTGTTGCTCCTGGGCGCCCTCCTGGGCGCCAATTTCTGTGATGTTGCGTTTTGTGCCACTGTGTTGCCGGCGCCAAGCCTGAGGTTGTGGTTGTTGTCTCAGGCGCCCTGTTGCTGGGCGCCAAGTATGATGTTGCTGTTCTAGTCTCAGGCGCCCTGCTCCTGGGCGCCATGCCTGCTGTGTTGCCTGTTGGGTCAGGCGCCCTGTTGCTGGGCGCCAAGTCTGTTCATGATGTTGTGGTGCTAGGCGCCTTGTCCCAAGGCGCCAGTTTCTGTGTTGCTGTCTCCTGCTAGGCGCCCTGCTCCTGGGCGCCATTTCCTGCACTGTTTGGTTTTTGCTGTCACTGTCTCACTGTCACTGTTACTGCTTTTGTTTTTGCAATATCTTTTGATCCGGGAATCCGATTGGGGCGTTTTAAAATGTTTCGGAAAGCTTATTCAGAGGCCTAACTGAATATTCTAATTTTCAGGCAAAAAGAACTGTTTATGGTGTCGTTAATTTTGGGTGTGTCTGTTGATTAAATGGTTAAATGTTGGCTGCCTGTCTGTGATTGTTGGTAGTCGGGCGCCTGTGTGGCTGCCCCGGTCAGTGTTATCCTAGGTGTGGTAGTTGTGTCGGTGTTGGTGTTGTAAATTATTTGATGTCGGTGTTGGTGTTGTAAATTATATTGACGACGGTGTTGATGTTGTAAATTTCCTGGTGTTGGTGTTGGTGTTGAAATTGTTGGTGTCACAGGTGATGATGTAACAGGTGATGTGCCTATTTTGGAAGAATGACAGGTGATGGGTCTATGACCGAAATATTGATTGGTGTTGTTGTGTCACTAAGTTGACTGTTATTGGTGTTGATTGTGTTTGGTGCATTATCATGGTGTCGCATACATACATATGCATTATTTTAAAGGTGATGAAGCTATGCTCAAAACAAGGTGATGATGATATAGGTGATGATGCCACTATTATTGGCTATTTTAAAGGTGATGAAAGGTACCACATGCATATGCCCGTTGGTGTGGGTTGCATCTCATACGTTGCTCATGACATTTGGTGATTGTTCTTAGTGATTGTAGTTGGATGTTGTTGTAAAGCGGTAGATGTAGTGTTGTGACTCTAGCATATTGCCTATCACATATGCTATTATAATGTTAGATATCTCACTCCTTCTGTTTGAATGTTGCCCTTATGTTGGTAACGTGCAGGTGATTGCGAGTGAAGGCATGTCCACCTTCGCTAGTTGAGTCACGTGTCGTCGCTCTGATATGTAACACTCGGGGGGATGAACGCTAGTTTAATTGATTATCATTATCATTTGGTTGTTAAAGATTTATGACGATGTTATAATTATTTAATTGAACTTTGATTTTTATTCCGCTGCTTGGTGATGTTATGACGTGCTAGGTGTCGCACTGTTTTAATGGTGAAAACTTTATTATTGGCATGTGATGGTTAACGGTGAAAATGTAGCATCTCTTGTGGGTGTATCGAATAACGTTTTGAAAACTCTGATTTTTGTCAAAAAAATTTCGGGTAGAAAAGGGGTGTTACATTAGTGGTATCAGAGCAGTTTCGGTCTGTCCGGCCAAGTTGTCAAGTTATTGTGTCATTGACGATCAAGTATTGTCAATTAGTTCTAGCTGTTGCTTATGATTGCAGTGATTAGTTGAGATGGCTGGAAGGAACGATGCTGCTATTGCTGCTGCGTTGGCTGCTATGGCTCAGGCCGTGGAGGGTCAGCAAAATGCTGGTGAGAATGCTGGATCCGCATCCGAATTGTCTGAGTTGAAGGAGCAACTTGAGAATCTGCTTTAGAAGGAGTTTGTGAGGCCGAATGTATCGCCGTGGGAGCTCCTGTGTTGTTAGTGAAGAAGAAGGATGGTAGTATGAGGCTCTGTGTGGACTATCGACAGTTGAATAAGGTAACAATTAAGAACAAGTATCCACTTCCGAGGATAGACGATTTGATGGATCATTTGGTGGGCGCTCAAGTGTTCAGTAAAATTGATTTGAGGTCGGGTTATCATCAGATCAAGGTGAAGGACGAAGATATTCAGAAGACGGCTTTCAGAACCCGTTATGGTCATTATGAGTATTCGGTGATGCCGTTCGGTGTTACCAACGCACCAGGAGTATTTATGGAATATATGAATCGTATATTTCATGCTTACTTGGATCGGTTCGTGGTGGTGTTCATTGACGACATTGTGGTTTACTCTAAATCGGAGGAAGAACATGCAGAGCACCTGAGGTTACTATTGGAGGTATTGAAGGAAAAGAAGATGTATGCGAAGTTGTCGAAGTGTGAGTTCTGGTTGAAGGAAGTGAGTTTTCTCGGTCATGTCATTTCTGGAAATGGTATTGCGGTGGATCCGTCGAAAGTAGAAGCAGTGTTGAATTGGGAGGCCCCGAAGTCGGCAACTGAAATTAGAAGCTTTTTGGGATTGGCCGGCTATTATAGAAGATTCATTGAAGGTTTTTCTAAGTTAGCACTTCCGTTAACTCAGTTAACCTGCAAAGGAAAGGCTTTTGTTTGGGACGCCCGTTGTGAAGAGAGTTTCGTGGAATTGAAGAAGAGATTGACAACGTCTCCTGTCTTGACGTTGCCCAATCCGGAAGGGTCATTTGTGGTGTATTGTGATGCTTCAAAAATGGGTTTAGGTGGTGTGCTTATGCAAGATGGGAAGGTTATCGCGTATGCGTCGAGGCAGTTAAGAGTTCATGAGAAGAATTATCCTACGCATGACTTAGAATTAGCTGCAGTGGTCTTTTTGCTGAAGGTTTGGAGGCACTATCTCTATGGTTCTATATTTGAGGTGTTTAGTGACCATAAGAGCTTGAAATATTTGTTTAACCAGAAGGAGTTGAATATGAGGCAGCGACGATGGTTGGAGTTGTTGAAGGACTATGATTTCGGTTTGAACTATCACCCAGGCAAGCTAATGTCTTGGCTGATGCTTTGAGTCGGAAGACTTTGCATATGTCGGCAATGATGGTTAAGGAGTTAGAGCTAATTGAGGAGTTCAGAGATATAAGTCTGGTTTGTGAAGTGACACCTCAGAGTGTTAAGTTAGGAATGTTGAAGATTGGTAATGATTTTCTGAACAGCATCAGAAAGGCCCAGAAATCAGATGTTAAACTGGTAGACTTGACGGTCGGGAGTGATCGATCTGAGAATGAGGATTTCAGGTTGGATTCCCAAGGTGTGTTGAGGTTCCGTGGTAGGATTTGCGTTCCTGATGATGCAGACATGAAGAGAGCCATTCTTGAAGAGAGTCACAGAAGTAAGTTAAGTATTCATCCGGGAGCTACAAAGATGTATCAGGATCTGAAGAAGTTGTTTTGGTGGCCTGGTATGAAGCGGGATGTGGCGCAGTTTGTTTATGCATGTTTGACTTGCCAGAAGTCAAAGGTCGAGCATCAGAAGCCTGCTGGGTTGATGCAACCGTTAGAAATTCCAGAGTGGAAATGGGACAGCATCTCGATGGACTTTGTGACGGGATTGCCTAATACTGCGAAAGGGTATGATGCAATTTGGGTGATTGTTGACAGGTTAACGAAATCGTCTCATTTTGTTCCTATCAGCATCACGTATCCGGTGTCGAAGCTGGCAGAGATTTATATCCGGGAGATTGTGAAGCTTCATGGAGTTCCTAAGAGTATTGTTTCGGATAGAGATCCGAGGTTCACTTCAGATTTCTGGAAGAGTTTGCAAGAAAAATTGGGGTCTAAGTTGAGGTTGAGTTCGGCATATCATCCTCAGACAGATGGTCAGTCAGAGTGGACAATTCAGTCATTAGAAGATTTGTTGAGGGCTTGTGTTTTAGAACAAGGAGGTTCGTGGGATTCCTACCTTCCACTGATAGAGTTCACGTATAAAAACAGTTACCATTCTAGTATCGGGATGGCACCTTTTGAAGCATTATATGGTCGAAAGTGTAGAACCCCGCTGTGTTGGTATGAGTCGGGGAGAGTGTGGTGTTTGGACCGGAGATTGTTCGAGAGACAACTGAGAAGGTGAAGTTGATTCGTGAGAAGATGAAGGCGTCGCAGAGTCGACAGAAGAGTTATCACGACAAGCGGAGGAAAGATTTGGAATTTCAGGCGGGTGAACATGTATTTTTAAGAGTCACTCCGGTGACCGGTGTTGGACGTGCTTTGAAGTCGAAGAAGCTCACTCCTCGTTTTATTGGTCCTTATCAGATTTCAGAGAGAGTCAGGAATGTTGCTTATAGAGTGGCTTTAACGCCTAACCTTTCGAATTTGCATGACGTGTTTCATGTATCGCAACTTCGAAAGTATATTTCAGATCCATCTCATGTGATCCGCATGGACGAGGTGGAGGTGCGGGATAATCTCACCGTGGAGACGATGCCTGTACGGATTGAAGGTCATGAAGTGAAAGTTTTAAGAGGCAAGGAGATTGCGTTGGTGAAAGTAGTCTGGCTAGGAGCTGCTGGAGAGAGCATGACGTGGGAGCTGGAGAGCAAGATGCGGGAGTCCTATCCCGAGCTGTTTGAATCAGGTAAATTTCGATGACGAAATATTCTAAGTGGGGGAGAGTTGTAACGCCCAAATATTTAATTAAATTATTTAATTAAATATTTAGGTATTCATTTACTCATTTATTTATTTCAGTTGGTGCAATTATATTAGCATTTGATTAAGAGGTGTATAATTGGATATTAGGAGATGGTGTTAGTGATCGGGCTTAAGCTGGAGGAACGCCTGTGATCCATATCCATGAGTTAGGCGCTTAGCCATATGGGGGTTAGGGTTGGGCTTGTCATTAGCGCAAACCCTAAGAGAAAAGAAAGAGGAGTCGCGAATAGAAGAGAGGAGAGGAGAAGAGGATTCGGCGCACATCCAAGAGAGAAGAAGAGGAGGATTTCGCGAGTCAAGGAGAAGAAAGAAGCTGTGTTGCTGAGGTTATTGTTGGTGACTTGATCAAGAGGATTAGTGTTCTCCTACTATAAGGTAAGGGTGGGGTTCTTCCTTATAATAGGGTTTTATGATGGGGTTATGTGGGAATAGGTCCTATGATGCCTCTTGCTTGATTTTCATGTTTGATTTGATGATAGTTGAATCATGACTATGCTGATTGAAATATTGGCTTGTTGGTGATTGTTGTAACTCTAAAAAGAAATTTGGTGTTCATTGTTGTTATCACGAATTGCATGCTAAGTGTTCGAATAATTAATGTTTGGTGTTGTGATTGACAATTCATGATAATTGACATTGGTGGGTAAGAATCGATGAACTAAATCGGTGACTAAATCGAATTGGTGATTTAAAATGGTGAAATTCTGGAATTGTTGGTCCCTAGGGCGCCATGGGCGCCATTGTCCTAGCTGCTGTCTCTGTCCTGTGCCTGGGCGCCATGGGCGCCAGGATTGTTGTTGTTGCTGGAATTCCTGAGACTGGGAGCCATGGGTGCCAGCGTTGTTGCTGTTGGCTGTGGCATGTTCCTGGTCCTAGGCGCCATGGGCGCCTTGGTCTCAATTTTGGTTCCTGAAAAATAAAATTGTATTGCTGCCCCTAGGTGTTTCTTTTGGGCGTATGTTGCTGTCTCCTCCCTGGGCGCCATGGGCGCCGTGTCTGATGATTCTGTCTTGGCGCAGGGGTGCCATGGGCGCTGTGTTGCGCTCTGTGTTGCTCCCGAGCGCCCTCCTGGGAGCCAATTTCTGTGTTGTTGCATTTTGTGCCACTGTGTTGCCAGGCGCCCTGTTGCTGGGCGCCAAGTCTGGTGTTGCCTCTGCTGTCTCAGGCGCCCTGTTGCTGGGTACCAAGCCTGATGTTGTGGTTGTTGTCTCAGGCGCCCTGTTGCTGGGCGCCAAGTATGATGTTGCTGTTCTGGTCTCAGGCGCCCTGCACCTGGGCGCCAAGCCTGCTGTGTTGCCTGTTGGGTCAGGCGCCCTGTTGCTGGGCGCCAAGTCCGTTCCTGATGTTGTTGTGCTAGGTGCCTTGTCCCTAGGCGCCAGTTTCTGTGTTGCTGTCTCCTGCTAGGCGCCCTGCTCCTGGGCGCCATTTCCTGCACTGTTTGGTTTTTGCTGTCACTGTCTCACTGTCAGTGTTACTGATTTTGTTTTTGCAATATCTTTTGATCCGGGAATCCGATTGGGGCGTTCTAAAATGTTTCGAAAAGCTTATTCAGAGGCCTAACTGAATATTCTAATTTTCAGGCAAAAAGAACTGTTTCTGGTGTCGTTAATTTTGGGTGTGTCTGTTGATTAAATGGTTAAATGTTGGCTGCCTGTCTGTGGTTGTTGGTAGTCGGGCGCCTGTGTGGCTGACCCGGTCAGTGTTATCCTAGGTGTGGTAGTTGTGTCGGTGTTGTAAATTATTTGGTGTCAGTGTTGGTGTTGTAAATTAAATTGACGACGGTGTTGATGTTGTAAATTTCCTGGTGTTGGTGCTGGTGTTGAAATTGTTGGTGTCACAGGTGATGATGTAACAGGTGATGTGCCTATTTTGGCAGAATGACAGGTGATGGTTCTATGACCGAAATATTGATTGGTGTTGTTGTGTCACTAAGTTGACTGTTATTGGTGTTGATTGTGTTTGGTGCATTATCATGGTGTCGCATACATACATATGCATTATTTTAAAGGTGATGGAGCTATGCTCAAAACAAGGTGATGATGATATAGGTGATGATGCCACTATTATTGGCTATTTTAAAGGTGATGAAAGGTACCACATGCATATGCCCGTTGGTGTGGGTTGCATCTCATACGTTGCTCATGACATTTGGTGATTGCTCTTAGTGATTGTAGTTGGATGTTGTTGTAAAGCGGTAGATGTAGTGTTGTGACTCTAGCATATTGCCTATCACATATAGTGTTATAATGTTAGATATCTCACCCATTCTGTTTGAATGTTGCCCTTATGTTGGTAACGTGCATGTGATTGCGAGTGAAGGCATGTCCACCTTCGCTAGTTGAGTCAGGTGTCGTCGCTCTGATATGTAACACTCGGGGGATGAACGCTAGTTTAATTGATTATCATTATCATTTGGTTGTTAAAGATTTATGACGATGTTATAATTATTTAATTGAACTTTGATTTTTATTCCGCTGCTTGGTGATGTTATGATGTGCTAGGTGTCGCACTGTTTTAATGGTGAAAACTTTATTATTAGCATGTGATGTTTAACGATGAAAATGTAGCATCTCTTGTGGGTGTATCGAATAACGTTTTGAAAACTCTGATTTTTGTCAAAAATTTTCCGGGTAGAAAAGGGGTGTTACATGCAGCAACACAAATGCTTACATTGCTGATCTAGGTGTATGGAACCAGAGCTACTGGCGTTGGAATTTGACAGCTTTTGGATTCGATTCGCAGCTTCTTAGAGAGGATCATGGATCGACGTTGTTTGACATTCTGAGAGACGTGTAGTTAAATAGAGACATAACAGATAGATGGAGTTGGTTATTGGAGCCTTCCCATCGTTATTTAGTGAAATCTTATTATCGTTTTTTGTTGTTAGCTAATTCGGTTCCTGCTATGAACACTAACGATGACAGTACAAACTTCAAAGCGTTATGGCAAACAACAGTTCCTTTAAAAATCTTGATCTTTGGTGGGAGATTAATTTTAAACGCTCTACCGGTGCGTGAACTATTGAGAAGCAGACATATTATTCATTTAGAGAAGGGGGGCCTGTGCGTTTTTTGTAACAATCACAGTGTGGATCTCCATCATCTCTTCCTTGATTGTGATCTTTCCAGAAAGGTTTGGAGGGAGATAGAGCGATGGCTTGATGTCTGGCTGCATATGTCTCTTACCTTATATCAACACTATATTCATTTTTGCGAGTTATGTTTGGGGAAGAAATCCAAGAAGGTTAAATACTTACTCTGGTTGACAATTTGTTGGTGTCTTTGGCTTTCCCAGAATGGAGTTTTCTTTAGAGGGGAAGAGACCAAAATTGATTCAATTGTCGCTCGTATTAAGTTTTTTTCATGGTGTTGGTTTATTTCTGGTGTGGGTAGAGATTCTAACTTGTCTTCACCTCTTTGGTGGAACAATGCTTTGATTTGTATTAACAATTTCTAAGTTCTTTTTGTATTTCTGATTTTGAGCATCACTATTGCTCTAATCAATGAATCATTTGCTTACGGGAAAAAAAAAGATAGGATTAAAATTTCACCAAGGGCCGTCTAGAGAACGTTTGAGGCCTAAGGCTAAAGCAAAACTCTTAGAAAAATGGAAAAAATTAAATACTTTTAAACTAAGGATTTAATTCATATACACAATAGGTGTATATATGTTTTACACTATCTTCCACTAATAGGTTGACATATCATTAAAAAGAAATTGGTCAATTGGTAACCATCGATTAGTCAATTGGTAACCATCCACTCCCTGAATTGTGATTGGTAATTGTAAAAACCTATACACAATATGTGAAATTTTGACGTCTAAATTTACACCAAATCACAGTTTTTATTTTTTCTAATTAAGCCTTAATTTTTTTTTTAAAAAAAAGTCACCCTTGGGGATTCGAAAACAGCAATAACAAGTGGAGATGCGGACAACTTACCAGTTGAGCTAGCCATCCGTTTTGTTAATAAATCTACAAAGAATTTATATATGCCTTCTTTTTATATTTTTTTAAAGTTGTTTAATATTAATTATTGTTTTTTTTAAGTTAATTATTGTTTCTTGGTTTGTCATATTTGGTGCTCTTAATTTTTTTTAAGACAACAATTTCGGTGCTCCTAAATTCTAATGCATTTGTTTTTTATTTATATATTGTATTGTTGTGATTTGTAACAAGTCATGTAGCTTACATAAAATACATGTAATTAGGTGCTGGTTATAAATTTGGATACGTTGAGACGATTATTATTCAATGGCTGTTAGTTTAATTAGATACTTATGTAATGGTTATGGACTTATGGTCCTTATGGACTTGAATTTAAACAGTTAAATTTGAATAATGATGTTAGTTTTTGTTGATATTTATTTTTTAGATTTTTGTGGTATAATACATTTTTTTGATGGCTTTGTGATGTATAATTTATACATATCAGGTCTAATTTTAGTGTGTCCGGGTCATGCGGTCCAATCAAAGACCCAATGCGTTGCCCGGGTCAATGACATGTCTGGGTCTGATAACATTGATGCCTATAAAAAAAGCGCTTGATAATAAAAATATCTTGGCAAATAATTATTATGTTAATAATTTACACTTTACGGTTGGTAGTGACGCGACCCGTAGCCGAAAGTTACAGTTTTAAGCAGTTTCGCGCAATTGGGAATGACATTTGGTCGGAGGAGCGAACCTGGGGTTTGGAGCAGCAGCTGGGGGCGAATTTGGGGGCTTTTCTACACCTTGGGAACAAGGGTTTGAAGGTTCTAATGGACCCCTCTATGTGTAATCCTTCTCTACTCTTATCTTCTCCTTCCTTGATGATGTGTAGCTAATTTCTTATGATTAGGGAGAGATGAATCTCCCCAAAACTATCCTATGAACTCGTTGTTATGATCAATCCAGTTTTTATTCAATTTATCAATTGCCTATTCCTCTATTCTTAATGCTTTACAATTGCACATGTTGATTGTATTGATTTAGGGTTTATGTTCACCATTGGAAAATTGGTATGTATGCTTGATTTGGGGTTTTAAGTCACAAACATGATGATCATAGGAATATGAGATTGTGTTTGTGAATTCTTTATATTCTTGATTTTCTTGATTTTAATGCTTTTTCTAATGTTGATCCACCGAAGGAAGTAGGGTTTCTTTTTAGGGAAAAGGGGTTTTGAGGCAAGGAATTGTCCTTAACCTATTAATTGAATTGAATCTGGTAATTTGGATAATTACTTGAAATTGATTGAAGGTTCATAGCATGATAGCATAGGGGAGAGGATTTGATTCTTAATCGCTTTACTCTCTTATTTATTTACCAAAGTTCTATTTTACCGTTACTTTACACATTACAAATCTTATTTAATCGTTTACGCCTAAGAATTGCTACGTTTGCTTATTAATAATAACTCACAATCCCTGTGGATACGACTTGTGGACTTACTATTTTACTATAACTTGCAACGATTCGGTACACTTGCCGAAATCCTAACAAGTTTTTGGCGCCGTTGCCGGGGATCTTTCAACTTAGGAGGAAGCTTGTTTTGAATAATGGCACTACATTCTTCTGTTAAGGCCACTCTTTCATTTCCCTTGAACTTCCTTTTCTTTGTCAACAACTGCTTCATGAACTTGGCATAGACGGGCATCTTCTCAAGAGCTTCTGCAAATGGTATGTTGATTTGAAGGCGTTTGAAATTCATACGTGAGCAATAGTACTAGTTATTATTTGCAATTCATATAGTTATCTTATCTTTTTGCATTTATCCAATAAAAAAAACTTTGACAATTAAATTGACGTTCTCAAAGTCTAATTTTGTAATTTGTAATATCATTCAGTAAAATTAATTCCCTTTTTATTTTAACATAATAAAATTAATTTCCTTAAGAAAATACTGAAAGTAGTATATAAAAAAGGGGCCTAGGCTAGGTTTTGGGCCAAAGGCATTGGACTTAGTGGCTTAGCACCCTACACGGCCTTGATTTGACCTAACATCCTCTCGTTATAAATGTGCGCTTGCATCCTCACCCTCACCATACTTGTGATCCCGCGGCCGTTCTCAAACCTTAAGAAGGTCTCTCTCTCCTTCCCCTCTCAATTTTTTCCTCTTCCTTTCTCGCATTACTTACAGTTTGAAAAGAGTTGCAAAATTATCGATCATCAATTGATCATATATATAGTTGTATTATTGATTTGATTAAGATGATATGGTAGGGCGGGCACAACTTTATTCTACTCACACAGGTACTATGAATACTACTAATAGGTACTATGAATACTACTAATTGTATATTAACCTTGATCTGATTGATTGTATATATTTTTGTGTCTTTTGTTCCTCTTGTTAAATGTTGCGACGTTTTTTCTCCAGCAGATTCATGAGCAAGACCCCAACCATTGATTCGTGGAATATAATTATTGGTTTGATCAAACGTGAATTATCTAAATCATCTTATGTTTACATACATTATCATTATTTTCAGCTCTACTATTCGTTTTGACAAAGTCCAACATATAGATCTCTGGCGACTGTGATTTCATTGATTAACATTACAAGGTAGTATATTTATATTTACTACTATAATTTGCTATGATTTTCTTCCTTTTATTTGAAGAATTAATTACTTTTGTTTGATGGATGTTGTCTATTTTTTATTTGAATTTGTACATTTAAACCCTACCCTACTAACATGGTCTTGAAAATCAACTCATGATGTTTTATATATTTTTTTTAACGATACATCAATTTTTAGAATGTAAACTTTGGTCTATTTGTTATTATTACAAAAAGAAACCGTTTATAAGAATATAGAGTTCTTACTGGTATCTTCACTAAGCCATTTCCCGATCATGGATTGAATATTTTTGGTAATTTTAATTTTATTTTAAAATTTTACAGTATGGTGATGCCCAAACTGCTTTATTGATGATGAGCTTTCTATGCCCATTAAATACTTGAAGAATTTGGACTCCAAAAAGCGCATATATATCTTCCAAGAAAGTAAAATATGGCTCTTGCAATCCACTGAAGAGCAAGAAGCAATCAAATTATGCATTGAAGTGCCTCAATGGCATAATCATCATTCTCACTTAAGTTGTCATTCTCAATTCCAAGGAGGGAATCATCATGAACAACTTGCAATGGTGGACTATTAGCATTTTACTAGCACTATGTCTTTGCAGATACCAGAAGAAATAACTATAGATTTCCTCTTTAATGTACTATTGGATGAACTTGAAGTTTCACCAGCTTCATCACGACGCCAGTGTTTCATGAAGAACCAAGAACCGGGAACCGAACGGTGCTTACATCTCGTACCAGCAATAGGAGTACTTGGTACCTTGTTAGGTGTCTGCTCCCGTTGGTTTTGGCCCTTTGGGGTGCCTATTATCCGACGGAGAACTAGAGTATTGGGTAGGATAAAATCCTGCATATCTACACCTTTATGTTGTGATGGTTTTGAATAGTACACAAGAGTGATAATATAAATCATGAATTTGGAACACCAACTATAGTAGAAGATAATTTGCCATATAATTTTTTAATTTAACTGTTAACATATTTAATCGTAAAAAAGCGTTCTCACCTGGTAGCTAGAAATGGTATAGTTTATGAAAGAAAGAGGAAAGGGCGTATGGGAGTTATGGTGAGTCATCTTGTTGGGGATCACAACCCTACTAACTAACTAACTGTTGGTGTATTTGCTTGAAATGTTGTAGGTGTTAATAGAAAAAAAACTAAGCCCAGTTCTTTGTCTATTAAACTGACCCAGTTCTCTGTTTTAACAGGTACACTTAGTTGGGCTTTACCTTGACCCGGTCCAACCCAGTTCACGCAAAGGAGGGTTAAGTGATACAACTGAACCCTAAGTGCCTCTTTTCACAAACAGATATTTTCCTTCTTCCACTGAAAAACGCGTTTCCCCTCTTTCTCTCTGGATCTCGCTGGGTTCTTCTTCTCTCTGGATTTCCCTAAGTCTGTCATCTCAAACTCTGACTTCATTTGCAATTTGAATTCTGCAATTTTTGTCTTATTGCTACCTGTCACTAATAAGTCATCCACATATAAGCACACAATCAGAATATCAACAGCTTCTTTCTGCCTCACATACAAGCCATACTCCACTGTACACTTTTTCAGTCCTAAGTCACGGAAAAACTGGTCTATCCTCTTGTTCCAAGCCCTTGGGTCTTGTTTTAGACCATATAGGGCCTTATGCAACCGAAATACTCTGTCCTCCTTACCTTTGACTTCAAACCCAGGTGGCTAATCCACAAAAACTGTCTCCACAAGTGGACCATTGAGGAAGGCAGACTTCACATCAAGATGAGACAAAATCCACTCCCTGCTGCTTGCAAGGGCAATGACCATTCTTATGGTTTCATGCCTTGCAACGGGTGAGAAGACTTCAAAGAAATCAAATCCCTCTCTAATTTGTTGAAACCCCTTAGCCACCAATCTGACCTTGTGCTTCACTACCTTCCCTGCTGGATTTAATTTCAGTTTAAAGACCCATTTAACTGCTATAGACTTCATTTCTTTAGGAAACTTAGTTAACTCCCAAGTCCCATTCTTTTCAATGGACTTGAGCTCCTCTTCCATTGCATCTTTCCAAGCTTTACTACTCAAAGCCTCTTTCACACTAACTGGTTCAACATCAGCCATCATGGCAAGCTGAACTAGGTCACCATCATTGGTAATATCATCATCATTGATTACCTCAAAATCACTGCTTGGCAGCTGCCTCTGCCTCTGTGGCCTTGGAGCAGGTGCTGGTTCTCCATCTTCATCACTCTCATTGCTGCTGGTGTCTTCATTTGGAGTGACTGCAGGTTCAGCAGCAGCATCAACATTGTCTAAATTCACTTGTACAATAGGTTGAGGGCTGGTTTAATTGGATTTGTTTCAATCCCAGCACTCATTCTCCAAAACAACCACATCTCTCTTAATCTCTACTCTGTTGCTAGTAGGATTATAGACTCTGTAGCCTCCTGTAGGGTGGTATCCTACTAAAATTAGAGGCTTGATCTTGTCCTCTAGCTTCCTCCTAGTAGCATCAAGTATGTGTCCATAGCACAAAGACCCAAATACCTTTAGGTGTGACACAATAGGTTTTCTGCCTAACCAAACCTCTTCAGGCACTTTCCCTTCAAGCTTCTTTGTAGGACACTTATTCAGCAAATAGGTGGCTGTCATCACAGCTTCTCCCCATAACTTATGAAGTAATTGCTTCTGTTTCAGCATGCCTCTGGCCATGTCTAGAATGCTCCTGTTTCTTCTTTCAGCCAAACCATTGTGTTGTGGAGTGTAAGGAGGAGTTATCTCATGGATAATTCCTTCATTTGAGCACAGCACTTCAAACTCATTTGAAGTGACTTCCCCTCCACCATCAGTCCTCAAAATTTTGATGGCCTTGCCACTCTGTTTTTCAACCATGGCCTTAAACCTTTTGAAGCTTTCAAGAGCCTCACTCTTAGCCTTTATCAAGTACACCCAAAGCATCCTTGAGTATTCATCCACATATATCAGAATACACCACTTCAAGCACTTCCTTGGCCCTTCCCTTCAAATCAGATTTGAATTTCTGCCTTGGCTGTTTGCCCACTAAACACACTGTGCAGGCCTTCTCAGGTGACTCTGTCTTAGGTAGTCCATGAACCAAACCCTTAGTATGTTGATTTGTGAGTTGTTCCCCATTCAATGCCATTGCATTTGTAATGGCCCTTAGCCTAGTCACATACTCTTTGACCCTTTCCTTGTCTTGCATCTTTGTGCCTTCATACTTCATCCTTAAAGCATTCAGTTTGACCTTCTTGACTTGTGCATCTCCCACAAAACTGACCTTCAGAATGTCCCAAGCTTCCTTTGAAGTTCTTGCATTCCTTATATTGTCAAAGTTGGATTCATCACAACCTTGATGAATCAAGTATTTCCCTTTACAGTCTTTCCTTCTGTTTTCTGCATAACTGGCCCTCTCAGCCACTGTAGGCTCTTCGGGTAGGTCTTCATACCCATCTGTGACAATATCCACTACAAGAATTTCGCCCATTTCCGGCGGGGCATTTCCGGCGGATTAAATCCGCCAGTAAATTACCGGCGGATTTTGGGCGTTACCGGCGGATTTAATCCCCCGGTAAATTACCGGCGGATTTTGAGCGTTACCGGCGGAATTGTTTTGCGTAAATTTTTTTTTTAAAAAATAATCTGCCGGAAATGGCCATTACCGGCGGATTTTTAAAAAAATTTTTTATTATTTTTTTAAAAAAATCCGCCGGTAACCGGCGGATTTATCCGCCGGTAACCGGCGGATTTATCCGCCGGTAACCGGCGGATTTATCCGCCGGTAACCGGCGGATTTATCCGCCGGTAATGTGCCTTACCGGCGGATTTTTTTTAAAAAATAATAAAAAAAAATTTTAAAAATCCGCCGGTAATAGCCATTTCCGGCGGATTATTTTTAAAAAATTATTTATTTAATTTTTTTACACTCTTTCTCCTACACTCTTTCTCATTTCCTATAAATACAACTTTCTCCTGCACTCTTCTCATTCTCTTATTTCACTCTTTATTTCCTTCTCATACTCTCCAATCTCCATAAATTTCTCTACATATCTCTCTTTCATATTTCTCTCAAATCTTTATTTCCTCTTTCTTCTTCCTTCTCATTCAATCTCTTATCAAATCTTCTCACATACATACACTTCATTTTTCTCAATCTCTTCTCAAAATCTTCACACATTTATACACTTTATTTTCAATCTCTTCTCAAAATCTTCACACATTTATACATTTATACACTTTCTTCTCAATCTCACATACATACACTTTATTTTTCTCAATCTCTTCACATAAATAATTAAATAATTAAAATAATATTAATTTTTTAAATAAACGAATTTTAAAAAAGAAATAAATTAAATAATAAATAAATAAATTAAAATAAACGAATTTAAAAAAAGAAATAAATTTAAAAAAACAAAAAAAATTAAATAATATTAATTTTTTAAATTAACGTATTTAAAAAAACATTTTTTTAAAAAAAATTAAATAATTACCGGCGGATTTTGGGTGATTACCAGCGGATTTTTTAAAAAAAAAAATTTTTTTAATTTTTTTTTAAAATGATTACCGGCGAATTTTGGGTGATTACCGGCGGATTTTCCGCCAGTAATTACCGGCGGATTTTTTCCGCCAGTAATTTCCGCCGGAAATTACCGGCGGAAAATCCTCCGGTGACCGTTACCTGCGGATGAATTTCCGGCGGACAAAATCCGCCGGTAATGTCGTCGATTTTGGCCATTACCGGCGGATTTTGGCCATTACCGGCGGATTTTGGCCGCCGGAAATGTACGAAATTCTTGTAGTGATCAAGCAAGTCTTGGAAGCCAAAAATTGCTTCCATCTCAATAAAAACACCATCTGTCATAGTTCTTATTTGTAAGTTTTGGTATGTTTGTAGGTAGACTAGCTGCTGCCATTCTTGGCACTTGAAAGAACAGTCTTTCTTACTGTTTTTCACTTTGTAGTCTGTCACACTGACTAACCTTACACTGAACACACCCTGCACAACTTACTGCTGAATTCTTTCTGAATTCTTGACTGAATCTTGACTCCCAAGAATCGTAGCTGAAGCTCTTAGATACCACTTTTGTTGGTGTATTTGCTTGAAATGTTGTAGGTGTTAATAGAAAAAAAACTAAGCCCAGTTCTTTGTCTATTAAACTGACCCAGTTCTCTTTTGTTTTAACAGGTACACTTAGTTGGGCTTTACCCTGACCTGGTCCAACCCAGTTCACGCAGAGGAGGGTTAAGTGATACAACTGAACCCTAAGTGCCTCTTTTCACAAACAGATATTTTCCTTCTTCCACTGAAAAACGCGTTTCCCCTTTTTCTCTCTGGATCTCGCTGGGTTCTTCTTCTCTTCGCGAAAGAAACAGCAAGCTACCCTATTCACAGCTGCGTTCTTTACTTACCTACTGATGCGATCTTCTGATCTGAAAGCTAAGCACCCTTTCCTCCCTCTCTTGTTGATTTTTCTGGTTTCCTCTTGCTTGCGTTTCTTGCTGAGATCTGAACCTTTAGTCCTTGTTTCTTATTTGCAGGTTTATTTGGCTTCAACAAGCCAATCAAACGCACGCGTTCAGAGGACCGGATTCACGGTTTCTGGTGTTCAAATGGAAACCAGAGTCACGCAAGGAGAGGGCGTTGTTGCTGTGGTTACTAAGAACGAAGAAAAGCAGATTTTGCGAAAGGAAGATGCTGAGAAAAAGCTACGCTATAATATGTAAAGGAAAACTAAAACTCTATATTATTTCATTCATAGGATCTGTATATATACATGTTAATAGCAACATATCTGTTAATTTGTTATTAACAGCTTTTATAACAACCAATCTGTTATGCTAAATCTGTTCTATGAAACACTTTAGCCCTTTTCAGTTTAAGATTTTTTTTAATCAGAAGTTACAGCAACTAATTACTGTTTTTACACAGCTAAGCTGTCAATTTTTTTTGAAATAGAATTACAACCAAAAATTAACACTAACTAATGATTAGCTAGTAGTTGGGTGTGTGTAGTAGTTGGGTGTGTGTACTAACTGATGTGAACAGGTGTTGTGAGGTGTGAGAGGAGAGAGAAAGTTTGAGGGAACAAAATGGTAGGAGGTGGTTAGAGGGAATAATTCTGGAATTGGATTAGAACTTGGGAGAGTGAGGCCTCTCGAAGTGCCTAAGATATTTTCTTGTTATTTTTATTTCCATGATTTACAATTCTCTGTGGAATCACACTGATTCTATTCACTGAAATTCAATACAATATGACCTGCTGAATTAGTAGGATCATTCCATTCCATTTTTAAGGTAACTATCCCTAATAAGTTTTCTATACCCGTGATTGATGAATTGGGAGGAGCAATCATTTTTTCTAAGTTAAATTTCAACTCTGGATACCATCAGATTCAAATGAAGAGGACATTCCTAAAACTGCTTTTAGGACTCATGAGGGTGACTATGAGTATTTGGTGATGTCTTTTGGGTTGACTAATGCCCCCTCTACATTTGAAGCACTGATGAATCAGGTGCTAAGACCTTATTTGAGAAAATTTGCTCTGTTTTTTTTTAATGATATATTGATTTACAGTACAACTGTTAGTGCACATGGTCAACATTTGAGGGAAAGAGGGAGAAAGATGACTGTTCTGTACCGAGCAGCTTGTTGGTCGGCTGCAGTTGGTAGGTCTCTTGCTGTCCTAGCAGGAGGTCAGTGAGCGCCCGGGGGGTACCTGCAAGCCACTCCGACGCTCAAGTCAGTATATCGAATATATGAGTGAAGGTATTAAGGATTAGAGATTGAACCTTTTTTAGGGCAAAGTTTGCCTGTATTTATAGGAAATCGTGTCCTCTCGTGGATCGTTGGATGGGTAGAGTCGATCTTGACCGTCCAAGCATGTTGGGCTCGCATGAGGTGGATATGGACTGAATCGGTTGGGCTGATCCATATTACTTGCTAAGCGCACCTCCTGGTTTTGCTAATGGGACCTCCTGGTCGACTCCAGAACAGTGACAAAGGGGGAGAACGATATTTGAGAAGTATCCTAATTATTTACTATCTAAGGGGTGAGTAAAAAAATGATTAGGTAAGAAAGAGAGAAAGTTAGGGAAGAAAGAAGGAAACAAGGAAAAATCTATGTAACTCGTCTGCTTCATCATTAATATATTTGTTACGTGTTTTCTATGCTTTATGTTATGATTTTTTATATACATCTATCTATGTTGTTAAAGAGCATGTTCTACTGTGCTTAAAATGAACTACATATGTGCTAATCATAAGAGCGCATATCTGACTAAACAAGCTTCTGCTTGTTTCAGTTTTTATGTTTTAAGGAATTGATTATATGCCCAGAACTAGATAATATAAATGTATCAGTAATCATGTTCTAGTTCATTATGCACTCATGTATCTTCTGATATATCAAATGGTGTACATCATCTCAGGGGGAGCATATAAATATTAACAACGTGTATATAAAACAACTTAAAATGTTCTCAAAAAGTTTGTCATTATCAAGAAGGGGGAGATTGTTGAGGCAAAATCCCTTGAATAAGTTTTGATAGAAACAGCTTTTTGACAAGACTTTAAATTATCTAATTCATTATTTATCTAATGGATCTTCTTGGGTGATCTAAAGTACAGGAAACATTCAATGCTATCTCATGAAGATAGCATGCTATGATAGCATCACTTAAGAAGGCCTTGAGGTTCAAATAAAGAGAAAACAATGAAGTTACAATAACTTCACCAATTCAGAAGACTCTCCTCAAAGATGGCTTATTAGATCAAAAGGCAAAGTTGTTGCCTTGATGGAAATGAATGATGATCAAGAAATCAAATGAAGGCACACAAATGAAGAAAATCACATTGCTTCTCAAATGAGAAGATAACTCTTCATAATGACAAGTAGAGAGAGGTTAATGCACAAGCAATTCCTCAAGATGAATGAGCTAAATAAACATAACCAAGTGAGCTAATAAATGAATAGAAGAATACAGCTTTGAAAATTCTCTATGGTAAGAAGACACTCTTCAAGAAGCTTCTCAAACTGAGCAAGCAATAGTAAGAATCTTCTCAATTCAAGGGAGTTTTAGCCAAATGTTTCTCAAAGAGAGAAGATGATTATTCAGAGAAATTTACATAAGATTATTGAAACAAGAAGAATCTTAATAGTGAGATTGATGAATCAAAAACAAGCATCTTATGTTATATTAAAGTCAAGTCAATAAGGTTACACAACAATGAGGTGACATATCCAAAATGTTTCATCTGATGTAAGAGATCAAAGTGTAAGAGCTATTGCACAATAAAAGATCATGAAAACAACAACTCAGTTCTTCAGAAGACACTTCAGAAAGCACTTTCAGAAGATACTTCAGAAGGCATACTCAGAAGATACATCAGAATCTACTAAAGGTAAATGTCACAAGATCAGTTCTTCATAGCAGCACTTATAACGATCTATTGATGCCGAAGAAGATTGATTCTTAAGTCTAGAAGTCATACTCCTTCAGCTTGACCTAGTTCAGAATACATAAAGCTCAGAAGCCTCCAATGGTTACCTGCTGCAGTACGGGTCGTGCAGAAGGCGCAAACAAGTTCATCCGCTTTATGCTAAAAGGTCACAACAGCTATATTAAATATTGGGAGAAGTTTTCAACGGATCTATTTGGTCAATATCTCTATAAATACAGCTTGATGGATGATCAAATTCAATGATGACAGTGGATTACAAGCCTACTTCAGTATTTCCCACTATATGGCTTCTCAATTAGATTCTCATGCTTCTCAACAAGCTTCTAAAGTTCCTTCATCTCTCTCAGCCATACTCAGGGACTTATAAGAAGAAATGGGAACATTTTTGAGTATGTGATAGCTTTGGAAATCGTACATAGTTAGAAATAATATTACCATCCCAACTAGTGTAATTCCCAAACAGAACCCAAACACCATCTTGTCATTGCACCTTCTTAGGGGTTTGTACCTTCCTAACATGGCATAGAGATGCTAGGGTGTTAGTGAAGACGCCTAAGATGTTTCTTAGGGGTATTACAATTGCTAGTGCTATAGAAGAAAACTAGTGATACAGTAGATAGAGTTGTAGAAGAAAACTCTCAATCGCTTTAAGCCTAGGATGGGTTGTAAAGTGTAAACTATTGGAAAATAGTGGAAATACTCACTGGATGTGAGGAGTGGATGTAGCCCCTGTCATTTTGGGTGAACCACTTTAATTCTTGTGTTTTGTTTACTGCCTTCCTATAGTCTATCTCCAATGGTTAGGAAAAACCTTT
This sequence comes from Astragalus membranaceus, assembly GCA_039519185.1. Taxonomy (NCBI): domain Eukaryota; kingdom Viridiplantae; phylum Streptophyta; class Magnoliopsida; order Fabales; family Fabaceae; genus Astragalus; species Astragalus membranaceus. Next base: position 32,969,109 of record CM076853.1, on the reverse strand, counting down.
TCTACTCTAGTCTATGAATCACCTAACAATCTCAAGATGAATCATCTTGCTATCCAGTCAAAACACTAGCACACTCCATCTTCCTAACCAAGCATTACCGTTGTACAACATCATCACTAGTGTAAGAAGATTCAAATTCACTTTCCTACTATTTCATCTTCTCTACACTAGTGATGATGGATATAGTGTAAGAAGATTCGAATACAAGAAGAGACCTTCACCATAGCTAATAAACTATTTGTATCTTCTTAGAACACTGACCTACCTTCTCCAACCTATATCCATATCCATTCTGATGAATGTTTTATTCAGAAGATAGTAACAATCTTCTGATGCTCTTAACATTCTGTTCTTAAGGAAGTTAGTCTAATTATCATCCTTAAGTTTTTGGTTGGTCAATGTCAAACCCTTCCTTTCTTGTGACTCAAGTTGATATCATATGTGAACCTAACAGGGCTTGTGCAAAGATCTGCCCTACCTGATAATTATCATCCTTAAGTTTTTTTTTTGTCTATTTAGTTTGAAGTTGATTTTAGTTTCTGGAAAGAAAGGGTGAAAGCCTTTATTGATTTTATAACCAAATTAATTTGTGCGGGATTATACAAAAACGCTATGAAATACCAACAAGAAGCGATAGACTCACCCTCACTCAACAAATTGCTTTGCATACAAAGTTGGGTTTTCAAAATGTCTTGAAAACAATCATTAGCAGATGCATTATCTAAGGTAATAGAAAACACTTTCTTATCTATTCCCCATTGCTTTAAGCACTCAAACAAAGTTGCCTCCAATTCAATACCACTATGCGGGGGCTTTACTCGACAGAAGTTTAAAATCTTACTGCACAACTTCCAATTTTCATCAGCAAAGTGAGCTGTCAAGCAAATATAACCCTCCCCAGTTTCTTAGCAGCTGATCAACACCAACGGGAACAAAAATGGAGCTACTGAGAGAAGAAATTGCACTTTATGAGAAGAAATTACACTTAACTAAATACCCAAAGGCATAAAACTCATTCAGATGAAGAATAAATAAAACCCATTACCATAAAACTCACAAAAATAGAAATCAATATCAGGTCATGTGTTTGCTCTATTAATATGCTGTAATGTTAGGTTAATGAAGGCATCAAAACTGCATTATCATTAAATGAAGCTTTCCTCAAGTTGATGTAGAATGAAATAAGATATTTTATAACCATTGAGGAAGTGAGTTTATTGAAATAGAATTATACCAATTATGCTAAACAAAATATTTAAGACTTTGAAAGCATAATATGCAACATGTCCAGAAGAGAATAAATGAATATGAAGCAGAAATCAAACCTAAAATTGAGAAATTTTCTTAGAGTTACTTATTTAGTACAGTTATCACAATCAGATTCAATTCATCCTCCACTAAATCCACTTAAGATCATAATAATTTCTTCTAATTAAAAACCTTAATTAAGAAACCTAGTTGTCATATCATGAGACTTCATATATAGCATGGTAATTTCTGAAAAAAGAAGCTGTTGGACTATATGATAACCTTAGAGGGGAGTGAATAAGGTTATACGCTAAAAATGAATTCCTTTTAATTTTCAAAACATTAACAATGCACGTTTAAATCGAATACGGAAAATAGGATTTAAACTATATGCACTACCTAAGCAAGCTATACCTATGAAAGAACCAGTTACAGTGAAATATTACGCTAACGATACTATTATCAAATTTAACAATAAACAGATTGTGATATTGATATTGAACGCAGCACAATGATATCAAATATAACAATAAACAAATATAAACGATAAACAAAGTAAAGAGAAGGGAAAGAGATACACCGTGATTTTTACGAGGTTCAGGATAAAAGCCCTACGTCCTCGGCCTCTGGCTTTGCAACCTTTGGACTTGATAACAACCACTATATGAGAAGAACTTCCTCAACGTTTTACAAGCAAGCAACTTCCCTATAGCTAATCTCAATTTTCCCCAAATTGAGAACCCAAGCTCCCCGCTAAGGATTTCGCTAACAACTCAATCTCCCCGATTGAATTACGCAAGAACGCTTCCCATGATTTCACAACCAACTCAATCTCCCCGATTGAATTACCCAAGAACACTTCCCAGGATTTCACAACAACCAAGTAATAGATGAATACAACAGAGAAACTATGATCCAATCACTCAAGCAATATAATAGTATAGTAGTTGAGAGAGATGAGTGATTTGGATTTAAAGATGGAGAACTTGAGAAAATAATTTGACAGTGAAAGTTCTTCTTTTTCTCTTTTTCTGATTTGTGAATATATACTTTGTAGTTGTGTTTCTCGTTGTGTTTGAAACAAAAACCCCCTATTTATAGGATTTGCAAAAATATGACTGTTGGACTAAGAGGGGAATCAATTATTTGCTTAAAAGAAGGTGTATGGTAATCGATTCTTTTCTTGAGAAAAAGGAAGTTAAGAATCAATTATTTGCTTTAAAACAATGTGTATGTTAATCGATTAAAATGTGACCGTTGTAGCACTTTTAATAAGTGAAGAATCGATTGTTGTCCTTTTAAACAAAGTGTGAAAATCGACTATGTACTTAAATAATAGGAGCATAATCGATTTTATGCTTTAACTAACTAAGGTCATGAATCGATTGTTTGCTTCCAAGAAAAACAAGACCTTTAAGAAATTAGGTAGACAATCGATTTTGTGCTTCCATAAACAGGCTCATAATCGATTTTGTTCTCTTTAAAGTGGAGAGCAAAATCGATTCTTTGCTTTAAATGCACAAGGTCATCAATCGATTGTTTTCTTTCCAAAACGAGTTCTTTTAAAAATAATCTAATATGGAAATCGATTTCTAGCTTGTTAATACAAGAGTGAAATCGATTTCTTGCTTTAAAAACAAGAGGAAATCGATTTCTAGCTTAAAGTACCAAATCAACAATCGATTCTTTATTTCAAAAACATTTTCTCATGTTACGTGCCTACCTATTAGGCTTTTATAAAAAAGATTTTTCTAAGCTTTTAACACAACAGTTATATTTTAAAAAATCATCTCTCAACTACTAAAAGTTATAGAACTGAAGTGATACGATCTTACATTGTGTCCTATCAAAAGCAGATTAACAATTAGGTCTCTAACTCTAGAGTAGCTTCTCTTCCAAGCCGCTACACTTTAAGATATCCTGCTCTTTGATTCATGTCCTGTACTTTTATACAACTGTAACCATTAGTAGACAAATTGTAATTTGTTATCATACAAAACAAAGAGTGTTTGTCCTTGGTTCAACAGAAGCAACGCGTGAAGGGAAATTAAAATTAAAAGAAAGAGAATAGCAATAATACCCACCGTGAAATACCCAAAAGCAAAATACCCATTAGCACAATAACTAAATACCCAATTGCCCCATGATATGATATTGTTGATATATTTCAACACACTTAACTAAATACCCAAAAGCAAAATACCCATTAGCACAATAACAGAATAACCTTGAAATATCAGAAATACCTTATGAAAAGATGATTCGTTGAGCAGAGAGAAGAATCATGAAGCAAATATCACAAAGTAAAAATTCCTTTGTAGAGAAGGAGAATTGCGAAGGAAGAATCGTTGAAGAACGAATCGTTAGGATTTGCGATGGAAGAATCTGGTTTGCGAAATCAGAAATGTTAGGGTTTTGAAATCAGAATCGTGAAGATTATGAACCAGATTATGAATCAGAAATGTTAGGGTTTCAAAATCACATCGTGAATCACTCTTTATTTCATTCTCATTCTCTTCTATATTTCTCTACATATCTCTCTTCTATATTTGTTATACTTTCATCTCCATAAATTTCTCTACATATCTCTCTTCTATATTTCTCCTTTCTTCTTCATTCTTTTTCATTCACTCCTTAATTCTTATTTCTTCTTACTTATTTATTCACATTCTCTCCTATATCATTATCTTCTAATATTCTCTTTCATTCTTATTCCTTCCTACTTCTACATTCTCATTCATTTATTTATTTTCATTCTTTTCTATATCATTTTTTCTCATATTCTACTTCATTTTCATTTTTTCTTACTTTTTATTAAAATACAAATTAAACATTAAAATTCGAAAAAATTGAAAAATTCAAAATTTTTACCGCCTGATTTTTTAATTTTTTTTTGGCTTTTGCGGCGGATTTTTGGCATTTTCGGCGGTTTTTTAAAAATTTTTTTGGCTTTTTGCGGCGGATTTTTTTTTTCAAAATTTTTTTTTAAAAACCCGCCGCAAATGCCAAAAAATCCGCCGGAAAATGCTTTTCCGGCGGATTTTCCGCCGGAAATTTACGGCGGATCTTCCGCCGGAAAGCGTTTGCTGCGACCTGGCTACCGACGGCAAAAATCCGCCGCAAAGTCCAATTTTGCGGCGGAAATATGGCTTTTCCGGCGGATTTTGCCCGCCGCAAAATCCTGTTTTTCTTGTAGTGGCAAGTGCCATTTAGATTGTTGCAAATCCGGTTTTTCATGAGCGTACTAAGCATATCAAAGTTGATTGTCATGCAATTCGTGAATGCTACGGTAGTCACGTTATATCCATCCCTCATATCAATACTCAATTTCAAGTTGCAGACATTTTGACCAAAGTTGTTCCTTCTCCACGCCATCAGTTTCTTGTCAGCAAATTGATGCTCCTTGATGACCCGCATCAATTTGAGGGGGGATGTGAATAAGGAATAAAAGAAGGCTGTAAATAGTAGTTGTGTAGATTTATTTATATGCTTATGCTTTGGCCCATGTCCGTTAGGTCTTCTTAGAGAACGCTATTTAAACTCTCTTGTACTTTGTATTCAGACCAACGAGACATTATCAATAAAACGGAACTACAGTTATTCTGTAGTCGCAGACGTAGGCAGACTTTGGCCGAACTGCATAAACAAAATATCGTGTGTTATATTTGACATGTGTTGTATTTGACATTAGGAATATGGAATTATCCAATATATATATATATATATATATATATATATATATATATATATATATATATATATATATATATATATATGCTAGGGAATTGGAAATGGAGGCTACTCAATGATAAAGATTGCGTTTGGTATGAATTAGTGAATAGATTGTATGTTACAGAGGGGTTATTCAACAAGTCTCAACATTCAACATGGTGGAAGGAGTTGGAAAAACTTGATGAATGTTTGGAGTTAGCGAAGAATTAGTTCAGTGAATCTGTTAAGATGAAACTTGGATCAGGTACGGTGCTACACTTTTGGAGCGATAGGTGGTGGTGCTGTCAATGGGAATTTTGTTGGATCGTTTGCCTACCCGATTGGCATTGCAACAAAGAGGAATCATGAATTTCCAGCCCAGCCCCTGCTGTGTTTTTTGCTTCAGGTTTGATGAAGATTCAACTCAATTGTCATTAAACTTTGAAAATTGGTGTAATAACCCCACTGTTTGTATGACACTATTGGAATTGGAATGATTGTAAATGGGTTGAGGTACCCTTGTACCTCCTTATAATAAAATTATTTGACTTATCAAAAAAATAAAATAATAACAACCTATGGGATCTTATTACTTTTTTAAAACCTCTTTTGCATGCAAAGTTTTTTCATCCCTAATATTCATGTGGCTTCCTCTTGAATAGCATTAGTCTTAACATTTTCTACTTCCACCACCGACCTTGAGGACTAGCCGAGATCCTTTTGAGCCAATCCTTTATCAGCATCTGATAAGTTACCGGTATCCCGGCTGAATGTCACATTGAATATTTAGACAAACCAAGCTTCATATCATTTGTTTTTCCTTTATCCTGATTTGTGTCCTTCGCCTTGGGGATATACTTAAAAACCATTTTAGGCTTAACAACTGTCTTTTCAACCTGTTTCTCCTTAGTACATTTCACACCAAACTGCATCTGATTTTTACATTTGCTTAAGTATGACAAATATTCTAACAGTTTAAACAAATAAGGCAAGTTTTCACACTCAGTAGTCAGTACCCACAAAGAAGGCATAACCGGATCTCAAAACCAGAATTTGTATTCTATTCTGCAATGGCAAGTCTATGTCAACTAAAATCGTGAGATACTAGAATTTTCGACGGGTGTCATGGACGGGTATAAGTGTGTTATGGAAAATTGTTGTAGGTTAATTTAAATTTTCTAAGTTAGTAGCACAATGCATATATATAATTTGAAAATAATATTTAAAAAATCGATAATTCATACTAAACAATTTGTTATCTTTCTGCATAAATCACATCATATGATGGTGTAGGGTTTTTCATACCGCATACTCTTACTGAATCATGATACATATCTTTCTTTGGATTCTTCTCAAGTATTTTTGTAGCTTTCATCGTCTCTACTTTGGTATTTTGTTGGGTGAATGTCTATCTCTTCCCTCTTTTCTTATGATTGTGATTTGCGACATAGCTGGACTTTAAAAGTATACAACTATAAAATATTTATGTTTTAAATATGGTTTTGGTTGCTGTAAAATTTAAAAGTTTTGTTTTTGGTCCCCACAAAAATTTCACTCATTTTTAGTCCTCAATAGCCAGTTAAAGCCGGGTACTCGGGGCCAACCAGGTTCTCCGGTGTAGATTAGTCACCGGCAAAGCTGGTGGAAACTACGCACCAATGACATGAAAAACTAGTTGTGTCAATGAACTACTACCACTGGTTACACAGAATACTTAAGTACAGATTTTATGGGAAACAACAACAAATAATTTGTTTTAGTAATAGTGATGTTATAGAACCAAAACAAAATGTTTAATGATAGTTTTTTTTATCAAACTGCAATAGTTCCATGTCAACTGCTACATTATAGACGATGTATCATACCAAATCTAACCTACGCTTTCAAAAGTGTTTCGGACTGGCCCACCAGGTCCAATCCTGGTAATGGGCCAAGACCGGTCCCCGGCAACGGCGCCACAACCCCCAACTTGGACATTTGCTTGTCCTCAAGCAAAGATAAGACAAGACAATATCAACATCAGATAACATGCAATCAATGGTGAATCCCTTTATAAACAAGACAATCACGAACAACCAAAAGACAAGTTGAGCAGCAACTTTCAGACTGGTCACTCAATGTCCAACCCACATGTGATACTCTTACTAGAATAATCTTGCTCAATAGTGCGTGTGTGACACTTAACTCAGTTGGACCAGAGCTAGTTTCAAAATGTATTCACCTAAAACTAGAGGGTTTCCTTCCGAGAATGCCAAAGATGGTTCAAAATATAGGGTAGATTAACGTTTCCACATAAGGATCAAGGGGCTTCAAGCACAACAAAGGGTCTTAAGTACGCATTTTAGATTAGACCAGTGCACTAACTAATACCACACACACATTTCAGACGCTACGGCGTTGAACACACGCAACACAACTATGCACATTTGTTTTTGGGCTGCAACCCCTTTCATTACATTGGTGTTTGGATTTGATCAACATTTGCTTTGGGACATTGCAGCAATTATCAGTTTAAACAACACAACACGGCATACACTTTAGCGTTACGGGTAGACGCTACAGTACTGCACACACGCACCCCGACACACACGGCATACACTATAGCGTTACGGGTAGACGCCACAGTGCTGCACACACACATTAACACACTCACGGCATACACTACAGCGTTACGGGTAGACGTTACAGTGCTGCACACACGCACCCAATGCACTGATCATCCTACAATCCTCATGCCCAGCCTTAGTACAACTGATGCACCCCCAACTTAGCTTCTACAACTACCCTAAATTTTTAGTAAAAATTTGGCGACTCCCATGGTCCACCACACTAGCTTAGCTGCCCACATCTCTAGGATCACTAAGTTCCACTGGTTAGTGTTTTAAGTGTGGAAACAAGATTGTACTAATTGATCACCACAGGGGTATTATTCGCTCAGTTCTCTCGAATAATCACTAAGTTTGCTCAACTGTCTCTTTTCTTTTTTTTTTAGCAGGAAATTCACCACATGACTGCATTTTTTTCCTGATACTAACACTGACAATAGGTCCTCCCCCCCCCCCCCCACTTAAACATAGCAGTGTCCTCACTGATTAATTTAGGGGAAGACCTATTTACAAAGACTAAGACTAAAACAAAAATAAAATTAAAAATAAACCTACGAAACTACAACTACTAAAGGAAACACAAGGTGCACAATCAAATAAAGCAAAAGAGAAGGGACAGATAAAAAGTAACCTGGCGGTGAGTAGACTACTCAACCGCGTCCAGAGTCTGGAGGAGGCGCCTGAAAGATGTTCGCCTCAGGATCCAACCGCTCTCCCCGCTGCACCATGCGCATAGCTCTGTACATGTTTCTCATCCCTACTTCCATCCGCTCCTGTCTGGCTGCGGAAACACTGATTGTGACTAAATGCATCCTAAAGCACCTAATCTAGGAAAAATAATGCGAAAAATTAAAAAGATAAGGATTGAGAAACTTGGGTTGCCTCCCAAGAAGCGCTTGTTTATCGTCTATAGCTTGACGTTGCAATTCCGCACTCTCAAGGTGGAATATATGACACGAAGAACACATCATCCTTCTTCTTCCGTTTATGAGGCAGAAAATTCATGAACTTGAGGTACAAATTCATATGCTTCCATACCCTCTCAAGGTGAAGGATGATGAACAAAGCATAGAAGGAGTCTAAATATCGATCAAGCTCTTCACTCCCATATTCCTTGCTTCTCAAAGGATGAGTAGGAAAACTGATTTTTTGGGTGATTTCTTGTTGGATTTCCACACCTTCCCAAGATTGAGAATTTTTAGCTACCTTCCAAACAAGAGGATCCTCACGTTCAATTCTTTTTTCTTCCCCATCTTTGTTTTTCTCCCATGATTCTTCTATTAGTAAGCCATTTTCTTCTTGTTCTGAATTTTGAATAAGTGGTTGTTCATCTGCTAACCAGTCATCCGCTAACCAGGGATATGATTTGTCAATAACTATCCACTCTGGCTCCTCAAGAATTTTAGGTTGAGCCAACCAAGAATGACACCCAGTAATGAGTACCCATTCTGGCTCACAAGAGCAGTACACAAGATCCTTTCCACAAATATCACAATATGAGTGTGTCTCACAATTACCAGTTAAATGTGGTCCTCCACAACAACAACAACAAAGTTGCGGTAGTATGGACTCCATGATTTACAAAATATTCACCTGGCTTTCATAGAATCAAGGGAGTAAAAGTGGTAACAAGATAAAAACAATATGTATAAACTAAAAAGAAATAAGAAAACTAAAAACAAACTAAAGTATGTACGGGTTCAAATTAGTTGTTGTCTTCGAATTACTAGTAAATGTAATTTCGATCCCCGGCAACGGCGCCAAAAACTTGTTAAGATATTGGCAAGTGTACCAAATCGTTCAAGTAAGAAAATCGGTAAGAACTGGATATCGTCCTCAAGGATCGAAGTTAATTTACTAAGACGTTAACAACAGCTAATAGAAACCAAATTAAAAGGGGTTTGTTTGATAATTGTTGAGCTATGAAGCTCGAAGGTAAAGCAATTAAATATTTTTGGGTTTTTATTACGAGAGACGGAGCGTTTGGGGGAGAATATGATGAGAAGATGCTAGGGATGAATGCCTTTCAATTTCATGCTATTGTCACTGATTTAATTCCAAAAGATAATCTCACTCTCATTTTCCATTGAATCCACAATCCTAACCAAGCCCTAATCCCTTAGGTGAATAGTCCTTTGTTAATTAATAAAAGTCCTAATTCCTTAAGCACATCTACTAACAACAAGCAATAACAACGAGGATTCACAACATACATCAATTCATAGATTATTCCTAAGCTACAAATTGAAGGAATTGAAATTCAAACATTCTAACGACAAAATTCCCATTTGATCATTGAATAAAGATAAGTTCTACAACTTTCCAATCATAGAAATGTTTAAGCCCAGAAAATCAATTCACAAATGATGAAAGAACATGAAGAACATCAATTTAAATCAGCAACAATAGCACTACATTAAAATTTATCCATCCCTAACATTGAGGTTTAGTTACACATGATAAAAGGAGAGAAAAAGGGAGAATTACAAGTTGAAGGAGAAGATGAATGCATTAGAAAAATCAATTCTTGTTCCCAAGTCTTGATTCTTCGCTTGCCGTCAGCTGGAAGGAGCTCTCTTCGCGTGCTAGGGTTTCCTAAACGTCCAAAAGTCCCCAAAAAATGCGTTTGTCCCTTGTTTTAACGTGTTTCCAGTATTTTGCGCTGCACTCGCGCTTCCAGCGCCACTTACGCGCAGATGGAGGACGCTACAGTGCAGTTTTTGCGCCTCAGTTGCGCCTCACGCGTAACTGCAGCGCAATTTGGCAGGAACTCCTGTGATTCTGCGCTCCGTTTGCGCTCCGTGCGCAACTGCAGCGCAATTGCAGCGCAATGCTCACTTCCTTGTATTTTTGAGTCTGCTTGCTTGCATTTCTTCGTTCCTCTCTTCACCTAGTCCCTGGGCACAAAAACACCACAAAACCCAGCATAAACACTGCAAAGCAATTAAATCTCAAATAGAACAACTCATTAATTTTCTCCTAACAATTTCCATTCATTCATCAAATTATCAAGTAAAATTCCCCTTTTTCGCAGTGAAAAACATCATGTGATGGGGATTCATCACCGGTCCAAATGGTTGAGCTCCGCCCTGGGGAGCGCTCGAAATGCGCCTAGAAGCCTCCCAACGGCTGAGATTGGTCTGCCTGATCCTACGACTGGCCCGCAGCGCCTTTTCCTATAAATACGGGTCAACCCCCTTTAACAGGTACACTTTTTCCCTTAATATCATACCTCGCTTTGACTTCTGCTCCGATCCCTACCTTGGGTGTCAGAGTGTCTTTACAAGTACAACCCTACTTCGGGCTCCGCTCTCGACCTTACCAGAATACAGACTACCTGACCTCAAACTTGGTCCACTTGGAATCCCTAAGGTACGATTCAGTTGGTAACCACAGTGTGAATCCCGACGCTATCCCACCTCACATTCTATTTTCTCTAAATCCATGGCGCCGCTTGGAAGATCGACAACCCCGCCAGACCCCGCGTACGCGGAGTGTAGTTGAGGTTCCTTCTTAGCCACCGCTCTCCCAAGAAGGTGTTGCCGTTGCATTAGAGGAGAGCATACCGGTCCTGCCTACCGATCTGGTTGTCCAAGACAACATTACCGTTGCAGCACCTGTTAGACCTACTCAATGGCTGGGCTCAAGCATTAGCCTAGCGAGAAGAACACATCACTCAAATTGAGCGAGAAGTGACCTCCGCACGGGCCAATACCGTGCCCGAGTTGCACCACATGGACGCTCACTCCCCAATCAGAAGAGGGATGTCATCGCGACGTGAACGATCTCCCCCGCGTAGGCAACTCGTCCACCGTTCTCCATCCCGCCGCAAGGGTTGGAGGGGATCAAGGACTCCTCTCCGGACTCCACCATCTCCAGCATATCCTACTTACTGGCCGGATGAATTGCCGACAAGAAGCTCTTCCCTTGCTTCCTCTGACTCCCCCAGGTACTCTCGAAGTAGGTCACCGCCCAGATACAATACAAAGGAGCCAGAGAACTAGTAAAGTGCAAGATTTTTGCACTAACCCTCGAGAAATCGGCTCTAGCCTGGTTCAGAGAATTGAAGCCTAATTTTATATCCATGTGGAGGCAGTTAACTCAGCTTTTCTCAGCTCGGTTTACCGTGTCCCGAATAGAACCTAAGTCTGAAGAAGTGCTTAGGGTGCTAAGGAAAGGAGAGAAGGAGACAGAGGCTCAGATTCCCTTCGAATATTTTACCAGAACTCGGCCCGGATTGAACTCATTTGGTGGGTTCCGACTTTCTCAAGTCGCATCAATGTGCCTAGATCGTCTAAGCATTCCGACCTGGGAGACAGTTTGAGAAGTCGGCTCTAGCCTGAATTAGTGAACTGAAACCTACTTCTATATCCAAGTGGAGGTAGTTGACTCGGCTTTTCTCAGCTCGGTTTACTACATCCCAAATAAAACCTAAGTCTGAAGAAGTGCTTAGGGCGGTAAGGCAAGGTGAGAAGGAAACACTTCGTGAATATTTGGAGTGGTTTAATAAAGAAGCCGCCAACGTCAGAAATTTGGACGATAAGACGAGCCTATACTTCCTGAAAGACGGTCTCAGACACGGGAGCTTATTTCAAGTAGATAATAAAGTAAACAAGCCGTGAGATTTAGGCGACTTCCTCCACAGGTCGCAAAAATACATGGATTACGAGGAAGCCGACTTCGTTAGTCGAGCCACGCTGGCTGTGACTCCGAAAAGGAGGTGGAGTCCCATGATCAGAAGTAGAAAAGGGTGCGGGTGGACCGTCCCGTGAATTCTGACCAAGAAGGTTTAATGAACACACCAAGTTGAACACCTCTCGAGCCCAGAACCTCTCCGAGTGCGCCAAAGTCTAATCCTGTAATTTGTAATATATTTCAATGAAATTAATTCCCTTTTTATTTTGACCAAATAAAATTAATTTTCTAAAAAAATACTATAAGTAGTAGTTAATATATTGGATACAACATATCTATTTTATGTATAATATTTTAGTTAAAAAAACACATAAAAAATAAAAAGGGGCATGGGCTAGGTTGTGGGCCTAATGCAGTGGCCTTAGTGACCTAGCCCTCTACACGGCCCTGATTTGACCTAACAACATCTCGTTATAAATGTGTGCTTGTATAGTCACTTTCACAATACTTTGATCCTACGGCGCTTCTCAAACCCTACGAAGATCTCTTTTTCCAATTCCTCTCTCATTGTTTCTCCTCTTCCTTTCCCGGATTACTTACAAATTCAAAAGTGTTGCAAAATTATCCATCATCAATTCATATATAGTTATACTATTAATCTGATTAAGATGATCAATTCATATACTCACACAGGTACTATGAATACAACTAATCTCATATTAACCTTGATCTGATTGATTGTATATATTTTTTGCGGTCTATTATTCCTCCGGCTTAATGTTGCATGGTTTTTTCTCATGTAGATTCATGACAAGGCCCCAACACTTGGAATATCATTATCGGTATGATCAAACGCGAATCATCTATATCGTCTTATGTCTCTATACCTTGTCGTTATGTTCTGCTCTACTGTTCGTTTTGACAGAGTCCAACATAGATCTCTGACGACTGTGATTTCCTTGATTAAACGTTACACCATGATTCTCCATTTTTAAAGAAGGTAGTATGTTTGAAATTTATATTTTCATATTTACTACTATAATTTTCTATGCTTTACTTCCATTTACTTAACAAATTAATTACTTTTATTTGATGGATGTTGTCTATTTTTTATTTGAAATTATACATTTAACCCTACTAACATAGTCTAGAAAATCTACTGATGATGTTTTATATATTTTTTTAACGATACATAAATTTTATCATGTAGACGTTGGTCTATTTTGTTATTATTACAAAACAAATGATTTATAAGAATATAGAATTCGTATTGGTATATTCATTTAACCATTTCCTGAGCATGGACTGAAAAAATTTTGCTAATTTTATTTTGATTTCAAAACTCTATGTGTTGTCGAAATTGCTGATATGGCTGTAGTCGAATTATGCTGACTGCTGTCGAAATGCAGTAGTAAAGTTTCGACTGATGCTGTTGAGTGGCAAGGACTGCTGCGAACCAAGTGTGCAGAAACAGAAGCTGTCGAAGTCGAATTATCTGCTGTCGAAAATGAACCTGCAAACACAGAAATGTTAGATAAACAACCGGAGGCGTCTTGCGACTGCCCTGAAGAATTTATCCGCCTCTACAGCGCAAATTCCCCGAGGTACAACCGGGTCCTCTCAATCGCAGTAGCGAAAGAGGTATCAGAACTAGCAAGAATAACTTAATCTTAACAGGAGAGCAACCCAGAGCTCTTATTCAAGAAAGGTGGAAAAATAAATTTTGAGATGTATTTCAAGTGCAACTCGAAATCATTTATATAGGCTTTAAGAAAAATAGCTGTTAGAGACATAGGCTTCAGCAATCAATAGCCAGTCAAAAACCGTTTCCGAAAATCAATTGTGATCAAAAGGTTTAACTCTGCGGTTACAAAATAAATAGGTTTAAAAGAAAAGAAGCCGTTGGAAGAAACTGACAGTTACAAAATAAAGGAAATTAAGTTTCAGTTTTCGACCAAATCTTTTCATCAGTCAGTTCGACCAACTTTCAGTATTCGACCAGATTGTTTTGCCAATCAGTTCGACCAACTTGCAGTTTTCGACCTGAACTTTCCGTTACAAATTATTTCATAAACCATTTCGACCCATGATTGGGCGAATACGGATAGGCTGATAAAAGTAATATTTTTTTTTTAATAAAATTAGTACAAAGCCAGTCGAGCGCGCAGGGGGGGGAATCGAAAGATTCGCACTGAACCAAGCCATGTTGGTCCATACTTGTGCGCGCGAGGGAGTCCCTTCTAGTTGCTTGTTTACTAGCTCTCATTAAGCTTTAGTATATGAAGACTTTGGTGAATCCAAAGCCAAGCAATGTGGGACTTCTCACTTTTGAAATATCTATTTATTTTCAATAAATTACAACAATCCCCCACATATTTCAAAAGTTTGAAAAATTAAGTTTATAAAAGAAGTTTTCTGGGTTGACATCGTAGATGTAAAGTTTTGGAGCTGTATAGCAAGCTATGGAACCAGTCCTAGATAGATAAAACATAACATACTGCGAATTGGTATAGCAAGCTATGGAACCCAAGACGCATATTATATGTTAGAGGTTTCATTATCACATTACACCCCCACAATTCTTGTTGTTTTCGCGGTGTTGCGCTACTAGGCCCTGCGCGTGCTCGGTATTCATGAGTGCTCTAGAGACCTCGCCAGGATCTCATGCAAGCGGCCTCACTTGACACTCATATAGGTGATTTCATCAAGTGTATGCTGCAAGTCATACACCACCCATAAGGGCTATGAAAATCATTAAAAGCTTTAAGCTTATCCTTTTAACCCTGCAGTCTAGCACCATCTCAATAACACCATAGGAAGGGACAATAATGAAATTAATTTACTTGAATTAATTTCCAGTGCTAGCACTATCAAGAAGTAACTTGTTTTTACCACATTGAACCTTATTCATGGGATCTCCAATCACAAAGGTTGGGTTACCATCACTTCTTAATATCAGTTGGCTTTTAGTCCCATTCCCCTCGATGTTTCACATATCATTTTCTTCCCTAAGGGTTTTGTCAGAGGATCGGCCAAATTCACTTCTGACTTCACATAATCGATCGATATTGCTCCATACTTTTGCAATTGTTTGACAACATTATGTCTTAATTGCACATGTCTATTTTTGCCATTATAGGTCTTATTCTTTGCAACGGCTATTGCCGATTGACTATCACAATGTATTGACACTGATGGTGTCGGTTTTATTCCCAAAGGAATACTAGCTAAAAGGTTCTTCAACCATTCAGCTTCAGTACCAGCCAATTCCAGAGCTACAAATTCCGACTCCATAGTCGATCTAGCAATAATGGATTGTTTGGCTGACCTCCAAGTTACCGCACCACCACCAAGTGTGAAAATGTAACCACTAGTGGATTTTGTCTCATCTGAATCAGATATCCAGTTAGCATCACAGTATCCCTCTAATACTGCGGGAAATCCACTATAAGTAATACCATAAGTTGTGGTACCTCTCAAATATCTCATAAGGTGAGCAATTGCCTTCCAATGATCCTGACCAGGATTGTGAGTATACCTACTCAGACGACCGACTGCGAATGCAATGTCTGGTCGAGAAAAGTTCATTAAATGCAGTAGGCTCCCAATTACTTGGGCATACTGAGGTTGGTCAACAGGATCACCTCTATTTTTCTTTAAGCGTGAGTTAGCTTCATAGGGGGTACTCAAGGGGGTTGAGTCATAGTGTCCAAACTTCCTAAGAAGTTTTTCCACATAATGATCTTGCGTTAGTGTGATACTATCACCTTCCCTGATGATTCTAACTCCTAATATTATATTAGCCTCACCCATATCTTTCATGTCGAAACTAGATGAAAGAAAGGATTTTGTTTTGATAACAATATCCCGACAAGTACCAAATATGAGCATGTCATCTACATATAAACATATGATTACATGTTCTCCACACACAGTTTTAGTGTAAACATATTTATCAACTTCAGTTGTGGTGAAGCCATCTTCGACTAAGGTTCTGTCGAATTTTTCATGCCATTGTTTTGGTGCTTGTTTTAAACCATATAACGACTTAAGGAGTTTCCAAACTTTGTTTTCTTGACCTGAAACTATACATCCTTCGGGTTGATTCATGTAAATTTCTTCTTCTAAGTCACCGTTCAAAAAAGCGGTTTTAACATCCATTTGATGAATAACTAGTTTGTGGATAGAAGCCAAAGCTATTAAAACTCTAATAGAAGAAATTCTTGTTACTGGAGCAAAGGTATCGAAATAATCAATGTTTTGTTTTTGAGAAAAACCTTTTGCTACTAGTCTTGCTTTGTATTTATCAATAGACCCATCAGGGTTATATTTTCTTTTGAAAATCCACTTGCATCCTATTGATTTTGCCCCAGGTGGTAAATCAACTAAGGTCCAAGTGTTACATTTGGAAATTGAGTCTATTTCAGTTTTAATGGCTTCTTTCCAAAATTTCGACTCAGAAGAAGAAGTTGCTTCAAAAAAGGTTTCTGGATCTTTTTCGACTAGATAAGTGTAAAAATCATTTCCGAAGGATGTTTCTTTTCTTGGCCTTTTACTTCTCCTTAGTTCTTGATACGGTTTCTCATGAGTTTCATCATTAGTACTTGCTAATGGTTGTCTAGATATACTATCATGTTTCAAAGGAAAAACGTTTTCAAAAAACTCAGCATTTTTAGTTTCTACGATAGTATTATTATCTAGAACATCACTTTTCACAACAAGGAATCTATAAGCAGCGCTGTGTTCTGCATATCCTATAAAAACACAATCAGAGGTTTTGCAACCAATTTTTCTTTTCTTAGGATCAGGCAACATAACTTTAGCTAAGCACCCCCACACTTTTAAATATTTTAAGTTAGGTTGATAACCTTTCCACAGTTCATAGGGGGTCTTTCCGGTTTTCCTATGAGGAGTTCTATTTTGTATAAAACAAGCAGTTAATATAGCCTCACCCCACAAGTTAGTTGGCGCATTAGAACTTATTAACATAGCGTTCATCATCTCTTTCAATGTCCTATTTTTCCTTTCGGCTATGCCATTAGATTTAGGTGAATAGGGGGGAGTTGTGTCATGTATTATACCTCCCTTTTCACAAAAATCATTAAAAGATATGTATTCTCCTCCACGGTCGGATCTAACTCTTTTAATCTTTCTATCTAATTGATTTTCGACTTCAGCTTTATATGAAAGAAAAGCTTCAAATGCTTCATCTTTTTGTCTTAATAGAAACACCTTAGTGTATCGCGAAAAATCATCTATAAACGTTACATAATAATTTTTTCCGCCCCTAGTTGGAGTTTGTTTTAGATCTACTACAAAAAGTCCATGATCATAATATCCCTTTCCAACAAAAATGTTGTTCTTGGTTAGAACAATCTTATCAGATTCAAATGTCACTTTGATACCATGCTTCAGCAGAACCCCAACAGAGATCAGGTTTGCCCTTATGTTAGGCACATGAAGCACATTTGTGAGAGACTGATTTGCCTTTGTCGAACCTTGAAGGGTTCTTCATCACCATGTTTGCCCGTGAAGCCATTGATTTCGCCAGTTTCACTCATGACCCAATTGTAGTAGTTGCTGATGACGAATTTCTGCTTGCTTGCATCTTCAGCGGTGTATTTGAGAATCATTGATTCCCAGATCTGATTAGCTTCCTTGTAGTATATGAAGACTTTGGTGAATCCAAAGCCAAGCAATGTGGGACTTCTCACTTTTGAAATATCTATTTATTTTCAATAAATTACAACACTATGTGTTGTGATTCATTCTTCAAAAATGCTTGTATTGATCCTGTGGGTACTCTAACTGATGCAGCACACATGCATGAGGTTGTAAGTGGAGAGAACTCATTTGAAGTTTCCATTGTACCCTCTAGCTTCATGATCTCGAGCGATGATCTATCTGATGTTGAAACACCTGGTACACAAAAAGGGTCATTGTTAACGGTGACTCTCCAAATATTGCCTGGTTCTATGGCATCATTAGAAGATCAAGACTTGGAAAGTGTGAAGTCTAGCGGTAATCTCTTCATGGGAATGATAGGAAAGATCAAGAATGCTCTTAGTTTTTCAGATGAGAATTGATTTATCTGTGTTGATTCACTTTTGTAATTGACCAATGTCCAAAGACAAGAGCATCCATATTTTCTTTGAACAAAACTTTTGCAGAAGATTTATCTTATTTATTACAAACTTTGTATGATTGTTTGTTTTTAATTAAATATTATTTGAGATTTAAGAAAAAAGGAGTTATTCTTATAAAAATATTTACATTTAATTGAACAACAGATGAAAATATTTCTCTATACATAATGCTCAATTTGTCTGGTGGAAATGCTATTTTTTGATTCATTTGTGGTAACCAACAAGGATTAAATGAATTTTATAGCTTCTAATAGGAAACCTATTAGTGATGTTTGTGAAAAATAATTTGTTTCCTGTATAATTTTTTTTTGTATTAATCAACAATAATAGGCTTGTTTCCTTTTGGATTTATAGATATAGAAGGTGTTGGGCTTCAATACTACTATGTGGTTATTTATAAGCTCATAGGTTTCAACACCATTCAAAGTAAAATGTAGAAAATTTAGAATCAGTCATTTAACTGCAAGTGAACCACTTGAAGTTGGTTGTTTGAAAAACCAACCCCGAATGTACTTCCACAACATGCTTTTCTAGTCTAAAAACTACATTTAGCCCCGAAAATAAGAGCATGGTCTGTTGATAAGTCTGAATCCTTATTCAGTGGACTGTTGATAAGTCTCAAGCCATACTTGGCCACTATGCTCACAATAAGTCTGAATCCTTATTCAGTGGACTGTTGATAACAGACTGTCATGATCCCTAAATCAGTGTGATAATAATAATTTTCCAGATAATAAATCAGTGGTTTTTTAAATGTCTTGCTGATATGTAAACGTGTTGGATCCACAAATTCAGGATTCTATATTCATTGCTGATGATTTATTATCTGGTTGTTATTTGTAGGAAAAATATTCAAATTGGTATATGCTTCTATGCTAAGAATGTGTATTAATGAGAATAAATATGGATCCACAAAATAAGTTACGTGTTTACAGATTATAGCTGATTCAGGAGTGATGTTTGATTGGACTTTAGGGTTATATATTCATTGCTGATGATTTATTATCTGGTTGTTATTTGTAGGACCAGCATTACAAATTGGTAGTGGATCCACAAAATAAGCTACGTGTTTACGGTTTATAGCTGATTCAATAGTGATGTTTGGTTGCACTTCACAATGAACCTTTTGCCAGCGGTTTCCAGGATTAGCGCACATTCCTAGTATGGCTTCCGTTTTTTCCTCCGGATGTGTAAACGCGCTCTTACTGGCAAACTCAGGATTCCATATTGTTTGCTGATGTACAATTTTTAGGTTGTTATATGTAGGGAAAACATTCAATTTGTTAGAGGCTACTATGTAGGGAAAACATTCATATTGATTGCTGATTTAAATCACGTTTGGTTCCATTTCTTTCTCTCTTGCCAGCGGTTTCTATGATTATAGCAAAATATAATGATGTATGCATATTGATTGGTGATTTAATACAGGTTTGATTGCATTTCGCTTTAAATTGCCAGCAGATAGAGACATAACGTTTTTTTTGGTAGATATGCTGTAAATATTTTGGTTTTAAATTTAAATTTGAAAAGACAATTTGAATTGACAAAAATAATGAAGAACATTAATTGAATACAGTTGACCCTATCGCTTCTTCCACATTGATTTGTTTTCGAATTTTTGCTGTTTTGATTTAGGACAATTTCAAAATTTGCGGAATATTGGTTTTTGAATTAATTAGGTGCCTGAACCGTATGATATGTGGAATTTAATGCAATATCAATTAAAATGAATGTTGTTGTTGACTGTTATATCAACTAAAATTTGCATCGTTTTTTTTTCTAATGTCAGTCACAATTTAAAGCAATTTTAGCCGTTGATGTTGTTTGAGGATGTAACTTTTTATTAACAGCCATTGAGATCGTTTTTTCACTACAAGAAAATCGACGATTTCCGACGAAAAAATCCGTCGGAAATGCACTGATTTTCGTCGCAAATTAATGTTTCCGACGGACAAATTTTCGTCGGAAATCCGTTGATGTTGTTTGAGGATGTAACTTTTTATTAACAGCCATTGAGATCGTTTTTTCACTACAAGAAAATCGACGATTTCCGACGAAAAAATCCGTCGGAAATGCACTGATTTTCGTCGCAAATTAATGTTTCCGACGGACAAATTTTCGTCGCAAAATCGCTCGTCGCAAATCGTTTCCGACGGATTTTGTCGTCGCAAAGTCGTCGGAAATCCGTCGCAAATATCCGTGGCAAAGTCGTCGCAAACTCTAACACATTTTCGTCGGAAATCCGTCGGAAATTTTAAAAAAAAAAATTAAAAAAAAATTAAATTATACGTTTTATGCAGCTTGATTGTAAGGGAACATTTTTTTCCATAAAATCATTCTAGTACATTGCAGAATACTTTTATTGATCTCAATAATGTATGGACATCAAATTTAAGCATTTTCCTCAAATTTTAAGAAACTAAGGTTCCTGCAAGTTTGAGCAGAGACTATCAACGTTTGCAGAGAAATTAAAAGCTAAGCTAATGGTCATGCTTTTTGGAGCATTACAGTTTTTCAAGATGTTGCAAGCTATCCAAATTCTGGATTTGACCAACAAGAGATGTGTTGTGCAAATCCCTGATAAATAATAAGACCGGTTATCAACATAAGGCAGAATATGAACAATACATATATAGACTATGTCCAACTAATAGAAAGAAAATTAGAGTGTTTTAAGGTCCAATAAATCGCCAAATGTAGGACTAATTGATCTCATATTTATGTCTGAGAGATCCCTGAAAAAATTTCAATACTGTTAGATCATGAGTGTGATAAAGAACCACTGTATGCATAAATAATAGAACATAACTCTACTTTCTCCTTTAAAGGTAAGGATGTCTCCACAGTCCACATTAGTCCTTTAAGTAATGTCACCAATTAGATCCTCAGAGATACAGAATAGTCACCAAGTTTTTCTTTTTGTCACAACTTTAGTTCTCTATAAGAACAAATATAATGGCGCTTTATATCTTTGACTGATTAATTTAGTGACAAAATCTTCTGAGAACTGATATGATAATATGCTATTTTGTTGAGGGACTAATTTGGCAACCAGAATTTTTGCACAAATAATGTGATGACATCTTAATCTCTGGAGGACTACATAGAGGGGTTTACTCATAAAAAAAATGCAATGAATTTACATACAATGATGTAACTATGTTTCCTTCACAATCAATATGATCGCAGGGGAAAGGGGAGCATGGATCATCTTGCCATCCTAGATCCAAAAAAGAAACAAAAAACCATAGGCAAATAACCAATATAATATATAACTAGGAATGAACCATAATATATACAGTGCAGCAAAAAACAGAGAACTTACCGATAATTATTCTCATTGCAGCCAAATTCAACCTGCTTGATTTGAATATCAGAAATATCTTTCCCTGTCACACAAAAGGCATATAAGATAAATTTGTTACAGCCAACAAAAGCTGCTTCAGAAAACATCAATGTTAGAAGAACATAAATTTCTACCTTCAATTTTTGCTTCTGTTTGTAGCTCAGTTTCCCAGTCTTTTACCTTCAATTTTTGCTTTTGTTTGTAGCTCAAATTTTGCTTCTGTTTGTAGCTCAGTTTCCCAGCTCAACCTATAAGTCAAGAAAACAATCCGATTGAGCACTGCATAAAAAAGTAAAACCAACTTCCAAATGCATTAATCTTCAGACAAAAATCACAAAACAACTGTTAATTGACCCATTGCGTGCTTCTTGGGAAATAAGACAGGAACCAATGGCCAAACGATGTAAGCTTTCATAAATAATCCTCCATGGGCGGCACTGCTGTTTTCTGGTGTCTACATCAAATAATCCTCCATGGGCGACACCGCTGTTTTCTGGTGTCTACATCAAATAATCTTCCGTTATCCATTTTAAATTACAAGATTTCACAGAAAAGCCCACTTTTACCAAAAGTTACACAATTACACATTGAAATCAATACATAATGAAGTTACCATGTAATAACTGACAAATGATCCCCCCTTTTGGTATAAATCTTGCAACTGAAAATGCCAATTCTTCAGCAGGTCGGTGAGGTACTGGACCTCCAAACTCCGTAAACCTGCAAACATAACGAAGGAATAGAAACAATGTATCATCAGGAATTCGGGATTATATCAAGCTTGTAAATATCTTATTCTCTGGCATACCCACTTCTTCCTTTTCATGATGCACAGTAGATACATCTTTCTCCACAACTGAGGGAGATATTAATTCAGCTGGAAGCAAAATCAGAGATAAAAACACATTATACAAATTACCCAAATACTGAAAAGAGAAAGAAAAATAACTTCATATTGCCTCATTTCGTTTTATGGAAGATAACAAAGAGTCATGGATTTATTTGGAAAAACAATTAAATTACTTCAAAAACTACCTTTTTTCTGCAGACGATCTTTAATTAAAGAGTAAAAATTAAGACTAAATACACTATGCTCTAGCATTTAATATATTCAGTATGTGACATGGTAATATTAAGTATCAACCTCATCATGTGCTGCCTCAAAAAAAGGTATCGGCCTCAAATTCAAAACAAAAAGCAATTGAACAGAGAGCAACAAGAAAGATTAAGAAAATTTACAGTCTCACTCTCACCTTGTTATCAAAGAAGATACCATGACTTTGGTAAGCACTATGCCTGCTTTACAACGTTCAATCAGCTGAGGGCTGCAGTACTTCTTCAGAGTTTCAATATCTGCTTGCATGTATATTTAAAAACTAATTCATAAATAATAGATCCATCTGCTGGACAAAGCGAGGATTTATATCTTGTTCAAAAAGGAACAATTATACAATTATAAAGACAACATTTCCAGCATGCTGGCTTAAGTTCAGAAATAACCTTGACGTAAGCATTAAGCACTGGTTTTATTGCCTCCTGCACTTCCACCCCAAATTCTGGTAACGAAAACTGACTGCCTCATGTGATCAAAATAAAAAGAAAATGATGTTAGCAAGTAAAATAATAATAAAACGTTAAGATTAAGACATAAAAACAAAAGGAATAGAACTCCTACGGATCTCGTTGACGTATTTCCTTGTATGAAATTGCAGAATCTGTTTCTTGAAACATAGTATCATTGATACTGTAAAAGATATTTAATGTTAGCTTAGGTGGATGCCACGTATTTTTACCAAAAAGATATTTAATGTTAGCTTAGGTGGATGCCACGTATTTTTAAAGAGAATTGCGTGGAATTAAACGGGAATGCGCGTGGCGCCTATGTGGACTGATGATATGGATGATTCTTGATTTTATATAATTATGATTATGATTATGACATTTCCACAACTATGCTATAATGAAGGGAGGGACGTCAAACTATATGCAAGATGGGTGAGGGGAAGATCACTGAAACCTTCCAAAAAAAATTATGATATTTTTCAAAAGATAGTCACAAGAAAATGTGAGAGCAGAAACTAAGCAGTTGGAACTATTATTTTGTATCTATAATCGAGTTAATTATAGTGGAAAATCCTTCAAAGTTTGAAGGGATAAGACATAGCTATCAAGATTTTAGATCTAGATTTTCATAACACGTTTTTTTAAAGGCTGATGTAGAGATAGAATATATAGCCAAGTACAAGCACACAAAAAATCTACTACCTCCTAGAAATACAACCCATATGATCAACAACCCACTCATAAAAGAAATAAGGTGATGAATTCCCCCTAGCTTGGTACCATTGCAAAGATAGGGAAAGAACTCGGTCTAAAGATCTACGAAAATCAGGTACGCCTCCAGAGAATAGTATGCCCAATGAGCATCAAAACACTTATGCACCTAGATGGACCACCAACATGTATGAACTGAAGAAATAAAGATGGAATGTCCTGTTGCATGACAAAATCAAAACCCAACTAACTAACAATAGCATACCAAATCGCAGAAGCGAACCTACACCTATAGAAAAAATGGAGAGAGGACTCCCTGAGCACTCCCGCACATTATGCAAATAGTGGTTGCGATATCTGAAATCATACCTCTTCAAAATAGATTAGTTCAAGTAGGTACTCTATCCAAGAAGAACTGCCAAGAGAAGGCAATGACTTTGGATGGAGAATAACTCTTCCAAACCATGTTTAGAACCGTTCGCACCTGATCAGACAACCTCAGAACACGAGACGACGACTGAGAGAGAACATAATAGGCAGAGACCCCGAGAACAGTCCAGAACAATCCGGAAACCAAACCCAACTATTTGTCGCCGCTGATTGGATTTAAAGCTCAAACTCATCAAAATATTTTAGATCTAAATTTTGGAAGTTATTTTATAGAAATATTGTCGTGATTCTAACAAGGTTAAATGATTGTATCTCAAACATAAATTTTTTCATATATATTGTGTTTTGAAAAATATATATTTTGTAAAAACCATCATATTGAAAATGATCTCCAAAAGATTAAAATTATAAGTTTTTACATACTTAATTCAACCCCCCCCCCCCCCCCTTTTTTAATGTTTTCTAGTGCTTTTAATTTATATCAGAGCAAGATCACTTTGTGTGACCCTGATTGGGCTTGTGTAAAGATCTGCTCTTCCAGCACAATCTTTTGGAGCAAACATTTTCTGTTTTCTATTTGGAATTGATTTTTGTTAATGGAAAGAAAGGATGAAAGCCTTTCTTGATTTTAAATTAATTTGGTGGGGAATTATACAAAAACGCTATGAAATACCAACAAGAAGCAATGATTACTCAAGGATGGTTCCTGAAAATTCAATGATAAACAAAAGAGATTGTTCATGTTCAGTTAGAAAACTAGATACATTCTCATGAGTTATATCTTCTGGGCACAATATGAGTCATGTGAGAAACAATCAACCGCAAAGAAAATATAGGATTCCTTAGAATATCGGTTTCACACTATTGTCCATCACATGAAGTCAAGAAAAAAGAAGTTTTGCTATAAAAATGGGTTTCTAAAGGTGGAGTTTGAGGAAGCTAAGAGTATGAAGGACAAAAGTTAAATTAAATGCTAAATGCCAATAATCCTAACTACAAATCTGAATTTCTCAAAACATAAGACTTAAAAAGTTATTTTAGAATAGGTTCCTTGTCTCCGAACGATTAATTGACGTGTGGGGTATATCTGGGCAATGGATTGGCAATCGTGATATTTCTGACCATAGTCCTATTTGGCTTCTTTGCCTAGCAAAAGATTGGGGACCCAAGCCTTTTCGGGTTATTAATGCTTGTTTCCAACATTCTGATTTCTTACCTTTTGTGAAGGCTTGTTGGGATGAGTTCAATGTTAGGGGTTATAAAGATCATGTCGTGAAGGAAAAATTCAAGCTGCTTAACGAGAAATTGAGGAGGTGGAATAAAGAGGTGTTCGGTAAGATTGATTTGGACATCGAGTCGTTGGTTCGGGATTTGAATTCGCTTGATCATGCCTTGTGTGACGGTTGGGATGGTTCACTGATGTTAAATAGAAAGGAGGTGTCGAATTCCTTTTGGAAACAAATTATATTTTGGCCCAGAAGTCTAGAGCTAGATGGATCAAGGTATTTCCATTCTCTTTTGAGGTTTCAAAGATGCCGTTGTAATGTGTTGTTATTGCGAAGTAATGGTGAGGTGATAGAGGATGTGGATGAAGTGAAGAATAATGTCAAGCAACACTTTGAGAATTGTTTTGTGGAGTCTTGTCATTTTCGACCCACTCTTGGTGGTCTTGAGTTTAGACAGCTTTCTCGGGTTGATATGGATTTCTTGATTCAACCTTTTTCGGAGGAGGAAATAAGGGAGGAGGTGTGGAGTTGTGATGGTGATAAGAGCCCCGGGCCGGATGGTTTCAATATGAGCTTCATAAAACTATGTTTGGATTTGTTGAAAAAAGATGTAATAGATTTCCTTAATGAGTTCCATGAGAAGGCGTTTCTTCCTAAGGCCATTTCCGCAACTTTCATTGCTTTGATCCCCAAAAATGATAATCCCCAAGGTTTGGGGGAGTACAGGCCGATTTAATTGATAGGGTGTCTGAATAAAATTTTGGCAAAGGTATTGGCAAATAGGTTCAAAAAGGTGCTCCCTTAGGGGCAGACAAATCTTGGATGGGGTGGTAGTGGTTAATGAGGTTGTTGATTATGCGAAGCGATTGAAGGATGAATGTTTGTTGTTTAAAGTTGATTTCGAGAAGGCGTATGATTCTATCTCGTGGGATTTCTTGTTTTATATGTTAAACCGGTTGGGTTTTCCTCAAAAATGGATTCAATGGATGAAGTCCTGTGTGTGCAATACTACTTTGTCGGTGTTGGTTAATGGGAGTCCTACAAATGAGTTTAAAGTTCATAGAGGTTTGAGACAAGGGGATCCCCTTTCCCCCATTCTGTTTCTAATTGTGGCAGAAGGATTGTCGGCATTGGTGGCTAAAGCAGTGGAGATTGGTTCTTTTGAGGGATATGCTATCAGTGATTCTCATCGGCTTTCCATTATGCAATTTGCGGATGACACAGTGTTGATGGGGAAACCGTCTTGGGATAATTTGTGGGCTATAAAGACTATTTTAAGAAGTTTTGAACTGGTTTCCGACTTGAGGGTGAACTTTTATAAGAGCAAGATCATTGGTATTAACATTTCCGAGGAGTTTCTTGATTCCGCTTCATGTTTTTGGGGATTCCGGTTGGGGCCAATCCGAGAAGGGCCGCCACTTGGAAACCGGTGCCTGATATACTTAAAAAAAAGTTATCATCTTGGAAGGGGAGCCATCTTTCTATTTGAGGTAGAGTCACTCTTATTAATTCGGTTTTGAATAGTATTCCACTATATTTCTTTTCTTTTTATAAGGCTCCAAAGTCGGTTATTATGTCGATGATCAAAATCCAAAGAGACTTTTTGTGGCAAATTAATGATGGTGATAGGGGCATGTATTGGGTCGCTTGGGAGAAGATTTGAAACTGAAGAGTGAAGGTGGCCTCGGTATCAAATACTTAGAATTGTTTAATGTGGCTCTTTTGAGTAAGTGGAAGTGGAGGGCGCTTGTTGACGGCAACGCTCCTTGGAAAGGCTTGTTATTAAATAGATATGGAAGCTTCAACGATGCTTTTATTCAACGGTTGGAGGGTGCTTTAAGAAGAGGTGCCGGTGGATCTATTTGGTGGCGTGATTTATTGTTGCTTGATCGTGATTTCTCTTTTACAGCCACTTTCGGCCAGCAACTTTCTAGAAGAGTGAGAGGTGGTGATTTGGTTGAGTTTTGGAACGACAATTGGCTGGGAAAATCACCCTTTTCGTGATTGTTTCCTTCCCCGTTTGCTAGCCGCGAAGCAAACCGTGTTGTAGTCCAGAATTTTGGCGCGTGGCTGGACGGTGTGTGGCGTTGGAATGAGTCGTGGTTACGGTCTCTGGCAGGTATTGATCAAACCGAGGCTAATTATATGCAGCAGATTTTGTATTCGGTGTCTCTTGTTCAAGGGAAAGCAGATAGTTGGGTGTGGAAGCTTTAGTCTTCAAAAAAATTTCTGTCCGTTCGTGCTATAATATGCTTTTACGTGAGACAGCGGGCAGTGAAGAAAATGCATTACTTAAATTGTTGGAGAAAATTATGGAGATGTGTCACCCCCTCGAAAGTTATTGTTTTTGGATGGCGGTTACTTAGGGAATCTTTGCCAACTCGCGGTAACTTGCGCCACCGGCTTGTTATCGCATCGGATAATGACTCTTTATATGTCCATTTTGCTGGCAGACCACCGAAACGCAGATTCACCTTTTTTTAGGCTGTTCCTTTGCGACAGAAATATGGAACCGGGTGTGTGGTTGGCTTAAGATTAATCATGTTGCGGCAGACAGTTTGTTCGATCATTGTCTTTGGTGGGGGAAGTTGAGTAAAGGGAAGAAGGCTAGGAGAACAAAGCACTTAATTTGGTTGACTACGTGTTGGAGCATTTGGTTGGCACGAAACACTCTTATCTTCAAGACCGAGGTGCCTATCTTGGACTCTATTCTTACTCGCATCAAGCAATTATCCTGGAGTTGGTTGGTTTAGAGAGCTCATTGTAATTTCAATTTTGATGTTTCATCTCGGTGGCTTGATCCACTTCATTGCCTAAACAATATGTAATTTTTGTTGTTTGGGTTTGAGCACCCATAGTGCTTTATCAATGAAGTATTGCTTATCTAAAAAAAAAGAATAGAAAAAATTAGGCTTAAATATCATTTTGGTCCCTGCAAAATCAGCGAAAATCCATTTTAGTCTCTGTAAAAATAATTTTTTTAAAAAGGTCATTGCAAAATGTTTTTTTAATTCATTTTGGTTCCTAATGTCATTTTAAGCTGATTTGTCAATTTTTTTATTTTTGTTTCCAGATGATGTGGCCTATTTTAATACACCTGGACTACCATGTCATTAATTCAAATATACGATCCCTATTATACCCCCAACCCAACTTCAATTTGGGGAAAATTTAAATCTTGGGCACTAATTTGTTCTCCCAGAAACGTATGAAAGAATTACACGAGAGTGAGAAACCTGAACTGAAGGGTTAGCAAACTAAGAATTTTTTAACTGTGTTATTGACTCTGGAATCTCCCCTGTTATCAAGTTATTGGAAAGGTTAAGAAAACGAAACTCAGAGTTTGGTTGAAAAAATAAGGAAGGAATAGAACCGTTGATTGAATTGTTGGAAAGATCAAGAATTTGTAAATGCTCAATGGAACCAAGATCAGAAGGAATAGAACATAAAAGCTAACAAACTAGTAACACGATATTGGGCTTGGGCTTGGGTTCAATTAATCGTGCCTAACACGGTGGAACAAGAAACATCGTTCCATTAACATGGATTATCATCGGTGTAGTTCTAATTCTTAAGTACAAAAAGAGGGTCGTTGAGAACGGTATTCTTGAAAGAAAGTAAGAGAACACTGTCTCTATTAAGACCACAACATTGATTAACGATAAGAAGAAAAACGAGTGGGAAAAGAGAAAGGGTGGTTTTTGTGTTGATGAAGTTCATAATTTTAGTTTTACAGAGTGATTCAACATTTCGAACGGGGAGAGGAGATCGGAGAGAAGTAACGGGGATTTGTTGAATCAAAACGAATTAAAAAATAATTTGCAGGGACTTTTTTAAAAAAAGTATTTTTAGAGGGACTAAAATGGATTTTCGCTGATTTTGCAGGACCAAAATGATATGTAACCTAACAAATTATATCAATTGATTGATATTGATAATTCAAACCTAAATAATCTATAATCTCTTGTACGCATATATTTTTATTTGTTTGTAATTTCAAATCTTAATGTTATAGGCATCACACATTATAAATATTTGACATCACACATTATCAGCATATTAAACTTTACAAAGCTAAGCCCCCACATACAGTATTTCATTGTTTTTTTTTTTAATAATATAGGATTGTTTTTTTTAATAATATAGGATTTTGAAAAATGTTTTGAGGAGCCCCACCAAGATCGACCAATTTTTGGGGGGTTAGAATTCAAGCAAATTTCTAACGAAGACAATTCTCTCTTGTTGATGTCGTTTACGGAAGAGGAGATCAATGGGGTTTAGTCCGGAGTGGACGCAGTGGATGAAGGCTTGCGTTTTTACTAGTTCTATGTCGGTGTTGGTTAACGGTAGCCCCACTAATGATTTCCAAGTTGGTAGAGGACTCCGGCAAAGAGATCCTCTTTCCACCTTCTTGTTCTTAATTATTGTTGAGGGCTTGACGGCTATGATGGCCAAAGCGGATCATGATGCCCAAGATTGGTTTTTTCACCGAATACCATGTTCATGATGCCTTTCGTTTTTCCATTCTTCAATTTTCCGATGATACCATTATGATGGGGGAAAGCTACTTGGGGGAATATTTGGTGTATAAAATCGATTCTAAGGAGCTTTGAACTTGTTTCAGGGTCGAAAGTCAATTTTCACAAAAGCAAGCTCATTGAGATAAATGTTTCGAAGGATTTCTTGAATAACAGGTAGAGATGCGGACAACTTACCAGTTGAGCTAGCCCTGCGTTTTGTTAATAAATCTACAAAGAATGTATATATGCCTTTTCTTTATATTTTTTTTAAAGTTGTTTAATATTAATTATTGTTTTTTTTAAAGTTAATTATTGTTTCTTGGTTTGTCATATTTGGTGCTCTTAATTTTTTTTAAGACAACAATTTCGGTGCTCCTAAAAATTCTAATGCATTTGTTTTTTATTTATGTTATGGATTGGCCCAATCCACAATAATGAGGCCCAACACCAAATGCAGATCCATCAACCGATGGTTGAGATCGCAACGGTCCTGATTCATCAGGTCAAACACCATCAAACTCTATAAATAAGCATTGAATGCTTCATCAAAGGTACACACTCTTTCCTACTCTTCACCTCTAATTAGCTCTCTGGCTGACTTGAGCGTCGGAGTGTCCTCGCAGGTACCACCTGTCCCGGATCGGAAGCGGAGCTCGGTCGATCGAGACCATTAACTACCAACTACCTCGGATCAGACTTGGTGTCTAAGATCGGATACCGGTCTAAAGGTACGGTACAGAACATTGGCGACCACAGTGGGAGGATCTTGTACTCTAGTTCCTCTCCCATCTCCTTGATTGACGATGGCTCCGACCTTACGTCATAGGACTGTCCTGAATGTCGGTGAAAGGCCGGTCCTGCAGCAGGTGACTTCGGAAGGAGTGGCGGTCATCTTACCCCTTAGCCCGGCGCATGCTCAAAGCTCGGCTATGGCTATGGTTCCTGGAAGCTCAGCCCGGAACCGACTTCCATCTCCCCCTCCGACCGTCCAGGTACCGGTCGATGTTGTTCAACAGCTCGTCCGGTTCCTAAATCGGCAAGCCGAAGCCGACCAGCAGGAAAGCCAACGCTACACCCAGTTAGAAGCTCAGATTGCTGAGATCCGGGCTCTTAACATCCCGGATCGGAGTTCCTCTCTGCGCAGCTCTTCAAGTGGGACGACTCATGACCGCGTCCGCCACCGATCTCCGGCTTGGAGGAGATACCATCACCGTACTCCACCTCGATGTAGAGGAGGGCAAGGATCAGAGACTCCCCCAAGTCGGACCCCCGATGATTCCTATGGTCCTGAGGGATCCCCTCGGCCTAGCTCGTTCCTGTTTTCCTCTCCTCCGAGGCGACGTACCGGAAGTTTGAAAAGGTCTCCGAGGCAGAAACGTCAGCGCCCTAGCTCGCGGGGATCCCCCGGCAAGTATGGCTACCGACGGTCTCCACCCCTTGAGAGGTCGGCAAAGCGTAAAGGACCGTTCACAGCGAAAATCGACTACTTCCCGGTGCCAAAGCACCTGGAGAACCCCCCTGAAGGTTTGAAAATGCATGATGGAATTGGCGATCCGGACCGCCACCTCGACTACTTTGACACGGTTATGCAATACCGTAACGTTCCAGAGGAGATAAAGTGCCGAAACTTTCCCCTCACTCTAGAGAAGGCGGCTCTAGACTGGTTCAGGGCTCTTAAGCCAAATACAATCTCCTCTTGGGATCAGTTGGCCAAGCTCTTTTCTGCACACTTCGCCCACTCGAAGATGAAGCCTAAATCTCGGAAGGTATTGCAGGCAATTCGGCAAGGAGAAAATGAGTCCCTCCGGCACTACATAGAGAGATTCAATAGAGAAGCTGCTCAAGTCCGGAACCTCGACGACTCCTTCCGTCTTTACTTCATGGAGGCTGGCCTTCGTGAAGGAAGTCTATTTCAGATAGACGTCGGGGTCAACCAAGTCGAGTCGCTTGCCGAGTTCCTCCAGCGATCTCAGAAGTATATCGATCATGAAGAAGGGATTAACTCAGGAAGGTCACGTTTCACCTAGGTCTCGGAATGAGCCTACGGGCATGATGTAATCCGACTTTGTAAATCTCCAACCATCTAATATATATGGATCGGCTACGATTTTCTCACGCTGATAGCTTAAGTTAAAGTAAGTTCCGAGGTTGGATGGAACGATTTGGGATCGGCCGAGCGATCGCCTTAAAGTTTCACGCTAAAACCGGAACTCCACCTAGGATCGGAACTCCTGATGATTCCTACGGATCCGAGGTTTCCCCTCTGCCCTGCTCGTCTCTAGCTTCCTCTTCCTCGAAGCGACGTTCCAGAAGCCGGGAAAAATTCCCGAGGCAGGAACGTCGGCGCTTTTTCCCACAGAGATCCTCCGACTTTAAATTGACACCTCGAGTCCCTCAGGTGGTCACGTTTTAAATGGCCGAGTTTGCCATTACCCTGAAGGGCGAGTTCGATCTGGGCCGAGTCCCGGTAAACTGCCCTGAAGGCGACTTTAAATTGACACCTCGAGTCCCTCAGGTGGTCACGTTTTAAATGGCCGAGTTTTCCATTACCCTGAAGGGCGACTTCGATCTGGGCCGAGTCCCGGTAAACTTCCCTGAAGGCGACTTTAAATTGACACCTCGAGTCCCTCAGGTGGTCACGTTTTAAATGGCCGAGTTTGCCATTACCCTGAAGGGCGAGTTCGATCTGGGCCGAGTCCCGGTAAACTGCCCTGAAGGCGACTTTAAATTGACACCTCGAGTCCCTCAGGTGGTCACGTTTTAAATGGCCGAGTTTGCCATTACCCTGAAGGGCGAGTTCGATCTGGGCCGAGTCCCGGTAAACTGCCCTGAAGGCGACTTTAAATTGACACCTGGAGTCCCTCAGGTGGTCACGTTTTAAATGGCCGAGTTTGCCATTACCCTGAAGGGCGAGTTCGATCTGGGCCGAGTCCCGGTAAACTGCCCTGAAGGCGAATTTAAATTGACACCTCGAGTCCCTCAGGAGGTCACGTTTTAAATGGCCGAGTTTGCCATTACCCTGAAGGGCGAGTTCGATCTGGGCCGAGTCCCGGTAAACTGCCCTGAAGGCGACTTTAAATTGACACCACGAGTCCCTCAGTTGGTCACGTTTTTAACATAGCCGAGGCTGGTGGCAAACACCCTTGCTGGTATAAGCCCGACCTCGAAGATCTTTTGACAAGACCCGTATCTCGGGCACTCTGAGGCTGGGGGCAGACACCCTCGTTGGCATAAGCCCGGCACTCAAAGATCTTTGACAAGACCCGTACCTCGGGCACTCCGAGGCTGGGGGCAGCCCTATTTGTAGCTATAAGCCCGGCCTTGAAGAAGGTCGCCACGAAGGTCCGACCTCAATTTCAAAAACTCTCACAAAGTCCATATAAGGCATCAAGTCTAGCTCGCCCCAAGACGACCCGACTTGGGGGGCAACTGTTATGGATTGGCCCAATCCACAATAATGAGGCCCAACACCAAATGCAGATCCATCAACCGATGGTTGAGATCGCAACGCAAGATCGGACGGTCCTGATTCATCAGGTCAAACACCATCAAACTCTATAAATAAGCATTGAATGCTTCATCAAAGGTACACACTCTTTCCTACTCTTCACCTCTAATTAGCTCTCTGGCTGACTTGAGCGTCGGAGTGTCCTCGCAGGTACCACCTGTCCCGGATCGGAAGCGGAGCTCGGTCGATCGAGACCATTAACTACCAACTACCTCGGATCAGACTTGGTGTCTAAGATCGGATACCGGTCTAAAGGTACGGTACAGAACAATTTATATATTGTATTGTTGTGATTTGTAACAAGTCATGTAGCTTACATAAAATACATGTAATTAGGTACTTGTTATAAATTTGGATATGTTGAGACGATTGTGATTCAATGGCTGTTAGTTTAATTAGATACTTATGTAATGGTTATGGACTTATGGTCCTTATGGACTTGAATTTAAACAGTTAAATTTGAATAATGATGTTAGTTTTTGTTGATATTTATTTTTTAGATTTTTGTGGTATAATACATTTTTTTGATGACTTTGTGATGTATAATTTATCAGGTCTAATTTTAGTGTGTCCAGGTCATGCGGTCCGATCAAAGACCCAATGCGTTGCCCGGGTCAATGACCGGTCTGGGTCTGATAACATTGATGCCTATAAAAAAGCGCTTGATAATTGTTCGGTACCGTATCTCTAGCTAGGTGTTTGATCTTGGATATGAAGTCCGGTCCGAGATAGTTGGTAATTAAGTTCTTGGTCAGTCCGAGTTGGTGCTCCGATCCGAGGTGGGGTGGTACCTTCAATGACACTCCGACGCTCAAGTCAGTGAGTGAGTCAATTACAAGTAAGAGTATTGGAGAAGTGTGTACCATTAATGCTAGCAATCAATGCTTATTTATAGGTATCTGGAGTGGAGGAGGGCCATTGGATCTAGGTCTGCAATCTCCTCCGTTGGATGAATTTGGTCCTTTGCTATTGGGCCTTTTGGGTGGATTGGCCATTGAGGCCCAATCCGTAACAGTAGCCCCCCAAGTCGGGTTGCCTTAAGGCGAGCTAGACTTGATGCTTTAGAGTTCGTGTCGCCCCCAAACTCCGGAGTGAGAGGCTCACGTTATACCGGGACGATCTGAGGGACTCATGTCGCGTCGAGTGACTCGAGGCTGTCCGTTTTTGAGGGATTCCAGTCATGGCGGGGTCAAAGGACCGGGGTGAGCCGAGGGAACCGAAGCGATCCGAGCATAGTTGTGCCTTGATTTCTGTGCCAGCTAACGACGTCATTGATGGGACGCGTCGTTCGAGGATGATTGGGGTAATGATGGCGCTTGGAAAGACGCGCCTGCCTAGGGGCTAGCGCTGGAAAGCGTAGCCTAGGCCCAGGCCCATCTGAGGTCTTCTTGCTTCCTATAAATAGGAGGGGGGACCTTTCTTACTTTGGACTGTTTTCTGAGAATTACTCCGCTCCCGATCTTAAGCTCGTTCCGGAGTTGATTTCGCCTTTCAGAGTTCCGTGGTGAGTCTCGGTGAGACCTTTGCTGTTCGTGACCTGTTTCAAGTGTCGACGAGCTTCCTTTTTCACAAGGTTAGTTTCCTCCCTTTATTTATTGCTTCCGGCTTTAGATCACAGTCGGTTTCTCTCAGAACCCGTATTTATAGATACAGAGTGGGGGTCGTCAGGTCGGGTTCCGACTTGGTTGTGGACCCACTGTTTAAGTATCAACCTGACTCGTCAAGCCCCCATTTCTGCAGGATCGATCTGGCGAGGACCAAACAAACCCGTCGGGTTGGTAACTCAGATCGCCCTATTCTCGCAAAAGCAATGGCTTCCGGTACTGGAGAGTCGGTGGAAGTTCGTACTAGTCCCCCCGGGTCGGTTGTTCCCGAGGTGCAAGATGACTTGGGCTCTGCTCCTTTGAGTGTTCACGCTGAAGAGCGCTCTCCCGGGGTTCCCAGCAACGAGCCGGCGGATGAAGATAATACCGAGGTAGTGATCCTTGACTCGGAGGAGTCTGACGCCGAGCCTGATTGTGAAGAACAGGGAAGTACTAGCTGGAGCTCTGATGAGAGTGAAGCGGAGGTTGCTGAGATTCGCAATAATGAAGACGGACTTGGACATCGCGGGGACCCCGCGTATGAGAGAGGTGATTCCGATCAATACCCACGCCCCGGAGTAGGGCCGGTTAATGTTCCCTTGTCCCAACCTCTCAATGTTCCTCGGGAGTATTCATGGGTGTCGGAGATGTTGAGGGGGATTCAGTCCCTCTACAGGACCGGGGATGACATGAGTTTCTTTGTCAAGCGCGTTTCCAAGAAGGATCCGGTCTGGAACGTGGAGGGGATGGCCGAAGGTCAACACGTAGCCGTCTGGCCAAAAGCTTTGAAATTTGTCATGTATGGGGTGACGATCCTCGATATGCATATCAGCCCCCCTTTCACCGACTTTCAGCAAGAGGCCTTGGGGATCTTGAACCTCGCTCCTTCTCAACTTCATCCCAAGTCCTGGGCGTTCCTCCGGGCTTTCGAGCTGATGTGCATTCATTTGGGGAGGCCGATCTCTTGTGACCTGTTCTTCTACCTTTTTGAGGTCAATCGGAGGCATGAGGATGGCACCAAGGATCGGTAGGAGCATGTGAGCTTTCATGCCCTATTCCGATTCTTTGAAGAACTGGAAGAATAAGTACTTTTTTGTTGAGCCCGTAAACGAGGAGGCAGTGAGGCACGTCGGTCAATATGCTGTGAATGGGGAATCACTGGAGTCCACTAAGTTTCAAATAGGGTGGTCTCTTTCTCATTTCAATCGGCGACCTCACTCCTACACTGTCAGCTTAGGCCGGCTATCCCCGGTTGATCAGGACTCGCTGGCGATATTGACGAATTTTGCCGACCTGATTGTCTACCGGGACCCTAAAAAATTCGGGGTTGACGTCGCCCGATTGGTCGGGGCTGGATCTAAGTCCCAAGTGGCGGCTGTGCTTGGTAGGTTTTTGATAGATAGACTCGCCCATAATTCTTTTTGACTGCCGCTTCTTTTAACATTGTTTCTTTTCTTTATTTCGCAGATAGCATGGGACCTGACAAGTTCTCCCGCTTGGCAGCTATTGCGGAGAGGAAAGCCGGGGTTCAGCAGGAAAAGCCCGTTGCTGCCGTTCCGATCAATATAATCACGGAAGCCAGCTTGGCTGGTGTAGAAGATCAGGCGGCTGATCTTTCGCATCGGAAAAGGTCGCGTCCCCCGCCGCAAACAGATCCCACCTCTACTTCCCATGCTCTGGAGCAGCAGAAACAGCTAGGTCGAGCTGGTTCTACGTACCCGGGCCTCCAAGAAAAGTCGTCATGGGAAGCACCGAACTTCGCGGTCTTCCGGTATTTCGATTGATGCTGATTTCTTGCAGAAGCGCGTGGAGGATTCCCGGGTTGACCCGGTCGAGGCCGCTCTCAGGTTATTTCGGTATCTGGCCGATGTGTCCAAGCTTCAGAGGGTCGAAGCTGAGAGTCAGGCGAAAGGTACACCAAGTTCCGGGGTGTTCTCTTTGATTTTTTTTTTTTGGTTACTTCCGTTCCTGACTTCCTTGTGTCCGCTATTTCAGGGGCTCTAGCAGAGAGGGACAATGAAAGGAAGGCCGGGGAGGAGCTTCAGAAAAAATACGAGGTGTTGTCCTCAACTCTCTTGAAGTCTCAGGAGGACCAGACCGCGCTCAAGGCGGTTGCGGATAAACTTGAAAGGGAGAGGGACTCTGCCCTTAATCTGTGCATGGAGCATGAGGTTCGTATCTCAGATCTTGAGAGCCAAGGGAGGCGGTCTGAGGAGGTGGTTTCTTCCATGAAGGCCCGGATTTGTGAGCTCGAGGACGATCTCGTGAAAGCGAGACAGGCCCAGGTTGGGTCTAGCGTTGATTCCTCGCCTCGGATCGCTGAGTTGGAAAAAGAGCTCTAGGAGGCACGCGCCAAAGCCGAGGCCGTGGAGAATGAGATGGTGGAGGTGGCCCAGATGGCCATGGAGGTGGCTGGGGAGAGTTTCGAAAACGCGCTTGCTCAGGTCGCCGTTATCCATCCATCTCTGCCTTTGGACCGGGAGGTTCTTCGTTTGGAGCATACCGTAGAAGGCGGGCGGGTTGTCAAGCTCAATCTTGACTCTGAAGCGCTTGAGGTTATTTACCCTCACCCTTCATTGCCGTGACTGTTGTTGATGGGATAGCTCTGGATTAGCTGTTTTTTGGGTTCCGGGTGGAACCGGTGGGGGAGAAAAGCCCCGGGTTCCGGGCGGAACCGGAAGTTGTAATCTGTCACCATCTTTTTTGAACTAGAGGACCCGGCCGTATCCGGGGTAATTTGTAATAGAAATGTATTTTAATGTGCTTCCGGTTTCATTTACCTCGGTTGAGTCTTTATACTGTTGTTTTAAATTCGTGCACTTGTGTTTGATTCGCTCAAGTGGTAAGCGTCGCCTTACGGGCAGTTTACCGGGACTCGGCCCAGATCGAACTCGCCCTTAAGGGTAGTGGCAACCTTGGCCAACTGGTTCATTTGCGTAACGACGGCCACCTTCGGGGCAGTTTACCGGGACTCGGCCCAGATCGAACTCGTCCCTTAGGGTAGTGACAACCTCGGTCAGCTAAAAAGAGATAAAATAGGTGATAACATCGGTAAACACCGTTCTTTAGATAAAATAATTGATAACATCGGTATACAGCGTTCTTTGGATAGAATAATATATAACATCGGTATACACCGTTCTTTGGACAAAGTAGTTGATAACTCGGTGTGCACCGTTCTTTGGATAAAGTAATTGATAACATCGGTATACACCATTCTTCCGATAAAATCAGAATCAACTGTAGTACTTCTTTAATTTAGTGGCATTCCAAGTCCTTGGGATCGTCTTCCCGGCCAAGGTCTCTAATTCGTAGGCACCTTTACCGGTTTTAGATAAAACTCGGTAAGGTCCTTCCCAATTAGGGGCGAGCTTGCCTTGCACGACGTTCTTCTGACCGACGTCGGCTCTTCGTAAAACTAGATCACCGACCTCAAGGTCCCTGGGGATCACCTTTGAGTTATATCGTGTTGCTACCCTCTGTTTTATTATTGCTTCTTTAAGGGAAGCCTGGCCTCGGACCTCGTCGACGAGGTCGAGGTTCTCTCTCAATGCCTGATTGTTGTCCTCCAGAGGTTTCGGGTGGAGCGTCATCCAGCTCAGCTCCCCGACCTCTACCTGTCCATTTGTTTGTGGGTGTTCTACCGAGGTGAACCGGTGTTTGATCTGGAGATCGGATCGACATGAGTTTTCTGAAGCCTTTGTCGGCGAACTGGGTTCCGTTGTCAGTGATTATTACCTCGGGGATCCCGAATCTAGTCATTATCTTCTTTTTGAAGAACTTGATGCAGTTCTTTGCGCTGATGATAGCTAGAGGCTCGGCTTCGATCCACTTGGTGGAGTAATCCACCGCCACTATTAGGTATTTGATCTGGCCGGGGGCAGTTGGGAATGGTCCCAGGAGATCTATTCCCCACTGTGCAAATGGCCATGGCGAGCTGAGGCTGGTGAGCTCCGTAGGAGGTGCTATGTGGACCTTGGCGTGGATTTGACACTTACTTCATTTCTTTACATAGTTTCTTGCATCGGTCTCCATGGTTGGCCAGAAATATCCTGCTCTTAATGTCTTCCGAGCTAGAGAGCGACCTCCAAGGTGCTGCCCGCAGATTCCCTCGTGGATCTCGGCTAAGACGTATCCGCCTCTCCTCCTTCAACGCATTTTAACAGCGGCGCGGACAAGCTTCTTCTGTAGAGGTTTCCATTGATTATGAAAAAAGATGAGGCCTTCCTCCGGAGGATCTTGGCTTCGCTTGGGTCCGGAGGCTCGTCCCCCGTTCTGATGTAATCCATTAATGGCGCGATCCAACCCTTGCTCTCGTCAACCACATTGACAGAAAAATTTGCTTCCGGGTTCGGGATTACGCTCGGCTTGCTCAGTGTTTCCTGGATGATTGACCGATGGTTCCCCGGAATTTTGGTGCTAGCGAGCTTGGAAAGTATGTCCGCCCTGATATTTCCGTTCTTGGAACGTTTTTACTTCCATGAATGCAAAAAGGGAGAGCAGCTCCTGCACACGGGTTAAGTACCTCTGCAAGATCGGATCTTTAGCTTCGTACTGTTTCCCGATTTGAGAAACTACCAACAATGAGTCGGTATTTAGGGAAAGTCGGGAGACTCGGAGGTCGATCGCAAGCCGGAGTCCAGCTATGCATGCCTCGTATTCTGCCTGGTTGTTTGAGGAAGGGAAACCGAACGTGAGCGATACTTCGATTACAACGCCCGTCGGGCTTTCGAGCATTAGCCCTGCACCAGTTCCTTTTGGATTTGAGGATCCATCCACATGGAGTGTCCATAACCCGTCCTCCGGGTCGGCGGATGCCATCTCCGTGATAAAGTCGGCAAGTATCTGAGCTTTCATGGCCGGTCTCGTTTCGTATTTGATTCCGAACTCGGAGAGTTCTACTGCCCATTTGATCATTCGTCCTGCTAAGTCGGGTCGGTGCAGGATCTGCCGGATTGGATAATTTGTTCGTACCACGATTTGATGAGCGACGAAGTAAGGTCGGAGACGGCGTGCCGAGAAGAGTAGAGCAAAGGCGATTTTCTCTATTTTCTGATATCTAACTTCTGGTCCATGCAAAGCTTTACTCACGAAGTATACCGGACTCTGGCCAGTCTCGGTTTCCCTGATAAGCACGACACCAATTGCCTCATCCGAGATGGCTAGATACAGGAATAAGTCTTCCCCTGGGCTTGGCCGACTAAGTATGGGCGGTTCGGTTAGGACCTTTTTGAGCTGGGAGAGGGCCTCGTCCCGCTCCGGGGTCCATTCGAAAGTTGCTTCTTTCTTAAGCAGTTTAAACAATGGGAGTGATTTGAAGGCGGCGTTGGAGATGAAGCGAGATAATGCAGCTATCATACCGTTGAGTTTTTGGAGCTCTTTCTTAGTGGACGGGGTCCGCATTTCTGTTACCGCTCGGCATTTATCCGGGTTCGCTCCAATGCCCCTTTCTGTGAGATAAAAACCCAGGAATTTTCCAGCCCGGACCCCGAAAGTGCATTTTTCCGGGTTTAACCTCATACTGTTTCTTCAGATTTCAGTAAAGATCTCTTCCAGGTCGGTTATGTGGAGGTCTTCCCTTTCGCTTTTTGCGATCATATCGTCTAGGTAGACTTCCACGTTACGACCGATCTGATTTCGGAATACCTTGTTCATCATCCTTTGATAAGTGGCCCCCGCATTCTTCAAACCAAATGGCATGACCCGGTAGCAGAAATTACCGGGATTTGGTTATATCCGTCCTTAGGACAGGCCTTATTAAGATCGGTATAGTCAACGCACATTCTCCACTTTCCATTGCTTTTCTTAACAAGTACGGGGTTTGAAAGCCAAGTTGTGTACTTGACTTCTCTTACAAAATCAGCTTTAATTAAATCATCTACGACTTTGGCCGTAGCAGCGGCTTTTTCCTGGCTTTGAGCTCTTTTGCGTTGGGCGACCCACTTTGCCCCGGGGTTAACCGCCAGCTGGTGACAGGCGACCTCAGGGGGAATCCCGGGCATGTCTTTTGCCGACCAAGCGAAGAGATCGGCGTGAGATTTCAGGCAGAGGGTGAGCTTTGCTTTTACTTCTTCGGGGAGATCGGATCCGATCTGGACAGTTTGGGTCGGGTCCTCTCCCAGCTGGATTTGTATGAACTGTCCATCAGGTTGAGGTCGCCTGATTTTCTTTTTTAGCTCCCGTGCTAGCTCGTCGTCGCTCTCTTCCTCAGAGCTGTCCGGATCGTACCTTGCATCGAGGTCTGTGACGTTGACCTCGGCAGCTTGACCGGTTCTTTTCTTCTTTGGGCTTTCCTGAGCTCCTGCTTCTATGGGGGGAATCCCCTCCTCTGAGGCCTGCCTATCCGCCTTGACATGCAGGTAAAAACATCTTTGGGCGGACTCTAAGTCGGCATCAAGGGTGATTATTTGGTCACTCAAAGAGTAGAACTTCATCTTCAGGTGAACCGTCGAGGTTACGGCTCCGAGCCTTCCCAGGGCGGGTCTCCCGATGATGCAGTTGTAAACGGAAGGGCATGGTAGTACCAAGAATTTGGTCTTGACCGTCCTTTCTAGCGGTTCCTCTCCATAGGTGACCATCATTTCCAGATAGCCGAGGGATTTAGTTCGAGACCCGTTGAAGCCCGAAAGGTCCGATCATCGGTAAGGGGTGAAGTCTTCCTCCGAGATCTGCAGTTTTCTTACAAGGTCGACGAAGATGATATCAGCGGAGCTCTCTTGATCGACCAAAATCCTTCTTATCTCGTGGTTGGCCATGACTGCCCTGATTATAAGGGGTATGTGCTTATTTGGCTTGCCATCCAATAAGTCTCGGTCGCTGAATGCCAAAGGTGGGCGCTCCGGGCTTGAGCTTACTGCAGAGGTGGAAGCAGCACACATGACCTCCTTCCACTTTCTTTTCATCGTTCTGCCCGATGCCTCGACGGGGTATCCCCCATAGATGACCATCATTACAGGTCGGCCCTTTGATTTCCGAAAATCGCGCTCGTCCTCCGAGCTCTCTTCTCGTTTTTGTGGGGCTTTACCCTTCCGCTTTGGATCGGCTTCCTCTTCCTTAACCTCGGCCTCATGCCGGGGTGTTTTAGCCACGTACTGGCTTAATTTCCCTTTTTTAATCAGGTCCTCAATGTCATCCTTCAAAGCATTGCATCGATTGGTGTCGTGCCCTTTGCTCCGGTGATACCGGCAGTACTTGTTGGATCTCTGCCCCGGCCTGTGTGGGAGCGGATCGGGGAACTTGACTTCTTTGAACTCAGCGTTCATACATTCCGCCAGAATCCTGGCCCTTGTTTCATTGAAGTCGGAATATTGCTGGTGCCGGTTCCGAGGTCGGAGTCTACCGTCGTTCCGGGGCTCCCTTTCATACCGGGCATCCCCTACCTGGTGTACCGGGGCTTCTTTTTCATACCGAGGCTTGCTCGTTCTGGGGTCGGCGTCTGACTTCCTAGCAACATCCCCCTCTTCATGATCAATGTATTTCTGAGATCGCTGGAGGAACTCGGCAAGCGACTCAGTTTGGTTGATACCGACATCAATCTGAAATAGACTTCCTTCCCGAAGACCGGCTTCCATGAAGAACAGTCGAAATGAATCGTCCAAGTTCCGGACCTGAGCCGCTTCCTTATTGAATCTTTCGATGTAGTCCCGGAGAGACTCGTTCTCTCCTTGCCGGATGGCTTGTAAGACTTTCCGAGACTTTGGCTTCATCTTGGAGTGGGCGAACTGGGCCGAGAAGAGCTTCGCCAGCTGGTCCCAAGATGATATCGAGTTTGACTTGAGGGCTCTGAACCAGTCCAAAGCCAATTTTTCCAGGGTAAGAGGGAAGATCCGGCACTTGATCTCCTCCGGGACATTCCGATATTGCATCATCGTGTCGAAGTAATCTAGGTGTCGATCGGGATCGCCAGTCCCGTCATGCATCTTTAAACCCTCCTGGGGCTTCTCTAAGTGCTTGGGCACCGGAAAGTAGTCGATTTTCGCTGTAAAGGGTCCCTTTCGCACCGTGGACCTTTCCCTCGGAGGAGGCCTCCCGATAGGGCGTCGAACAGGGGATCCGGGGGACCGAGGACGCCGACGTTCATGCCTCGGGGGACTTCCCCGGCTTATAGAACGCCACCTTGGGGACGAAGATACTAACAATGAGCTTTGGTGAGTTGAGTCCTCAGGGTAATAAGTATCGTCCTGAGTCTCGCTTGGGGGAGTTCCAGATCCTCGTCTCCCTCTCCGGCGCGGTGGCGAGCGATGATGGTGTCTCCTCCAAGTAGGAGATCGGTGACGCCTTTTACTGGAGGTTCTTCTGCTAGGAGAATAAGTTTGAGGGGAAGACCGATCCGGGATATCTCGGGCCCGGACTTCGGCCATCTCGGCCTCCAGCTGGGAGTAACGCTGACTCCTTTGCTCAGCCTCGGCCTGCCTAGTCAGCAGTTGGATGAGCTGTTGAACAGCATCGACCGGTACCGGGACAGTCGGAACTGGAGGTGGAAACTGGTTCCTAGCGGAGCTCATAGGAATCATCGCCCTGGATGAGTTCCGGCCGTGGGCCGAGCTGCGAGGGAGTGTAACTGCTACCCACTCGGGGGTTTCTTGCTGCTGGTCGGGTCTAACCACGACGCTGGAGACGTTCCTCCGTCGTAGTTCTGGAGCCATTGCTGACCAAGGAGGTTGGGGGGAAAGACTAGAGTATAAGACCTCCCACTGTGGTCGCCAATGTTCGGTACCGTATCTCTGGCTAGGTGTCCGGTCTTGGATACGAAGTCCGGTCCGAGATAGTTGGTACTTAAGTTCTTGATCAGTCCGAGTTGGTGCTCCGATTCGAGGTGGGGTGGTACCTGCAATGACACTCCGACGCTCAAGTGAGTGAGTGAGTCAATTACAAGTAAGAGTATTGGAGAAGTGTGTACCATTAATGCTAGTAATCAATGCTTATTTATAGGTATCTGAAGTGGAGGAGGGCCATTGGATCTAGGTCTGCAATCTCCACCGTTGGATGAATTTGGTCCTTTGCTATTGGGCCTTTTGGGTGGATTGGCCATTGAGGCCCAATCCGTAACAATAATAAAAATATCTTCGCAAATAATTATTATGTTAATAATTTACACTTTACGGTTGGTAGTACACAT
Source organism: Astragalus membranaceus (assembly GCA_039519185.1). Lineage (NCBI taxonomy): Eukaryota > Viridiplantae > Streptophyta > Magnoliopsida > Fabales > Fabaceae > Astragalus > Astragalus membranaceus. Next base: position 32,924,798 of record CM076853.1, on the reverse strand, counting down.
GCGTGAGCAATAGTACTAGTTATTATTTGCAATCAGTGTTATCAGACCCGGACCGGCCATCGACCCGGTCAAGGAACCGGGTCACTAGACCCGGGGTCGGACCGCGGGCCTCTAGTCGGACCGGCATGACCCGGTCTATATTAAATAAATTCAAAAAATTATAATATATACTAAGAAATTATACATTTATTAATATAGAAATTTTATTATAATTTTATTTATAATTATACATTTACTAACATGTTTATGAGTGTTGAACTTGAATCAATTTGTCAAAAAAATGTGTGTTTAATCAAAACTATTAATGAAAGAATGTGCAAAAAAAATTAACATATCCGGAATTGATTATATTTAATGAATGCGGGACAGTATCAACAAATAATAGATAGCTTAGTGGTTAAAAACTTAAAAAGTTGAAATGTTGAATACTAGGGAGGGGGTTTGAATCCCACCCAAGCCTTTTTTGTGAAAACATGCAAAATTTATAAATGGTTCATCTTAAAAAAAAAAAAAGAGGATCAACCGGTCCGACCTGGTCCGACCCGGTTTTCACCGGATTTTCACCGGTCCGATGACGTCATCACCGGGCCAACTGCAGATCCGGTCCTGTACGCTGCCCGGCCCGGGAAGACCACCGGGTCCCGGTCCGACCGGTCCGACCGGCCGGTCCGGTCCGGTTCTGATAACACTGTTTGCAATTCATATAGTTATCTTATCTTTTTGCATTTATCCAATAAAAAAAACTGACAATTCAATTGACGTTCTCAAAGTCTAATTTTGTAATTTGTAATATCATTCAGTAAAATTAATTCCCTTTTTATTTTGACATAATAAAATTAATTTCTTTAAGAAAATACTGAAAGTAGTAGTATATAAAAAAGGGGCCTAGGCTAGGTTTTGGGCCTAAGGCATTGGCCTTAGTGGCTTAGCACCCTACACGGCCTTGATTTGACCTAACATCCTCTCGTTATAAATTTGCGCTTGCATCTTCACTTTCACCATACTTGTGATCCCGCGGCCCTTCTCAAACCTTAAGAAGGTCTCTCTCTCTCCTTCCCCTCTCAATTTTTTTCCTCTTCCTTTCTCGCATTACTTATGGTTTGAAAAGAGTTGCAAAATTATCGATCATCAATTCATATATATAGTTGTATTATTGATTTGATTAAGATGATATGGTAGGGCGGGCACAACTTTATTCTACTCACACAGGTACTATGAATACTACTAATAGGTACTATGAATACTACTAATTGTATATTAACCTTGATCTGATTGATTGTATATATTTTTGTGGTCTTTTGTTCCTCTTGTTAAATGTTGCGTCATTTTTTCTCCAGCAGATTCATGAGCAAGACCCCAACACTTGATTCGTGGAATATCATTATTGGTTTGATCAAACATGAATTATCTAAATCATCTTATGTTTACATACATTATAATTATTTTCAGCTCTACTGTTCGTTTTGACAAAGTCCAACATATAGATCTCTGGCGACTGTGATTTCATTGATTAACATTACAAGGTACTATATTTATATTTACTACTATAATTTGCTATGATTTTCTTCCTTTTATTTGAAGAATTAATTACTTTTGTTTGATGGATGTTGTCTATTTTTTATTTGAATTTGTACATTTAATTAACCCTACCCTACTAACATGGTCTTGAAAATCAACTCATGATGTTTTATATATATTTGAATATTTTTGGTAATTTTAGTTTTATTTTAAAATTTTACAGGTATGGCGATGCCCAAACTGCTTTATTGATGATGAGCTTTCTATGCCCATTAAATACTTGAAGAATTTGGACTCCAAAAAGCGCATATATATCTTCCAAGAAAGTAAAATATGGCTCTTGCAATCCACTAAAGAGCAAGAAGCAATCAAATTATGCATTGAAGTGCCTCAATGGCATAATAGTCATTCTCACTTAAGTTGTCATTCTCAATTCCAAGGAGGGAATCATCATGAACAACTTGCAATGGTGGACTATTAGCATTTTACTAGCACTATGTCTTTGCAGATACCAGAAGAAATAACTATAGATTTCCTCTTTAATGTACTATTGGATGAACTTGAAGTTTCACCAGCTTCATCACGACGCCAGTGTTTCATGAAGAACCAAGAACCGGGAACAGAACGGTGCTTACATCTCGTACCAGCAATAGGAGTACTTGGTACCTTGTTAGGTGTCTGCTCCCGTTGGTTTTGGCCCTTTGGGGTGCCTATTATCCGACGGAGAACTAGAGTATTGGGTAGGATAAAATCCTGCATATCTACACCTTTATGTTGTGATGGTTTTGAATAGTACCTGGTAGCTAGAAATGGTATAGTTTATGAAAGAAAGAGGAAAGGGCGTATGGGAGTTATGGTGAGTCATCTTGTTGGGGATCACAACCCTACTAACTAACTAACTAACTCTTGGTGTATTTGCTTGAAATGTTGTAGGTGTTAATAGAAAAAAAACTAAGCCCAGTTCTTTGTCTATTAAACTGACCCAGTTCTCTGTTTTAACAGGTACACTTAGTTGGGCTTTACCTTGACCCGGTCCAACCCAGTTCACGCAGAGGAGGGTTAAGTGATACAACTGAACCCTAAGTGCCTCTTTTCACAAACAGATATTTTCCTTCTTCCACTGAAAAACGCGTTTCCCCTCTTTCTCTCTGGATCTCGCTGGGTTCTTCTTCTCTCTGGATTTCCCTAAGTCTGTCATCTCAAGCTCTGACTTCATTTGCAATTTGAATTCTGCAATTTCGTCTTATTGCTACCTGTCACTAATAAGTCATCCACATATAAGCACACAATCAGAATATCAACAGCTTCTTTCTGCCTCACATACAAGCCATACTCCACTGTACACTTTTTCAGTCCTAAGTCACGGAAAAACGGGTCTATCCTCTTGTTCCAAGCCCTTGGGTCTTGTTTTAGACCATATAGGGCCTTATGCAACCGAAATACTCTGTCCTCCTTACCTTTGACTTCAAACCCAGGTGGCTAATCCACAAAAACTGTCTCCTCAAGTGGACCATTGAGGAAGGCAGACTTCACATCAAGGTGAGACAAAATCCACTCCCTGCTGCTTGCAAGGGCAATGACCATTCTTATGGTTTCATATCTGCAACGGGTGAGAAGACTTCAAAGAAATCAAATCCCTCTCTAATTTGTTGAAACCCCTTAGCCACCAATCTGACCTTGTGCTTCACTACCTTCCCTGCTGGATTTAATTTCAGTTTAAAGACCCATTTAACTGCTATAGACTTCATTCCTTTAGGAAACTTAGTTAACTCCCAAGTCCCATTCTTTTCAATGGACTTGAGCTCCTCTTCCATTGCATCTTTCCAAGCTTTACTACTCAAAGCCTCTTTCACACTAACTGGTTCAGCATCAGCCATCATGGCAAGCTGAACTAGGTCACCATCATTGGTAATATCATCATCATTGATTACCTCAAAATCACTGAATCTGCTTGGCAGCTGCCTCTGCCTCTGTGGCCTTGGAGCAGGTGCTGGTTCTCCATCTTCATCACTCTCATTGCTGCTGGTGTCTTCATTTGGAGTGACTGCAGGTTCAGCAGCAGCATCAACATTGTCTAAATTCACTTGTACAATAGGTTGAGGGCTGGTTTAATTGGATTTGTTTCAATCCCATCACTCATTCTCCAAAACAACCACATCTCTATTAATCTCTACTTTGTTGCTAGTAAGATTATAGACTCTGTAGCCTCCTGTAGGGTGGTATCCTACTAAAATTAGAGGCTTGCTCTTGTCCTCTAGCTTCCTCCTAGTAGCATCAAGTATGTGTCCATAGCACAAAGACCAAATACCTTTAGGTGTGACACAATAGGTTTTCTGCCTAACCAAACCTCTTCAGGCACTTTCTCTTCAAGCTTCTTTGTAGGACACTTATTCAGCAAATAGGTGGCTGTCATCACAGCTTCTCCCCATAACTTATGAGGTAATTGCTTCTGTTTCAGCATGCTTCTGGCCATGTCTAGAATGCTCCTGTTTCTTCTTTCAGCCAAACCATTGTGTTGTGGAGTGTAAGGAGGAGTTATCTCATGGATAATTCCTTCATTTGAGCACAGCACTTCAAACTCATTTGAAGTGACTTCCCCTCCACCATCAGTCCTCAAAATTTTGATGGCCTTGCCACTCTGTTTTTCAACCATGGCCTTAAACCTTTTGAAGCTTTCAAGAGCCTCACTCTTAGCCTTTATCAAGTACACCCAAAGCATCCTTGAGTATTCATCCACAAAGGATATGAAATACTTATTACCTCAAATGGATTGAACCTCAAAAGGACCACATATATCAGAATACACCACTTCAAGCACTTCCTTGGCCCTTCCCTTCAAATCAGATTTGAATTTCTGCCTTGGCTGTTTGCCCACTAAACACACTGTGCAGGCCTTCTCAGGTGACTCTGTCTTAGGTAGTCCATGAACCAAACCCTTAGTATGTTGATTTGTGAGTTGTTCCCCATTCAATGCCATTGCATTTGTAATGGGCCTTAGCCTAGTCACATACTCTTTGACCCTTTCCTTGTCTTGCATCTTTGTGCCTTCATACTTCATCCTTAAAGCATTCAGTTTGACCTTCTTGACTTGTGCATCTCCCACAAAGCTGACCTTCAGAATGTCCCAAGCTTCCTTTGAAGTTCTTGCATTCGTTATATTGTCAAAGTTGGATTCATCACAACCTTGATGAATCAAGTATTTCCCTTTACAGTCTTTCCTTCTGTTTTATGCATAAATGGCCCTCTCAGCCACTGTAGGCTCTTCGGGTAGGTCTTCATACCCATCTGTGACAATATCAAGCAAGTCTTGGAAGCCAAAAATTGCTTCCATCTCAATACACCATCTGTCATAGTTCTTATTTGTAAGTTTTGGTATGTTTGTAGGTAGACTAGCTGCTGCCATTCTTGGCACTTGAAAGAACAGTCTTTCTTACTGTTTTTCACTTTGTAGTCTGTCACACTGACTAACCTTACACTGAACACACCCTGCACAACTTACTGCTGAATTCTTTCTGAATTCTTGACTGGATCTTGACTCCCAAGAATCGTAGCTGAAGCTCTTAGATACCACTTTTGTTGGTGTATTTGCTTGAAATGTTGTAGGTGTTAATAGAAAAAAACTAAGCCCAGTTCTTTGTCTATTAAACTGACCCAGTTCTCTTTTGTTTTAACAGGTACACTTAGTTGGGCTTTACCCTGACCTGGTCCAACCCAGTTCACGCAGAGCAGGGTTAAGTGATACAACTGAACCCTAAGTGCCTCTTTTCACAAACAGATATTTTCCTTCTTCCACTGAAAAATGCGTTTCCCCTCTTTCTCTCTGGATCTCGCTGGGTTCTTCTTCTCTTCGCGAAAGAAACAGCAAGCTACCCTCTTCACAGCTGCGTTCTTTGCTTACCTACTGCTGCGATCTTCTGATCTGAAAGCTAAGCACCCTTTCCTCCCCCTCTTGTTGATTTTCTGGTTTCCTCTTGCTTGCGTTTCTTGCTGCGATCTGAACCTTTAGTCCTTGTTTCTTATTTGCAGGTTTATTTGGCTTCAACAAGCCAATCAAACGCACGCGTTCAGAGGACCGGATTCACGGTTTCTGGTGTTCAAATGGAAACCAGAGTCACGCAAGGAGAGGGCGTTGTTGCTGTGGTTACTAAGAACGAAGAGAAGCAGATTTTGCGAAAGGATGATGCTGAGAAAAAGCTACGCTATAATATGTAAAGGAAAACTAAAACTCTATATTATTTCATTCATAGGATCTGTATATATACATGTTAATAGCAACAGATCTGTTAATTTGTTATTAACAGCTTTTATAACAACCAATCTGTTATGCTAAATCTGTTCTATGAAACTACTTAGCCCTTTTCAGTTTAGGATTTTTTTTAATCAGAAGTTACAGCAACTAATTACTGTTTTTACACAGCTAAGCTGTCAATTTTTTTTGAAATAGAATTACAACCAAAAATTAACACTAACTAATGATTAGCTAGTAGTTGGGTGTGTGTAGTAGTTGGGTGTGTGTACTAACTGATGTGAACAGGTGTTGTGAGGTGTGAGAGGAGAGAGAAAGTTGGAGGGAACAAAAGGGTAGGAGGTGGTTAGAGGGAATAATTCTGGAATTGGATTAGAACTTGGGAGAGTGAGGCCTCTCGAAGTGCCTAAGATATTTTCTTGTTATTTTTATTTCCATGATTTACAATTCTCTGTGGAATCACACTGATTCTATTCACTGAAATTCAATCCAATATGACCTGCTGAATTAGTAGGATCATTCCATTCCATTTTTAAGGTAACTATCCCTAATAAGTTTTCTATACCCGTGATTGATGAATTGGGAGGAGCAATCATTTTTTCTAAGTTAAATTTCAACTCTGGATACCATCAGATTCAAATGAAGAGGACATTCCTAAAACTGCTTTTAGGACTCATGAGGGTGACTATGAGTATTTGGTGATGCCTTTTTGGTTGACTAATGCCCCCTCTACATTTGAAGCACTGATGAATCAGGTGCTAAGACCTTATTTGAGAAAATTTGCTCTGTTTTTTTTAATGATATATTGATTTACAGTACAACTGTTAGTGCACATGGTGAACATTTGAGGGAAAGAGGGAGAAAGATGACTGTTCTGTATCGAGCAGCTTTTTGGTCGGCTGCAGTTGGTAGGTCTCTTGCTGTCCTAGCAGGAGGTCAGTGAGCGCCCGAGGGGTACCTGCAAGCCACTCCGACGCTCAAGTCAGTATATCGAATATATGAGTGAAGGTATTAAGGATTAGAGATTGAACCTTTTTTAGGGCAAAGTTTGCCTGTATTTATAGGAAATCGTGTCCTCTCGTGGATCGTTGGATGGGTAGAGTCGATCTTGACCGTCCAAGCATGTTGGGCTCGCATGAGGTGGATATGGACTGAATCGGTTGGGCTGATCCATATTACTTGCTAAGCGCACCTCCTGGTTTTGCTAATGGGACCCCCTGGTCGACTCCAGAACAATGACAAAGGGGGAGAACGATATTTGAGAAGTATCCTAATTATTTACTATCTAAGGGGTGAGTAAAAAAATGATTAGGTAAGAAAGAGAGAAAGTTAGGGAAGAAAGAAGGAAATAAGGAAAAATCTATGTAACTCGTCTGCTTCATCATTAATATATTTGTTACGTGTTTTCTATGCTTTATGTTATGATTTTTTATATACATCTATCTATGTTGTTAAAGAGCATGTTCTACTGTGCTTAAAATGAACTACATATGTGCTAATCATAAGAGCGCATATCTGACTAAATAAGCTTCTGCTTGTTTCAGTTTTTATGTTTTAAGGAATTGATTATATGCCCAGAACTAGATAATATAAATGTATCGGTAATCATGTTCTAGTTCATTATGCACTCATGTATCTTCTGATATATCAAATGGTGTACATCATCTCAGGGGGAGCATATAAATATTAACAACGTGTATATAAAACAACTTAAAATGTTCTCAAAAAGTTTGTCAACATCAAGAAGGGGGAGATTGTTGAGGCAAAATCCCTTGAATAAGTTTTGATAGAAACAGCTTTTTGACAAGACTTTAAATTATCTGATTCATTATTTATCTAATGGATCTTCTTGGGCGATCTAAAGTACAGGAAACACTCAATGCTATCTCATGAAGATAGCATGCTATGATAGCATCACTTAAGAAGGCCTTGAGGTTCAAATAAAGAGAAAACAATGAAGTTACAATAACTTCACCAATTCAGAAGACTCTCCTCAAAGATGGCTTATTAGATCAAAAGGCAAAGTTGTTGCCTTGATGGAAATGAATGATGATCAAGAAATCAAATGAAGGCACACAAATGAACAAAATCACATTGCTTCTCAAATGAGAAGATAACTCTTCATAATGACAAGTAGAGAGAGGTTAATGCACAAGCAATTCCTCAAGATGAATGAGCTAAATAAACATAACCAAGTGAGCTAATAAATGAATAGAAGAATACAGCTTTGAAAATTCTCTATGGTAAGAAGACACTCTTCAAGAAACTTCTTAAAAAAAATTATATTTAGTTTTATTTTATTAGTTAGTTTTATTTTTATTACTATTACTAGTACATGCTCACCCGCTCCCAGGAGCCTATTTTGGTTTTTGATCCAGAAATTGAAAGAGCTGCTCGAAGGATAAGAAAAGAGACAATAGTGATGGCTGCCAATCCGAGAAGAACTCTTCGGGACTACTTTACGCCCACAGCGAATATCACTACAAGCATAGTCAATCCACATGTGCAAGCTACTAACTTTGAGCTCAAACCCAGCTTGATTCAAATGGTTCAGAATTCAACTATGTTCAGAGGTGCACCAACAGAAGACCCGCACATCCATCTTAGAAACTTCTTGAGGGTGGCAGACTCAGTAATTTGTAATGGTGTCACTCCTGATGCTATTAGAGTGAGATTGTTTCCATGGTCATTGGCTGACAAGGCCTCTGCTTGGCTAGACTCTCAACCTGATGAGTCCATTACCACTTGGGATCAACTGAAGCAAAAATTCTTGACCAAATATTTTCCTCCAGGTAAGACTACTAAGATCCGAGGTGCAATAATCAGCTTTGCTCAACTCGAGCAAGAATCTTTGCATGAAGCTTGGGAAAGATTTCAAGACTTAATCCGAAGTTGTCCACATCATGGATTTGAGAAGTGGCTTACATCTCGTACCAGCAGTAGGATAAAATCCTGCATATCTACACCTTTATGTTGCGATGGTTTTGAATAGTACACAAGAGTGATAATATAAATCATGAATTTGGGACACCAACTATAGTAGAAGTTAATTTGCCATATAATTTTTTAATTTAACTGTTAACATATTTAGTCGTAAAAAAGCGTTCTCACCTGGTAGAAATGGTATAGTTTATGAAAGAAAGAGGAAAGGGCGTATGGGAGTAATGGTGAGTCATCTTGTTGGGGATCACAACCCTACTAACTAACTAACTAACTAATGATTACCTAGTAGTTGGGTGTGTGTACTAACTAGAGCTGTCAATTTGGCCCACGTGGGCCAGCCCAGCCCCAGCCCCACATGGCCCTAGGGCCAAAAGGCCCATGAGCCTAAAAGCCCACATTTCAAAAGCCCACATGGGCTCCAAGCCCCATAAAGCCCAAGTGGGCCAGGGCCAACCCAAGGCCCTTAATTTTTTATTTTTGCAACAAAACTGAAAAATTACTCACGGACCTATGTGGGCTTCGGCCAAGGCCAGCCCACGGGGCCTAAAAATTTATTTATTTTTTCTCAAAAAACTGGAAATTAATCTGTGCGCTATACATAAACGTAAGTATATATTAAACGATACAAATCAATGATTCTGACCGTAGATAAAAATAAATGTTTAGTTAAAAGGCAAAAAAAAATAGTTTCTCCTTTAAAAAAAAGAACAATATAGTTCCCTATCCGGAAAATCATGATTGTCTTTCTGTCGAAGATGCATATGAAGCATCTCATCAAAATCCAAATGTGTAATTTAATTGGTCTCAGATACACAAAAATTCACATCAACAATAAATCACAATTAAAATTTAAAAGAAATAACTCGTAAGATTTTAATAAACATTTTGACGTGCATGTACGGTACTAGATTAAGTTAATTGCAACTATATGACATGCATGTATTATATCATAGTATTAATATGAAACTCTTATCATCACAAGCTAATAATAGTTTTGGATCTTTTAGTATTGGTGGTGGTGGTGAGAGGGAGAAAGATGTAGTGGTGGTGGTGGTGGTGAGTGGGCGATGGTGGTGATAGTTGTGAGAGAGAAAATAAGGTTGTGGTTGTGGTGGTGGTGGTGGTGAGTGGGAGGTGGTGATGGTGGTAGTGGTGGTGGTGGTGATAGTTGTGAGAGAGAAAATAAGGTTGTGATGGTGGTGGTGGTGATGGTGGTGGTGGTGAGTGGGAGGTGGTGGTGAGTGGGAGGTGGTGATGGTGGTAGTGGTGGTGGTGGTGATAGTTGTGAGAGAGAAAATAAGGTTGTGATGGTGGTGGTGGTGATGGTGGTTGTGATGGTGGTGGTGGTGGTGAGTGGGAGGGAAAAGAGGGAGGGGAGGTGGTGAGTGGTGGTGGTGATGGTGGTGAGTGGGAGGTGGTGATGGTGGTGGTGATGAGTGGGAGGTGGTGATGGTGAGTGGTGGTGGTGAGGTTGGTGGTGGTGGTGGTGAGAGGAAAAAGGAGGTGGTGATGAGAGTGAGGGAAAAGAGGGAGGGGAGGTGAAAGAATGGAAGTGGGGGTGGAAAAAGAATGAGCCATAAAATATGGGGCCAGCCCACAAAGCCCTGGCTCTAACCCACTAAAAAAATTAAAGTGTGGGTTGGGGCTAAAATAAACCCACTTATTAGGGGGCTTAAAATTTGTGGGGCTTTTTAGGGGGGCAAGGGGGTTGGGCTAGGGGGCTTGGGCTGTTTTGACAGCTCTAATACTAACTGGGGTTTTTTTTTATACCCCCATCAGCTTCTATGTACCCCCACCCAAAAACGTTATTCCAAAAATACCCCTGACATAAATTACAAAAATTGACTTTTGGAAGATTCTCTGGTGGGGGACCACTTAATCTGGAAATCGGATTTACCTAAATGGAAGGTAAATCCGATTAGCTTTAAATACGATTTAATTCTGAGGCGAAATATTTACAAATCGGATTTAGCTAAATCCGATGCGAAATCGGATTTAGCTAAATCCGCCTTTATTGTTTAACAAATCGGATATACCTGGATGAAGCTATATCCGATTTGTAAAAATTAGAAAGCGGATTTACGTTTGAAGTCACCTAAATCCGCTTTGTTTTTTTTGTTTTTAAATATTTACTTTATAACTGTTGTTCTATTTTGAAACAGGTATTGTGAATACAGAGTCGCAGGTCGTTCCTTTCGTGGTAGACACTACAGAGGCATTCTGGACAGAGAGGGTATATTTTTGAAACCAATTTTCTTAATTAAAGTTTGGTAGATATTTAATTAATTAAGTACCCCCCATTTATCTATTTCTTCTATTTTGTAGATTTTTTCTACACGCCAGGATGTTGAAGAGTGGGCTAACGCAGTTGGGAGGCGTATTGGAGTTGTGGTTATCATCGTAAGATCTGACAAAGCTGGAGGTAAAAGGGGTTCTAGAGATAAGATTATATTTGGTTGCGAGAAGCAAGGGAATTGGTCTAATGATTCTAGAGTTTTCGGGTCTAAAAGAAGAAGCTGTCCGTTTACATTGAGAGCTACTTGTACAAAATGTCATGGGGGTTGGCGTGTTATAGTGTTAGGTGTGGTCTTCACACACATCAGTTGCTTACTACCCCGGTTGGGTCGACAGCTTTTGGTCGTTTAACTAAGCCGCAGAAAGCTATTGTTAATGAGCACACTGATTTGAATGTTGCCCCGAAAGATTGTCTTACTGCTTTGAAGAACCATTATCCGGACAACGTCACTTCTCTTCCTCAAATATATAGGCAGCGTTACGCCTATAGGTCTTCTAAGAGGGGTCCTAGAACGGACATTCAAGAGCTTTTGAGATTGATTGAGACGCAAAATTATTTATGTTGGAGTAGAAAATTTGAGGGTTCCGATGTGGTCAGTGACATCATGTGGGCGCATCCCACTTCTATTAAGTTATTCCGGTTGTTTCCAAAGGTTCTTATTCTTGACACCACCTACAAGACCAACAAATACAATCTACCTCTATTGGAGATTGTAGGTGTCACTTCAACGGAGTTAACTTTCTCGGTTGCTTTTGCCTATATTTCACACGAGCTTGGAATTCATTTTACTTGGGCATTGCAGCAACTAAAAGAATTATTTGACTTGCACGGACTTCAGCCTCAGGTGTTGTTGACTGATAGAGATCTTGGTCTTATGTCCGGTATTGTTGATGTCTTTCCTTTCGCTACAAATTTGTTATGTTCTTGGCACGTGACTAAAAATGTGAAAGCGAAGATTAAAGAGTTGGTGCACCTGGATAGGCAAAAGGACGTCATCTGTCTTTGGCATAACATTATTGATTCACTTGACGAGTCAGAGTACTCAGGTCACTTGAAGATTTTTGAGGACTCCTGCGTTGATTTGCCCGCTCTTATTAAGTATGTGCATGACACGTGGTTGACAAAGCATAAGGAAAGATTTATCTTGGCATGGACAAACCAGATCCCACACTTCGGGAATCAGACCACCAATAGGTATTTTTTTATCGTAGTTTAAATTCTTTTTACACGTGTTTAGTATTTTTATCGTAGTTTAAATTTTTTTGACACGTGTTTAGTAATTTTATCGTAGTTTAAATTTTTTTGACACGTGTTTAGTATTTTTATCGTAGTTTAAATTTTTTTGACACGTGTTTAGTAATTTTATCGTAGTTTAAATTTTTTTGACACGTGTTTAGTAATTTTATCGTAGTTTAAATTTTTTTGACACGTGTTTAGTATTTTTATCGTAGTTTAAATTTTTTTTGACACGTGTTTAGTAATTTTATCGTAGTTTAAATTTTTTTGACACGTGTTTAGTATTTTTATCGTAGTTTAAATTTTTTTGACACGTGTTTAGTAATTTTATCGTAGTTTAAATTTTTTTGACACGTGTTTAGTAATTTTATCGTAGTTTAAATTTTTTTGACACGTGTTTAGTATTTTTATCGTAGTTTAAATTTTTTTGACACGTGTTTAGTAATTTTATCGTAGTTTAAATTTTTTTGACACGTGTTTAGTATTTTTATCGTAGTTTAAATTTTTTTGACACGTGTTTAGTATTTTTATCGTAGTTTAGATTTTTTTGACACGTGTTTAGTATTTTTATGGTACCTTAAATTTTTTTGACACGTGTTTAGTAATTTTATCGTACCTTAAATTTTTTTGACACGTGATTAGTATTTTTATCGTAGTTTAGATTTTTTTGACACGTGTTTAGTATTTTTATGGTACCTTAAATTTTTTTGACACGTGTTTAGTATTTTTATCGTACCTTAAATTTTTTTGACACGTGTTTATTGTTATTATTTAAGGGTCGAGTCAGCTCATTGGACTTTGAAGAGACAGTTGAGGACTTCCGGAGGTGACTTGTCTAAGTCTTTTACATCTATGCATGAGATGCTTACTATTCAATTTGATAAAGTCATCGGGTCTTTTCAAAGAAGCATCAACCGTATTGAAGTGGCTTCCAATACTCCTTTGTTTAAAAAGCTTCGCGGTCTTGTCTCTTTAAATGCTTTGGACCATATTGTTAAAGAGTTTTCAAAATCGACATCTGGGGTTGGATATGACAAAGCCCGCTGTGGATGCATTATTAGAAAGACACATCTTCTTCCTTGTGCTTGTGAGCTAGGTGTGTACCATGTCTCCGGTACTCCTATTCCGTTGGATGTTATAGACGACCATTGGAAAAAATTGAGTTTGGATTCTATGGATGATAAATTCTCGCAGGAAAAATCGGCTGACTGTGATATTTCTTACCAAATGGAGATGATTTGGGCGAGATATAATCGTATGACTCCTGAGGAGAGATTTGTCTTCAAGAAACAACTTAATGAGCTTGCATTCCCTACCACTTCTTCAATGGTAGCACCACCATTTAAAGTTAAAACAAAAGGTGCACCAAAGAAGAAGAAGCGGAAATTATATGATGTCAAGCGTGATCCTTCTGGGTGGGAGCATGTGGATGACAAGATGAAACTGACTCAAGAATCTGGAACTTCTTCCAAAAATTCATCACAGCGGTCTTCTTGTATAAAATCATCACAGCGGTGTTCAATCCTATCTCAGAGTGTTTCTAAGAAATTAACACATCAGGGTGACACAAAATTCAATTTACCGTCGGTTCCTCATCACGTGCAACCATATGTGGAAAAAATTATTGATGTTGAACGGGATGGTAATTGTGGGTTCCGAGCAGTAGCGGTTGGTCTCGATCTTGGCGAGGATAGTTGGCCTATAATTAGGCAAGATTTAATCAAAGAAACAAAGGAGAGGGAGCAACTATATACTTACATGTTTGGAAAGGACAAACTTGCTGTGCTTAGAAAATCGTTATCCATTGAATACCCCGGTTTCCAGAAGGAGGATAAGTGGTTGAGTTTGCCTGAGATGAGGTACTTTATAGCTACTAAGTATAATGTGGCCCTAGTTCAATTGTCTTTGGATATGAATTTTACTTATCTTCCTTTGAGAGGTAGTTATTCTTCTTCCAAGTATAAAATCATATGTATTCTTAACGTCAGGGATATCCATTGGATGCATATTTCGATCTCCCCTGTCTGTCCGTTGCCTCCAGTTGCTTTGATGTGGTCTCATAATCGATCAGATGAATCTACTTCATGGCTGGATCCTTATACCGGTCGTTTTGCCCTTTGGCAGTCTACCGCTTTGAAGATGCCCCGTCTCCCTCCCACTTTTGTAGACTTAACCCATGATTCCGACGATTTACATTGACATTTATTGTATTTATCATTATACCCACATTTTTGTAACTATCTATCCATATATACCAATTACAAATATTAAGTGTTTTAACTGTTTTTTGAAGTCGGATTTACCCTGGAAGAAGGTAAATCCGCTTCGTAATTTAGCAAAGCGGATGTACCCCCACAAAAGGTAAATCCGATTTACTAAATTACGAAGCGGATCTACCTGCGTTGTAGATACATCCGATTCACTAAATTACGAAGCGGATTTACTTGTGAGGAGTAAATCCGATGCGAAATTTATAAACTCAATCGGATCAAGTTAAATCCGATTTTGAGCTGGTGAAATCGGATTTACCTAAAATGGGTTAGATCCGCTTTGCAATTTGGGATAGATCCGCTTTGATCAACGGTGCAGATTGCACCGACAATATCAACGGTTGATAATGGTTGACGAACTCTATAAATACCTATTGCCAAACCTCATTCTTGTCACTCCAAAATTTCACTATTAGTCACTCCCTCAATCATTATCAGCTTCTTATTCTCCACCAAAAAATGCCCCTAACACAATACACACGGGATTCATCCCTCACTATCATTCATCATCAGGGCATCATCACCAACAAAGATGATGGTGTCTGTTTCGAGGGGCTTGACACAATGCAGTGCAGGCTTAAACACAACATAACATTAGCTCAGCTAAAAGATAAACTGCTGGGTAAAGTGCAAGTGGAGGGCGACGAGCGAGAGATAACTCGTATAGTTTATCGGAAAAAGGATTGGGCTGATGGACGTGTGCTCTGCTCTACAATGGATATCAAGAACGACGGTGACGTCCAAGCAATGATGTCCATTCATGCTATGTTTAAGTGGCACGGTTATCTGCATTTGCACGTCGAAACGACACGGACCGTCGCTGAGATCCTTCGTCGTTTCACTCCACCAGCTCATTAGTTGCTCTCATTTTATCGTTTTCACTATCGCTCATTTATTTCAGGAAAATGGGTCTTTTATATTTTATTGTTATTTTAATTGGTTATTATAGTTGGTTATGTTTTATCTTTTATCGCATGAAATCGAAATTATTTGTTTTATCCACAAATATAATAAACAAGAAATACTAATAATCAAGTAATGTGAAAATAGTTCAAGCATAAACAAAAAATACTAATAATCAAGTAATGTGAAAATAGTTCAAGCATAAACAAAAAATACACAAAACCCCCTAGTGACGACGCCCCGGTGGTAGCCTATCCAGTAATCGGTAGAGGCGAGCGTATGTCTGACTACCCATTCTAATGTCTCCGCTCTCAAGCCCCCTCCGAATCTCGTCCCCCACAATCTGTAGCAAATCGTGCTGTACTGGTGGTGCAGCTGGCTGCACTGGTGGTGGTGGTGGTGATGAAACCGGTAAGAGTCTAGGAATAGATGCTCTCACATACCAATGTATGTAGTCCGGAGCAACCTGACCCAACTCCTCAGCAGCATAAGTAGCACGCAAAATGTCCTGCACCACAGGCATATAATGTGCAATCCGAAAAATACAGTCTGCATGGCTCGGACGATCGGTAAGAGGGTGACGTGGGATGACCTGCACGTACCCAAACTGTCTGAGGCACCTATCGGGCATGTAGGGAACAGTGATGTCTCCCCAGCTGATGTGGCCCCTGTAAAATGAGACCATGTGAAAGTCTCTACCCTCCTCCCGGTGCTCCTCAAACGGTCGCCAGCAGACATCATCCGAGGTAAGTGCATCAATCCTCTGCCTGTATACCCCCAGCTTCACTCCATCTGTCTTCTTCTTCCTCCAACGCCCACACAGTGCTCCACTCCGCAATCCACTCCTCCTCTCCACCAGCTGAGGGAAATACCATAAAATCCAGCTCTGAAAAAAAGAAGATAACTTAAAAATTGTTTAACAGAAATTTAACCAAACTCGGAAAATATAACTTAAAATTATTACCTGTAAGAGGGTCGCATACCCTCCTAACTGATGCGCCTGATCCAAGCAGGAGTAGTTCAGCTGGTCATACATGAAAGCAAGCCCTGCTGCCCCCCATGCATATGATCCCACTCCAGCTTCACTGACATCCTCAAGTAGCAGCAGCCACTTAGCCTCAGCTCTGTCGCCGGTCTTGACCGTGAAGATGGACCAGCTCAGAATCAGAAGGATAAAGGCCCTGACAGCAGGACGCATGTCATCCTCTATGGACCCTCTAGTAACAATTTCCTGCAGCCACTCAAAACGGTAATACGGGCCAGATGAAGCTCGACACTCCAGCCCCGCCTCCTGTATAGTCACACCTAGATAAACATGTGCTAAGTGGATGGCCTGATCAGTGGTGACCGAGGTAGGTGGGGCTCTGAAGTAGTTCCTCGTAATGGGTAGATGCAGCAAACAGGAGACATCATCCAAAGTAATCGTCATTTCACCAAATGGTAGGTGAAATGACGATGTCTCTGAGTGCCACCTCTCAACAAAAGCAGACAGCAGCTCATGGTCCACCTTTGTATGACCGGTCGAGACAAGAGGGGCTAATCTGGAACCAGTGATAAAATCCCACATCCGGGTGTTTTGGGCAAACCCAAGCAATCTCTGAGCCAGCTTGTTACCATGGTTGGTAACCTTCAATTTACGCTCATATGTCTGCATTATAAAAAAATAAAAAAATAAGGCTATGTAAAAAATTTAAACTAAAAAGGCTACGTAAATAAATAAAATTTACCGGGTCTCTCAATATAATAGAACAGACATGAGATCCTAGTCCAGTGAATAGCTCATGCTGCTCCTCATGCTGCTGAGGCTGATGATAGGGCTCCTCCTGGTACTGCTGCTGCTGATACTGGTGCTGATAATACTCCTGCTCAGCCATAGAATGGCCCTCGGACATAGAATGCTCATCAAGAGGATGCCCCTGCTGGCCCTCCTCATACTGATAGTCTGGGGCCTCCTCCACCTGCTGATACTGCTGCTGTCGCCTATGGCGGGCAGACGCATGTCCCGCAATCCTGTGGCGGGTGCGTGTACTCGGAGCACCTGGTGATGCCCGAGACGAAGACTCCCCTCGATACCTGTTTGACACTGAAAAAACAAATTTTTAGAAAAACAAATCGGATCTACCTATATCCGATGGGAAATCGGATATAGGTATATACGATTGGAGAATCGGATTTACGTAATTCCGACTCACTTGTTTACGAAGCGGATGTGTGGATCGGATATAGCTACGTCCGATGCGTAAGTCCGATGGGAAATCGGATGTATCTCTGAAGGTTAAATCCGATAATCTCTAGAAAATTTCTGGTCAAACGGATGCAAGTGATAAATGATAAATGTTTTGTAATTTTATCAAAATTTTAAGGGTATTTTGGTATTTTCATAGGGCTGATGGGGGTAGATGAGAGTTGATGGGGGTACAAAAAAAAACCCTACTAACTGATGTGGCCAGGTGCTGTGAGGTATGAGAGGAGAGAGAAAGTTGGAGGGAACAAAAGGGTTTAGAGGGAATAATTCTGGAATTGGATTAGAACTTGGGAGGCCTCTCGAAGTGCCTAAGATATTTTCTTGTTATTTTTATTTCCATGATTTGCAATTCTCTGTGGAATTACACTGATTCTATTCACTGAAATTCAATACAAGCTTATGTTTGTTACGTGTTTTCTATGCTTTATGTTATGATTTTTTATATACATCTATCTATGTTGTTAAAGAGCATGTTCTACTGTACTTAAAATGAACTACATATGTGCTAATCATAAGAGCGCATATCTGACTAAACAAGCTTCTGCTTGTTTCAGTTTTTATGTTTTAAGGAATTGATTATATGCCCAGAACTAGATAATATAAAGTATCAGTAATCATGTTCTAGTTCATTATGCACTCATGTATCTTCTGATATATCAAATGGTGTACATCATCTCAGGGGAGCATATAAATATTAACAATGTGTATCTAAAACAACTTAAAATGTTCTCAAAAAGTTTGTCATCATCAAGAAGGGGGAGATTGTTGAGGCAAAATCCCTTGTATAAGTTTTGATAGAAACAAAGTTTTTTGACAAGACTTTAAGTTATCTAATTCATTATTTATCTAATGGATCTTTTTGAGTGATCTAAAGTGCAGGAAACATTCAATCCTATCTCATGAAGATAGCGTGCTATGATAGCATCACTTAAGAAGGCCTTGAGGTTCAAATAAAGAGAAAACAATGAAGTTACAATAACTTCACCAATTCAGAAGACTCCTCAAAGATGGCTTATTAGATCAAAAGGCAAAGTTGTTGCCTTGATGGAAATGAATGATAATCAAGAAATCAAATGAAGGCACACAAATGAAGAAAATCACATTGCTTCTCAAATGAGAAGATAACTCTTCATAATGACAAGTAGAGAGAGGTTAATGCACAAGCAATTCCTCAAGATGAATGAGCTAAATAAACATAACCAAGTGAGCTAATAAATGAATAGAAGAATACAGCTTTGAAAATTCTCTATGGTAAGAAGACACTCTTCAAGAAACTTCTCAAACTAAGCAAGCAATAGTAAGAATCTTCTCAATTCAAGAGAGTTTTAGCCAAATGTTTCTCAAAGAGAGAAGATGATTATTCAGAGAAATTTACATAAGATGATTGAAACAAGAAGAATCTTAATAGTGAGATTGATGAATCAAAAACAAGCATCTTATGTTAAATTAAAGTCAAGTCAATAAGGTTACACAACAATCACTACAAAAAAACAGCGTATTAGCGACGGATTTTTCCGTCGCTAATACCACTTTTTCCCTCGCTAACTACATTTAGCGACGGCATTAGCGACGGATTTTATCCATCGCTAAGAAGCTTGTCGCTAATTATTAGCGACAGATTTGGTTTCGTCGCTACTTAGCGACGGATTAATCCGTCGCTAATTCCGTCGCTAATTACTGCCACGTGTTAGCCTACGAATGAGCAATATTAGCGACGGATTTCCGTCTCTAATGCCGTCGCTAACTATTGCCACGTGTTACCCTACGAATGAGCCCATTAGCGACGGATTTCCGTCTCTAATACCGTCGCTAAATGATGCCACGTGGGTGTGTCTGGTTAGCAATATTAGCGACGGAATTCCGCCACTACTTCCGTCGCTAATGACCCCTGAATTTTTTTAAAATTTTTTTGGAAAACCTGGCTTTTAATATTTGGAAAACCTGCTTTTTAAAATCGAAATGCGAACAACCTGTCTATTGCGCAAAACCCTGTCTATTATAAACACTATAATTAAGATAAATACGAAAATCTGAATTAACAATAAAGTCGAAATCAAACAATACAATCCCAAATAAAAACAAAATCCGAATCAAAATAAACAAGTTCAAACAAATCCGAATCAAAATAAACAAGTTCAAACAAATCCGAATCAAAATAAACAAAGTCCCGCATCTCTCCCAAATAACAAAGTCCTAATAGGGATTATCATCAGACCCCTCAGACTCAGACCCATTTGGATGTTTGCGGTTATAATACTTCAATATCTTCGCCTGCGCACGGGTAAAATTCAAGAAGTCTTCCTGCAAGGTTGTCTGCACCTGTTCATGAGTCTGCAGCCGCTGCTCTTGATCCTGAATGACCTGTGCCTGAGCCTGCACCTGCTGCCTAAGTTGCGCGGTCTCGTCAACTGTAGCAGGAGGAGGAGGAGGAGGTCCACTGCCAGAAGGCCCACTAGTGTCGAAGTGATCAACCCCAGAGTCCAATAACGGCGCCAAGGGCCCCGAACCATACAGGCGACCCTTATTCGGCCCGCCTACCGCCATCTTCCAATTGCGGTTCGCCAGAGCTATGATCTCAGGGGGAAGTGGACCAAGTGAGCCAGGGTTCCAGGTCCCCTGAGTCGGCTCAAATATGGGTATTCAAGCTCATATATTTGTTGGATCACACCATAGTAGTCACCTTGACCTCCTTCTGTTTCCCCTTTAACATAGACACCACTATTAATTGTTTGTTTTCCCTCACTCCATGATTGTGTGTCAAATTTGTAACTGTTAATGAGGTACGTGTGCCACTCAGTCACCTCACGAAAAGGACCATCGGCTAAGTTCCTCAAGTGTCGGATTAAGGGAGTTGGTTCGGCTTCATAAACCTAAGTAATCACATATGAAAAAAATATGTCATGTCTCATAATATAATCTACTTTAAACGTTTGACATTAAAACATTAATTTTATTTACTTACTCTAGAAGTAAACCATGATGGAAAACTTTCATGTATACGAACAGAAGATTCTTCAGCGCATATTCCCTCACTTCGTAAGAATGCACTGAATTGAATTGATCAAGACATGATTTAGCTTCATACTTTAATGGTGTATACAGATTAAAAATTGAATTGAAGCATACTTACTCAAGATATGGTTTAACTTCGGTGCAATTGATCAAGACATGAACATGTGCTGATTCATACTCTTTATCCGATAACCAGTTGGTCGACTTCTTTCCCGAGGGGCGATCAGGTTTGGTAAACACAGATAAAGTGAGTGCGTGTCTTTCTTCTTCAACCTCCATTTCGTTTCTATTATTTCTTGACAACATAAAGTTGTTGAAATAATGAGAACAAAAATAAATTGTTTCACGGTGTAAGTATGCTGCGCAGATCGATCCTTCAACTCTAGCTTTATTCTTCACAGATCGTTTATAATCACCCATTAATCTATATATGAAAGAAGAACGCTTGATTAAACAAATAGTCATACTAAAGGCCACTGTAATTAAAATGCGAAAATAGACAATTACCTCTCAAATGGATACATCCACCTATAGTGAACTGGCCCACCAAGTCTTGCTTCATATGGAAGGTGAACCGGGAGATGCTCCATGGAATCAAAGAAACCAGGAGGAAGTATTCTCTCCAACTTACAGATAATGAAAGGAATATTCTGCTCCATCTTAATAAGATCATCCTTTCTCATTGTTGAAGAGCACATATTCTTAAAAAATTGACTCACTTCAGTAAGTGGTTCCAAAACACTCTTTGGTAATGAACCAAAAGCAATGGGAAGCAAACACTCCATGAATACATGGCAATCATGACTTTTCATCCCATACATCTTCCCAGTGTTCACATCCGCACATCTTGCAAGGTTAGAAGAATAACCATCTGGCATCCTCAATCCCTTCAACCATCGACAAACATCAATTGCTTCTTCGGGTGTTAGACAATAATTAGCTTTAGGTTTTAACATCTTGCCATTAGTCATTTGCACCAAATTCAAATTGGATCGATGTTTGCTACAGTAAAGAGCAGAATCCATTCTAGCTTTATTATTGTCTTTGGTTCTATCTTTCACATTCATCACAGTGTAAAATATGTTGTCAAAGAAATTCTTCTCGATGTGCATAACATCAAGATTGTGTCTCAATTGATTATCTTTCCAATATGGGAGATTCCAAAATATGCTTCTTTTTGTCCAGTTATGCAGTCGTCCATAACCGTTCAATCGGGAGAGCTCACCTACCTCTGTGGCTTGTGGCAAATCGATAACTCTCATCCAGATTTCACCTGATGTCAACAAAGGCGGTGGTCTATCTCTTTCGACTACCCCATCCTTGAAGGCCTTCTTGTTCTTTCTAAATTCATGACCCGACGGTAAGAATCTACGATGCGAATCAAACCAAGAACTCTTCCCCCCCGTATTTCAACGTAAACGCTTTTGTGTGTTCCATGCAGTGGGGACATGCCAATCTACCGTGAGTCCCCCAACCAGACAACATACCATAAGCAGGGAAGTCATTTATTGTCCACATCAATGACGCTCTCATCATAAAATTATTTTTTTGTGCTGCATCATATGTCAAAACACCACCCCACAATCTCTTGAGATCATCAATTAGGGGTTCCAAAAAGATATCAATGTTAGCTTTTGGATTGGTTGGACCAGGTATCATACAAGTCAAAAACATATAAGGTTTAGTCATGCACATCTCAGGAGGAAGATTGTAAGGGGTAACAATGACTGGCCAACAGGAATAGGGCGACGCTGATGCTTGGATATATGGAGTAAATCCATCAGAGCACAAGCCAAGTCGAACATTTCGTGGGTCTGAGGCAAAATCTGAATGCACTTGATCAAAGTGTTTCCACGCTTCACCGTCAGATGGGTGGCGTAAAATGTCTGAGGTACGCCTATTCTCATAATGCCACGTCATTTTCTTCGCAATTTCAGCCGATGCAAACATTCTTTGCAACCTTGGAATTATAGACAAATAGAACATCGACTTTACAGGGATGGGTTTATAATTACGTTTTCCCCCTTTACGAACGTGATACCTCGGCTTTCCACAGAATTTGCATTCCAGTAGTGCACCATCGTTTTTACCAAATTCGTTATTGTAAAACAACATGTGCCCATCCACACAACAATCAATCTTCTTACATTCCAATCCCAGTTTCGAAACTAACATCTTTGCTTCATAAATTTTTTTTGGCAAATTATCCTTATTAGGTGTCGCATCGATCATCATTTTAGTCACATAATCTAAACCCAACTCAGAAATATTACTCATGGACTTGAGAGCTAAAAGCTTCACAGAAATAGATAATTTTGACTCTGGCGACCCTTCAAACAACGGTTTGTTTGACTCCCTTAACAAATTATAGAATCTCTGTGCTTCTTCATTTGGAAGTTCATCATGATCGTCATACTGAGGTTCATCAAATGGCACATTCACCCTGAGACCATCACAAATCATGTTTTCCATCGACTCAAATTGTTCATTAGATGGAACAACACCACCAGAATTGCTTGAAGCCCCTACGTGAAAATTCGGAAGTACTTCTCCATGATCCACCCAAATCCAATAATTAGGCATAAACCCAAGACGATACAAGTGCTCCCTGACTTCATCATCAGTACTAATAGGTACACCCTTGCATTTAAGGCATGGACATCTAATCCCCCCTTCCTCTTTAGTTAAATCATGTTGCCATGCTACCCTAATAAATTCTTCAACCCCATTTACAAAAGTTTCCTTTAAAAACGCTCTTCCCGTATATAACCGATCATACACCCAACCACGATTCAATTGACTCCAATTCATCTACACGCATTTAAAAAAATGTTTTACATTCTCATAACATTCCCAATATAAAACCAATAAAACCTCACCCTTTTCCATCAACAACACACAATAACAACATCAAATAGTCATCTAACCTAGGGTTCATCAAACATCAAAACAACAATTTAACATCTCAAACGACATACACATTACCATTACACATTTTTCAATTAACAACATACACATTTCAAAATTAACATACACTATCTCCAACAACATACACATTTCATACACTTACAATTACACTATCTTAAACACATACACTATTCAATTACATTTTTCAATTTCAATTCAATTCCAATTACTTCATTCAATTACAACTTTCTAATTAACAACAACAACAATTTTATTCTACAATACTAATCTTAATATTTCTAAAAATAAAATTTTATCCTATAACAACGGAACAAAAAATCAATTCGAAAATAAAAAATAAAAAAAACTAACCGTGACCGTGACTGTGACTGTGGTGGCTGTCCGGTGCGGTGGTCGTCCGGTGAGGTGGTTGTCCGGTGACTTGCGAAATAGAGAGGCAGAAACAAAATTAGTGAAAAATAGGGAGAAAATTCGTGGAGACAGAAAAGAAACAAACCTTGGTAACGTGGATGGTGGTGGTGCGGTGGCGGTGGCGTGGACGGTGGCGATGGCGTGGACGGTGGCGATGGCGTGGACGGTGGACGGTTCGGAGAGGGTGAGTCTGAGAGAAAGAATGGAGAAGAGGAAAGAATGGAGAGAAAAGGGAGCGGTGCGGCGTGGACGGTGGTGGTGGCGTGGCCGGTGGACGGAGAGGAAGAGGGAGACGATTCGGTGGACGGAGAGGAAGAGGGAGACAGAAACAGTGGAGAAGAGGAAAGAAAGAGAGAAAAGGGGGAGGGATTCGGCTTTAAAAATTTTTTAACACTTAGCGACGGAATTAGCGACGGATTTCCGTCGCTAACTTTGGCCCACGTGTCAAATTAAAATGTAACGGACAGTGGCACAATTTTCAAAGCTTAGCGACGGATTATTAGCGACGGATTTCCGTCGCTAAGCTTTGAAAATTGTGCCACGCGTCAATTAAACTGAAACGGTCAGTTGCGCAATTTACTATGATTAGCGACGGATTATTAGCGACGGAATTCCGCCACTAATAAAATTCAAATTTTTCGTTTCTTCGCGCCTTGTCCAATCCGTCGCTAAATAAGCAGAACTCCGTCGCTAAATTTATAAAACCCGGTCCGTCGCTAATGTTGTAAAATTCCGTCGCTGATGTTTTTATTTGCGACGGAATTTAGATCCGTCGCTAAATTCCGTCGCTAATCACTAGTTTTTTTGTAGTGAATGAGGTGACATATCCAAAATGTTTCATCTGATGTAAGAGATCAAAGTGTAAGAGCTATTGCACAATAAAAGATCATGAAAACAACAACTCAGTTCTTCAGAAGACACTTCAGAAAGCACTTTCAGAAGATACTTCAGAAGGCATACTCAAAAGATACATCAGAAGCTACTAAAGGTAAATGTCACAAGATCAGTTCTTCATAGCAACACTTATAACGATCTATTGATGCCGAAGAAGATTGATTCTTAAGTCTAGAAGTCATACTCCTTTAGCTTGACCTAGTTCAGAATACATAAAGCTCAGAAGCCTCCAACGGTTACTTGCTGCAGTACAGATCGTGCAGAAGGCGCAAAAAAGTTCATCCGCTTTATGCTAAAAGGTCACAACAGCTATATTAAATCTTGGGAGAAGTTTTCAACGGATCTATTTGGTCAATATCTCTATAAATACAGCTTGATGGATGATCAAATTCAATGATGACAGTGGATTACAAGCCTACTTCAGTATTTCCCACTATATGGCTTAATTCTCAATTAGATTCTCATGCTTCTCAACAAGCTTCTAAAGTTCCTTCATCTCTCTCAGCCATACTCAGTGGACTTATAAGAAGAAATGGGAACATTTTTGAGTATGTGATAGCTTTGGAAATCGTACATAGTTAGAAATCATATTACCATCCCAGCTAGTGTAATTCCCAAACAGAACCCAAACACCATCTTGTCATTGCACCTTCTTAGGGGTTTGTACCTTCCTAACATGGCATAGGGATGCTAGGGTGTTAGTGAAGACGCCTAAGATGTTTCTTAGGGGTATTACAATTGCTAGTGCTATAGAAGAAAACTAGTGATACAGTAGATAGAGTTGTAGAAGAAAACTCTCAATCGCTTTAAGCCTAGGATGGGTTGTAAAGTGTAAACTATTGGAAAATAGTGGAAATACTCACTGGATGTGAGGAGTGGATGTAGCCCCTGTCATTTTGGGTGAACCACTTTAATTCTTGTGTTTTCTTTACTGCCTTCCTATAGTCTATCTCCTATGGTTAGGAAAAACCTCTTCTACTCTATTCTATGAATCACCTAACAATCTCAAGATGAATCATCTTGCTATCCACTCAAAACACTAGCACTCTCCATCTTCCTAACCAAGCATTACCGTTGTACAACATAATCACTAGTGTAAGAAGATTCGAATTTACTTTCCTACTATTTCATCTTCCCTACACTAGTGATGATGGATATAGTGTAAGAAGATTCGAATACAAGAAGAGACCTTCACCATAGCTAATAAACTATTTGTGTCTTCTTAGAACACTGACCTACCTTCTCCAACCTATATCCATATCCATTCAGATGAATGTTTTATTCAGAAGATAGTAACAATATATCTTCTGATGCTCTTAACATTCTGTTCTTAAGGAAGTTAGTCTAATTATCATCCTTAAGTTTTTTGGTTGGTCAATGTCAAACCCTTCCTTTCTTGTGACTCAAGTTGATATCATATGTGAACCCTTCCTTGCTTAGTGTTAATGGAAACAATAAAAATTAGCAAAACTAAAAGTAGTATCTCTTACACTTTTCTACATTTATTTTAAAAAAATTAAAAATTATCTTACGGTGGCAATTGCCCCCATTGGTTTGAAGTTGGAAATTTTCTACACTTTTCTACCCCAAGAAGTTGGAAATTAAAAATTTTCTACACTTTTCTACACCAAGAAGTTGGAAATAAATGGGAAAAAATTGCAAAGAGGTCGCCAGGTATGACTGACAACGACGTCACGGACCATTGAAACGTAACCAAGCGACGCCAACGCTTTACTATCAAGAAAAAGTCCAAAACCATTGAAGAGGGATCACTACTTCATGCATACATCAGAAAGGTCCTTGTAGTTAAAGAGTCTACAAAAATGTTGAAGAATAATATAAGTGAGAAGAATATGAATATGTCGAGTGGTGGTTGTGAAACGCAAACAATTGTTTGGCTATTGAATTCGACTCCAAAGGTTCTATGGGAAATAGAAAGGGAACCCTAAATGGGTCTCTATTTTTTATTTATGTATACTCTAATTAGTTTATTGTGTTCACAATTTTATATTAATATAGGAAAACTCATGGACCCTAGAAGAAGACATGATACTAATAAAAGCACACCAAGAAGTGTGAAATAAATGGGCAAAAATTGCAAAGAGGTTGATAGGTATTACTGAGAACGCCGTAAAGAACTATTGGAACGCCACCAAGCGACGTCAAAGCTTTACTATCAAGAAAAAGTCCAAAACCATTGAAGATAATGAAGGATTACTACTTCATGTATACATCAGAAAGGTCACTTTAGCTAAAGAGTTCTACAAAAATGTTGAAGAATAACATAATTGAGATGAATATGAATATGTCGAGTGGTGGTTGTGAAATGCAAACCAATTATTCGGCTATTGAATTCAACTCCAAAGGTTCTATGGGAAATACACAGGGAACCCTAAATGGGTCTCTATTTTTTGTTGTCATGGAGGGAGGGACATCAACTATCTAACTATTTCTTACAATATGAGTCTTGTAAGAAATAATCAACTACAAAGGAAATAAGTCAAGGACAAATAAATTCTGGTGTAGAAATGAGTCTTTAAAGGTGCAAACTAAGGAAGCTAAGAGTGTGAAGGACTAAAGTCAAATTATACACTTTAAGTGTAATGTCTCTAGACATTACAAATCTGAATGTCCTTAAAACATGAGATTTACAAAGTTATTCTAAAAGAAAAAAAGTTATATTAAATGATTGACATTAAAAATTTAAACCTAAATAGCTTATGATATGTTGTACACATATATGTGTATAGTGTTTAATTTATCTTTTCAAGATAAATTTATTTGGGGGGATTTTATAAAATATATGGATTTTTAAATAAAAACTTATACTTAACTACTTTAATATATTATAAATTTAAATGAGGTGAAGATTTGACCTAATTTTAACCCATCTCTCATTATAAATGGGTGTTTGCATCATCGCTTTGACAATACTTGTGATCTTGCGGCGCCTCTCCGACACTATGAAGGTCTCTCTCTCTCTCTCTCTCTCTCTCTCTCTCTCTCTCTCTCTCTCTCTCTCTCTCTCTCTCTCTCTCTATCCGCTTCCTCTCTTATTGTTTCTCCTTTTCCTTTCCCACATTACATACAATTTGAAAAGAGTTGCAAGAATATCTGTCACTCATTCATATACATATATATATATATATATATATATATATATATATATAGTTTTTATTAATTGATTAAGATGATTTGGCAGGTCGGGAACAACTTCATTCTACTCAACAGGTACTGTGAGTATGACTATCCCAGATTAACCTTGACCTGTCATTGATTGTATATATTTCTTGCGGGCTTTTTTCCCTTCTGTTTAATGTTGCATGCTTTTCTATCCACTAGATTCATGAGTGTCGTCCCAACACTTGATTCTCGGAATATCATTACTGGTTTGATCAAACGGAAATCATCTTATTGTCCTTTAATTCTATACCTTCTCGTCATGTTCAATTCAATTGTTCGTTTTGACAAAGTCCAACACAGATCTCCAACGGCTGTGATTTCCTTGATTAAACCATACACCAAGAATCCTCAATTGTAAAGAAGGTAGTATATATGAGATTTATATATTCGTATTTACTACTATAATTTGCTATGATTTACTTCCTTTTATTTGACGAGTTGAGTTTTTTTATTTCACGAATGTTGTGTATTTTTTACTTGAATTTGTAAATTTAACCCTACTAACATGATCTAGAAACTCAAATGATTATGTTTTATATATTTTTCGTAACAATACATAACTTTATCATGTAAACTTTGATCTGTTATAAGAATATAGAGTGCTTATTGGTATCTTTACTAAGTCATTTCCCTAGCATGGATTGAAAAAATTTGGTAATTTTGTTTTGATTTCAATTTTTGCTAACTATCCCCCTTTCTCATTTGACCAATGAACAATCAAAGTTTATAAGTTATGATAATACAATGGTTTTCCAAAACTCTATGTGTTGTAATTTATCACCAACATTTATTCTATAAAAAACATTTAGTTTTAATTGAACAATCCATGCTAGGGAATGCTATATTTTTCTATACAAATAATAGTTTATAACAGTTGAAAATATTTATCTGTACATAATGCTCAATTTGTCTAATGGGAATGCTATATTTTTATTCAAAGTTATAGCTTCTAACAGGGAAATTGTTAGCAATGTTTGTGAAAAATAATTTGCGTCTAGTATCAATTTTCCTGTATGTTATACGTGGTTGTTTCCAAAATATTAATTAGTGGCGTTTTGCTTCCTAGAAACGAGTGGGTGAATGTGTAATCATATACATCTCAGTAATATAGGCTGCGTTTGTTTTTATAAAATAAACTTTATTTATCTTTTGGAGGACGAGTTTAACAAATTTGCTTTTTGTCATCAGGAAATGCAACATTGTAGATCTTACATTTGATCACATTTTCGTCATCACCGCTGTCGTTATTCATGGAAGGAAGGTGAGACGGTCCTTCCATGAGTAAGGATCTGTTTATGTCATCATTGATTAGCTTGTAAAAAAGAGCACAAGCCTTATGCAGATGCACCTATTGCTTCAATGAGCAGCATTCCCCTAGATGTTCAATGAAGACTTGTTTTGATATTATCTTACTCTTTTGATTTCTCGCATATCTCAGCCAGCTTAGTAGATACTTTTTACAGTATAATTATAAATTCACACAGCAGTATATATTACTACCTATAGCCAATCTCACACATTCTCTTCCCTTGGCTGGGATATATGCAACACATTGCGGATTCTTCGCCTTAGTAGCAGGTTCTGCATTTCCAGCAATTTCATTCACAAGAGCTAATTCCATTGTGTTGATGTGCAAGATTTCAGAATCTGCATGCTCAACAACAACTTCATTCCAATTATCTGTACAAGGTAAATGTGTCGCCACAAGTACAATGGTCTTCAGAATATCAGAGACATCAGTGGACCTCAAAAATTTTGTCCCAGCTGGAGAGAGTTAACCAAAAAGATAATAATAGATATTGGCTTCAGATCGATCCATGCATCAACCAAAATAGAACAACCATGTTTCATCTAGTGTTGCTTTACGGTGTATTCCTCTACTCATGATATTTGTCAATATATGAAACCGGTGACACAGGTGAAGCAAAAGTAACAAGTGTCACCAAAAAGAAATCTGTGATTTTCTTACCAACTCAGGAGACGACTTATACCAATACGGTTAAGGATTTAATCATTGAGCTTTGTAAAGGGTTGACAAGCATTTTCAGAAACTTAAAGAAATGGTATTTAGAAGTGCAGGCAACTATCTAATCAAGAAATAAAATTCAAAGAGGAAAGAGAGATATTTGTGATTCTCTTACCAACTCATATCTTTTTTTTTGGTCCACACCAACTCATATCTAAAAAGACTATTGATAAAATATAAATAGTAAGCAGGTCGGTAGTAATGTCAATTAGTTTGTTAATATATAAGGTAGATGATAGACTCATTTGCAATCATCTTTTCTCATTTGTAATATTTCACAACTTTCAATATAATAGATCTTTAGAGTTTTTCTCTCCAATTTCCATAGATACTATGTTTTTCAACATGGAATCAGAGCAAACTTGGTATCCACCTCGATGCTAATTCTGCCGCAGGTTCTTTCTTCGTTTTATTAGTTTCTTTTTAATTCTTTTCCTTTCATACTTTCTTTCTCTGTTTTGGGTTTTTTTTTTTTTGATCTTTTTCAGAAATGAGAACTTTCCCTTTTCTCTCCATTTTGCTCTCATGCGTCCTCTAATCTGCATCATCAACATACTATATCAGATTAAACTTTCTCTTCCGCAAATTGATCTCTGATTTCTCTTTCCTTCATGAATCTCTTCCCTTCGATTCAGTTTTACAGGTTCTGAAACCCTATTTCTCTCTGTGAATCAGTTTATTCAATTTCTTGCAATTACAATTCGCGATTTGCGATTCTGTTCTGAGTTTTCTTTCAATGGCGTTTGCGACCAATATTCTTCAAATCTCTGATTTGGTTTCATCCATCTCTCCTGTTCGATTTCGATTTTCTCGATTTGTTCATCGATTTCGATTTCTGTCCATCTCAACCTGCTTCGATCTCTGAGTTGTTACTCTTCTGCGTTTCTATACGCGCTCGTGTTGTGGTGACGTGGTTCTGTGCGATGGCACGACGGCGTGACGGTGCGACGGCCTGCATTTCGTCATCCGTCCTTTTCAGTTGGCTTTTGCATTTTTGTGCGTTGCGTGGCTGCTGATTTCTATCATGGTTTTGTCCCATGGTGTCAAAGGTTGGAGATAACTAAACACCAGATGGATCAATTGATGCTGAATTGGAGGTTGGTTTTAAATTTCTTGTTGAGTTAGAGAGACCAAATCGTATAAGCAAAGTAGGAAGTTGTTTTGACACTGTCACTCCCTTCCAATTGTTATCGTCAGCGTTTGCTTGGTAATGAGGCAAATACATTAAAACTAGATTCGTACATGTTCGTGATGATGCCTATGCTTATTATCTGTTTGATGAAATGCCAATGAGAGACCCCACAACATGGAGTCTCATGGTTGGTGGGTTTGTCACTTACTCATACTTGCACTGGCGGTTTTGTTCTTATGGCCAATGCCTTGGGTTTGCTTGACATTGGTGGGCGGGTTTTTTTATCAAAGTGCTCACATAACATCTCAAGTGCATGAAGCTGTATTAGTTTCCTATACAAAAGTTGGTTGCTTGCTTGAAGAGGGGTGCGTTTTGATGTACTCTGACATGGAGATTAGCTCAAGAGATGACACAATTGGACAATACTTCCAGGAGGTAGAAAATTCCATTGAAACTAATTATGCTACTGCTCCAGCATTTATTTTGTCTAAAGCTTTTGTTGTTATTGATGACAAGCCTTCCATTAATTAATAGCTTGTATGAAAATGTGCTTGTTTTTCATCTCAGTTTGCTTTGATCCTGAGCAACGGATTCCATTATACCAGAAATTTAGGGAATATGTGTTTTGTGACTCTTGCCCAATTATAGAAATTATCAATTCTGTTGGTACTCCGCTGGCACATTCTGGGTATAATGACTATCATGCAGTTGTTGGGTTTGTAGATTGGGTTTGGATTATGGGTTTTGTCTATTGTTGGGAGTTGGACCAACTTCTTGACATTGTTCTATATAGCTTTTGTTTTTGCTTCACACGTACCTGTTCTGTATGAGAAATATAACGATTGTGTGTACTCATTTGGTGAGAAGGCACTTGCAAATCAAGTAGTATGTTGTGTTTGATGTGAAGGTTTTGAGCAAGATTCCCAAAGTGCCTTTGAAAGATAATGAAATGAGTCCCACATCGGGTGGACCAAGCCCAGTGTGAGAGCTTATAAAGGTTGGGTAAACCTCCACTTATAGCCATGGTTTTAGGTGGAGTTAGGCTTGACTGGCGTGAGTCAGTTACATTGGTGCTTTCATTGAGAGGCTGACGGTTCTCGGACACTGAGGGTTCTGACCGATGGAGGGTTCTGACCGGCGGCGTAATCCGTCGAGTAAAGTGCTATCGAGTGAAGTGCCATGGGCCACCGAGGACGTTGGCCTTAAAGGGGGGTGCTATGTAATGAGTCCCACATCGGGTGGACCAAGCCCGGTGTGAGAGCTTATAAAGGTTAGGTAAACCTCCACTTATAATGGTTTTAGGTGGAGTTAAGAAGAAGAGTTACAATCACAGAGAAGAGAGTCAGAGGGAGAGAATTCAGAAGTGACATCACATATTCCTTTCTTTACCTACACACACCCCCCTTTTTACAAACTAATATCCTCCACTTGCTAATTAGACTTGTTTTTGCTAATTGGATCATTACATTACTGCCCCCATATCAACCTTTCCTCAAGGTTGGAGTTAGGACGATGCTTTTGGTTGATAATAGCCTCTTTCCAAGTAGCCTCCGGCTGAAGTGTAACTATCCAATAGACTAGAGAACATCTTCCTGGATCCCATTGCTTAAATTGTAAGGACTCCTTTGTAAGTGTAAAACAGCCAACGTCACCTCGAGCCCAATTCTTGAGGTCAGTTGGTAAAATGGCTTGTTGCTTGATCCCCACATGGTGAGATGCATAATAGAATTGTTTCAACTGAGCATCTACAACCTGTTGGATAAGAACCATATCGCCTCCTTCCATTGGTTGGGAAATGTAATGAGAATTCTTGAAGGTACCTAACCAATTTGCAGTAGCAATAACATTGTTTTTGATGACAAAAGTGTGAATAAGGAAAATAGGGAAGCTGTAAATAGTAGTTGTGTAGATGTATTTATATGCTTATGCTTTGGCCCAGGCCCGTTAGGTTTTGAGAGACAGAGCTATTTAATCTGATTTGTAATTGTATTCAAGGAGATCGAGACATAATCAATAAAACGGAACTACAGCTACTCTGTAGTCGCAGACGTTGGCAAACTTTGGCTGAACTGCGTGAACAATATCGTGCGTATGATTTTGACATGGTATCAGTAGGGTTGCGATCATCCCTGTGATTTCGGTTTCTTCGTTCAAGAACGGCTTCCTCCGTGGTCCGGTTCCTCCGTGGTACGGTTCCTTCGTGGTTCAGATCTGGTTCTGGTTCTGGTTCAGTTTCTGGTTCGGTTCTGGTTCAGGTTCGGTTCTGGTTCCCTCCTTCTCGGTTTAGTTCGGATCCTTGTGGATCCTCCGGTCGGTTCGCGCCGTCGCTCGTTTCGGATCCTTGTGGATCCTCTGGTTCAGGTTCGCGCCGTCGCTTGTTGTCCTTCTCCATTGGTCGTTCGCCGTTGGTCGTTCGCGCCGTCGCTTGTTCTGCGCGATCTCTTCGCGTTTTGGTGATTCGCCGTTTCGGATCTCTGCGTCGCTGTCGCTGTTCGGATCTCTTCGCCTTCGCCATCGCCGTCGCATGGGACTTGGTTTTGGTTCGCCATCGCGTTGTTGTTCTTCGCGCTGTGGTCTGTTTGTTGTTTGCGCCGTCGCGTGGGACTTGGTTCGCCGTCGCGCTGCTGTTCGTCGTCCGTGCGCACTCGCTACTGTGCGCTTCTGTTGGTAGGGTGCACTCCTGTGTGCTTCTGGTAAGATGGGCTACGGTGCGCCTTTGCGTTTTCCAGATCTACGGTGCGCTCTGTTCCTTGTTGGTAGGGTGCGCTAGTGTGTGCTGCTGATAGGGTGATCTACGGTGTGCTTCTGGTGTGCTGTTTGACTTTTAGTTTTATTACAATTATATTATCTCTTCTTATTGCAAGCTACCGTGATTTTTTTAATGGCTTCGGAAGGAAGAGATAATTTTTGTGTTCGTTTTATTGGCAAGAATTATGCTGCTTGGGAATTTCAATTCAAGATGTATGTCAAAGGAAAGGGATTATGGAGTCACCTTGATGGGGTCTCTAAAGCGCCAGCAGATAAACCCGCCTTAGACGCGTGGGAAGTCCAAGATGTTCAAATTATTTCTTGGATCCTCAGTACTATTGATCCTCAGATGATCAATAATTTCCGAGCATTTTCAACTGCTCAGGAAATATGGAATTATTTGCAGCGTATTTACAACCAGGACAATACAGCCAAGCGTTTTCAATTGGAGTTAGAGATCGTCAATTACAAACAAGGTACTTTGTCAATTCAAGAATATTATTCTGGTTTTTTAAATTTATGGACAGAACACTCTGCTATTATATATGCTGCTGTTCCCAAGGTGTCTCTGTCAGCCGTTCGTGATGTTTATGATACTAGTAAACGAGATCAATTTCTCATGAAACTTCGTCCGAAATTTGAGGCCGTTCGAGGTGCTCTGCTGAATAGGAACCCTATTCCTTCCTTAGATACCTGTATTGGTGAACTGCTCAGGGAAGAACGTCTTAATACTCAAGGAAACATGCTTCATGATCCCGTCCATTCTAACCCGGTGACAGTTGCATATGCTGTGCAGAATAGAGGCGTGGGCCGTGATATGCGCCAAATTCAATGCTTCTCTTGCAAACAATTTGGACACATTGCTCGTAGTTGTCCTAAGAAATTTTGCAATTACTGCAAGCAGCAGGGTCATAACATGTCTGCATGTCCTACGCGTCCTCCTCGACCGACTAAGCGTCCGGTACAAGCCTTTCATGCCACTACTAGCTCCACAGCTGGTCCTTCCACCACTGGTGTATCTAGCTCTGCTGCTGGTCCTTCCATCTCTGTTGCATCTGATGGTGGCGCTCCTCAGCCTGAATTAATTCAACAAATGGTACTATCTGCTCTTTCTGCCTTGGGTATTAATGGTATGTCTTCTTTCATTGTTTGGTTACTTGACTCTGGTGCATCGAATCACATGACGGGTTCTTCTGAACTCCTGCACAATTTACGTTCTTATATTGGTAATCAAAAAATTCAAATTGCTAATGGTAGTACCCTTCCTATAACGAATGTTGGTGACATAAATTCTACTTTTAGAAATGTGCTGGTAGCACCTGGACTTGCCTCAAATTTATTGTCTGCTGGTCAGTTAGTGGATGAAGGTTGTGATGTTAATCTTACTTCAGATGGTTGTCTTGTGCAGGATCGGGTGTCAGAGAAGGTGATCGCGAAGGGGCCTAAAGTTGGAAGAGTGTTTCCACTCCAGTTTCATTCAAATCATTTATCTCTTGCTTGTAATAGTGTTTTGAATGCATGTGAGGATTTGCATAGGAAATTGGGCCATCCAAACTCTGTTGTTTTGTCTCACTTATTTAAGACTGGTGTGTTAGGTACTAAATTGATAGATTCTAGTACCTCTATTTCATGTTCTGTTTGCAAATTAGCTAAGAGTAAAACCCTTCCTTTTCCGTCTGATGCACATCGTGCTTCTACGTGTTTTGAATTGATTCATAGTGATGTTTAGGGGATTTCTCCTGTTGCTTCTCACGCTCACTACAAATATTTTGTCACCTTTATCGATGATTATAGCCGTTTTACTTGGATTTATTTTCTCAAATCTAAATCTGAAGTGTTTTCTATGTTTAAGAAATTTCTGATGTATGTTGAAAATCAATTCCAAACCAATATTAGAATTCTCCAATCTGATTCAGGTGGTGAGTATATGTCTCATGAGTTTCAGGAGTTCTTACAGCAAAAAGGTATACTGTCTCAACGATATTGTCCCCATACCCCTCAGCAAAATGGTGTTGCAGAACGTAAAAATCGTCACTTGTTGGATGTGACACGTACCTTACTTCTCCAGGCATCCGTTCCATCCAAATTCTGGGTGGAGGCTCTTTCCACAGCTGTCTTTTTGATCAACTGTCTTCCTTCCACGGTGATTGGGTTTGATTCTCCTTACTTCCGTCTTTTTAAAAGTCAGCCTGATTACAGTCGTTTACATATTTTTGGGTGTGTATGTTTTGTGCACCTCCCATCCATTGAAAGACATAAACTTGGAGCACAATCTGTCCAATGTGCATTTATGGGGTATAGTCAGTCTCATAAGGGTTTTGTGTGTTATGATGTCTCTAACCGTCGTTTTCGCATTTTTAGGAATGTGACATTTTTTGAAAATCAGTCTATGTTTCCTTGCTCTTCTCTTGGTTTGAATGATATTGCTATACTTCCGAAATTTTTTGATAACACAGGACTCGTTCCCACTTCCCCTTCCGACACTGCTCCTGATCCTGATCCTGATCCTGCTTCTGTACCGCCGGCACCCCGGCGTTCTGGTAGAACGTCTCGAGTAGGGGTGTTCGCGGTGCGGTTTGGTTCGGTTTTGAGATAAAAAGTGAACCGAACCGCAAGGTAAAACTACATGCGGTTTGGTTTGGTTCGGTTGGCTTCCTAAAATAAAACCAAACCAAACCAAACTACTGCGGTTTGGATTGGTTCGTTGGTTCGGTTTTTTCCAAGACAAAACATAATTTAAAACGAAGTTAAAATTAACTAACATAAAAAATGGCTACAATAAATCTTTAAGAAAAAATCTACTCAAATATATATAGTATATAAATTACGCTCTTTTAATTCTTTTAAGATAGTTAAGACAATGTTTAAAATAATTTGAATTAAATATTTTATTGTAATTTTTAAATATAGCATAACAATATAGATTGTTTGTAAGTGAGTCAAAGAATTAATTGTATTTGGGCTAGTAAGTGAGTGAGAGTTGGGTTTTAGTTGCATTTGGGCTAGTAAGTTGGTAAGGAAGGTTGTAAGTCAATAAGTCTTAGTGTTACTTGCGGTTTGGTTTGGTTTGGTTCGGTTTCTATAATCAAAACCGTGAACCGAACCAAACCGCGCGGTGCAATGAAAAAAAGAACCGAACTAAACCAATAAGAAGCGGTTTTTTGCGGTTTTCGATTTGGTTTGGTTCGGTTTGCGGTTTTCTATTGGTTTGGTTCGGTTTTGAACACCCCTAGTCTCGAGCACCTGACAGGTATTCCCTAGACAGGTTTGGTTCTTCCCATACTGCTTTAACTGCTTCTCTAACTGGCACATCTATTCCTACTTGTTACTCGCAGGCTGTTAAAGATGTGTCTTGGGTCAGTGCCATGAATGAGGAACTTCAGGCCCTTCAAGACAACTTCACCTGGGATATTGTTCCTTGCCCTCCTGGTATCAAACCCATAGGCTGTAAATGGGTTTATTCTGTGAAATTGAATTCTGATGGATCTCTCAATCGGTATAAGGCTCGATTGGATGCTTTAGGCAACAGACAGGAATATGGTATTGATTATGATGAGACCTTTGCACCGGTTGCTAAAATGACTAATGTTAGAATGGTGCTCTCTACAGCTGCTTCTAATGGGTGGTCTCTCCACCAAATGGTTGTCAAAAATGCATTTCTTCATGGAGACCTGACTGAAGATATTTATATGACTCCCCCTCAGGGCCTTTTCTCTTCATCTAAGGGGGTGTGCAAGCTCAAACGATCTCTATATGGTTTGAAACAGGCACCTAGAGCATGGTATGCGAAATTCCGTTCCACTCTACTTGGGTTCTCTTTTACTCAAAGTCAGTATGATTCGTCTTTGTTCATTCATCGCACATCTACGGGCATTGTTCTACTCCTTCTTTATGTTGATGATATGATCATTACGGGTTCTGAGGCAGCATCCATACAGGAAGTTAAACAAAAGCTTCAAGCCTCATTTCAAATGAAAGATCTTGGTCTGTTACATTACTTTCTTGGACTCGAGGTTCATTCTACTTCTAAGGGCATATTTCTCCATCAGCACAAGTATGCCACCGACCTTATTGCTATGGCTGGCCTCGAATCCGCTAATTCTGTGAATACTCCTCTTGAAGTTAATGTTAAATACCACCGTGACGAGGGTGAACTTTTGACTGATCTGTTATTGTATCGACAGCTCGTGGGTAGTCTTAACTACTTGACCATTACACGACCAGATATTTCATTTGCTGTTCAGCAAGTAAGTCAGTTCATGCATTCTCCTCGTCATCTTCACCTAGCAGCAGTTCGTCGTATTATTCGCTACCTGAAAGGTACCTCTCAACGGGGTTTATTCTTTCCTAATGGAACCCCCCTTACGTTGAGTGCCTACAGTGATGCTGATTGGGCTGGGTGTCCCGACACTCGCCGCTCTGTCACGGGTTGGTGCATGTTTCTTGGTTCTTCGTTGATCTCTTGGAAAAGTAAGAAGCAAGCGAGAGTCTCTAAATCCTCAACCGAATCGGAGTATCGTGCTATGTCTACGGCATGCTCTGAAATACTTTGGCTTCGTGGCCTTTTGGGTGAACTTGGATTTCCTCAAACCGAACCGACATCTCTCTATGCTGACGATACAAGTGCCATTCAGATTGTTGCAAATCCGGTTTTTCATGAGCGTACTAAGCATATCGAAGTTGATTGTCATGCAATTCGTGAAGCCTATGATAATCACGTTATATCCATCCCTCATATCAATACTCAATTTCAAGTCGCAGACATTTTGACCAAAACTGTTCTTTCTCCACGCCATCAGTTTCTTGTCAGCAAATTGATGCTCCTTGATGACCCGCATCAATTTGAGGGGGGATGTGAATAAGGAAAATAGGGAAGCTGTAAATAGTAGTTGTGTAGATGTATTTATATGCTTATGCTTTGGCCCAGGCCCGTTAGGTTTTGAGAGACAGAGCTATTTAATCTGATTTGTAATTGTATTCAAGGAGATCGAGACATAATCAATAAAACGGAACTACAGCTACTCTGTAGTCGCAGACGTAGGCAAACTTTGGCCGAACTGCGTGAACAATATCGTGCGTATGATTTTGACAAAAAGCACCAACAGGAACCTCAACAACACATGTTGGGACATTAAAGAAGAGAATTTTAACAATGATGGTACTAATTAACCCATTTGCTAGTCATTGACTTCTAGTGGTAACAATTTCTGCAACACAAATGCATTTGAAAGTGGTCAATTTATGGCCAATTCACCCACCATCC
This sequence comes from Astragalus membranaceus, assembly GCA_039519185.1. NCBI lineage: Eukaryota > Viridiplantae > Streptophyta > Magnoliopsida > Fabales > Fabaceae > Astragalus > Astragalus membranaceus. Next base: position 32,885,544 of record CM076853.1, on the reverse strand, counting down.
GTTTGTTTAGATACTTTGATTGGACCAATGGTCCTCCCATTTGTTACACATCCAAATAGCATCAAAGAATATGCTACTAATCCCCACTTGTGTAAACCATGAAATTGCCCATAGTCCTTGTCAATGTTGTTACACTTGACCTCCAAGTCAATTACTGTAGTGGCTAAATGAGCATGATCCAACACAATGCCAATGTGTGACTCAATCCAGTAGGGATAATCCTGAACCCACAACAGAGAACATATTGATATAACACTAGACAAAGTCATCTTTGATTGGTTAAGCATGGTGGTAAGAAGTTCAATGACTTCCTTGGGTTGGCTGTTATCACAAGGTGTCCAAGTATCATATGAAAGTAATTCTTTCTCCTCCAATTTAATCACGGTTATATACTTTTCATAAACACAATTAATAAAACCAGTTCCATGAACTTGCCCATGAGTTAATATACCCCCTAGCTGATCTTGAAATCTGTTATAGACAGGTACACAATTTTCTATCAAGGCAAGGATTCCATTTGATGTATCACACAATATTTGTGTTGACCCCCATTTAACAATTTCAACACACTTTAATGAACCAATGGTGAGCAAACCATATTTGAGACTAATTGAAAAAGCAACCCCAAGACACAATCTAAGGCAGCAATATTCAAGAAGCTCCACAACACTAAGATGCACATGGTTATATCCTTAACTAGTATAAAACTCAGTTCTAAATCCAATAAGGAACAACACAGTGTAACAATTCAGAGGCGCAAAATGTGTATCCTTAAAGGCAAGAATTACTAAGATAACGACAAGCAACATGTTCTCCCTTCTTTTGTTGCCATCTCCACCACCATCAATGGAAACCATCACATAAGAATTGTAACCACTTGTGCTTCTCTTAACATGATGTAAGCTTCCAATTTGGTCTAAATGAAAGCCTCTAGTCATACTATTTTCATATAACGGCACAAGGTACATGCAGGTTATCAAACAAGTATTTTTGCAAGAAATCAAGGTTGACATTGAAAGTAGTGCATCATACTTAAGATCAAGTTCATCACCCCTATATAGAAGTTCTTTTAAACGCAAATAACATGCTGAGATGTTTGGAGGTTTGTAATTGAAATGTGGTCTGAACAATGAAGGGGCAACATACCAGATTTTGAAGAAGCAATTATAGTGAGGTACATAAGGCTTATGAAGCCATTCACCCTTGTTCCTAAGAATTGTGTTGTCCTCCAAAAGAAAGAGTATTAAATTTAAGATAGGAATACCACTCTCTAGTGCCATATTTGTACCTAGATCCCATGGTTTGAACTGTATGGACCCCCTTATAAGTGAGAAATGGCAAATTTCACTAAGAGTCATTTCATCAAACATAGAATGTGTTGCTTTCCTTTCTTTCCTTACTGTGGCAGTGGATTGAGGTTGTACAATCTTTGGAATGAAAAACTGAATTGAGTCCCTCACCTATTGAAGTATTGTTAGTAATTCAATTGCCTAATTGTAATTAGTTAGTTTCAATTAGTCTCATTACTTGATATAAACAGAATTAGTTAGTTAATGAGTTGTGCTGAGGTGGAGGCCAAGTTGGCTAGGTAATTGTCCAGTCACACTTGAAAGTACTTTTGTTCCTTGATGTACATATACTGATTTTCAGTGATACAGTAATAGAAGTTTTTTTGCTGAATAACAGTTTTCCATTTTTGTGTTTTCCTCTTCCGTGTTCGTCCCCTTCTCCTCTCCCTCTCATTCAGTTTATCCCCAACAAATTGGTATCAGAGCTATAAAGATCCTTAAAGATTCTTCCAATGGCGACGCGAGACGACGATGGCGGTGGGATTCCGGTGAACCTCCCTGTCTTTAATGGAAAGGACTATGAACGGTGGTGTGCGCAGATGAAGGTCATGTTTCGCTTTCAAGATGTACTTGAAATAGTGGATGAGGGTGTTCCACCACTGGCAGCAAACGCCACTGAAGCGCAGAGGAACAACCACCATGCATTACGAAAGAGAGATGGAAAATGGTTGTTCTTGATTCACCAAAGTGTTGATTCAAACATTCTGAATTTGATCATTGACTGTGATTCTGCGAAGAACGCGTGGGATATCCTCAAGAATGCATATGGAGGAGCAGATAGATTGAAGAAGATTCGTCTGCAGTCACTCCGAAAGCAATATGAAGCATTGAGGATGAAAGATGGAGAATCAATTGGTGAATTCATTACAAGGTTAGTAACTTTAACTAATAAAATGAAAAGCAATGGTAAAACTGTATCTAAAACAAGTAAAGTAGAGAAAATCCTTAGATCTTTAACCCAAGAATTTGACTATGTTGTTACTGTAATTGAGGAATCCAAAAACCTAGATGAAATGAAGTTAGACGAGCTTCAAGGTTCACTAGAGGCACACGAATTGAGGATTAGACAAAAAAGTTCAGAAAAGGAATCTGAACAAGCTTTGTTAGCTCAGTCCACCAAGAAGATTTGGAAGCCAAGTAATAAGAAAGAAAAGGGAAAATGGAAGGGTAAAGAAAAGGAATCTTGCAGCAAGAAAGATGAACAAGGAAACTCCGATAAGAAGAAATTTGATCTGAGCAAAGTGCAATGCTATAAATGTCAGCAATTTGGGCATTATAGGAACAAATGTAAGAACAAGAAGGTTCCTAGGAGGACTAATACGCCATTCCTCTCTTCTCTTGATCTTCCTACCATCAAATCCAACTTTGTTACTCTCTCTATTCCATTGCCTCTAGGGTTTCGCTTCATCCACGGCCATGTCTTCATCTACTCTTCACAGGTTTGAGAAGATAGCCTAGTGTTGTTTATTGACCAAACCTTCTTGTGCGCGATGGAGTGTTGTATAGATTTTATCAGTTGTCTTGATTCTGACATGTCTCTAAAAATACTCTCATGTCTGGATGATCCAGCAGACCTTGTTCGTGTCAGCAGTGTCACGCAATCTTGGAGACGCTATGTGATTGCAAATGGTTTTTGTAAGCAGTTGTGCTTGAGAATGTTTCCTCAATTATCTAGAGTTGCTTGTGTTGTTGAACTGAATCAACAAGGAGTAAAGGAACCCACTGAAGTTGGATCTAGCAAATCTAATGAATTGCTAGCTCTACAAAGAGATCACAGAGTCTATGCTTACTTAACTAGATCCTTGATGCCTTCTGTTGCCGTGAATTGCATAGCTAAGACAATTGGTGCTTCTAGCACCGATAATTTTCCTCAGGAGAGCATTGATAATACTCTAGATCCAAGAGACAACATTGCTGGTAGATTTTCCTACTGGTCAAGTAATGGACAAAGTAATCCCAATGTGCCTGAGACATTAACATACGAGTTGGTCTCTCAAATATGTGTTATTTCAGAAATCAATATCCATCCTTTCCAAGCTCACTTTCAGATGGGGTCACTTATATATTCCGCAAAGTCTGTTAGGTTTCAAATGGGTCATGTTAAAGTCTCTTTCGATGCTTCAAATGATGAACTGTTTGCATGGACCTACACATCACCAGAGTTTCCAATGACTCAGGAAAACCGGCTACAGAAGTTCAAGCTTCCCGAACCTGTACTTTGTATTGGTGGTATCTTGCAAATTGAACTTTTGGGTACAGACGCAAGAAATGGATGGCTTATTATACATCTGTGTTTGTTATGTTCAAGCTATGGGGATTCCATTGTCACCAGCATTTAGTGTGGAAATTCTGGAGCCCTCTGGAATGTTTGTATTGAAGAATGACCAGAAGGCTATTTGCAGAGGGAGTTCTGAAAATGAGTCTGGAGGAATTTCAACTGATTATGTGCAGAGGGAAGATTTCCGACATATGTTCACTTTAGCACGGGGACAGTTAATGGGGATAGGATTTGTGGAAGATGATTGGGATGAAGAAGAAGAAGAAGAAGAATATGAAGCTGATGATTTTGAAGAAGACTATGCCTTGTGATCTTTGTTGGTATAAAATGCCTTGACAATCCCCTCCCAAAACAATAAAGGAAAAACCAAATAAGAATCTTTAGGTGAGGAGTTGTTTTATTGAAATCAGTTTCTATGCTAAGCTTCTTTTTTTTTTGTGATGTTATTATTACTACTGATTTGGTTCTAAGTATTTACTTTTCTTATAGATTGTCTTGAATGTGGGGGAAGTATTTGTTTTTAAGTGTTTTATGACTCAAAAAAAAGGTTCCTAGGAATAAAGATGCTGAAGCCAAATTTGCAAATGATGAAGATACAAATTCTGACTGACTCAGAAGGTCTAATGTTGATGGCAGTAACAGATGATGAGGATGAAAAGGATATTTGTGATGATAAATTTACTGCTGAAAGTTGTGAGCAAGACATGGGAACACTTGTGAAGAAAGTGGAAACACTTGTGATGCTCAAAATACTTGTGCAATGTATGTGGGGTAGGGAAGTGGTGACACTGGTGATGCCTCCAACATTGCCAGCAACAATGATGAAGAATTATCCCTCATGACAGCTACTGAAACAGAATTGCTGTTGTTGAAGGCAGATACAAATGAGACTGAAGAAAAATCTGATGAATGGTATCTTGACACAGGATGCTCAAACCACATGTGCTGCCATAGGAAGTGGTTTATAGAACTGAAATTAATAAGTAAAAGAATCAAATTTGCAGATAACAGTAGAGTCACTACAGAAGGAATTGGCACTATAAGGATTCTGTCAAAGGATGGAAAATGGTGTTACATTCAGGAAGTGTTCTCTATGTGCCAAAGATGAGGAGCAATCTGCTAAGTCTTGGGCAGATGGTTGAGAAGAAATTCTCTGTTGAAATGGATGATAATAGTCTCAGTTTGTTTGCTTTAAATAAGAGGCTGATCCTGAAGGTGTCAATGCAGAGCAACAGAACCTTCAAAATCAAATTGCAAGTAATTGAAGAGCAATGCCTCACAACCACTGTTGATGATGAGAACTGGAAGTGGCACAGAAGATTTGGTCACCTAAATTTCAAGAGCTTGAGCCAACTACATGAGAAGAAGATGGTTCATGGACTGCCAGCAGTGAAGATGCCTGGTGAAGTATGTGATAGCTGCTGCAAATCAAAGCAACCCAGAAACTCCTTCAAAACAGAGGTGCCAGACAGAGCAGAGAAGAAACTAGAGGTAATATTTTCGGATGTGTGTGGTCCCTTTGAGGTCAGTTCATTAGAAGGAAACAATTACTTTGTCACCTTCATTGATGAGTACACTAGAGTGACATGGGTGTACTTGATCAATAAGAAGAGTGAAGTACTTGGAACATTCAAGAACTTTAAGGTGATGATTGAGAAGCAAAGTGAATGTGCAATCAAAACTCTTAGAACAGATGGAGGTGGTGAGTACAACTCACATGAATTTGTAAAACTTTGTGATAGAGAAGCATAGTACATGAAGTCACTTCTCCTTACACACCTCAGCATAATGGAATTCCTAAGAGAAAAAAATAGAACCATCCTCAACATGGTGAGAAGCATGATGAAGGAAAAGTAGCTACCTCACAGTTTATGAGGAGAATTGGTAGCCACAACAGTGTATATTCTGAACAAATGCCCAACAAAAAGGCTGATTGGCAAAACACCTGAAGAAGCTTGGCTAGGGAGAAAGCCAAGTGTCAAGCATCTTAGAATAATTGGGTCACTATGCTATAAGCATGTCCCTGAACAACTAAGGAAGAAGCTGGATGATAGAGCACAGGAAATGATCTTTGTTAGATATCATTCAATAGGAGCATACAAACGGTATGATCCTGTACAGAAGAAAGTAGTGAAGAACAGAGATGTCATAGTGGATGAGTCCAAAATTTGGAACTGGGATGCTCAGAATAAAGATGGCTGTGAAAGAACTGCAATAATGGACTTTGATGAGATTCAGGAACCAGATGATCAGAATGAAACTACTGAAATTGCAGAGCCTGAAGTACCTGATGCAGAAGAGCCTATTAGAAGGTCACAGAGGGAAAGAGAGAGATCAGTAAGGTTAGAAGGATTTGATACGTTCCCAGATTCTGCTATTACAGCAGTAGGAGACCTGACTCACTTTGCACTAATGGCTGAGGCAGAACCAGTGAGTCTAGAACAGACACTTAATCACAAACAGTGGAAAGAGGCTATGCTTGATGAGCTGAAGTCAATAGAGAAAAATGGCACATGGAAGTTAGTTGAACTTCCAAAGCAAAAGAAGACAATAGATGTGAAGTGGGTCTACAAGACCAAAATCAAACCTAATGGAGAAGTGGCCAAGTATAAGGCCAGATTAGTAGCTAAAGGTTTCCTACAGAAACCTGGGTTGGATTTTAATGAAGTCTTTGCCATTGTAGCCAGGATTGAGACCATAAGACTAGTAGTGGCCTTGGCAAGCCATAGAGGCTGGCCCCTACATCAACTTGATGTAAAATCAGCCTTTCTCAATGGACCTTTGGAGGAGGAAGTCTATGTTTGCCAACCACCTGGATTTGAATTGAAGGGTCAAGAAAACAAGGTATTCAAGCTTAAGAATGCACTGTATGGACTTAAGCAAGCCCCAAGAGCATGGAACAAGAGAATTGATTGATTCCTCTTGGCCCAGAAATTTACTAGATGCACCAATGAACATGGTGTATATGTAAAAAAAATTGGAACTGAAACTCAGTTGCTACTGTGTTTGTATGTAGATGATCTACTAGTAACTGGCAGCAATGAGACTGAAGTAGACACTTTCAAGAGGGTGATGATGTCAGAATTTGAAATGAGTGATTTGGGACACCTATCGTACTTCTTAGGAATGGAATTTGTGAATACAAGCAAAGGAACATTTCTGCATCAGAAGAAATATGCAGCAGACATCCTGGACAGATTCAAGATGACTGAATGCAAACCAGTTTCTACACCAATTGACATAAGTAACAAGTTGGAGAAAGATGGAGAAGAGAGTGAAGTAGATGCCACTCTTTATAAACACATTGTTGTCTCCCTTAGATACCTCTGCAACACACGACCTGACATCATGTTTGGTGTTGGACTGATCAGCAGATTCATGGAGAGGGCAAGAATCTCTCAACTGATGGCTGCAAAAAGAGTGCTCAGGTACATAAAGTGAACACAGGACTATGGTATTCTGTTCCCCAGCAAGATTGAATCCACTGCTACTGCTGAAGTGTTTGGCTACACAGATTTGGATTGGAGTGGAGATAAAAGTGATTGAAAGAGTACAGGTGGCTATGTCTTTATGTATGGAACAGCACCCATCTCATGGTGCTCCAAGAAGCAAAGCATAGTAGCTCTGTCCTCCTGTGAGGCAGAGTATGTGGCTGCTTCCTTTGCAGCCTGCCAAGCATCATGGCTAATCATGTTACTCATTGAAACTGGCCTGCACAGAAACACAGCAATGAAGCTGCTGATAGACAACAAATCTGCAATAGATTTGGCAAGAAATCCTGTTGCTCATGGAAGGTCAAAACACATAGAAACAAGGTATCACTTCTTGTGTGATCAAGTCAATAATGAGAAGCTGAACTTGGAGTACTGCAGTTCAGAATTTCAAGTAGCAGATGCAATAACTAAGCCATTGCAAAAAGGAAGATTTGAAGAACTAAGAACAATGCTTGGAATGAAGTCACTTGGCAATGTGAATTAAGAGGGAATATTGAAGTATTGTTAGTAATTCAATTGCCTAATTGTAATTAGCTAGTTTCAATTAGTCCCATTACTTGATATAAACAAAATTAGTTAGTTAGTGAGTTGTGCTGAGGTGGAGGCCAAGTTGGCTAGGTAATTGTCCAGTCACACTTGAAAGTACTTTTGTTCCTAGATGTACATATACTGATTTTCAGTGATACAGTAATACAAGTTTTTTTGCCGAATAACAGTTTTCCATTTTTGTGTTTTCCTCTTCCGTGTTCGTCCCCTTCTCCTCTCCCTCTCATTCAGTTTATCCCCAACATCACCCACGTTGTATTTGTTGTGTGATGAATCCTAAAGGAAGGTTTCGCTAGTGGCCAGCGTGGAAGCATGAGTACATGTCGTGGGACTGGTGGTATTGAAACTATCTGTCGGTTTGGCGGTTTCGGAGGAGGAAGCTTATCTGGAGTATTGAAGACCCCCAGCCTTATCACCGAGTTTTAAACTGGTGTGGGATATCAGTCAGTGGCACTCTGTTTCTACAAGGCATTTTATCGAACACATGGCAGTTGAAAACAGACAACTTGATTTAGGGAGGAAATTGGAATGGTTCGACATTATTGCTTTGAGTAAGAAGCCTTTTGTCAACACCCATTCTGGCCGCACAGCTCCAGAGACCGACATTGTTTGGTTCGACGAGTAAATTCTTCTCACCAACTAAAGACACCAATTCTGTGGAAAGTGAAAATTCTTTCGAAGTTGGAAAAGCTTCGCTCCACGATTCTGAAGCGTCGGACTGTGAGTCAGAAGCAGCGTTAGTAACTGAATGTTTCTCCATTGGTTCCATGGATAGAAGAGTTTCGTCCGAAGTCGAAAGTACAACATTCGTCGAATCGATAGCGTCGATCTCCTCTTGCAACAGCTTGAGAATTCTTGCACATCACTCTCGTATTTCGTTTGCATAATCAGCCATACGCGAACATGGCTTTGTTCGGGTTTTTGGAATTGAGTTCTCAACACCATGGGAAGAGCTCCGTGCAAAATACTCTAAATCCCTTTTAGCTTCGACTCGATCCCAAACAGTGAAATCGGGTCCATCCAATTCTGCCATTTTTGCCCATCTAGCATTATACTCTATCTCTATTTTTCTCCAGTGAGCTGCTACAGCAGTTTTCCATGTATACTATTCCATGGTGACAATGAAAGCACCAATGTAATGGATCTAATTATCAATAGAACTGAAATACAAAATTAACAATAATGGAAGTGCAGAAATGTACAAGGAAGAAGAAGAAGAGTTACAATCAAAGAGAAGAGAGTCAGAGGGAGAGAATTCAGAAGTGACATCACATATTCCATACTCTCTTCCCTTCACTTACATCCTATATATATATATATATATATATATATATATATATATATATATATATATATATATATATATATATATATATATATATATATATATATATATATATATCTCCTTTTTTTACTACACACACCCCCCTTTTTACAAACTAATATCCTCCACTTGCTAATTAGACTTGTTTTTGCTAATTGGATCATTACAGATAAGAAGAAAGATTGACGTGTTGGCACTGTTTTATTGTTACTGCTTTGGCATTACTATAACTAAGGAAGCTGTTTGTGTGGCTATAGCTATGAAACCTGCTGAAGTTGAAGGCCTTGCTGATGTTGCTTATATTGGAATTGGTTATTCTAAATTTGATTGTTAATTTCATTAGCCTTATTGGCTTATTTTTTAGCTTCTGTTTATGGTGGTTAAGCATGATGCTTATGCTATCAATAGTTAAGCATTAGATTGTTGTGCTTCTGCCAAATGGTTAAACTTTGAGGTATAGTTTCTGCTTGGTGGTTAAGCTTTTGTTAAGTGTTGGTTTGTTGCTTCCTCCGAGTAGTTAAACCTTGAGTTGTGGCTTTTGCTTGATGGTTAAGTGTTGGTTTTTTGCTTCCTCCGAGTAGTTAAACCTTGAGTTGTGGTTTATGCCCGATGGTTAAGCTTTTGTTGACTTCTTTGGCACTTGGATGTGTCCAAGAGTGGAGTTTGTTGATTCTTTTGGAGTGAATGTTGTGGAGATGCTGGAAGAAGCATGAAGGGGCCCAAAAGTTGGTCAAAGACTTCTAGGAGCTATGCACCTCAAGTGCTACCAAATGATATTGCTCTTTATTTTTCTTTACTTTGATAATATTTTGTATTGCTTATCTTAAGCCGAAAGTGTTGCGAACACCTTCCAGCTTGCGGGAGGCTGTTAAAATATAGATAGTAAGCCCATTAGTTGGTAGTAAGGTCCATTAGTTGGTTAGTATATAAGGTAGATGGTAGACTCATTTGCAATCTTCTTTTCTCATTTGTAATATTTCACAACTTTCAATATAATAGACCTTTAGAGTTTTTCTCTCCAATTTCCATGGATGCCATGTTTTTCAACATGTTAAGAATCATAGGATCATACATGCATAGATCAAACTCATATGAGAGGTAGAGAGCATAAGAGTACTCATGAGGTAAAAGAGGTAAAAACTCTTCATAAGGAATCATATTGAAAAAAAGATATTAAATGTGAGTACAAGATGCTCTATATATAGAGCACTAGGAAATACTAACTAACTAAGAAATTACTAATTAGTCCCTAAGAGAATGTAACACCTCCTAAGCAACTATTATTTTTAATAGCCTCCCTCAAACTGACAGTGGTATCATCACATCAGCTTGAATAAGCAATTATTCCCATTACTAAAATGAAACTAAACAAAGGAAATGTAATAGAAGCAAACAAAGGAACTAACAAACACAAACAGTAATTTGAGCCCAATTTAAATTTGCTTGATGTGGTGGATATTCTTTGGCCCAAAACATTTTCAGAGAATGAACATTGGCCCAATATGGAAAAGCAGCCCAAGCATGTCCTTGTCCAACCAAGGAAGGCCTAAAATGATATGGGTTTTTTTTTGTACCCCCATCATCTCCCTAGCTACCCCCACATAAAAGTGAAACCCGAAAATACCCCTGCCTAATTTTCAATTCGCTCGGATTTACCTCCATTTGAGGTAAATCCGCATTGTTATTTTTAAAGTCGGATTTACCTCAGATGGGGGTGCCCAATAGGTAAATCCGATTTCAAAAATAACAAAGCGGATTTACCTTAGCTGGAGGTAAATGCGCTTTGTTATTTTGGTAATCGGATTTACCTAGTGGGTACATAAATCCGATTTCCCTAAAAAAAGAGAAAATCAGATTTATCCCACCTAAGGTAAATCCGATTTCCCTAAAAAAAGAAAATCGGATTTATCCCACCTAAGGTAAATCCGATTTTGTTATTAAAAAAAATTGTTTTTTATTTAATTTTTTAAAAAAGGTTATAAAATGCTACTAAAAATCCGTTAAATAGCCAAAAGTAATCCAAAAATTAAAAAAACACCACTAAAAATATAATAAAACCAAAATAAAGTTATGCAAATTTTTTCAGATTATTTGGAGATTATGAAAAATTAAAAAAATTAATAAAAAATAGTAAACGATGGAATTTGGGATTTTGAGGTCCCCTGTCCTGATAGAAGTCACTTCTTCAGGAGTATTGATCCTTGATATTTTTCGGATTTAAAGAATGTGGTTTCATTACAATTTGAGTAGGTTGCCCGAAAACTGATTTTTTAGCCTAAATTATTCTCCCGGCGTACAATATCGTCACGTGTTAACGAACACCACACTAAACAGAACTAAAAGACGGTCGAAATTTGTTTCTAAAATTTTAACTGATTTATTTATTTATTAATTAGGTTAACAAAGCGGATTTACCCCACATAAGGTAAATCCGCTTTGGTTATTTTTAACAGCGGATGTACCTTATATGATGGGGTAGATCCGTTTTAAAAATAACAAATCGGATTTACCCCCACTTAAGGTAAATCCGATTTGTTATTTTGAAAAGCGGATCTACCCATCTTAAATAAATCCGATTTAAATTTTTTAAAATTTTTAGTGGAAATCGGATTTACCTAAATCCGATTTCCAAAAAAAAAATGAAATCAGGATACGTTCGGGATTTTTAATTTTGTTAAGGGCAATTACGTCTTTTCGCAGGGTCGATGGGGGTAGCTAGGGAGATGATGGGGGTACAAAAAAAAACCCAATGATATGGCCCAAACTTCTGGTCCAAAACGTGACCCGAAAACAACCAGAGGGAGTGAAACGCAAGACTCCAAGACGAATCAGAAGCTTCTCGACGGAGGAGGAGCTCCCATGGAGGCGACGACGAGCAAACCAGGCTCCGCTGATGGGTGAACTGCAACTCGTCTTCCTCCCTCAGCTTCCATGGCAGCGTAGTATCTTCTTCACTACCAACAACAGAAAACGACAAGTCGTTGATTCCTCTACAGATTAGGAATATAAAGTTCTTGGTATCATAAGGAACTTTACATCTTGGATCTTGTAGATACATTTCCTTCACCATTTCTTCAAGAATCAAATGATCGGGAAATGATTTTGCAAAAACGAGATCAGACCACACGAACGCGATGGTGAAAAGAATGCACATCGCAGGTCGCCTAGAGTCTGGCGATTCTGGAGGCATTCTTGGCATGTCCGATGATGATGAAAACGCTTTCAGTGATGGTTCAACAGCTGACGGCGACACCAGATTTCTGAACGCTAAGTGTGATTGATGAAACCGAACTGGTGCCAGAAAGACGATTTCGATGTGCGAATCGCAAACTGAATGAGGTGATGCAGGAGGAACAATCTTGAAAGCGAGAAAATGATCTGGTACAGTGAAATCAAAATCGATCCAATCGTTGCATCCGAAAGCGAAATCGTGGTACGAAACGTTAACTGGACCTGGACCTGGTGAATCAGGAAGAACTGTCTTCGAAAACAGAAATTGATTTGGTACTTGCGACACTCTCTTGAAGGGATTGACGATTTCAGATGCGCAATTGAAGGAATCGTTCTCCTCAGTAACGATGTGCTGCGATTCTTCTTTTGTTTTCACTTCTGGAACCGTGAGTGATGGTGCATCGCCATGGTCAAAAGAAAAGAGACAGTCACTTTCTACTTTGAGTGTGTTAAGCGAACAAGTTATCTCACCGATCTTGATAGCACAGTCTTCGATTTCTGGTATGATTGGTTTGATCGTAGCCACCATGTCAAGATACGAGGCTCCAAAATTACCAAAAACGAACTCGGAGAAGCCATTCTCCTCTATTGTTGCAGCAGATTCACAAACATTAGAAATATTTGCTTGTTGCGGCAGCGAACTCAAAACTTTCTCATCATCTGAATCTAAGAACAGCCATGGTGGAACACCATCCTCCGTATCGCTGAAATCTTCATCGGAATCAGAGTCAGAAACGAAATCGGAGTCGGAAGCATGAACCCCATCTCTAGGGTGTTGCTTTGATACCATGTTAAGAATCATAGGATCATACATGCATAGATCAAACTCATATGAGAGGTAGAGAGCATAAGAGTACTCATGAGGTAAAAGAGGTAAAAACTCTTCATAAGGAATCATATTGAAAAAAAGATATTAAATGTGAGTACAAGATGCTCTGTATATAGAGCACTAGGAAATACTAACTAACCAAGAAATTACTAATTAGTCCCTAAGAGAATGTAAGACCTTCTAAGCAACTATTATTTTTAATAACTATGAAACTATCTACTTTTATTTTAAGATATAATTGTTACCATATGTTTATTAAGCTAATAAGATTTAATTTAATGTCCAAAAATTGGGATTCCCTTTTTTAATTAAAGTGTGTAACATAGGAGTTCAGTCATTTGAGTTTGGTTTGTTTTATCTTGTTGTTTGAGGATATTCTCAAATTCATGAAGATAATTTATAGTTTATGGTAACTTGTATCAATATTTTTCTATTTGAATTGGTCAAAACACATTTGCTCTATTATGTTTTAAATAATGAATAAGCAAGAAGGGTTAATTTTTTTGATCTCTCCTATTATAAAGTTAATAATTTCTTATGTCCATTTATTCGTCTAGTTTCACCTCAATATTTTTGAACAATTTTACAGTCCTATTAGTTTTTTGATCCTTAGTTCACTAGTGTAATTGTGATCCTCAGTACCCTAGTAGTGTAATCTCTAAATCATGTTTCATACAAAAGATAGAAAGCATATAAAGATCACATCCTTTATGTTAGGGGGTTATATTACAATATGTTAGGTGCTGAAATACAATTAGTTAGATATTTTTAGTGTGCTTTAATTGGACTTGTAGCCTTTAGGTCTTTTATCAATCAAGACCCTAATCAGACTCTATATGCATCCCTTGCTACAAAACATCCTTTCGAATCTTTCTTCCATACACACCCATCAACCATCCCTTTCCCAATTACTAGTACTTCTCCCACCTTTGTTTCGACCGATGTATCCCCCTCTTACTTGTAATTAGCTGGCAGAACATTGTAACATAAATGCTAAGTTAAAAACTTTATGGTTTTTGTCTTAGATACCTAATCCTCTCATTCGGCTCTTTAGATACTGGTGGCGGAATTGGCAAGTGTACCAAATCGTCGCAAGTAATAATAAAACGGTAAGACCGAGTGTCGAACTCAAGGATCGAATGCAAATACCAATAAACATTAACAACAACTAAATGAACAAAAATGAACCGAAGTTTGAGTGATATTGTAAAGTAACGAGAACTTTTATAGTAAAGAAAATAAAATGTTTTTGTATTTTTAATAAAGAACGAAGAACACGAAGTTTACGAGATGATAAAAGAAGTTAGGGATGAACTTCCATTGGTTTCACACTATTGCAACTGATTTAATAGGGAAAATAACCCCTCTTTCACTTTGTTATCAAACAATATTAATTAATTCCTAATTCGTTAGGCAACTAATCCTTTGTTCACAACTAAAATCCCTAATTCCTTAGGTGATTATAGATGACAACAAGCATTAGAATCAAGGGTTTGCAAGATACAACAACTCAAAGGTTATTCCTAAGCTAAGAGTTGAAGGTATTCAATCTCAAGCATTCGAGTATAAAATTTCCATTCCATAAATGAACCACATATATCATTCCATGGTTGATCAAATCATGAAAAGCATTAAAAACAGAGATTAAACACACAAAGTAGGAGAGAATATGACATTATGAACAAACAAAATCAGTTACAATAGTGATTCACCAATACTCATTCATCCCTAACCCAAAGAGGTTTAGCTACACATAGTAAAAGGGGAAAAAGAGAGGTTACAGCAAAATGAAGAAGATGAACTCATTTGAAGTTCCAAATCTTGTTCCCAATCCTTGAATCTTCAATAGAGGATGAAATTGAGAGAGTATTTTCGAATTCTAGGTATTCCATCCGTCTAAAAGTGCAAAATGAAAACGCGCTATTTATAGAGTCCAGCGCAGCAGACACTATTCAATTTCGCTCATAGACCCACACGTGTCTCTAGCGTACCCCCACGGGTCTATAGCGTACCTCCACGGGTCTATAGTCATTCCTTTTAACAGATCAAATAGCCCTTTTGGCTGCATCATTCCCTTTCTTAAATCGCTCCAAACTTCACTCCTTGCCTTCACATTTTGTTCTTCCACTTGATCTAGTTCATGTGCACAAACAATATAAGAAAAACTGGCATAGCCACTGCACGAAAACTAGATTTACAAATTCACAAAATCTGCTCAAACTTTAATGATTTTCATTAAAAATTTCATGCAAAACACAGTTTCTAACATTCAAAACAAGCATGTGATATGGATTTATCACAACCCCAAACATAAATATTTCCTTGTCCTCAAGCAAACTCAATGCAAAACAAGGGTTGGAAAAAGATTACTAGATGTGACTCCAGTGTCCACAATCATAACTAGCTCAAAATCAATTAACTTTTCACAGTTGTCAATGAGTGACCTAACATGCATTCTTGTATCCTAAAATCGGCAATTCAAACTCCCTAAATTAGAATCTCAAGCAACACATCATACAATCATCAATTGTGTTCATTTTCACTCAAGTTCCTCACACAAGTGTTTATCTCTCACACAAGTGTTTGTAGGGTAATACACTCAATCACATCACTAGCAACACACTACCATAGGCTTGACATAATTCTATGACAAGCAATCACACACAAATACCACACATCATGAGGACTTATTAAAAGTTGTAATGGGGCTTGGGTAAGGAGGGATAAATTTTGGAATCTAGGCTTTTTTGATTGGAATTGACAGATGCCATTTTCACTTTTGAGCATTTCCTACGCTTACCAACTTCAACAAAGAATTTCCCCCAAAACAAAATTGAGCTTGTTATTTCTTCTATATGGTTTGATTTGATTTGATTTTGATTTCTTTTTTCTCTTTTTTTTCTTTCACTTTTCTCTTTTCCTTTCTTTTTTTTGAAAGAATATAATATACTTTGGAAAGAATATAAGAAAGAACATCAAATACTACTTTTGGTATACCACCCCAAACTTGAACAATTACTTGTCCTCAAACAACCCCAAACTTAATTTTGAGCTTCGCGTTCAATAGTGACTATAGACCTCTCAATTCCAAACAAGTGGGACACTTGGTTTTTCAGATAATGGCTTGTAATGAGGTTAATACTTCAAAAAATAGGTCTAAGGCTCAAATGGGCTATGCAAAGGTCAATAATAAAGGGTAGGCCTTTTAAAGCTCTAGCTGCCAACAAACAAAAAGTCCTCAATCATGTGTGTGTGAGTATAAGCAATGCAAAAGTAGTCAAGAATTAAGTCAAGTTCTGAAGAATGTCACAAGCAATGGAAGCACACAAGAAAAAATTAACTGTTTGGCTCAAAAACTCACAGGTTATTTATGATAGGGCATTAAGCACAATGAATCAAGTAATCAAATGTTAAAAAACATTCCTCTCAGGGTTTTCATCCAAGGGATTTAGAACGACAAGATGCATGATCAGTCCCATTTAAATTGGTTCATAAAAATTTAAGAGCCATCATAGAGTCATTGAAAACACAATCCAATAAAAATTATCCATGAAAACTACATTCCTCCATCAAATAGAAACATGATCAAAACATTTTTGGGAATACAGCTTTTACACCACATGCTATGAACAGAGTTTGTATCAGAAGCGGAACAAGTGCCAGTGTAAAGACATTCAACAAAACGATGACAAAGATAAAGACAAAATAGGTAAAGAAAAGAAAAGAGATAGAACACTCCCTCACATGGGTTGCCTCCAGTAAAGCGCTTCTTTAACGTCACTAGCTTGATGGTTGAGTGGATTCTTCAATTTGGCTCAGGTGGAGGACTCTGCTTCTTAGGTTCCTCCTTCAGTACTCCTTGGTTACCTTTTCTTTTAAGCTTGAGTTCCCATTTCCTAGAAGTTGCATGAGGGAAATAGAATGAAGGATCCCCTGACATAGGCACAACTTCATTTTCCTTGGTATCACCCCCTTCTTCAACATCTTTTGACACAACAAGAGTATTCTCAAGAGGTGAGTGAAAAGCTTGATCATGAATTTCTTTTTCAATTGTGGGATCAAGTACCTCAATACAGTAACACCCTTCTTTTCCTTTTTAGGGTCCATGGCCTTGAGCACATTGAAAGTCACAAATTCATCTTTGACTTTCAACGTCAAAGTTCCATCGGCCACATCAATTACTGCTCTAGCGGTAGCTAGCAAAGGTCTACCCAAAATCAACGGGATGTCATTGTCTTCTTCCATATCAAGAACCACAAAATCCACCGGAAAGATGAATTTGTCAATTTTCACAAGGACATCTTCGACTACACCATATGGATGCTTCATTGAGCGATCAGCTAGATGCAAAGTCATCATGGTGTCCTTTATCTGACCACTCCCCAAATTTTTTAAAATGGAGACTGGAATTAAACTGATACTCGCCCCAAGATCACACAGTACTTTCCCAAAAGTTCTATCACCCATAGTGCAAGGAATAGAGAAAGCTTCCGGGATCTTTGAGTTTTTGTGGGAGATTCCTTTGCAAAATTGCACTGCACTTCTCGGTGAGCATGACCTTCTCCTCATCCACGATCCTCCTCTTCTTTGAAAGGATATCTTTCATGAATTTTGCATATTTGGGCATCTGTTCAAGAGCTTCTGCAAAATGGATGTTGGTTTGTAACTTTTTGTAAACAATTAGAAACTTACTCAATTGCTTTTCATCTTGCTCCTTCTTCAATCTTTGAGGGTAAGGTAGCTTTATGATTGGCTTTGGCAGTTTTGGCTTCTCTTTTACATTAGAGTTCTCGTCAACACCCACAGGAGCTTCGTCACCAGTCTCAATCACTACGTTTGGACTCTTATTTGCTACAACTTCAATTGTTTTGCCACTCCGTGTAGTTATAGCATTCACCGTTTCACCACCCCTTGGATTGGGAATAGTGTCACTTGGAAGAGAGCCTGAAGGTCTTTGTGCAACATGCTTGGCCAGTTGGCCCACTTGAGTCTCTAGATTCCTGATGGATGCCTCTTGATTTCTAGAGCTAGCTTCTAGACTTTTGAAACCTGCTCTTGTTTCCTCCATGAATGAAGAAGTTTGTGCATTTAGTCCCTCAACTGCTACCTCCCAACCTGCTTTCTTTTGAGGAGAATTTTGACTTTGCCCTTGATCCTTCCAAGAGAAATTCGGATGATTCCTCCATCCTGGATTATAGGTGTTGGAAAATGGATTATTTTTGACCAAAAATAACTGCTCCTAGACAGTTAGGGGAATTTGACTGTCCTGATTAGAATGTGGACCTTCACAGTAGCCACACTTCAAACTTGTCACAACATTTACCTGAGTAGAATGGTGTCGCACAGAATTCAACTTTAGAGCTTCCTTTCCCTTTTTCAGTTCTTCCAATCGTTGAGTGATTATCTTCTGTTGAGCCAACCCAGCAGTATGCGCATCTAAGTCAAGAAGACCTCTTCTAGATGTACCTCCTTTATCATGAGCCACCAAGTAATCATTTGAAATCATAGCTTCAATTATTTGTCTTGCTTCTACCGTGGTCATGAAATTCAAAGAACCACATGCTGAGGCATCAAGGATCATTCTGGCATTCGGTCTCAAACCAGTACAAAAGATTTGCATCTGCTGATGATCATCAAAACCATGATTTGGGAAAGCCTTCAATGTGATCTTGAATTTTTTGTAAGTCTCATAGAGTGACTCACCCTCTTTTTGCTCAAAACTATTGATTTCCCCCCTCTTTTTAATGAACATAGAAGGGGGGAAATTGTTCAAGAAACTTGTCTTCAAGATCATTCCAAGTGGTGATGCTACCTTCAGGTTGTGAATCAAACCACTCTTTGGATTCATCCATTAGAGAGAATGGAAAAAGCCTCAGTTTCTTAGCATAAGTATTACCATCCACTTTCACTGTTTCACATTGTTGTGCAAAATTGGTGAGATGCTTGTTTGCATCTTCACATGGTCTTCCACCAAATTGCATCTCCCCCAATTCACGGAATAATCCAAGATTGATCTCAAACTATTAGCAGTCACCGGTTGATGTGCAATCGGTAGCCTCTGCCTGTTTCTGTCACGATTTCTATAATCACCAAGAGTGCGTCTAACTGGAGGGTCGGCCATCTCTTCAATCACAGGAATCTCAGACACAATCTCCTCTTCACTTGCTGCCTCTCTTTCTCTGAGATGCCTCTCTTGCAGCCTTTCGATTGGCCTTAGCAGTCTTTTCAATCTTAGGGTTGAAGAGTAAATCTTTAGGATCTCTGTTCCACGCATACACTGGAAAAAAAAATAACAAACTCGAACAAGCGTCAAAGCAAAATGTGTAAAATAAAGTATAAAGTAATAGGAAAAAAACTAACAAAAAACTAAAATATAGACGGGTTCGAATTAGCAGTTGTCTTCGAGTTTACTAGTAATTGTAATTACAATCCCCGACAATGGCGGCAAAAACTTGGTGGCGGAATTGGCAAGTGTACCAAATCGTCACAAGTAATAATAAAACGGTAAGACCGAGTGTTGAACTCAAGGATGAAATGCAAATACCAATAAACGTTAACAACAACTAAACGAACAAAAATGAACCAAAGTTTGAGAGTAACGAGAACTTTTATAGTAAAGACAATAAAATGTTTTTGTATTTTTAATAAAGAACGAAGAACACGAAGTTTACGAGATGATAAAAGAAGTTAGGGATGAACTTCCATTGGTTTCACACTATTTCAAACTGATTTAATAGAGAAAATAACCCCCTCTTTCACTTTGTTATCAAACCCACAACATTAATTAATCCCTAATTCCTTAGGCAACTAATCATTTGTTCACAACTAAAAACCCTAATTCTTTAGGTGATTATAGATGACAACAAGCATTAGAATCAAGGGTTTGCAAGACACAACAACTCAAAGGTTATTCCTAAGCTAAGAGTTGAAGGTATTCAATCTCAAGCATTCAAGTATAAAATTTCCATTCCATAAATGAACCACATATATCATTCCATGGTTGTTCAAATCATGAAAAGCATTAAAAATAGAGATGAAACACACAAAGTAGGAGAGAATATGACATTAAGGACAAACAAAATCAGTTACAATAGCGATTCACCAATACTCATTCATCCCTAACCTAGAGAGGTTTAGCTAGACATAGTAAAAGGGGAAAAACAGAGGTTACAACAAAATGAAGAAGATGAACTCATTTGAAGTTCTAAATCTTGTTCTCAAGCCTTGAATCTTCAATAGAGGATGAAATGGAGAGAGCATATTCGAATTCTAGGGTTTCCAGCCGTTTAAAAGTGAAGAATCAAAACGCGCTATTTATGGAGTCCAACGCAACAGACACTATTCACTTTCGCTCATAGACCCACACATGTCTCTAGCGTACCCCCACGGGTCTAGTCATTCCTTTTAACAGATCAAATAGCCATTTTTGCAGCATCATTCCCTTTCTTAAATCGCTCCAAACTTCACCCATTGCCTTCACACTTTGTTCTTCCACTTGATCTAGTTTCTGTGCACATAAAATACAAGAAAAACCGGCATAACCACTGCACGAAAACTAGATTTACAAATTCACTAAATCTGCTCAAACTTTACTGATTTTCATTAAAATTTTCAGGCAAAACACAGTTTTTAACATTCAAAACAAGCATGTGATATGAATTTATCTGATACCTTATCCTATTTTACGCAAATGATTTTTAGACTTTTCTTACTCTCTCTATGTTGCATATATAGTTACGATACCGTTTCTTTGTGGAAAATAATTGTCTATATTAAGAGGGACTTTCTTTGGGGAGGCACTAGGTCGAGGACAAATATGTTGTGGGTAAAGTGATATGTTGTTTGTTAATCTAATTCAGAAGGGGATCTACGTGTGAAGGGCCTCCTCCTCTTCAATTTGAGCCTTAGGGAAAGTGGCGCTAGAGGCTTCCCTGTGGATGCAAGTTCTAAAAGCCAAGTACACGGAGGTTGTTGTGGGGAACTTAAATATCTCTGAGCTGAGACACCCTTACTTCTCCTCTCTCTGGTGGAAGGAAATTTGTACGTTGTGGGTGTGGGCTTGGATACCCAACAAGATTGATTTTTTTGATACATTTGCCAAAAATATTGCAAATCGAATTTCGGTTTGATTTTGGCACGATGTGTGGGTTCTTAATTGTCCCCTTAAGGCGAGCTTCTCATGGACCCAGTCTTGGGAGCAGATTTTCTCTTGGAGGAGAGATTTCTTTGTTTGGGAGGAGCGGCTTTTGACTGACCGAATGAGGGAGTTTATAATTAGGTTAAAACCCCATGTGCCTGCCGACTCAACTATCCCTTCCAACTAGTTAGGAGCGGCCCTTTAGATACATGTTCTAGACAATCAGTGGAAGAGTTTTGCTCCGAATAAGGTAATATCTTTCTCATGGCGTCTTCTCTTGGATACGCTCCCTTTTCGGGCAAACTTATTTCGCTCCCTTTGTAACCTTTTATTTAGAGAGGAATTTATTTCTCAGGTTTAAATCTCTGATTCGTCTATGGTATATGATGTTAAGTGGCTAGGTGTGTTGTTGTCCCTCCTGATACCCATTCTCTTCTCAATCCTTCTTAGGGGTGCTCTTCCTACTCGGAATAGAAAGGGCCTGATCTTAATTTCGCACGCGGTTCTCATTCTTCTATGTGGATCTTAATTTCAAAACTCTTTAGCTTAAATTGTTGGGTGAGGGTTGTTGTTCACTTATAACCACTCATATGAGTATAAAGTCTCATTCTTCTATGTGGGTCTTTCAACGCTCTCCTTATGCTTAAGACTGGACATGAAGCATGAGTCTGGAAGTTTGATAATGGGTGGCCAAACAATAAATCTTTGATAGTATGTTAGAATTTGAGATTAGTATAATTCAATAAAAAACTAGCTTATGAAATGAGCATTAACCACCAATAACCACTAATTAGTTCATCTCAAACTTCCAACAACAATTTGCAAACTATTGTGAGAGTGGTGCCCTTCAAATGAATGTATCATTTTCCACAATTTAGAAAGCAAATTAAAATATCAAGTTCATCTAACTCATAATTTCAACAACTTGGTAACCTCTCTCAATAGACTCCTTCACTGCATCCAATACAATCTGAGTCTTTCTACTAACAACTTGCCATGCTTTCTCAGGCTTAGTTTCACACCTCTTAACCTTTTGAACTAAATCAGCAAACTCCTTAACCATCCAAACATCTTGAGAAATTTGTGTCTCAACAATGTGTTCATTAGGTTTTGGACACCACATTCCTTCTTCAATCTTCCCATAATCCATCTCTGAAGCCTCTAAAAATGTTCCATAACCTAAACTTTCTTCAAATGGGAGAGTTAAATCATGGAGACGAAGTGACCCTTTTGTCCCCAAAAGTGTTACATCAAATGATATGTAGGTTAAGAAAGAACAATGGAAAGTGGCAGATTTTCCATCATCCCAATGTAAAGATGAACTACATGAGATAATTACACCTTCTTCATTGAAGGTGGCTTTTGGGAGTGCGAGCACTGATTTTGGAAGTTCATAGTTTACGGCCCATAAGATTGATCCAATGTTGTACCAACCAATGTCACCAAGTGCACCAAGACCATCTAAATCTGGCTTCACTCTAATGCTGTTCTTGAGAAATTCTGCGCCTGGATTGTATGTCATGCAACTGTGTATCTGAAAAAACACAAAAAATAGTAGATATTAATCTTCGAGAAGTGTTATTTAGCCAAAATTTTTTAACCAAAAATAACCAAAAACCACATTACAACACCAATTAACCAAGTTTGTTAAGCCATTAACCAACCTGCCTTTTCACAGTTTTTTTAGGCCGTTGACTAAAAATTGATTAGTTGGTTACCAGCCTAAAAAACATAGTTAATTGGTGTTGTAAATTGGTTTTAAGCCATTTTTGGCTGGGAATGTTTTGGCTAGATAACATTATTATGTTTAATATTGTCGATATTGGAGCGTCTAAATTTTTTTTTTGACCAAATTGGAGCGTCTAAATGTTAACTCTTACTTCCTTCGGTATCAATTATAGGAAAAAAAAAGCTACTTTGACAGTTATTGAGAAAATTAGTGAAGTGTAATTAACTGTCAAAATGTTAGCCAAATTTTACTTTCATTGTCAAAAAATCAATTAGATGAAGGGTATATATAAAATAATAGCATTAAATATTGCAAAAATATCTATTTTTTATTTTGTGAAAGAGACTAAAACTTGAACAATTTTTGAACAAGTTGTCATGTATTTAAAAAAATGTATTTAAAAATTACGTAATTTGCAATAATATTTATAAAATTTAGCATACTCTCTCTGGTCGTATTTATAAGTAAAAAAGGCTTAAACACACACACACACATATATATATATATATATATATATATATATATATATATATATATGTTTGGTCCCTGCAAATATCTCTTTGATCCAGTTTAGTCCCTGCAAAAAAAAATGTTGTAAAAATGCCCCTGCAAAACCAAAACGCATCCAATTTGGTCCCTCTATTAACTTTCTGTTAAGATGACATCAGCAATGACGTCACCAACATGTGTCAATATCTCATTGGATGGTTTTGTCACGTGGCACTGACATGCCATGTCATCACTCCCATGTCATTATTCCCATAGCATCCAATGCATGGCTGCCACATATCGTTCACATAGCAATTTGGAGCATAGTGTCACTTAGAAAAATGACCATTTAGGCAAATATAGGGATCGAACATATGACCTGATTTAGGGAGACACGCCCAAATACCACTAGGCTAACTATAAACATATATTACATAATTCCTTATTAATTTTCATTTAAAAAATAAAATAAATATGAAGCAAACATAATTATGTTCATCAATCTAGATACGAAGCAAACTCAGAAAAATCTACAACCATCAAACAAACCCAAAATATAATCATCATGTCAGTCTTCATCTTCCAGTTCGGTTTCGCTACAACGAGAATCGTTTCGAAACACAGATCTGTTTTCATTTTAGATTCGATTTTTAGATTTGATTTTAAAACCTCAACTCTGCTTTCTTTTTTGATTTAAGTTTTGCATTCAATTTTAGAAACTCAAATTTATTTCATATTAGATTAGAAACTCTGCAGATTTTTTTTAAGATGAAGATGATGAATATATCATATTTCTATCTTTGTTTTGCCCAGGAAGATGTATAATTGCAAATTTAGTTTCGATTTCGTTTTGATGATGAAGATCTGTTTCAATTTCATTTCTTGTCTAAGTTCTGGGTTTGATGATAAAGATCTGTTTCGATTTCATTTTCGTGGTGAACATCTGTTTCAATTTCATTTTGATGATGAAGATTTGCAGATTTTTGTTTTTATTTAAATTTTGAAGATGATGAAGATATGAAGAGGATGACGATATGAAAACGATTAAGTTATGTAGATTTTGTTTTAAATTTTTTAATTAAACTTAATTAGGATATAAGTAATATATATTTATTATTGGCTTAATATTCTCAAGTCACCATGTGGCTCAGAGGTATTTGGAGTCTCTATCACCCTGATGTAAAAAGTTCTATCCCCAAGTTTGACAAATCGGTTATTTTTTTAATAACAATGTTCCCCACATTATTACCATGCAAGCGCCACATGGTAGTTATTTATTGGTTGTTGACGTGGCATGTCAATGCCACATGACAATGATCAGGCATGTTAGTGCCACATGGCAGTGATGATGTGGCATGCTAGTGCCACATGACAAAAAGGTCCAATAAGACATTGACACGTGGTAGTGATGTCAATATTGCTGACGTCATCTCTATTTGTCGCATCACCTTTTCTTAAGGGAAAGTTAACATAGGGGGCCAAACTGAAGACGCTTCGTTTTTGCAGGGGCTTTTTCAAAAAAAAAATTTGCAGGAACTAAATTGAATAATAGTGATATTTGCATGGAACAAATATATATTAAGCCAAAAAAAGAAACTATAATTTAATGGCATCAAATATAAACAAAAGTCACCAAATTCAACTATACTTAATATGATTATTCCAAAACTACCTATTAGTAATTTTTCCCTGTCAAAAAAAGGTAATTCTTTACCATATAACTTTCCATGAAGAATATGTTATTTGAACCACAATGGAACATTACTAACCATGAAAGCTACGACATATGGCTTTGTAAGATGGTTCCAAACATTTTTTTTGAAAAAGGCAAACATACTTTATATTATATATATATATATATATTTAATATTATAATATTGTAATATATAATATTATAATATATAATGTTATATATTAAATAATAATAATAATAATAATAATAATAATAATAATAATAATAATAATAATAGAGTGATAATAAACACTACCCAAAAAAAAGAGAGTGATAATAAACATATAGTAGATAATGTGTATGTTTTTTTTGATAAGTGATAATGTGTATGTGAGTCTTACCGATAAACCACTTTAAAAATAAAAAAGAAACATATAACAATTATCCGTAAATTCTTGACACATTGTAAACCACACATTTTTATCTTATTCATTTCATTAAATTAACATACAAGAATGTTGTCACGTGTGAAGTAGGGAACAAGATTTAAAAATCTGAGTTCTTATCGATCTGCTAAAGATTAATACTATCATGTCTAGTAAAGTGTTGGCAAACTTTTGACATCAAAAGACTATTTCTTTGTTTTGAGCAATGTAACAATTTAGCTCGGCAAGGGTAGTTGTGTTTCTCATCCACTAGACAGAAGAAAAACATAAAGGTGTGCATAAAATTTAAAATATTTTATAAAGTTGAAAAGTTTTTAGATAGAGAGAGAGAGAGATTATAATTAAAAAATTATAATTAAATTTTATTTTTAGATTAAAAATTAAAATTAAAAAGAATTATTAAAAGATTTATTAATAGATGAATTGGATATCCATTATAAACTAAATCAGGGGCGATTTTAGGGCCCAGCTAGCCCGGGCATGCGCCCGGGCTCAACTTCTACTTTGTTTGTAAAGCCCCCAACCCAATAGCTGATTTTTAGTCATAACCAGGGGCAAAAATAGTAAAACAGTGGGTGTGAAATAAAAAAAGAATGGTCCAGCCCAATGTAAAAAAAAGTAAAACCCAAAAACTAAATGAAACCTAAAAGCCCAATATATATAAAAAACTAAATAAAGTGTTTGAAGTTTTTTGAAAAAAAGAGTTATAGTATAGAAGAAAGCATTGAATTTCTTAATTGAAATTATGAAGGGATAAAGAAAGTAGATTACATTTTAGCTATTTAGTTTAAAGTATCAATTTTCTATCTATTATAATTTCTTAAATTTTTTGAACGAAATTATAATTACTTTATTAGAAACTGGAATCTTAATTATACATTCAACAAAAAAACTGGAATCTTATACAGATATTATTGAAAATATTTTTTTAACCTTTTTTTCTTCACAAATCATCAAAAAGTAAATATAATATGAATAAGGGGATTATTTATTATTCTTTAAAAAAGGAAAATAAAATAAGTTTCTCAAACCAACGAGCTGGTAAGTTTTCTATTTCAAAATATACATTCTTGATAAAGTATAAACTAACAGTAATTTAGTGAATTTTCAGAACAATGGACAAATATTAATGTTGTAAAAAATAGACAAATATTAAGAATAAAAAATAAAAAAAGACTTAATTAAAAAACTAGAGCTACAAAATACTATATAATATCTCTTACATTATTGTTCACGTACCGTAGTTGACTTTTATTTTCTAAACTAGTAATGTAATATCTTCCCCCAGATGTTGTCTACCTCAAATACAATATATTTTTATTTTAGGAAGCCAATTTCAATTATTGAGCGAAGTTATTTATTCTTATATTCTTTACTAGCGGAAAGACGTGTGCTACTCATCTATTCCTTATCACTTCTAACTATTTTCAGATGTGAAAACTTTGACTTGCTTGATCAGTTTCTATGTGACTAAGATGATAATTATGCAAATATGCTGTAAACCATATAATTAAGGAAGTGAAAGTAACTATTGTTGTTGACATATCTTTTTGGGTCTTATTGCAAATTGTGTTTTTACCAAATAAAAAAGGCTATTCCAAAACTCCCATATCCCCATTACTTTCTAGTGTTATATGTTATTTAGTTGAACTTAAATTAATAAACAAATTAATTGTATATGTGCTGTCTATTGGCTGTTAACTTACAAATCTTCTTGTCTATGAGCTGGATGGATGTATATAGGCAAGTTCTCTATGCTAAAAAAGTTTAGGTGAGTTGGACATTGGGGACTCACTAGGGTTAGGGCAACCCTCGCGTCGGCAACGGTCGTTACACCCACCCCCTGCAGGGTATGAGCCAACATTCATTGGGGTATATATGAGCCAAGTTCTGTCAGGTGTATAATCTATTTGTTCAGTATTCTTCGATTTCGTTTTCAGTTTTTCTAACATATTGATTGGGTAGCCTTTATACTCAATGTTCTTCAAAATCTTAATAAATAATTAAATTCATTTGCTTAAGAAAACATAACAAAGCTTTTGAAGAAATAAATGTTATATAATTCAAGTTTTTTTAGTCAAAAAAAAAAGGTTGAATTATATACATGTACTCTCATGCATGAGTTCATTAGTGAAATTCGATATCAACCTAGCAATAAATTCATTAAACAAAACAAAAAACAAACAAAAAAGGAACAACAATATATTATCAATTGATTAAAGCATACCCATTTGAGTTGACCAAAACGATGTGGATCATTCAAGGCTTCTTTCATTTTGGCAGTTCTGGGGTGATGCACCCACATGGTACCATCCATAAACTGCACCCCATTAGCTTCACAAGCCTCAAGAATCCGGTCAAGCTCCGCCACGTTCATAGCGGCTGGCTTCTCCAACAACACATGCTTCTTCCTCTCGGCGGCCTTCACCGCCCATATCACACGCAAGGTGGTCGGAATAGGAATATAAACAGCATCCACCTCGTCATCATCGACCACAGCCTCATAACTCCCATAAGTCCTAACTGCCTCCGACAACCCCTGCTCCACCGCGAATGCCACTGCCTTCTCAAGGGATCGGCTTCCTATGGCTATGAGAGTGGTGTTTGGTGCTTTGCATATGGCTTTGCAAAGCTTGATTGAGATTTGAGCACAACCTATAATACCAAAACGCACTGCCATTTCATTAGCCATAACTTAGATGGAAATGATAGTGATTATTTTGAGTTCTTAAAGGTATGTGAAATTGTAAACTAGTTGATAGTGATTTGCAACGTAATGAACAAAAGAAGATTAGTTGTATATATAGTTTAATAATATCATTTGTTTAGTATTCTATAATTGCATGTGGGTGGATCCCAATATGTTATTGTAAAGCAATTTGACCTATACGAAATTGTGGTCTTTTTTTTTCTATTTTTAAAATACGTCACATATCTTTTGCATGTCTTCAGGAAAAAAGGAATCGCATACTTTATTTATTTATCTATTATCTTTATTTATTTATCTATTATCTGTAATATATTGTTGTTTCTTAAAGAGCTGAGCTTGCTTTTTAGGTGTTATTATTATATTGACCATATTTGGGCTCTTTAGTTGTCTTTTTCAGGTTATTATTTTGTTTAATAGAGATTAGTTTTTTTTTTTTTGATACGTTAATAGAGATTAGTTATTGCAATATATGGATTGGTACGTGGTTTTTGATTTATTGGAAATTAGGAATCTTAAACTTACTTGATTGTTTTTTGGTTAAAAAATAGGCTGAGGGGATGGCGCCTAAATTTTAGAGTGAGGTAATTACATTTACCTAATTCAAAAAAACTAGTGGGGATTCGAACTCGGGACCTCCCGTATACAAATCTTGCTGTTGTAGCAACCAACTCCTTAGAGCTAAAACTTAGTGAGGAGAGAGTTTTTGCATTATACTCTTCACAAGTGTCACTTTACACTAAGATATGCCTAATTAAAACCTTACTAAGAAAAAATCCGGTATGAAAAAATCCTAGTGAAGGAAAAAGAGTACAATATACTTTCTATGGGAACTGCCTCGTTAAAAACCTTGCCAGAAAAATCTAATGAGACAAAACCATAGCGAAAGGAAAAAGAGTGCAATTGTTCTCCCCTGTTTGAAGCATCACTTAAGAATATGAATTCCAACATTTGGAGTTTCTCCCTGAGTGCATATAGAGCAATCTACTTCGCTCTGTCACTTGTGAGATATCCTCTTTTAATTGAGCTTTGCAGTCAGTATTATCTTCATGACATCTCCATTGAATTGTTGGCATTTGACCACGAATTGAAGAAGCAGCAACCATAGATTGTTTTGTAGATCAGGAAAGATACTTTCATAAGTTTGTTAGTTGAATTTTGCAGCACTTTCCTACTTTCATTTTCATCAACCAACAACCAATATGAACCAAATTTCAAATCAAATTCCAACTAACAAACTTATAATAAATCCATCTAATATACATACATACATACATACATACATACATACATACATACATACATACATACATACATACATACATACATACATACATACATATCTAATTACATAAATCATTAACCAAATTCTGAATGTCAACATAGGCAACAAAAATGACATGACATCCAATGTGAGGAACAAAAAACCAGCTAACCAAAGTTACATGAATTTCAATTTTCGTTAATCAAACTGGCAACATGATGACACCACTCTCCATTGATCTCAGTAAGTTGGTCATCAGAAAATGGAGCTCCAACCTCGTTTCCAGGAAAATACTGTAAAAATAAAATAAAATAAACTTAGAATTAAGTGGCTAAAAGCTAGATATGGAATTACTTGTCAAAAAACAAACTATATAAATTACATACATTTTCTGGAATTTCCATTTGATTGTGAGTGATTATGTCCTTCATAAACTTCATAACGAAATACCCGCAATCATCATTGTTTGGTTGTCTGGGACACTAGAAATCAAAATAACAATTAATTATTAAAATGCGAGCAATATTTACATGGATAAGAATATTGATTATAAACTTACCATTATTACTATCCATTTTGTTTTATTGTTCACATTCCCATCTCTAGCTCTGACCTCATTCGATCCCCAATAAGTCTTCAAACAACTGAAACATCATACATATAACTATATTAATTAATCGAAATACATACATAATTTAAATGATGAAATATGCAATGTATCTAAATACACACCTTTCAAACATTCCTTTCATCTTGGTGTGGTTGCTATAATGACCATGACACGAATCCAAATAGAAAATTCTATTTCTTTTAGGATCAACTACCAACAATATCCAATGTGCCCTACAAAAAATTGAACAACAAAAAAAATAACAGATATTTCAAAAACAAGTTATATATATATATATATATATATATATATATATATATATATATATAGATTAAATTTCTTACCGTAAGTTGATGGGTGCCAAAAATAAGCTATCACAGCTGCTTTTATGTGCCAAAGCCAAGCGTCTATCGATATAGGCTTTTACCGCTTCCTTGTTTTGTTTAATCGCTTTCTTCAAGTCTTTAACCGTGGCTTGTGACATGCCTTTTTCAAGCGTGTATCGATATAGGCATCAGGGGCACTTTTTAAAAATCTCCTCTAAAGGCCCTCCGTATTTTGGGCATCAGAGGCGCTTTTGAAAAAGCTCTCCTGATGCCCAAAATACAGAGGGTCTTTAGAGGCGCTTTTTAAAAAAGCGCCTCTAAAGACCCTCCATATTTTGGGCATCAGGGGCGCTTTTTAAAAAGCGCCTCTAAAGACCCTCCGTATTTTTTGTTTAAGGGGTGCTTTTTAAAAAGCACCACTAATGGGTGCTCCCTTTTTTAGAAAGCTCCACTATCCACTATTTGGGTTCCTTGATTAATCCACTTATTCCTTCCTCCCATCATGAAAGATTGTTGGTTGGGTATTATGTTGGTTCATATGTATCAAACAAAATGTTCAACATGTCTCAAGAGGAGGTACTTGCTGGAGAATTAATTGGTTTTCCATTGTTCTTGAGCCATTGGAGGTTCTTGATGCATTGAGAATATCGTTATACTCACAGGGGCATTATGAGAAACAATGACGGGTAAAAATCTGGGAATTTAAAGTGATTGATAGTCTTTATGGGGATTAAAAACAAATTTTTCAAATTGTATAGAAATCAAAAACATATTAACCCCAAAATTATAATGTGATAATGTATCTAGTTCATTATTTTTTATCTTAACCTATTCTGTATTTTAAACTCCATCTAAGTTTGTTTAGTCAATTTTAACAACCACTTATGCCAAATATGTAATTTAAAGGACGGTAATCTATACCTATGCGCTCTCCATATATCGTTATTGCCTAAAAATATTTTATAAGTAGTTTAAATTTTTTGCTTTCAAATATAATTTTATCTAAATTTCTAATTTACCTACTATCAATCTTTGAAAGAAATTTTTTAATAACCAAGCAGATGAAACTTGTTTTACCTGAAATGGAGTGTAATTGTGTAAATTACCTTTTTCTACTTTCAAGCTCTAACTATCTCACCCTCTCTAACTTTTATTTCCTTTTATTTATGCTTGGGTTGCATACTCTATTTCCCTACCAAGAAAATATGGCACACTCTTATAACACTTCGCTGGCCGCATTACCATGGGTCTATCCCTAATGAGTGTTTCTACTTCTTCTTTCTAATACCTCCCAAATTTTCTTTTTGTCCTAATCCTATAGCTTAGATCTTGTTAGATTTTAAAAGAAGGATGTCGCGATGCCTTTTCTTTCAATTATTTTAATGATACTTTTTTTTATTTAGTTTAAAAAGTTTCCTTATATATAACACAATATTCTAAAAAGCAGACACGCATGCCCACACAGACACATACATATATATTGATCTGTACCTTTACCTTGCCTCTGGTAGGCTCAGGATAGTGGTGGGTAGAGTTTTTGCTTGACCAGGTCGGGTCTCAAAGTGATCACGGGTAATTTCAGATTCATCCCGGGTGGGGTACCTGCGATGCTACTCCGATGCTAGCTCAAGTAAGTATTGCGAATTGTAGAGTGTAACAGGGAATGAGAATGTACCTATGATAATGAGAATGTAATGCGTGTCAGTATTTATAGGGATCTGTGCCAGCTCAAATTGTCGTTGGATCGATCGGGTGAATCTGAGCCAATGAGTCATGATAGTCATAAATGGGTTGATTTATTGTGGATTTGGACCCTAGTTGTTAGGCTGATCCAAAACTACTGCAGGAGTTGGGCCTCGTGGCCATATATATATATATATATATATATATATATATATATATATTACTTGGAAACATATATTATGATAGGACTTTTATAATGAGAGGGTGAGAGGAATCAATCATGATCATAGATCAAATCAAGAATGGTTGAGATTAAAGCAAAAAGTCAGCGTGTTAACAACCCACCTTTTAAACTCCTCTCATCTCTCACCTTATACATAAATAAATTTGGGGAGACAATGTATGATCTTTGAGGTTGATTTCGACACTGCCTCTTATTTAGTTAATTGGGGGGTTTCTTGACTATGTGTTAGGAAGATTTGGCTTCTGCAATAAGTGCAAGTCATGGATGTGAACTTGTGTGTTTAGTTAGAGCTTGTCATTCTTCGTTGATGGTTCTACGACATGGAGATTGGTATCATTCAAAGTCTAAAGATGGGGGACTCTTCTACCCCTTTTCTTTTTCTACCAGTGGAGGTGGGTCTCGGGAGCTAGTAAGAAATGTTATGGGTCAAAAGTCTTTCTTCGATTCATAATGGGTAGCACTGCGATTGAGGTATCAAATTGACAGTATGTTGATGATACTCTAATAATAAGGGAGACATCTATGTCTAATCTTTGGGCTATAAAGTCCATTTTGAGATCATTTGAATTGTTTTCGAGCCTGAAGGTTACTTTTTTGGAAAACTTATCTTATGGGTGTTAATATTAAGGACTTGTTCACCATAGTGGAGGAAAACCTAAAAAGCCTAGCTACTTGGTAGCCTATATGATTTACACAATACGTTGGAGTCTTATAGGACAAAGGAATAGGTATATATGTTACCTTTGGGGCGTATCATTGTCATTATTTCTATTCTCAGTAGTATACCTATATTCTTTTTATCCTACCTTTGGATGTTGGTCAAGGCCTGGAAGGAAGTTGTGTAGACTTAAGTTTTATGGGTGGGACTGATATTGGTAATATAGTTGCTTGTGTTACGTGGTTTGAGGTTTGTAAGCCTAGGTGTGAGGATGATTTGGGGTTTATAGACCTTCAGCTATTTTGTCTCACTATGTTGTGGAAGTGGGTGACGGATTATTTTTAGGTGACAGTAAATTTGGAAGAGAAGTCTTGGTTACAAAGTATGGAGGTCAGGCGGTGAATAATATAGACCGAATGAGATCAAGCCTATGTTTTTCTTCTCTCTATGGTGGAAAGATATTTGAAGGGTGAGCCTTAATCTAAACCCCGTTGATCAAGATTGAGAAAGTGTGTCTAAAAAGTTGGATAATGGGGCATTCAGTCCCCTTTTTAATATAATTTTGATTTGTTAGTCAGCTGTTAAGACACAATTTTCTAAGTTATCCTGCATCTCAAATCAAAAGGTTGGTAAAGTGGTAGATATTTGAACTAAGGGTGAGTTGGGCTGGGAATAGTGTAACTCATAGAGGATGGACTTTTTTGTCTGGGTGGAGGGGAAGTTAGCGTTCTCTTTGGTACCCTTAACCCTATTTATGTTTTCTTTGAATGAGGATAGGCGAATTCGGAAGGCCGCAAATAAGTATTGCGGGCACCACTACAGGTTTATGCCTTGGATAAATAGTGAAAGAGTAAAGCACCGCGTAAGACTAGAGCTTTGATGGGACTTCTCCTACTGAATAGACACCCATCTTAGGTTCTCCTATTTCAAGAGAGGTCTCCTCTCTTTACCGCCTAAGGATAAATATGTGGCTTTTATCGGGAGTCCCTAAAGACAAATGAACACCTATTTTAGAGATACGTATATGATTTCCCCATCCATCCGAATATTTTACTTGGTGTGTTAGTGATTTGTACTATTGTAAGTGCTACCACCTGACCTCCCTCCCCAATTCGATCCCAACGGGTAATAGGAAGAGCTCCATTATGATTTGATGTGCATATGGTATATATTCATGAATAAAATTTTACTCCTCTTTTGGTCCTTCTTTGTAATTAAATTATGTTCATGGAGATAACTGATGCTTAGTCTAATTTCTTGTCAATGAATGACGTGTGGACCCTTTGGAATCTTTCTCTTAAACATAACATCTATATTATGTGAGGTCTAATTCTTATTGATTAGGGGTGACCCTAATACCTTATGAGTTTTGAATACATCCATTTATCTCTACATTACTAGCTGTTTGCCATTTAAAAATACAGAATCGAATAATATATGGTTTTATATGAAATTATTAAAATGTCCATTTTTCACATAATAGTATTAGATAGAAAATTCAGAAATGATAATAACTTAATTATGATTAATTATTAAAATTTAAGTAATTTTTAATATGTGTGTATATAGTTATATATTAAATCCTTAACGTTTTAGTAAATGTTTTAATAATTTATTTATCTTTCTAGAGTGAAAATTATTCTGGGGACTTTATATATATATATATTAAGTGATATTATAATATAAAGGTTATAATTATTTTTTGCTTTATTGTAATATAAATTTTGATTACATGAAAACTTAACCTAATTTCAATCCCTCCTCTAGTTAACTTCATATAAATATGTAATTGTTCTTATCACTTTACCAATACAAGTGATGAGCGCCGTTTCCCCAAAACTACAAGAGTCTCTCTCTCCTTCCCTCCCTCCCACGCACACAGGTTTGCAGAGAGTTACAAAAAGTGGTATTTCACTATCGATCTATTTATACGATTTCACCCATACATACTTATCATATTGAATTGATTATGATGATGTGCTAGGTAGGGATTGATCAATTTCTACTTTTATTCTTTGCAAACCAATAAAATATATATGATTTATCCCAAATCATCCATCTCGTTCTCTCATTTATCGTATCGATTTTTGTTGGATCATTATCTCACGTTTAATATTGTTTTGTTTTGTTTCCACTAGATCTATGGTCAAGGCAAGAAAACCTAATTCATGGATTGTATTACACGCCTGATCATCAAATGGAAATCGCTAATGTTGTCTTATATTTCAAAGCCATCTCTATTATGCCTTGTTCTGCTGATCTTTATGATAATGTCAAAACCAAATCTTCAACGACTGTGATTTCCTTGATTAAATGTGGATGCAATGGTAGGCATAAAAAGGTGGTATCTTTTGATTAAAAAAGGTAATAATTATTATTTAACATATATTCTCCTCCATGTTTATGACCCAATCTGTTTTTCATTGAATTTGTACATTTTGTCCTAATTATTATAGACATGTGGTTGGTTGGTAATGTTTTATATAGTCTCTTACGTTAAACACAAGCTATTTCCAGAAACTTATTGGGGTTGTAATCTATTTACTATTATTATATATCAAGCTATAATCCCTTTCATATAGATAAAGTGCACATTCAGATCTTACTGTTATATGTTGCTCTGGGTTATTTTGACAAGTTTTTTATCCGTAGGAGGACTATGTCAAAGAGGGCTAGTGATTTATTTTACAAGTTTTAGCTATCCATAACCATCTATGGCTTTTATTATCAATGGAAAATTATTTATAAATGAAACACTAGGGTAGCATTTTGAAAAGGAACACCAGATAATGAGTTGATGAATAAATTCAAGTCATTTAAATATGTTTTGTATTTGAGGTGCATGTGAATAAAATCTTTTTGATTTTTTGCAATGTTTCTTATTTTATAGAACTATTTAGAAAGAATGTTTAGATGTTTCATTTTGTTCTCTTCATACTTCAATTCAATTTTGGAAGGTCTCTTGGTGGTCACTTGAAGGTACACTACAAGGATCGAAAGGGTAGATCCAAGAGAAAAAGCAACACTACTACTAGTGAGATTGTGAATATCAATGTTGATGTAACAAACTCTTTATCTCTTGGATGGAAAGTTCATGGAAAAAGAGGTACTAAAGCTTCACCACACTACATCCCTCCTCTTATGATTAGAGTAACTCAACTAAACATGATTTCACTTTCTGTTGTACTGTATTTTGTTGATATTAGTTTCCAATTACCTGATATATTACAGACATCGAGTGCCACTATTACTCTATATTTCATCTATTTCATATAGTATATAACTTGCTTTCTACATCATGCAATGATCATTCAAAAGAAGGTTTTAAGTGTTATTGAAATTGAATTCCAGGTATAGGACAAGTGATGAGGAAGGAGATGACGAAGGAGATGACGAAGGAGATGAAATTGAATTCCATGCGGAAGTGTCGTCCCATTTATCATTTTCTGCATTATTCTCAAGTATTCAGCCTTATTCTCATCATCTGAAAATTCTGCTTCATTCTCATCGCCATCTACACTGGATGCATCATATCCTTTCTCGTAAAGATCTTCATTATTGAGAACAAGATTTGCAAATTCTGGAACAAAAGAAAACAAACTTCCCCCAAAGATCCCTTCACGGATTTCACTTTCAGAATTGTATCTCACAACATAATATGACTCATTGAGTGGGTCACGGTTCTTCATCCCATCCAGAATGATTTTAGTGCCAAGAATCGACTTAATGACTCCTACAGAATACATCTGGTGATGCAGTCCCAAGGTTGCATTCACCCCACGACACCATTGGAAGAATCTGAAGATCATTTTGTGACCTAACTTCACTATGTTCTTCATTGTCAATGCCAACGTCCCAAATTTCTTCACCTTCATCATCCTCAGTAGCAGCAAAAGCATCAAAATCTAGGCTCTCACCTTCTTCTAACTCATAAATGTCACTCTGAACTTTCCCTAAAGCATCACCAACGTCAACAACAAAACTTCAACATCAACATTGCCATCAGCGATAGTCTTGCCTTCTTCCGATTCTTCATTATTATCAACTAAGCTAATTTGTTCAATCTTCTGCTCTATAGGAGAATTTGCAGAACGATCAAATACAGAAGCAAGTTGAGTTGTGCCAGATTTGTTGTCGGGTTCATAATCGAAACTTATGAAAGAATCATCGAGACCGAAATCATCGAGTAGAAGAGAATCAACAGCAACTTAATGATCATATTACTAGGACTCAACATATATTTATGGAATTTTATGGAATTAAATCAAAGTTTTTTTGGTCTCAAAGTTATTATTTAAAATAATACGAAACTGCATTAAATGGTCATTAAAATTTGATTTACCCCAAAAATATGTTGTGGTTGTATATAACATCACCATGATGTAACGTTGTTCTAAAATGCTAACAACTTGAGTAGTACAAACAAACCAACCACTTATAGCTATCTCCTTGTAACCACCAAATATCTAATTGATTTTTATGAGTGGAGCACATGGGTGAAGAAAGTTGGAAAAAATTGGATACAATCTAGAATTTATATATTTAGAGTATTGAGTTTACTTAATGTATTTCCTTTATAAAAAATAGTAAGTACGAAATGAAATGAAAGAAAGCCAAAAAAAATTATTTGGGTTTCCTTGATTAATCTGCTTATTCCTTTCTCCCATCATGAAAGATTGTTGTTGGCTGGGTATTATCTTGGTTCATTTGTATCAAACAAAATGTTCAAGATGCTCAAGAGAATGTGCTTCTTGGAGAATTAATTCTTTTTCCATTGCTCTTGAGCCATTGGAGGTTCTTGATGCATTGAGAATAAAACGCATTAAGAATATTGTTATACTTACAGGGGCATTATGAAAAACACTGACGGGGACAAACCAGGGAATTAAAAGTGAATGACATTCATTATAGGGACTAAAAACAAAACTCTCAAATTTTATAGAAATCGAAAACATATTAAACCCAAAATTTTAATGTGATAATGCATCTAGTTCATTATTTTTTATCTTAATCCTTTCTGTATTTTAAACTCCATCTAAATTTGTTTAGTCAATTTTAATAACTACCTATGCTGAATATGTAATTTAAAGGATGGTAACTAGTGGAAAAATGAGATTCAAAGTCGGACCTTTCGGACATTTAAAGTCGGACATTCACCCGACTTCTATCAAAGTGACTTAGAAAGTATGTTTTTTTAAAGTCGGATTAAGGTCCGACTTAAAAAGTACGTTTTTAAGTCGGATTATTAGTGCGTCCGACTTTAATTATGGCCTGTGGAAAAATTTTTAAAGTCGGATTATTTGTGCGTCCGACTTAAATTATGGCCTGTGGAAAAACTTTTAAAGTCGGACGTTGGTTGCGGCCGACTTTAAATGTTCCTTTTTTTTTAAAAAAAAAAAACTTTTTTTGTAGCTTCCCCTGAATTGATTGACTGT
The DNA here is from genome assembly GCA_039519185.1 of Astragalus membranaceus. Classification (NCBI taxonomy): domain Eukaryota; kingdom Viridiplantae; phylum Streptophyta; class Magnoliopsida; order Fabales; family Fabaceae; genus Astragalus; species Astragalus membranaceus. The sequence goes on along the minus strand of CM076853.1, from coordinate 32,847,093 downwards.
TCTGCAAGACAACAGAATTGAGGCAAGAGAAGGAAACAACAATGAAAAAAAATGATGTTAGATTGCCAAGCATCATTAAATCACTCAAGCCTAATGTGTGTTAAGGCCATATCATATCCCAAGGCAAAAACCAAAAATGAAAAAATAACAACAAAAACAAAATCTAAAGGTAAAACCATTTTCTACAAATCATACATGTCAGTTGCACTATCTATAGATTCTTCTCTTCTGTGTTCACTAAAAGAAGTCTTAGTTTCTAGCTGATCAACATCAATTGCAACTTCATTTGCTGTAGCTGAAAGGGATTTTTTGTGATGATTCTTTTGGTGCCTTGACTTAAGAATCCGCGTCAAAACTTGGACTATGTCTCTCATCGGAGGTCGCTTTCTCGGGGCATGGTTGATGCATTTGTAGGCAAGTGCTGCCACTTCATTCAGCTCTTGGAAATCACATTTTCCCTCAAGCTTAGAATCATCCATCAGTATCATTCATTAGAACAAATAAAAAACTAAGTATTTTATTAAGAGTTACATACTCTACCTATGAATTGAATATGAATATGAATATCATTCAAATGAAAGTAAATACCAAAACTCAACTAACTAACAACTATGAAAAGTTGTTACAACTGAAGAACTAATTTTAACTAACTTCCAAACTAACTTTCTAATACATTTTAATGGAACAATGCCATCAAAGATTCATTAACCAAGTGCTTAGTAATGACCTGTTTTGATTTGTATTATATATCATGAAAAAATCACGAAATACGTTTTATCTTTGTTGGTGCTTGTAGAGGGGGGAGAGAGAGAGATCTTACAAGCTCAACATATTCCATAAACCCTGCTGAGGATTTCGGCTAGCTATAAGTTCAAAGAGCAACACGCCAAAACTGTATACATCACATTTTTTGGTGAATGTCCCTGAAGATATGTACTCAGAGTCGAGATAGCCAAAGGTACCACGAATAGCTGCATGTTTATCCACCATCTCTTCTCTTGAAAGTCCAAAATCAGCAACCTGTTTGATTCAGAACATCAAAAGCTACAACATCAGAATCATGCTAACCAACAAAAAATATAAGCATCGGCGAGGTCTAAAGGCGATGATTAACAAGAACATACCCTGGCTCGCATAGACTGGTCTAAGAGTATATTGTTCGATTTGATATCTCGATGGATTACCGGAGGAACTGCCTGAAATGACAATTCATACAATTATAACTAAGTATACAAAGCAGAACTAAAGCTATATGAACCCTCATATCCCAGCCCAGCGTCCTGTTCTCTTCGCCTAAATATAGACACAAGTATACATGCTTTCATTTATTATTGCTTATGCAACTTGAATTTGAAAGAAATTTCCAAAAAAGATAGATAGTTGACTTACTATACACTACAAAAAAAGGTCATTTGCGACGGCAAAGTCCCTCGCTAAATCACCTTATTCCCTCGCTAAAAGTCATTTGCGAGGGAATTAGCGAGGGACAACTTCTCTCGCTAATTCCCTCCTCGCAAATGCGATTAGCGAGGGATTTGGGTCCCCTCGCTAATTAGCGAGGGCAGTGTCCCTCGCTAGATCCCTCGCTACTGCTCAGCCACGTGGCCACGCTCCCTCGCTAATTCCCTCGCTACTGCTCAGCCACGTGGCCACGTTCCCTCGCTAATTCCCACGCTACTGCTCAACCACGTGGCCACGTTCCCTCGCTAACCCCCTCGCTAATGCCTTCGCTACTGCTCAGCCACGTGGCCACGTTCCCTCGCTCCCACGCTACTGCTCAACCACGTGGCCACGTTCCCTCGCTAAGCCCATCGCTAATGCCCTCGCTACTGCTCAGCCATGTGGCCACGTTCCCTCGCTAATTCCCACGCTACTGCTCAACCACGTGGCCACGTTCCCTCGCTAACCCCCGCGCTAATTCCCACGCTACTGCTCAACCTGATGGAATTTCTATTTTATTTTATCTGCTTTTATACCTGTTTATTTTATTAATAAATAATAAAATCTAAAATACATAAAATAGTTTAAAATAAAAATTATCCAATAACATAAATTTTGAAGGCTTAAATATGTTTTAGGACCCTGCAAATATAGGGTGTTTTGGTTTAAGCCCCTGCAAAAAATTTTTTTTGTTAAAAGCCCTTGCAAAATGACATATTTTGTTATAAGCCCTTCTATGACTAAAATGTTAGTCTTAACATGAAATGCTATGATTGCTGGATATGTTGAGAAGGGCTTATAACAAAATATTTCATTTTGCAAGGGCTTTTAACAAAAACTTTTTTTTGCAGGGGCTTAAACCAAAACACTCTATTTGCAGGGGCCTAAAACATATTTAAGCCAATTTTGAATCAATAACACTTAATCTGAAATGTTATAACAAAATATTTAATCAACAACACTAAAAGCTGCCACCATCAGACTCCTCAGCTTCCTCCTCAGCTTCCTCCTCATGTTCCTCTTCATCTTGCTGCTGCTCATTTTGCTGCATATTCTTAAAATACTTAAACATCAGCTCCTGCCTACGGGTCACCTTCTCATAATCTTGCTGCATCTTTCTCATCGCCTCAAAGGAGGTCCTGACCTCCTGTCGAGTCTCGTGCAGCTCCTGCTCCAGCCGCCTAATATGCTCTGTCTCCGCAGGAGTAAAAGCTGGTCGACTCCGTCTTCTGCTGCTCTCGGCCCCAGACTGACTCATACATGGAGCCATGGGCCCCGTACCATACAGGTGACCCTTAGACCAACCTACTGTCTTCTCCCAATGTTTGTTTGCCAGATCTTTTATCTCAGGAGTAAGTTGGCCAAATGAATCAGGGTTCCAGCTCCCCTGAGTTAGCTGAGTCATGAACTCATTTATTTGCTCCTGTTTTGAATAACCACAAATTAGCGCTCCATTTTGACAAATGAACATTATATAATACAAATCAATATGTATATTAACCTGGGTCATCTTGGAGCGCTCATCAACATACTCGCCAGTGCCTTTCCTCACATGGGTGGCTCTATGCAGCTCAGGAGCAGTGATAGGGCATCCTGCCTTCTTACTCTGTAAGATGAAACACATTTTTAAAAATTGCTAACTAGTTAAATAATATAAAAAACACATAAATTTGAAAAATAATTTACCATTCTAGCAGCATGCTGAGCCTGGTTGATGGACCCACCGTAGTGAAGCGAGCCACCTTTTTCCGAGTTTATATTATTTTTGGCTTTTGCAGCAGTTTCCTTGAAATCCTCTGAAGCCCAACGGCTCTTGAAGGCATTCCAAATCTCATCACTCATGTAGGAAGGCTTCTTATCTTTACAGCGGAGCTTATAAAGCAAATCAGAAATTTGAGCGCCCACCTTCTGAAAAAAATTCCCCGCACATTGTCATCGTCTTCTGTGTCCCAAGTTACCTTCGGCCGATGCAAACATTCTTTGCAACCTTGGAACTATAGGCAAATAGAACATCGACTTTACAGGGATAGGTTTATAATTACGTTTTGCCCCTTTACGATCATGATACCTTGGGCTTCCACAGAATTTGCATTCAAGTAGCTCACCATCATTTTTACCAAATTCGTTGTTGTAAAACAACATGTGCCCTTTCTCACAACAATCAATCTTCTTAAATTTCAATCTCAGCTTCGAAACTAACATCTTTGCTTCATAATAACGTTTTGGCAAATTATCCTTATTAGGTGTTGCTTCCAACATCATTTCAGTCACATAGTCTAAACCCACCTCAGAAATATTACTCATGGACTTGAGAGCTAAAAGTTTCACACACATAGATAATTTTGAATGTGGCGAGCCTTCAAACAACGGTGTGTTTGAATCTCTTAACAAATTATAAAAAAAATTGTGCTTCTTCATTTGGAAGTTCATCATTATCATCATATTGAGGCTCATCAAATGGCACATTCACCCTGAGACCATCGCAAATCATGTTTTGCATCGACTCAAAAATTTCATTACGTGGAACACCAACACCAGAACTGCTTGAAGCCCCTATCTCAAAATTTTGAAATTGTTGTTCTCCACGGTCTACCCAAATCCAATAATTAGGCCTAAACCCCCAATGATACAAGTGATCCCTGATTTCATCATCGGTCATAATAGGTTCACCGTCGCATTTTTAAGCATGGACATCTAACCCCTTTTTCCTGTTGAGCCAATTCATGTCGCCACGCTACCACAAGAAACTGTTCAACCCCAATTACAAAAGATTCCTTTAAACCCGCTCTTCTCGGATATAACCGATCATACACCCAATCACGATTAAATTCATACAAATTCATCTACACGTATTTAAGAAAACGTGTTAGATAACATTCCCAATAATATTTCAAGTTAGTGGCATCAATATGATCTCAGTGGAGATGATTTCGAGCCGAATATGGGGGTTAAGGACAGCACAAAACCCTTTTCCATCCAAGTAGTGAAGGAAGTTATTTCATATAACTCCCAACCTTACCGTTGTTAGTATCGTCTCGCAATTATCTCAATGGAGATGATTTCGAGCAAAATATGGGGGTTAGGATGTCCCTCACCCTTTTCCATCAACAACACACAGTCATCTAACCTAGGGTTCATCAAAACAATAATTAAATATTTTTCAATTAAACTAACCGTTATGAGATTGACGTCTGGTGCGGTTGTTCGGTGACGATGCGCACTCTGGTGCGGTTCTTAAACTCCAAACACCAACGATGTCAATCCTAAATCAATCAAAAAACATAAATCAAAACAAATTTAAAAAATCAATATCAAAAAAATATCATAAAAAAAATATCAAAACCTACAAAAGGGAGAGAGCAGAAATTCGTGGGGGTGGTGGCGGCGGTGGTGGTGGTGGTGGTGGCGGCGGCGGTGCACAGTTCAGGTTTGTAGGTGAGAGAGAGAGAGGCTGAGAGAGAGACAGACAGAAAGTAGGTGCTGGTGGTGGTGGGTGGTTGTTGGCCGTAGGTGAGAGAGAGAGAGGCGGAGAGAGAGAGAGGGCGAGATGGAAGAGAGAGACAACGAGTAGAGAGAGGCGGAGAGGAGCTGTCGTAGGTAGGTGAGGATGGTGGTGGTGGTTGTGAGAGTGGTGGCGTTGGCGGCGTTGGCGGCGTTTGGGTGCGCACCGTAGGAAGAGAGAGAGGCGGAGAGAGAGACGGTGAGGAGGCGAAGAGAGAGAGAGCCGGAGTGAGGAGGTGACGGAGAGAGGAGGTCGTAGGTAGGTGATGGTGGTGGTGGGGTGGGGAGGTGACGGAGAGAGGTGAAGAGAGAGAGCCGGAGTGAGGAGGTGACGGAGAGAGGTGAAGAGAGAAATGAGGGGTTCTGTTCTGAGATTCAGATTTGGAAATCAATTTGACATTAGCGACGGCATGGGCTGTCGCTAACCGTTACAAACATTTTCACGTGGTGCCACGCGTTGAACGGTCAAAAAACCTTTGCGAGGGACACTATAGCCGTCGCTAATTTTTCCCGCCCAGGCCATTAGCGACGGTCTTGCCGTCGCTATTGCTAAAATTGCCGTCGCTAACGCTTAAAAAAATTCGACAGCTCTATGCCCTCGCTAATGCCGTCGCTAATATCAGTTTTTGCGAGGGACATAAAGTCCCTCTCTAATTCCGTCGCAAAAGGCAACATTTTTTGTAGTGATACAAATGGGAAGCCAAGTTGCCTTTACTCATGTAGACATATATAAGCATATGTTGTCCCTTTTCTGCGCAATATCCGACCAAATTTACCAGGTTTCTATGATGTAACCTTCCCAATAACATAACCTGAGAAAAATTAAAAGAACATCAAAAGTAGAAATAGAAAATCCGGAAAGACCTCAGGTCATAGTTCAATCACTTTAAAATGCTTAAACCCCCAAATAACTGAACCTCGGACATGACCATTACCCGATTCAACCAGTTGAACCAATCGATTTGGTTCGGGTTTTTAAAACATTGAGACAAATGAAAATTGCTTCTGTGCCAGTCACTGCATTAGATAGAACATGAAGGTGACACTATAAGGACATGTCATTCCAGTAGCAATAGCAATATCATATGTAAATCAAACAATAAACTCACCCACATTTGATAAAACTGCAAGAAGACAAATGAAATCTGAAATTTAGGATTGAAAAGCTATAAAAATAATAAATGAATTAGAAGAAAGAACTATGTATTAAAGGGAATTTCAATGATGTAATATTTTACTATTTTGTTGGATTGAAAACAAAAAAAAAAGATTGGAGTGGGGACCTAGTGAAGAAACTGGTGGTTGATTCAGCAAGGAAGCTAGATCGTAAGCAGTTTATGAAGGATTACAAGCATGAGAAAGTGGCAGCAGAATTTCCTTCAAACATTAGACTGTAAATTTTGTTGCAAGTTGATTGTATAATTTATGTATAACTCTTATTTATTTCTGGATAGGTTTTTTTGTGGGGCTAAGGATGCCTAGAGTGTCAGGAGGTTGTTATGTGTTAGCTAGCCTAAGATTTAGGCCTTTGAGAGCCTAAATCTTCCTTGATTATAAACATATAGAATATACTACAAAAGTAATAGCACAAATACACATGCACATTGTTTCTTACTGTGATTTATCTTGGTGTGAGGTGGGTAGATCATTTGTGTCTGCATTGATTCCATAGTATGTAGTTTCTTTAAAATACTGCACTCATTGTTCTCTTGATGTTTCATTTGACTTGTAGAAGGTAATTCACTTGTGATTGTGTTGGACAATTTGGCTGCTTGCATGCACACTCCTCAATATTGGAGTGAGTTTTGCTTGTTTTCTTTACAACTTCATGAATTTGAAGTTAGAATGCAACATTGGAGGATTGGCCTGAAAGTGGCAATCCAGAAATGAAGTTAGCATCAAAGAATCAAAGAGTAGTAACCTACAATCATTGAAATTGCAATGCATTTCTATTTTTCATAAAATACAATAATACTTAATTCTCTAAATATAGCCTATTAAGTAGGTCTCAAGCATGAGTTATCCAAAATCAAGCCAAGCATTCTGGTATCTACTGAGAATCATCATCCCAATGAAATTAACGATTGAGATGATGATTCTAACATCATTAATCATTTTGAATGACAGCTTGTCTTAGTTCTCCAGCATAGCCAATTTGGCAATGAAATCATGACAAAGAATGAAATATCATTTTAATGTATGTACTACTAATAAGTTGAATGTATATAATTTCCTTTGATGACATTTTGGGCTAATAGTAAATAGATGAAAATTAGGATTTGGAATATAAACCTTAACCAGCATAACCATTCTTTAATATCCTTTCTCACACAGTCCTATGAATGAATAATGTTTGGAGCAGCATGGAAATTATCTCCACTACTCTTGTTTCCCCTCCCCTGTATGGCAGAAACAATATTAATTATCAATGCGTTTTGACATAAATTATCAATGGTTCTCAACCGAAAGGCATCAATTGTCAACCACATAAAGAAACTAGACATGCTGAGAATATTAAAAAAAAAAACTCCATCTGATTCCTTTTATGATATTAATAGGGTGTAAAGAACAAAGAGCAGAGTACATATCCTAAACCATCAATAACAGACCTGAAAATGTGGATCATCAGCTACAACAGCACGATCGTCCCAGTTGAGACGACCTCCAAATATATTCCAAATACCATTCTGATTCTGAAATTGGGCACAACGGTGATTCAAAACAGCATCTCCCAGCACTTTCATTCCAACTTTATGAAACACTTTCACCACATATTTCAGTTCATCAATGGTTCCAATAGCATAAGGATCATCGGGTAGAAATCATAAAAGTCACCTCAAGGGTCCCCAATTCAAATCTAGTAGAAAGCATCAGCAACAACCTGACATTGAATACAAAATAACATAAAAGAAAGGCATTATCTAGGAAAGCCTAGAAGAAAGAGAGGACTAAGACATAGAAGAAGCAAAGTGAGAGAGAAGAGTTAATTTCCTAATATGATGAGTAGCACTTTTTTCTACAACCCAGATTTGGAAATGCATTCACAAATTCCGTTCGAATCATCTTCAAACTCTGTTGACCCTACTACTTATGACGATTCTCTTTCCTTCCACATGGTTGACTTCTCCACTGAAAGAAAACCAAACTCTGAAGCTAATAAGAAGCAAAAGTCATATATTGGTGTGAGGAAAAGGCCATGGGGAAAATTTGCAGCAGAGATAAGAGATACAACAAGGAATGGTAAAAGGGTATGGCTTGGAACCTTTGATACTGCAGAGGATGCTGCTTTAGCTTATGACCAAGCTGCATTTTCCATGAGAGGCAATAATGCTGTGCTTAATATTCCTGTACAAAAGGTCAAAGAATCTTTGCAAGATATTGAATATGATTATAGCCAAGGGTGTTCACCAACACTTGCACTAAAGGAGAGGAACTGCATACAAAGAAAATTGTCATCAAAAGGTAAAAAGAATATAGAGAAACAAGAAATAGAGGCAGATATTGTGGATCTTTTATTTATATTATGAGCATAAAGAACTTTAATACAATCAAAGAACTTTACAAATTTCTTATTGTCCTATAACCATTGAGACCAATCAAGAGAAATTCCAACATGCATTAGGATTCATGCAGGTTTTGTGTCTGGAAATTCATGTGAGTAATGAACTCTCATACTAGTATTAGTTAATCATGAGTTGAGTAAATTGAAGACAATATTAATTAGTATAAAGATCTACAGACCCATAACTTCAACTCAATACAAACACACAACAAGGTGGCATTCCAAATGGGAAAACAGCACGCACCTAAGGAAGAATAGAAATTGAGGCAACCACCAACACAATCTCAAACACCCTAAATTCAACATCCTAACTAGCTATACAATCAGTGAGATTCATAATCCATTCATAGAAGAGACAAGAGTCACACTTAATTAGCTTTACCCAATACCACTTCCACAGCACTTCCTAATATATACCGAATAACAATCTTTGAACAGTATATCTTTGAACAGTATATCTTCCAAAGAAGTATTTAGGGTTATACACACTGATAGATTTGAATTGAAGAGGGTTATACACACCGATAGATTTAGGGTTTATGAAATCAGTCAGATGAGGAACAAATTAAGAAAAATACTAGAAATTACCTGACTAGAATAGGATTGCGGTAGAGAAGAGGTCCAGAAGTGGCGGAGTACAGCGGAGAAACAGTGGAGGCGCGAGGAGAGGGAGAGTGGAAGGCTTGGGGAGAGGGAAAAATGCGACTATCTTCGTGGCCGTGGAGCTCGAAGGTTCAACGACGGAGAAGGGCGGAGGAGGGCAGAGGTGAGGGAGGAGAGTGGAGGTTGAGGGAAGGAGAGTGGAGGTTGATGATGAGCAGATTCAAACTTCAAAGCAAAAGAAAGAGAGAAACTGCGAAGGAAAGAAAGAGAGCGTGAGAGAGACGGTGACGGTCACAAGGAGAGAGACGGTGACGAAGAGATAGATGGAGATGGCGGCCGAGAGGAGAGAGCCACAGAGGAAGGCGGCGATTTGGCGGAGAGAGCGACGGGAAGATGAATGGAACGGTGGAGTTTTGGTGGAGAGCGATGGAGATTTAGGGTTCAGTTTACTGTTTTGTTTTTGGAGAGCGATGGGTTTTAGTTTTAGACAAAAAAAGTCAAACAAAAATGCTAGGGAGGGAAGGCTTTTATTATTTCGTTTCACCCAAAAAAAAAAGGTTACACCTTTCACGTCGGACATAAGCGTTATCCGACTTAAAAGTGTGAGCACCAGAATTTTTCTCGCACGTTTATTACAAAATTGCCACCGCGTCCAATTTTTAAGTCGGATATATGGGGATCCGACTTAAAAGCTCCAATTCTTTTCTAATTTTTGTACTAGTGTAATCTATAGCTATGCGCTCTCCATATATCTTTATTGCCTCAAAATATTTTATAAGTGGTTTAAAGTTTACCAACAAGGGTTGGTACGGGTGGTAACTGGGCTCGGATCCCACCCCAAGGTCTCGGATTCGAATCTTGGGTGTGGCAAAAGCTCTGTTGGGAGGGGAGAACCATACGGACCGGCAAAACAGGGTTTTTACGTGGCCAGCCAGCCGGCAAAACATGTTGCTGCCATCATCATGGGCCTATCCCTAATCAGTGTTTCTACTTCTTCTTTTTAGATTTTAAAAGAAGGATCTCGATGCCTTTTCTTTCAAATATTTTAATGATACTTTTTATTTATTCAGTTTAAAATTTTTTATAATAACACAATATTGTAAAATACAGGATTTCAGAAGATGGCAGAAGAAGATGCACTTTCTCTTGACAACATTGAAAGTGGTGTATGTGCTGAGTACACCGATGCCGGTGTATATGGAAGTCGAATCTCTGGATCAAACAAGGAAGCGTTTGAAATGGGAGAACGACGATTACATCTGTTGTGGACACATTCTGAACGGTATGTCTGACTCTCTCTTTGATATTTATCAAAATGTTGAGTCTGCTAAGGAACTATGGGACTCTCTTGAAACCAAGTATATGGCAGAAGATGCCTCAAGTAACAAATTCTTAGTTAGTAATTTCTTTAATTACAAAATGGTGGATTCGAGGCCTGTTATGGAACAATATAATGAACTGCTGCGAATTTTGGGTCAGTTTACTCAACATGATTTGAAAATGGATGAATCCATTGTAGTTTCATCTATAATTGATAAACTGCCTTCTTCTTGGAAAGATTTCAAGCATACCTTGAAACATAAGAAGGAAGAGTTGACTCTGGTTCAACTCGGTAGTCATTTCATGATTGAGGAGTCGCTGAGGGCTCAGGAAAATGACAAAGCCAATGATAAAACCGTAGCAGGTTCCTCTTCCGTTAATATGGTAGAGGAAAGTGGAACAGTTAAGCAAAATTACAATGGTAAAGGTAAGAAACGAAAGTTTCAAGGAAATAAGAACAAAGGTCCAAACAAACAGACAAAATTGTCTTGTTGGAAGTGTGGGAAACCTGGTCATTTAAAGAGGGATTGCCGGGTGTTCAAAGAAAAGAACAAGGTTGGTCCAAGTGGGTTGAATGATCCTGAAAAGCAACAAGGTCAGATTGTTGTGAATAATTTTAATTCGAATACGAATTCAAATTATGTATCACTAATATCTGATGCATTCTATGTGCAGGATGATGACGTTGCTTGGTGGTTTGATTCGGGAGCAACAAGCCATGTGTGCAAAGATCGTCGTTGGTTCAAGGAATTTAAACAAATCGATGATGGCTCTATTGTGAAGATGGGCAATGTTGCGACTGAACCAATCCTAGGATTAGGTTGTGTAAATTTAGTTTGTACTTCCGGAAAAAGTTTGTATTTGGATAATGTCTTATTTGTACCTGGTATTCGTAAGAACTTATTGTCTGGTATGGTTTTAAATAATTGTGGTTTCAAGCAAGTACTTGAAAGTGACAAGTACATCTCTTCAAGACATGGTTCGTTTGTTGGATTTGGTTATCGTTGTAATGGAATGTTTAAATTAAACATTGATGTTCCTTTTGCTCATGAATCTGTTTGTATGGCCTCGTGTAGTTCTATAACTAATATGACAAAATCAGAAATTTGGCATGCTAGATTAGGACATGTTCATTACAAAAGATTGAAAGATATGTCAAAAACAAGTATGATTCCTCCTTTTGATATGAACATTGAAAAATGCAAAACTTGCATGTTGACCAAGATCACTAGGAAACCTTTTAAGGATGTTAAAAGTGAGACTAAAATCTTAGACCCTATTCATAGTGATTTGTGCGATTTGCATGCTACTCCATCATTAGGACATAAAAAATATCTTGTTACTTTTATTGATGATGCATCTAGGTACTGTTATGTATATTTATTAACTACAAAAGATGAAGCTCTTGATAAATTTAAAATTTATAAGAAAGAGGTAGAACTTCATCAAAATGGGCTAATCAAAACTCTTCGTACGGATAGGGGAGGTGAGTATTATGATCCGGTTTATTTTCAATCTACTGGAATAATACATCAAACAATAGCTCCCTATACACCACAACAAAATGGTGTAGCCAAAAGGAAAAATAGAACCTTGAAAGAAATGGTGAATTCTATGTTATCCTATTCGGGTTTAGGTGAAGGATTTTGGGGTGAGGCTATGTTAACAGCCTGTTACTTGTTGAACCGAATTCCTAACAAAAGGAATAAGGTTACCCCATATGAACTTTGGCACAAAAAGACACCAAATTTGAGTTATCTCAAAATTTGGGGATGTAGGGCTGTAGTCAGGCTTACAGAACCTAAAAGGAAAACCATAGGTGAAAGAGGTATAGATTGCATATTTATTGGATATGCTGAGCATTCTAAAGCATATAGATTTTATGTGCTAGAATCTAATGATTCTGTTGCTGTGAACTCGGTTATAGAGTCATGGGATGCTATCTTTGATGAACAAAGGTTTACATCTATACCTAGGCCAAAGGACATGAATTCCATGTCGAAAGTCTCAGTTAATAATGAGGATATACCTTCAACTAGTACTGAAACTAGAAAGAGTACGAGAGTAAGAAAGGCTAAGTCATTTGGTGATGATTTTCAACTCTATTTGGTTGAAGGGTCAAGGAATGATGTTGAATTTCAATATCAATATTGCCTCAATGTTGAGGAAGATCCAAAGACTTATAGTGAAGCAATGGCTTCAAGGGATGTAGCATTCTGGAAAGAAGCTATCCAAAGTGAGATGGATTCCATCTTGCAAAATAATACCTGAAAATTGGTTGACTTACCTCCTGGATGTAAGCCATTAGGATGTAAGATGATCTTTAAGAGAAAGATGAAAGTGGATGGTACTGTTGACAAGTACAAAGCCAGATTGGTTATCCAAGGCTTTAGGCAAAAGGAGGGTATTGATTTTTTCGATACATATGCTCCTGTTGCTAGGATATCCACTATTAGACTGTTGTTAGCATTTGCTGCTATCCACAATCTGGTGATTCACCAAATGGATGTGAAAACTGCATTCTTAAATGGTGAATTGGATGAAGAGATATACATGAAACAACCTGAAGGGTTTGTTATGCCAGGAAATGAAAATAAGGTGTGTAAACTGATGAAATCTCTTTATGGCTTGAAACAAGCGCCTAAACAATGGCATCAAAAATTTGATGAGGTGGTGTTGTCTAGTGGTTTTGTTCTAAACCAAGCAGATAAATGTCTATACAGCAAGTTTGATACTCATGGCAAAGGAGTTATAATTTGTTTGTATGTAGACGACATGTTGATCTTTGGTACCGACCAAGATCATGTTGATGAAACTAAGGCATTTTTGTCTTCTAAGTTTGATATGAAAGATATGGGGGAGGCGGATGTGATCTTAGGAATAAAGATCAAACGTGGAAACAATGGCATCTCCATCTCTCAATCACATTATATTGAGAAGATATTGGAGAAATTTAATTTTAAAGATTGTTCTCCGGTAAGTACTCCCATTGATCCTAACCTGAAGCTATTACCTAATAAAGGTGTAGCAGTGTCTCAACTTGAATACTCAAGGGCGATAGGATCACTCATGTATGCAATGATTAGTACTAGGCCTGATATAGCTTATGCTGTTGCTAAACTTAGTAGGTTTACAAGTAATCCCAGTTCTCATCATTGGCAAGCTATGAATAGAGTATTCAAGTACTTAAAGGGAACCATTGACTATGGTTTGACATATACTGGATTTCCTTCGGTTATTGAAGGTTACTCTGATGCAAGTTGGATAACCAATATGGAAGATTATTCATCCACAAGTGGTTAGGTATTCCTCCTTGGAGGAGGTGCTATCTCTTGGGCATCCAAGAAACAGACTTGCATTACAAATTCAACAATGGAATCTGAGTTTGTAGCTTTAGCAGCAGCTGGTAAAGAAGCTGAGTGGCTAAGAGATTCCATTGTGGCCCAAACCTATACCTCCCATGTCTATCAGGTGCGATAGTCAGGCTACTTTGGCTAAGGCATATAGTCAAGTGTATAATGGGAAGTCTAGACACTTGGGTGTTAGACACAACATGGTTCGTGAGTTAATCATGCATGGTGTGATATCAGTGGAGTTTGTGAGAACTCAGCATAATTTGGCCGATCATTTAACCAAAGGGTTAAGTAGAGATCTCGTGAAAAGGTCGGCTGTGGGATTAGGATTAAAGTCCATTTGAAATCTCTTACGTTAAGATACCCAATTCCCATCTAATATGACATTAGGTGCTGAATTCAATGTGGAAAGCTTAACATGTAGAGATTGGAACACATCATCGAAAGTATCCCAAAAGGTATGTGTTCGGTTCTGTAAGTTAAGGAGGTTGAAGTATAACTTCTTAATGGTTCTTTTGAAAAATTGCATTTGCTGGTGCAAGAAAGAAAAGAACTACCTATATAAGCATGAAGTTTAGCCGCTTCAAGAAGCTGGGACTTGGCTTTGATATGCTTATGAAGGATAGGGACACAGGCTAGTAAACTAGTGTCGAGCAAGAGTAATGTTTTAAACTATTGTGCAGATTATCTTCATGTATTCATTATGAATAGAAAGGGTTCAATCCTTGACACCCTGATATTCGAATATTTGAAACGTGCTAAGATGAAATTCAATCGTCACGATATTTCATCTATGCAGTAGTTTGTTGTATGTTATGACTTTGGTGATTTGATCGGTAATTACACTAAAATGGGGGAGGTTTGTTGGACATTTTAGTGTAATTGATCTCTTTATTATGTTAAAATAAGAGTGCACGCTTGTTTTAATGTAATAACGAGATGTTCGGTTTAGGCAAATTTTGGAAATTACATGGAAGTGACTTTCTGGTCGTTGGCGCGCGGAGCGCGCGCGGAGCGCGCGTGGAGCGTGAACTGTGCGCCACTTACGCGCGGATTGGCAGAATGTTCTGCCCAGTTGCGCGTGGAGCGCGAACTGTGCGCTTCTTGCGCGCCACTTGACCGAAAATGCAACCGAAAATGCAGTTTTCCACTTTAAAACTTCCATGAACCGCCTATAACCTCTTCTTCTTGATGAAAAACGATTATTCTGGTTCAGAAAGTCAAGAACAAGAGAAAAACTCTCAATACCAAAAACGAAAAGCTCTTGAATACAATCTTTTATATATATATATATATATTACTTAGCATATATACTACTTGTAATTTATAAATACATTTTATTTCTAAAAATTACATTATTATTTCTACTCAAACTAATTTTGATAGTTTTACATATCTTATTATGAAATTAATTTGGGGACATTTGTTTATCCAAAAAATGAAGAAGAGTATGTACTCCCAAACTTTACATGTATATAATGGGTTCTTTGCGAAACACACTGGCACGCTAAACACCCAATCTTTATGTGTAATTGATGGGTTTTCTGCAAAACACACACACCCCTAACACCCAAACTTTACATGTAAATAATGGGTTCTTTGCGAAACACACTGGCACCCCAAACACCCAAACTTTACGTGTAATTGATGGGTTCTTTGTTCCATACTCGGATTTGTTTTAACTGCAGTTACGGTGGTAGTTCATGGCGGAGCAACAATCTTGAAACTTATAATCACAATTAATTAAACCGTACCTCTAAATTTGGCCCGCACGGGCTAGCCCAATTCAGCCTATTGGCCCTTAAATTTTTATTTTTTCAACAATAAACTGAATATTAAATTTTGATAACAAATGTTAGGGTTTCTTTGAAACCTTGTAGCGATCGGTTGGACAGATAGGGAGTGATGGAATGTGGAAAAATCAATAAATAAATATAAAAAAAAGTTGGCAAAATCCCCCAAATATTTTAAAAGTTGGAAAAATAAATAAATATAAAAACAATTCAAAGGATCTTTGCGAAACACACGGGCACGCAAAACACCGAAAGTTTACAAGTACTTGATGGGTTCTTTGCAAGTTTTTCTATTATAAAACTATTAGTTCCAATTTGACTGAGTCGAATACATGTTGAGGTCCCAGTTGGTTGTTATTGCCTGCACGCATTACGCCGTTTTGCTGACTGCAGAGAGAAAGAACAGACCACTACGGAGCATAGCGCTGCCTTACATCGCGCGTGCCGCCAGTATTCATCACTCCAACAAATAAAACATGGAATCTTTCGCTAACGAAAGATTTTTTCCTTAGGCCAGACGGATTGAGAAATCTAAATCTCCGCTTATAAATGCTACAACACAAAGAGAAAGCTCTTATGGCAATTCTACGCCATACCTAACACTACAAGAATAAGTCAATATTGCTACGAAAGTTTCCCACGGACAACTACCCGTCGCTAATTTGCGACGGGTTTGCGACGGAAAGTGAATTTGTGCGTTGGCGGTAACAATCCCGCTCATAATTTGCGACGGGAAGACATTTGCGTCACTAATTTGCGACGGGCAATGATGTTGGTCGCAAACTTGCGACGGATGTTTCGTCGCAAGCCCGTCACAAATGTTAAAGTCTAATTTTAAATCACGCGAACAGTACTCATCTCTTCTCTCAGAACCGTTTCACACCTCACTCCTTACTCTCTCAGACCCCTGACTCAGCCCTCCCCTCCTCACGCCTTCGCGTTCTCCGCCCTCCTCACTCCACGCCTTCGCGTTCTCCGCCCTCCTCACTCCACGCCTTCGCGTTCTCCGCCCTCCTCACTCCACGCCGTTCGCGAACTCGCGTTCTTCGCCCTCCTCACTCCACGCCGTTCGTCTCTACCAGGTAAATCGCCTTCCCTTTTCCCTTTTCCCTTTTCCCTTTTCCCTTTTCTTTGATTTCTGTTTTATGATGCATTTTAGGGTTTTAGGGTTTTTGATTTCAGTTTCCTTTTCTTTGATTTCAGTTTCGTCTCTTCCCTTTTCTTTGATTTCTGTTTTATGATGCGTTTAATCCGATGGCATTCCAGAAGCAAACCCTTCTCTCACAGTATTTCACAACCTCCAATCCGAAGCAACCTCCAATTCCAGAAGCAAACCGTTTTTTTTTCTTAGTTGTTTTAATGCCTTGAATATAATTTGACAGTTCATCTACTTGCATGTTGTGAGCATTCACATTTGCATATTAGGTTTCTACAAGGGGTAGGTTTTGTTTCCCGTCATCTGTCTCTAATAATGCTGCATTGTCCAAGTCATTTTTGAATTTCTAATTAATAATGCTGCATTTCTGATATTAATAATGTTATCATATTGCTGCTGCTGTTAGATTGTTTGACAGTTCCTATGCGGAGTGAGAGCTAGAGCTTCAGCAACCAAGGCGGAGTGAGGAAAGATCTTTGAGGTAATTCTTTCTACCCAATTCATGTGGGGATGCGTTCCTTGGCTAATTAATTAATAATGAACTATCGAGAGTATCAAATGAAGCTTGTTTTGGGGTTTAATTGCATCAGGAAGTTCCATTTGGAGTGTTTGGGAGTTGTGGGTACTGCTGGAAATTCCTGGGAGGTGTTGTGTTGTTGTTTTGAGTTGCGGTTTCGGTGAAATTCGGAGAATTTCGAACTAGGCTTCAATTCCGGTGAGTTCTTCGATTTGTGCTTAAATTTACTGCTAAAAATGTGTTTGATTCTGTTTGTGTTGTTGTTGTGTTTGGTGGTATGAAACTTGGTGCTATTTGGAGCCATTTTATTAGCAAAATCACTGTGCTGACATTCTGGACATAGGTGCAATGGTGAAGAAGTGGATCCAAACAACTTGGAAGGAGAGGACTCACATGAGGTTCTTCCAGTTGATGTAGAAGATGAAGAAGATGAAGATGATGAATGGCTAGAAGATTAGATATATATAATGTGTTTGTGTTTGAATTGTGAATTGATGTATCCAAACAACTTGAACCGCTTTTAATTCATGTTTGTGTTTGAATTGTGTGTGAATGGATATTTTATATCACTGCTTTTCCAATTCTTTTCTGTTTTTCTTATTGTGAATGGATATTCTTACTGGTTTTTTTATAGGAGATTATATCTCAAATCAGAAAGTGGGGTTTTGAATATTTATATTTTCCACCTTTCATTTTATCACATTGTTCTATCTTTGTAATTAAAAAGAAACATTTTTTACCTTCAGATTTTTTGGCATTTTTTTTTGTACTGTTTCATCAATATTCTGATTCATCAATATTGTTATCTGAAGCATTTGTACTGTTTGGCTTGTTCTGTATGTAGCTGTGATTTTGGCTCTGCTTTTAGATTTCTGTATTTCTGTATTCTTTGGCTCTTACGTTGAACAATTTTATTGTGGACTGTGTGAAGGTGTAGTGGATACAAAATTTGCAAATACAAAATTTGAGCTCTTTGGCAAACTGGTTCATGTAATAATGTTATACTTATGTTGCTTATAATTCTTTGTTTTAGTCACCGAAGATGGGTGTGGACGTATATCACCATCTGAAGGTCAGTTTGTGTATCACTTTCGGCATGTGCTTCTATGTACTGTGTTTTAGTTATTTATTAATTAATTAATGTTGAGTTTTGTACCAATGTCATTCCAGGCTGTGATCAAGAGGAAATATGGTCAAGATGCTATAAATGTTGGTGACGAAGGTGGATTTGCCCCTAACATTCAGGTTATTGATGATTTTATTCAAGTTGTTTCTTTTTATGCATGGAATTTGGGTACTGATGTGCTCTTTGGTGTTCAGGAAAACAAGGAGGGTTTGGAATTGCTGAAAACTGCCATTGCTCGAGCTGGTTACACGGGCAAATTTAGTTATCTCCCTTATATCGAAATTATGTTTATGGTGCTATGGCTTTTCATAAGTTCATTTAATAGACTTATTTGACAACAAGGAAGTTGCATGCATGATCTAAATCAGCATTTTTTCTGCACAGGTTGCTGTATGTACCAACAAGGAAGTTGATGCTCATATCCCCAACTATCCAAGCTTACCTCCCCAACTTGTTTGTCAACTTCATAATTTGACTATGCATGTAAGGCTTGTTTATTCATTTGTTTATTCCTTTACAGTAATAAGGCCTGTTTATTTAGGTTTCCTTGTTTCAAAGTCTAAAAGTCTCCATTATATTGATTCCAACCCTCTTTTTCTTTAATCATTTGCTCATTTCTGGTTGATTCAAGCAGACACTGAGACAGATGAAGTGTATGCACAAATGACTTTGCAACCTCTGAATCCTGTATGATTCTCTTTCTTGACTTCTTGATAAAAAAATATTCCTTTCTTAACTTGTTTACTAGTTGATTGATTGGAGATTTATGACTCTTTTCAGGAAGAGCAAAAGGAGGCATATCTACCTGCAGAGTTGAGAACTCCAAGTAAGCAGCCAACAAACTACTTTTGCAAAATTTTGACTGCTAGCGACACGAGCACTCATGGGGGATTCTCAGTTCCTCGCCGGGAAGCTGAAAAAGTTTTTCCTCCATTAGTAACGATTTGTTATAATGATGCTCTAAATTTTAAAAAATTACTCATTAAATCTGTGAACTTAACATCGTAGTTATGACCCACAGGACTTTTCACAATAGCCTCCTTGTCAAGAGTAAATCGCAAGGGACTTGCACGGTAACGAGTGGAAATTCAGACATATCTTGTGGTAAGTTATAAAGCTAATGTTGTTTTCCTCTTTTAAGTTGTAAGTGTAGGATTTTATTTATTTATTTTTGCTGCAAAGCTCTCATCATCATTTCCACCTCCTAATCTTCCAGAAATTGCATTTGCTGGTAGGGTTTTAGATACCAGTGTTTCATCTTTAAGGTTTTTTTCGTAATTGTCATACTTAAGGGGCCCAATCTAGTTAATAATTTTGGGTGGAACGTAGAATCCAGGGGAGAAAGTATTGTACTTTCTTAGAAAAACAAGTTGAAAGATATTTTTCTGATTGTGTTCTTCTGGCTATATCAGGAAGGTCAAATGTCGGGAAATCCTCTCTGCTCAATGCACTCACTAGACAGTGGGGGGTTGTAAGGACATCCGACAAGTCTAGCCTTACACAGGTATCCTAGGTTCTCAAAAGTTGACTAATGTTCAAATTCAAAAGTAAGCTGTTGATAGATGAATTTCTTTTTGATTAAATAATGAATTCTCTGCAGACAATTTACTTCTTCAACTTGGGAACAAAGCTTTGCTTAGTTGATTTGCCAGGATATGGATTTGCATATGCAAAAGAAGAAGTGAAGGAAGGTTGGGAGGATCTTGTAAGTTTGCAAATTATATTTAATTTCTCATATTTTGTTTTTGATATGTTCATGGATTGGATTGAAGTTACATCATTCATTCATTATATAATAATTGCTGACCAGTTCTTGCCAACGTAGCTCGATTTGTCAAGATATAAAGTATATATTAAGGTTTTCTTTTTTACTGAAATTTTTATGCCCATTATATAATAATTGCTGACCAGTTCTTGCCAACTAGTTAGCCAAACATTATTAACCAGTTGGAATATTTTTAACCAGAATTTGCTTTTTTTAAGCAATTGTCCTTTTTTTGTGCTAGACATTGTCAGTTAATATTGCATTGGGTTCTCTGATTTTTTTTTCCATGCATGTCTTTCAGGCTTATCTATTATTTGGAGATGAGGAGTACTTGTATATATTCCAAGAAGCTTATGCTCCTGCCATGCATTATCTTTACCATGACCCATGGTAAAAACTTGTGGCTTTGTGTGCCACGCTGTAAATACACTTGACTTGCTGTCTATAGTTCATTGAAACTCATTCATTAGTATGTTTATTTTGAAATTTATTTCAAGTTTGAAAACTCTGACTTGTATTTATGCTTCTAGGTATGTAGAAGTTAATATGGATTCCGCTGACTTCAGGTTTTTTTCTTGTTTTGATATTAGTGTTTGGTTGATTTGTTTCAATAGTAATGTCATGGTTAGAGCTAACTGAAAAGGCTACTTTTGCAAGGTTTTAGCTGGAGATATCAATCCTGCAATTCGTACCCATGCTGCCTTCTTGAGTGTCTGGAGAAGATTTGGTTTTACACCCGAGGGCTTTAATCTTGCCAGTCTTAGTGTTCAGGTATAATAAGTGTCGACACTTGAAAACCAACATGACTGTTAAATGATTATGTTTAGTTAGAGCTTGAGGCTTCATATTATTATTAGCAGCATTTTGGGGTAACTGATGATCATATGTTGGACAATATCCCCTTACACTTCTAGCTAAAAATCTCTGTTCATTTGTTAAAGAATTTGTAAATTGTTTTATATAAAAAAGTACTAGTATGGGGATAATGAGCTATTGCTATCCTCCAACTAGAAATTTCAAGGAAAGAATGAGGAACTTGGAAAATAAAGAATGCAACAAGGCTGTTTGCCAGTCTCTATAAGCAATATGCATTCTTGAAATAGCATGAGCCAAACTGTAACTAAGTTCTTAATAGCAAAGTCTGATACATTTGCCAAGTCTGATACATTTTCTTGCCAATAGAAATATCTTTTAATTTTTTTAAGGACTTACTTGCTTGATTATCTCTAATATTTGTGATTTTTGTATATTTCTTTTCTCTCATCATATCAGCATGGGCAAAAGAGTTACCCACTTCGACCCGAGTTAATAGAGAGCACCTATTGGCTATACAAAGCTACCAGAGATCCTAGGTCTGCTTATATCTGCTTTGAATTTTCATCCATGAAGGTTTTTCCATGTGATCATTCACTTAAAAGTACCCCTTCCGAACATGTATGTTTGCTACAACTTCCTCGTTTCCTATTTAATTCTATTATCTAACAATTTGGAACTCATAATTGTTGTACCGTATATGACAGAAGAAGACAGCGATGGAATTTTCTGCGCTACTAAATGTTGCTGAGAAAACCTCTGGTCTGTTCTTCTCATATGAAACTAATTTAACTCTGAGGTGAACTTCTTTAGATATTTTAGCAAATTTCCATTTGAATCTGTGACTGGAATATGATATGGTTCTACTTGTTCCTTTAGAAGCAGCTGAAACTATGTTTGTGTGTGTGTGTGTTTTCCATTTAATTGTTATATGCCCTCTGTTCTATTTGAGTACTAGATGTATAAAGTTTTCAATTATTTTGGCTTCTTGGTGTGAATTGCAGTTAGAGAAACTGTTTTGAAGATTATTAAGGATATTCTGAATCTGATTATATGAAATTGTGTCTCTATTTGCTCAGGGGTGATGTTGTTCAGGTAGAAACTTGGGTTTCTGCATCAGGGAAGAATGGTATGCGTAGTGATTAGCTTTTACGTGACTGGAAGGACTGGAAGGGCTGCTGATTACAGTTAATATTAAAGTTGTTTGTAGTAGTAAATTAGGATTTTTCTAGACTCTAGTGTTTTAGAAGGACATAATTTTTTACATTGTATTTAGTTATGTTACAGTAATGTTAAAGTTCTTTGTCTTAATACATAATTTTTTACTTTGTATTTAGTTATGTACTTTTTTTAATTATAGTCTTTACTGTGAAGCTAATATGTATAGATATAACTATTAAAAAGTATTTTGGATGTATGATTTAATTTTTTTTTAAAATTTCCGACGGACTTGCCACGACAATTTGCTACGGGTTTGCGACGGACAATTTGCGACGGCTTTGCGACAGGTTTGCGACGGTCAATTTGCGACGGAGAAGTCCGTCGCAAATCATTTGCGACGAGCTGTTTTGCGACGACTTTTTGTCCGTCGCAAATGCCGTCGCAAAAGTGAGTTTGCCACGGAAAAAGGCCCATTTGCGACGGAAATTGCCGTCGCAAATGCACGATTTTCTTGTAGTGTAAACCTAAAGATCTGTCACAATAAAATATTTTCAAGCGTAAGACATCATGAGCAGCCTGCCACTGAGTGACGACAAGAATCGAATCTACACTTTTCGGGAAAAAAAAATACACAACATGGGCTATCCTCATTCTCACTCTATGTGAAACCATTGTACATCTTGTCAATCCCGGTTTAAGATTCAAGTTGGGGTGAATGACATTGGGGTCTTTTAGGTTGTATCTATGCCTTTATATTAGTTAATCTTTTTATTGATGTAACTTGCTTTGAGGTCAACTGTCCGTTTTCACAACTATTTCAAAATGGTAAGATAGGTTGTGATACTGGCGGATTTGATATAACTATCTGATGAATTAAACAATGTTAGAGACTGTTGGACAGTAAAGGCATTTTTTTTTATATTGGTTAGACATATTGTTTTGTGGGTTTTTAATTTATAAAAAGATTACATTTTTTTTATCTCTACAAAAAGAAGAAAGTATGATAAAAAGCATGTTGGAGGTTTTTAAAATGATATCTGTCATACCCCAATTTTGTCCGGCTTGGGGCAAAACCCTAATTTTCAACCAAAAATAAGTAAATCAAGTCTTGGCATTCGTCCTAGAGGTTAGGGAGAGCATCATGCTTGCATCTTAGAAGTTTCAGAATGCATTTTAGGGTTAGAAAAACATTGCATGGCATTTTAGAGCACTTTAGAGCATTTCTAGGGTTTCTAGGGTTTTTTCCTCGTTCAAAGGGTATTTTGGTAATTTCGCCAAAAAGACGTATTTTCTCATCATGCATGCATTTCTAGGGTTTTAGAGTCATCCAAAAGGTCTCGGGATCATTGTTAGAGTGGAAATGAAGTTTGGAGCAAAATCAGGGTTTTTAGGGTCAAAAAGGGCATTTTGGTAAGGTCCTATCACTTAAGGTCTAGGATACTTTAGTAGCTGAGAGAGTTTTTCAAAACATGCATGGTGCATCAAAATAGTTTTGAAAAATATTTCTAAAAATATTTTGGTTGAAGGATTGAAATCAAAATCCTATCCTTTTACAAAGATAATCTATTATCGTAATAGATTATGTGCCTGAATGTTTCAGAGCACATAATCGATTACTCTCCTATCTTAATTAAAACAAATAATCGATTAAGAGCTTGCCTTTCTTTCCTTTTTTATAAAGCATAATCGATTATCCTAAGCAAATAATCGATTAAGAAGTAAATGAAAGTTTCCTTTTTCATAAACATAATCGATTACTCTTTCATTCTCACTATATCACATAATCGATTATGTGCTTGCCTTACTCTCCCTTTTTAAGATCAATAATCGATTATTTCCTTAATATAACCATATCACATAATCGATTATTGTCCTGTTGTTGTTGTCCCGATTGACAACAATAATCGATTATGCACTCCTATAACTGCATATGATAATCGATTATCAAGTCATTCCTTGTTTCCATATTTATCTAAATAATCGATTATGCATATGTTTCACACATTCAACATAATCGATTACTTCATGCATTTATTTTTTCAAATCTTTCTACGCCTATAAATAGGCAAGTGTGTTTCACATTTCAGACACGGACACTTTCACGAGATCTGAGACGAATCGCTCCAGAAACATTTTCACGAGATCTGGGAAGACAACTCTCGCAAATCTCATATTTCAGTCCTCCGCTTCATTTTTGCTCTACTCGCGCCGTTGGTCCGTCTGAGCTGATCTCCTGCAAGGGTTAGTCGGGGTTTGCGTTCTTCAGATCTGGAATATCTGTCTTCATCAGAGGTATTTCAGTCTTTTCATTTGTTAATATTTAGTTATTGTGATCCATGTGATTAAACTTAGATATAGCATTTATCCACTCGTTCTTGTATATTATCGTCCATTGTTGATGACGAACCATATGATTCCCACTTATGCCTAGTGCATCATGTTCTAAGTGGTGAAGATGGTCTCGGGTGATTCAGCTTGCCCCTTTTAAACCCTTTTAAAAACATTTTTTTTTTTAGAACTACGTCGCTTTGATTCCCGTTTGGGATACGTAGGAGCGAGCCCCGTTCTCGTCAAGTGCAACAAATAAAAATTCTTTTCATCCCCCTAAACCAATCATTTTCATAAAACAAACAAAAATCATTTTTCAAACCCATTGTTGCTAGTAGCTCATCAGAGCCTCTGTTCGTTTAGCTATTAGTGACAATGTCCTTTTCTCCTGAAAATAATAAACGACGATCCATCATAACTTTTGTTAGTTTGATCATCGTACAAATCAATCTCTTTCGAAAATCATTTTCAAAAACATAATAAAACAAGTTGTTATCAATAGTCCATCAGAACCGTTGTTCGTTTGACTAGCGGTACAACTCCTTTTGAGCATTTAGCAGTGATTCATCATAGCCTCTACTAGTTTAATCATTTGCTAATGCTCGTCCTATTTCAAAAAACTCACTAAAAAAGATAAAAAAAAAACAAAAACTTTTCAAAAAAAAAGAACCAAGAACTACGTAGCTTTGAATTCTCCATCGCACCGGGAGATACGTAGGAGCGGGCCATGTCCCGTCAAGCACTTTTTTCTAAAAACCTTTTTTTTTCCCCTTCCCTCACCAAAAATAAAATTTTCATTAAGCTTTCAAACAAGAAATAAATAGGCAAATCTAGGTATTTTTCAAATCAAACGTTAAAACCACACTTTTAATTAGAGGTTCCCTTTCGGTAGAAAGGACGTGCGCGGTGCTAACACCTTCCTCGCACGTAATCGACCCCCGAACCTATATCTCTAGTTTTCAAAAGACCATCCGCCTTGTCCAAAAGACCTTTTTTCAATGTTTTGGTCTTAAAATTAAAATATTGGTGGCGGCTCCAAAATTTTCCACGTTGTACATTGAGAAACCCCAACAGGGGATTTTTCGGGGTGCAACAGAGGCAAAATAAAAGCATTTTCAAATCAACACTTCAAACCACACATTTAATTAAAGGTTCCCTTTCGGTAGAAAGGAGGTACGGGGCGCTAATACCTTCCCCATGCCTAACCGACCCCCGAACCCATATCTCTAGTTTTCGAAAGACCATCCGCCTTGTCTAAAAGACCTTTTTTCAATGTTTTGGTCTTAAAATTAAAATATTGGTGGCGGCTCCATACCTATTCCACGTTGTACAATGAGAAGTCCGAACCGGATTTTTTGGGGTGCAACAGCTGGCGACTCCACTGGGGACACTTTTTTTTTTAAAAGACGAGGGTCAAGCCTAACTAATTTAAATGTGTGGTTTAATGTATTGTTGATTTGATTAAAACCTTGTTTGCCTTTCTTTCTTATCATTGATTGTAGGCGTATGTATTTGTGTTGTTTCTTATTCCCTTTCTTTTATCGCTTATGCCCATGCATTTTTTCTATCCCCATGATCCCCTCTTCTTGGCTCCTTTTCCTAAGGTGAGAAATATCCTTGTTTATAGATATTCTAGGTATGGAACCCTAGGGTAGATAACTTGTTATTGCTTGCTTTTGTCTGGACTGCTCTGGTTTTCATTTCAGGTGGGGGTAGTACTAAGGAAAATGCCCTTGACACACACTACACTTATACCCTGTGACTATGTGTTTTGAGCGGGACCATAACCCAGGTCTGCAAAAACTTAGGAGAGTGGATTCGAGTAGTGAGAGCCCATCAGGACCTTTGTCCGTTTGGCTACTTGCGAAAGTTTCAACCAGAGTTGTGCTCTTTCATGATGCCTCACACCTAGCAGTTTGCTGCATTTGTGGGGAATTTTGTGAAAGGGACTGTAGCTCTGGTGGCCTTGTGAGGGAGTGAATAGAGCTACATGGAAGGATTACCCTTTTAATTGCCCTAGATCATAGGTCTTACCTCTTTTTAGGTCACAAGGGCTTTTTCAAAATTGTGCGTACATTATTGCATCTAGTTTAGTTCATTTCCGCCAACGTTTTTTTTGAAAAAACAACGAAATAAAAAAAATAGGTTTTTCCTTCTCTTTCATAAATACCTATATGGGGGTGGCATATAGGGTATACCGCCCTAATTTTTCAAAACCCCACCTGTAAATATCTGTCTTTATAACAAGCATCCTCATCACCCGCATTTTACATCATAACAGCATGCATTCCATAAGCAAAATTCTGAAAAATTCATACCGCATTCATTTACTTGCATTCATATTACATCTCATTTGCATTCTACTTGCTGGGGATCACCAAATAGTGTACCGTCTTGTCATATGCGCATCAGAATAGAATCGAATAGCAATGCTTCACTTACTTCTCGCTTCCCAGTTATGAAGAATGTTGAGTTGCTATTTCGATTCCTCGTTTACTTCACTTCCTAGATCAAAAACAAAAAGCTTATGCGCTTGTGACAAGATAAGGCACCTGTAGTTCCCGGCATCAAGTAAACATTGTACATACATTCATACATCCATTCATACATTTATTTTGATTCTTATGTAATAAAAATCTAAACAAACAGATGAAAGGTAAGCTGGTTCACCAACACCGATACTCCACCCGTCTGCAATCAAGGTTTATGGCTAGTAATCGGAATCTTAAGAATAAGGGCCGCCGGAGCCAGGAGGAGTTAGTTGCAGAGGTTCTTAATCCTGAGCAGCTGGATCGGGAGAGTCAAGCTCCAAAGACTAAAGCTGAAGAAGCACAGATAACCGAAGAAATGAGTATGCTGCAGAGGGGTGAGGCCGCTGTTGGGGCTATCGCTGTTGAAAATCCTGGAGGAGTTGTTACTTTCATTCCTCCTAAATTCAAAGTACCTGACTTTGATAAATATCGCGGCACTGGGTGTCCATCTAACCATCTGAAGATGTATGTTAGGAAGATGGCAGCTTATGCCCATGATGATAAAGTGTTGATCAATTTCTTTCCAAACAGTCTGACTGGAGCGTCTCTAGACTGGTATATGCAGCTGCCATCCTCCGATGTTCATAGTTGGAAGAATCTCTTTAAAGCATTTCTGAAGTACTACCAGCATAACTTGGACCCAGCTCCAGACCGGTCTCAGTTACAGTTTATGAGCAAGAAAGATCGTGAGTCTTTTGAGGAATATGCCCAGCGGTGGAGAAGTGTAGCTGCACAAGTGAAGCCCCCGTTGACTGAGAAGGAAATAGTGTCTATGTTCATGGATACCCTCCCAGCTGTTTTCTACAAACGTCTGATCGGAAGGGGACCTTCAAGCTTCTCAGATGTGGTCAGAGTAGGGGCAAGACTCGAAGTTGAGATAAAAAGAGGAAGAGTCCCCTGCCATCCTATTGGCGCCAACAATGCTATAGGGGAACGAAGAAAGTCGCGTCAGTTTGACTCCATCCCCATGCCGTACACAGATCTCTTTAACTGCCTCATCACAAGCAAGCTCATTACCACAAGACCAATGAAACCCGTCCGACCACCATATTTCAGAGGATACAACCCTAACAGTACCTGTGCCTTCCATGAGGGAGCGGTGAGGCATGTCGTGGAGAACTGTAAAGCCTTCAAGCATGCAGTGCAAGACTTGGTAGATGCTGATCGGATCTCGTTTAAGCAGAATAGCTCGAATACAACAACCAATCCACGGCCAGGCCTTGAAAAGTCGGCCGCCAATGCAATTGAAAGCTCTGTTGGGCGGGTGATAAGAAGTGCTGAGAAGGTTAAGACTCCCTTAGAGGTTCTTCATGCAGAGCTGTGCAAATTCGGAGTTATCAAGGGAGGTTGCACTCAGAAAGGAATCTATGTTGATGTCAATTGTACTGGGGCATGCGAGGCCTTCAAGACAGTTTTGCAAGACCTATTAGATCGTCATACGACCCAAATAGGTGTGCAAGAATACAAGGATGGGCATGGGTTAGGATATCGGCCCACTCAAGCTGACAAAAAGAGAATGGCTGAGGAAAAACAAGAAAAGAGGTCAGCTAAGCTTCAAAGGCGGGAACCAAACTTGCAGGAGGTTCCTATTTATGATTCCTTCCTGAGCATTCCTGTTTGTGATATCCGCCAGAGCTTCGTGAGTGCTGGGTTGCTTGATCACAACCAAATTGCTGCCATTGGTAATGGATCCGAAGCTGAAGAAAGTGAGACTGGTCTGGTTCGTCGCTGCCTTGCCAGAGAAAGTTGAAGAATGGGGAAGCTGCTGCCTTTCCTGTGACTTTTAAATTCAATATGATCATTGTAATGCAACTCTGTGGCTCTGCCCAAGGTCATAGAGCAAGTTGTTAGGGGCAATCATGTTTTTATTTTCAGAATCATCATCATCAATAAAAACGTTGTTTTTGAATTCCAATCAATACAAATCAATTCCTTTTCATTTTATGTGTCTCTTCTTTTCTTTATTATTTTTGCCTGTTTGTCTCGCCTTTCATTCTGCTTTTTCGCCTTGGCAAAAAGCAAACCCACAGCAATTGTCTCTCAAAATAACAGTGCCAACAGTCCATATTTTGACTTTGATCACCTTATCAATCAAGCAAAGTGGGACGTTGAGAAAGACCGGGAAAATCCTCCAGAAGGTTAATGAAGCAAGGAGAAAGAGTTATTCAGCATCACAGGGAATCCACTGAAGTGATCAACTTGGGAACCGCTGAGAACAAGAAAGAGGTCAGGATGGGTACTTCAATAAAGGAAAATTAGAGCTCAAAAGGGAAATAAAGAAGAAGGGCAAGTGCATGAAAATAAGTGAACTATTGTCCCAGAGTTAATTCTTGAGGAAATAAGCAATCATGATTTGAAATGAAGTCGGACTACCATTCCATACCCAAAAACAAAATCCTCTCTTAACCACCTTAAGCCAAGAAAATCCCAAAGAGAAAAACAAAATCCTCTCCTAACCACCTTAAGCCAAGAAAATCCCAAAGAGAAAAACATAATCCTTTCCGACCCATCTTAAGCCAAGAAAAAGCCAAAAATCCAAAAGCCACCTTAGACAAAGATCACCTCGAATATAAAAAAACAGTGCATCGTTCTTTATCAACTCACCCAAGCCCAAGAAAAAGAAGAAGTCAAAGAAGGAAAAATCATTCAAAAGGAAAATCCCAAAACCAAAAGAAAAATACAAAAAAGATGTAAGTATTGAGTTGATACATGTTACCACAAAACCCAAGAGATCCTCGTCTCAATAAACCTTCAAACACTTTCTCATAAACCGCAAACACTCTCCTCGACAGCCCGCCCTCCATAAACCCTTAGCCAGGAATAAAACCTCCTAATACCTCATCAAGCCAGTTAACCGTCATAAATCATCGATCAACAGCCAACACCAAATAAACACCATCCTGCCATTAGCCCCAAATACTTCATTAAGCCTACTCATCTCTCCTCCACAAAACACCACAATCCCGAAAGGTCCATCCCGATCAATGATTGATTGCTGTTGTTTTCTCAAGGTTTTAGCTCAAGGACAAGTAAATTCATTTGTTTACAATATGCCAAGTGGGGTAATCCTGTCGCTCTTCACCCCTCCTACAACTGGGGAAATTGACCCTACACCTATCTCATCCCTTGTCACACTCACATTCATTGAAATCATACCGGGGCAACCCCCTTACTTCTCTAGTGTATGGGTCAGAAGCAGTTCTTCTCATCAAGGTTGAAATACCCTCTCTACGAGTAGTCATGGAGGCCAAGTTAGAAGAAGCAAATAGGTCCAAGCTCGTCTAGATCAACTGAATCTCATTAAAGAGAAAAGAATTGCTGCCCTGCGCCATGGCCAGTTGTGCCAACAAAAGATGAAGGCAGCTTTCGACAGGAAAGTCCGTCTTCGAGAATTCGGCGAAGGGGACCTTGTACTCAAAAAGATCCTACCTATCCAGACTGACTCCGTGGGAAGTCGATACCCACTTATGACGGTCCATATGAAGTCAAGAAAGCTTTTTCCAGAGAAGCGCTGATACTCATAAACATAGACGGCGAAGATCTCAGGAATCCAGCCAATTCAGATCAAGTGAAGAAGTATTATGCCTAAAAGAAATAGATGAAAAAAGAGAAAGACAAGCCAAGTAAGAATTAGCTCGCTAGGTTGAAAACCCGCAAAGGGCGACCTAGGCAAAATCAGAGCGACCCGGTGGATTGAAAACCCGCAAAGGGCGATCCAGGCAAAAATTAGGGTTTGAAAACTTAGGCATGAAAAGTAAAGAAAGGCATACAACTCTCCTACAAGCTTGGATGAGGGAGTGATCAAGGTCAAGGACATAGATGTTTGGCACTGTTCCACAGAGACGGACAGTCAGAATTCAGCTTCTCTCCTTTTTTCGTGTCTTTTTACAGTTTAAACTTTCAAGTGTAATAAATAATCGGCGTAACTTCTTGTGCGACCGGTTTCCACATTAATAAAGTTCAAATTTCTCGTATCTGTTCATTCTTTTATTTTCTGCTTTTTTCTGCTCAAAATAAACGTTTTATGATGATGATGGTCCTGAACTGTAAAACATGTGCATACATCATAGAGCATTGCAAATCATTACGAGATTCTTAAGAGTCCCGGGAGAAGGCAATTCCCCAAAGCCAGTCACTCATGCAAGAGAGCAACTACATCCACGATTGCTTCAAACCAGCAAAGTCAAGACCAACATGCACTCGGCCCATGAGCCCCGCAAATCCAACAGCTTCCTCAGTCTCATGTCATGAGTGTCGCGGGTTGGCTGAACCAGCAAAAATAAAAATAAGCAAAAAAAAAAAAAGGGGGGGGGCAATAAACAAACACAGTCATGCATTACATTCATCATGCATAAAATCATGCATTTATCAGACATAAAAATAATGATAAAGAAAAAGAGATTCAGGCATTTGCATTCATCATAAGAGAAAGAAAAAGAAAATAGCAATCATGGCATTTGCATCATGCATCGCATAGAGAAAAAACAAAACGAAGTCTTCCATTACATACGCTGGCATTCCATGCGGTCAAACCAGACCTTTGTGTCCTTAAGCCAGATCATTGTGGTCCATAAACCAGACCTTCGTGTCCTTAAACCATACCTTTAGGGTCCATAAATCAGACCAGTATGCAGACACAAATTGCTCCATAAACCAGGCTTGTCGGCCCATAAACCAGACTCGTTGTGATCCTTAAATCAGACTAATGTCAAGTCCATAACTTAGCATTCCAAGGCATTTCACAACTCTCAAGCATTGCATTTGCATACACACACTTCATAAAAAGGGAAAAGAACAAAATCATCGTATGTCATTCATCATTAGAGCATTACATTTTGCATCAGATACTTCATAGAAAAAGCAAAGAAAGTAAACAAAGATATTCCCTGTCGTCCAGCATTCCATATCATTCAGCATTCCTTTGTCATTCAATCATCAAACATTAAAGCATTGCATATGCATCATATTAACAAGAATCATTGCATCAAACATCAAAGCATTGCATCATAGAAGAAGCAAAAAGAAACAAACAGAAGTTAGAACAAGAGCATTTCATTCATCAAAGCATCAATCACCGCATACATTTGCATTTAAACATCAAAGCAATACAGTTGCATCACATTAATACTGGCATCTCATAAAAAATAAAAAAATAAAAAAAAAAGAGCAAAAGAACAAATAAAGTCAGGCATTGCATTCATCAAGCATATAGGAACAGTAAACGATCATGCATTCATCCGACATAGACAAAGGAAATAAGAAACTCATCATTCATCATAAGAAAAAAAAACAGCAATCACGGCATTTGCATTGCATGCATTTATTCATTTTCAGCTACAGGTACAAAGAGAGGATGAGCACTTCGGTGTTAGCCCTCGCCCCCAGATTCCAGAAAATGTTCCCCCAAGTTGGGAGTTCAGAAAGAAAAAAGAAGAAAAAAGAGAAATAGAAAGGAAGGAGAGAAAAGAAAAGAGAGCGCTCAAGCGTGCATTGCGGATTGGAGCACAGAGATCATCGCTCCCTTCTGCCCAGGTCTCACATCGTGTACGAGCAACGCGATGGACCGCAGCCCCATGTGAGGTTCAACGGAATAGTTGTATCAGCCTAAGATACAGTGGACGCCGTGCATTGATCAGTATATCAGTTCCGGAGCTGATAACGATCCCCCCGGTCGCTCGAAAAGGCCAACAGGAAGAGCGTGCTCCTCAAAGCTACGTGCAAACTCGGATTCGTCAAAGAGTTCGTTTAAGGATTACAGGTTTTAGGCAGCCTGGGCAATTTACCGTTTTCTGCACGCAAGTGCCCATTTTACTTTTCTGTCTGCACGCAAGTGCCCATTTTACTTTTCTGTCTGCACGCAAGTGCCCATTTTACTTTTCTGTCTGCACGCAAGTGCCCATTTTACTTTTCTGTCTGCACGCAAGTGCCCATTTTACTTTTCTGTCTGCACGCAAGTGCCCATTTTACTTTTCTGTCTGCACGCAAGTGCCCATTTTACTTTTCTGTCTGCACGCAAGTGCCCATTTTACTTTTCTGTCTGCACGCCAAGTGCCCACTTTACCGCTTTCTGCACAAAAGTGCCCATCTCTTAAAAAAAAATCTAGAAAAAGGAAAAAGAGGAAAATTCGGGTTTACCCAAGTGGACAAAATCGGTATAATTTCTGAATTCTTTATCTTCATTTTGCCTTGGAATATGTTTCGGCCAATTCATATTCCTCGTTAAAATTCAGATAAAGAGGGGCAGCTGTCATACCCCAATTTTGTCCGGCTTGGGGCAAAACCCTAATTTTCAACCAAAAATAAGTAAATCAAGTCTTGGCATTCGTCCTAGAGGTTAGGGAGAGCATCATGCTTGCATCTTAGAAGTTTCAGAATGCATTTTAGGGTTAGAAAAACATTGCATGGCATTTTAGAGCACTTTAGAGCATTTCTAGGGTTTCTAGGGTTTTTTCCTCGTTCAAAGGGTATTTTGGTAATTTCGCCAAAAAGACGTATTTTCTCATCATGCATGCATTTCTAGGGTTTTAGAGTCATCCAAAAGGTCTCGGGATCATTGTTAGAGTGGAAATGAAGTTTGGAGCAAAATCAGGGTTTTTAGGGTCAAAAGGGCATTTTGGTAAGGTCCTATCACTTAAGGTCTAGGATACTTTAGTAGCTGAGAGAGTTTTTCAAAACATGCATGGTGCATCAAAATAGTTTTGAAAAATATTTCTAAAAATATTTTGGTTGAAGGATTGAAATCAAAATCCTATCCTTTTACAAAGATAATCTATTATCGTAATAGATTATGTGCCTGAATGTTTCAGAGCACATAATCGATTACTCTCCTATTTTAATTAAAACAAATAATCGATTAAGAGCTTGCCTTTCTTTCCTTTTTTATAAAGCATAATCGATTATCCTAAGCAAATAATCGATTAAGAAGTAAATGAAAGTTTCCTTTTTCATAAACATAATCGATTACTCTTTCATTCTCACTATATCACATAATCGATTATGTGCTTGCCTTACTCTCCCTTTTTAAGATCAATAATCGATTATTTCCTTAATATAACCATATCACATAATCGATTATTGTCCTGTTGTTGTTGTCCCGA
Organism: Astragalus membranaceus; assembly: GCA_039519185.1. Taxonomy (NCBI): domain Eukaryota; kingdom Viridiplantae; phylum Streptophyta; class Magnoliopsida; order Fabales; family Fabaceae; genus Astragalus; species Astragalus membranaceus. The sequence continues at coordinate 32,813,027 of CM076853.1, read as the reverse complement.
TTGACAACAATAATCGATTATGCACTCCTATAACTGCATATGATAATCGATTATCAAGTCATTCCTTGTTTCCATATTTATCTAAATAATCGATTATGCATATGTTTCACACATTCAACATAATCGATTACTTCATGCATTTATTTTTTCAAATCTTTCTACGCCTATAAATAGGCAAGTGTGTTTCACATTTCAGACACGGACACTTTCACGAGATCTGAGACGAATCGCTCCAGAAACATTTTCACGAGATCTGGGAAGACAACTCTCGCAAATCTCATATTTCAGTCCTCCGCTTCATTTTTGCTCTACTCGCGCCGTTGGTCCGTCTGAGCTGATCTCCTGCAAGGGTTAGTCGGGGTTTGCGTTCTTCAGATCTGGAATATCTGTCTTCATCAGAGGTATTTCAGTCTTTTCATTTGTTAATATTTAGTTATTGTGATCCATGTGATTAAACTTAGATATAGCATTTATCCACTCGTTCTTGTATATTATCGTCCATTGTTGATGACGAACCATATGATTCCCACTTATGCCTAGTGCATCATGTTCTAAGTGGTGAAGATGGTCTCGGGTGATTCAGCTTGCCCCTTTTAAACCCTTTTAAAAACATTTTTTTTTTTAGAACTACGTCGCTTTGATTCCCGTTTGGGATACGTAGGAGCGAGCCCCGTTCTCGTCAAGTGCAACAAATAAAAATTCTTTTCATCCCCCTAAACCAATCATTTTCATAAAACAAACAAAAATCATTTTTCAAACCCATTGTTGCTAGTAGCTCATCAGAGCCTCTGTTCGTTTAGCTATTAGTGACAATGTCCTTTTCTCCTGAAAATAATAAACGACGATCCATCATAACTTTTGTTAGTTTGATCATCGTACAAATCAATCTCTTTCGAAAATCATTTTCAAAAACATAATAAAACAAGTTGTTATCAATAGTCCATCAGAACCGTTGTTCGTTTGACTAGCGGTACAACTCCTTTTGAGCATTTAGCAGTGATTCATCATAGCCTCTACTAGTTTAATCATTTGTTAATGCTCGTCCTATTTCAAAAAACTCACTAAAAAAGATAAAAAAAAAAACAAAAACTTTTCAAAAAAAAAGAACCAAGAACTACGTAGCTTTGAATTCTCCATCGCACCGGGAGATACGTAGGAGCGGGCCATGTCCCGTCAAGCACTTTTTTCTAAAAACCTTTTTTTTTCCCCTTCCCTCACCAAAAATAAAATTTTCATTAAGCTTTCAAACAAGAAATAAATAGGCAAATCTAGGTATTTTTCAAATCAAACGTTAAAACCACACTTTTAATTAGAGGTTCCCTTTCGGTAGAAAGGACGTGCGCGGTGCTAACACCTTCCTCGCACGTAATCGACCCCCGAACCTATATCTCTAGTTTTCAAAAGACCATCCGCCTTGTCCAAAAGACCTTTTTTCAATGTTTTGGTCTTAAAATTAAAATATTGGTGGCGGCTCCAAAATTTTCCACGTTGTACATTGAGAAACCCCAACAGGGGATTTTTCGGGGTGCAACAGAGGCAAAATAAAAGCATTTTCAAATCAACACTTCAAACCACACATTTAATTAAAGGTTCCCTTTCGGTAGAAAGGAGGTACGGGGCGCTAATACCTTCCCCATGCCTAACCGACCCCCGAACCCATATCTCTAGTTTTCGAAAGACCATCCGCCTTGTCTAAAAGACCTTTTTTCAATGTTTTGGTCTTAAAATTAAAATATTGGTGGCGGCTCCATACCTATTCCACGTTGTACAATGAGAAGTCCGAACCGGATTTTTTGGGGTGCAACAATATCACATTATCCCAACGTTGGGATCTAGTGATTTTGAAAAGTCAAGACACGGTGCGCGTCAACTGTCCGTTTTCACAACTACTTCACATTATCCCACACAACCTCCACAACCTCAAATAAAATACTTTTGCACTAAAAATCAAGTATTTCAAAAATGACCCCACACTATTTTATAATAAATTTTCGTTTGACTTTATCCCAACGTTGGGATAATGTTGGGGTATGGTCATGTGCCAAAGTCAAGGACACCTATGTTATTCGTCTCATGCATCATAAGACTGAACCCAATTACACAATCTTATAAATATTTGATTAAATCATATGCAGCAAACAATTGTATTTTCTTTTGAAGCAGCAAGCAATTGTATTTGATAGCGAAGATCACTATATATAAACTCTATTTTATGTTGTTGGGTTCCATCTATAATTGAGAAATCGGACTACATGAATGTATTCTGTCCTACCATTTTTAATCTAAAGTATGCAACATGAGTCATTTTCGCAAAGAAATATACGATAATCCTTTTAAATTGCAACGCACATATTTCTTGATAGATTTTTGGTGGATTCTTTTTTGATAAATTGTAAGCCATATATACAATGTAGTATAACCCTTTGAGGTATTGTATTGTGACTGATGGATTTTTTTAATGAGAAAAGTTATATTATAGCGGGTATACGGGGTAGTCAAACCCATTTATTAGATATCAAGCTAAATTAGAGTTTAGCATAGCGGGGATAGAAATACATTAGAGTTTCGCGCTGCTACTTCAAAGTAGTGTTAGGAAGTATTTAATCTTTTGATTGTTTGTTTTTCATAAAACAAAATAAAGGAGCGTACAAAATCCCTTAATGAGAAACTAACATCGTTAGATTCAACAACATAATCTAACATCAGAGAGAGGGGTCGTCCTGATCCTCTCAAGAGTCAGGAGAAATGATGTCAAACGTATCATATTAATTTTTCTTAAATTAATTATTAAAATGCATTTTTAAACAAAATTAATGTGGACACAAATATTTTATAAATTCTTAAAAAATAGATTTGTCATTCTTAATATGTTATATGAAAATATATTTTTATAAATGATGCCCAAATGTCTATTTAGAATATGGAATAAAAATAAGATTAAAAATAATTTATTGGGCATTTTTAAGTTATGACAAAAAAAAGTGACTTGTGAGTTTATACATACCATGCCCATTTTTATCAATCATTAGTACTGTCACGGGTCATGCGGGCTAGCTAATGACGCATTGCTCCGACCATTAACCCAGTGACCCAGTGATCTGATCGGGTCGATCATCGGGTCAGTTTTAATAACATTGATAAATAATATAGGATTGTATTATTTGTTTGTTCCAAATTAGCTTATGGATTTCAAATATTTATTGTCATATCACTTACTTAGCCAAATTTTTTGCAAGCACATGATCGTGTTGGATTTCAACATATTTGTATCATATGTTTGCATAGTGCTATATGTATTAACATCAGAGTCATGAATAGATAATACCTATTTACAGATCTCTCCTTGAAGGGTCTGGATACAAAATATCTCTAAATTTGCAGTAGCTCTTAATTCTGGGAAGTACCGTGCACCGCACCACAAGCACCGCGAACCACCGCACCGCACCACTTCTCACTTCTCAGGTTTAGATGATTTTCATCTGTTTTCATCCCAATTGCAAAAACCCTTCTTTTCTGTTCACCCTTCAACAATGTCGTCTTCATGATGGGTTCAAATTTTCAATGGTTTTCTTTTAATAATGTTTTTGATTCCAACCCAGCCTGTTTTGGGTGTTCCCCCTTCTCTATATTTGAATAATTTCGTTGTTGTTGTGTTGTTTTGTATATTGTTGTTCACAATTAGTATTTTGGAAAGACCATCGTAGCACCCACTACTTACACGTATTTGATGGGTGTTCCCCCTTCCCTAGGTTCAAATTTTCAGTTGTTTGTTTCAATTCTACTTATACGTATTTGTTTCAATTCTAGTTGTTTTTTCCCCTTTTGTTTGTTTGTTTGTTTCTATTGTTGTTGTTAAACTCTGTTCTGGTTTGTTGATTTGCATTTTCAATTGCAGAAGGGGAAAAAACAAAAAAAAAGGAAGAGACGGTGGTGACCAAACAGGCTATGTCTGCATCCCAAATTTCAACTATTTCCCAAAATACTCTTACTCGCGTTTCTTCAAGTTGGTCGATTTACTCTCATACTCTTACTCATTTCATCACATGTATATGAAAACAATTTCTTTTACAAGTGTTTATTTAATTTTTCCATAAACTTATGACAGTTTGTAATGATTTTATTAAGTGAAGGATTATAAAGTTACTTTAATTGGAAATAAGATAAGATTAGGGATGATTGATTGTATAGCAGTAGTGGAGAGATTTGACAATATTTGCCAAGGTTTTAATGAATGAATCAAATGATAGTATTTTTATGTTACCTCTAATCTATTTTAACTATTCTCTAGTGTAGAGATTTGGTTTAGAAAAAGGCAGTCTATAATAGCAATTAATACATTGATATTTGACTCAAGCAAAATTTGAAGTGTAGTTTGATAGAACATGCACGTTTTATTAGATAAATTGGCCGCATTGTTCTTTAATTTTTTTCAATTTTTTGTCTGTAGCTCGAAAAAGAAAGCGTGACTGTGAGAGCACGAGGTGTACTTTGGTAATTTTAGGGTTGTATACTAATTTTAATCTTGCATGTGATTTGGTAATTTTAATATGATAATTTGTAGTTTTAGGATTGTTTGTATCGGATTTGTATTTGACAATTTTGATTCTCGCTGTATGAAATTTCATTGTATAGCTCAAATTTGGTAATTTGAATCCTAGCAGTAATTCTGAAAGTTGCTTGTTTTGTTGAGTTGTATTCTTTGGCATCCAAGTTAGTTGGGGTTCTGAATGTTTTCTTCTTTGCAGGCCCTTTCATTTAAAATGGTTGTGATAGATGTTCATGAGGTTTTTAAACAACTAGCTTATGCTAGATATGAACAAGGACCGTTTACCGGATTTGGAGATTGGACGGATAAAAAAGTTTGTGGCATAGACTGTTAGAAGTTTTGAACGGACGGCGTTCTTTCAATCAAGATCTGAATTCAGTAACTTTCGTTATCTCTGAATACGCTAAGAAATATGCTCACGACCCAAGTGTGGATTGGCTTACGGATGAAGCTTCGAAGAATAATGTTATTGCAGTGTTCCGCTCCGAGTCCTTGATGGACAAAAAGGGTCACCTATCTATTGATGTGCTTAAAATAATACAAGGTATGAGTGGCGCTGGAGGTCAGGGCATTAATGAACAAGTTGGTGAAAACAGTTTCAACTTTGGGGAAAGGAGTTTTGTCAAGAGATCAAGAGGGTCGGGATCATCATCAGGTAACAACTTGCAGCTTACATCAATGTACAAGGATGCTTGTCATACATTATTTTTTATTTCTATATAGGGCATATCTTACTTGCTAAGGATATTTTCAGGTCTGGAGAGGAGACTGAGATGTGACGAAAAACTTGAAGAAGGTAACAGCTTGCAGCTTACATCAGTGTACAAGGATGCTTGTCATACATTATTTTTTATTTCTAGATAGGGCTTATCTTACTTGCTAATGATATTTTCAGATGTGGAGAGGACGTTTTCTAAGCAACTCATTTATCTTCGCAAGAGTGGTTATTTGTCTGTTCAGCAAGTTAAGGATTCTCTGGAGTATTTTTATGATGGATGTGAGAAAAAGAATATGGTGAAAGTTCAAACATGGTTAGACTTGGGAGAGGCCGACCAGGTTGATTTTATTAAAGGTTTCTCCAATGCGTAGGTCTGTTCTTCACTTCTTGTTAGCATTTCCCTTTATTTATTTAATTAAAAGAAAGGACATAGCTTTGATTTGTTTACTGCTAAGTTGTGTTTTGGAATGATACACCTGCAATCATCTTGGATGACAGGCATTGTAATCACATAGTTGTGTATCTACACATTTGACATGTTGTTTCATAAGTTAGTTTATATAATATATACTTTGATATGTGCTTGTTGTTTCATTGAGAAACATTGTATTTGTGACAAATCTGACAAATCAAAGTATGTTGTGCCCTTTGTGTCTTGATATTTAAATTACTTAGATCATAATGTAAGGGCAGGAGCAGAGTTTTGAAGTTAAATTGCTAGTTTTTGCATCAATTCCATATTTTTTGGGTGTTTATGTTTGTAAGCTTTGAAGTGGTGGCTGGTCTTGTTAGTTCAAGCATGTCTCTGCCAATGGTTGAGCTTGAGCTATACAAGTCAAAAACAAGCACCTTTTGTTTCTTTTGAAAAATATACTTTGATTGTGCTTCTAAGAAATTGTTGTAGGGAGCTACTTAACCAATGAAATTGCTGTATGATTAACCTTTGATTTCTAATTGATTTTTTATGTTTGTAGGCTTTGAGGTGGTGACTGGTCGCTTGTTTGTTCCCAAATATTATAATTTGTTTAGACTGAATTAATATCTATGGATTGGACTGAAGTGTTTTGTAATACACATATTTAGACTCATTGTAGTTTTTATTCAACTCTTATTTTTTGAATGTCTTTATCAATTTTGGTTTTAAAGGTCTTGTTAGTTGAAACACCCAATCTTTACGTGTAATTGATGGGTTTTTTGCAAATCACACACGCCCCAAACACCCTAACTTTACATGTAAATAATGGGTTCTTTGTGAAACACACTGCCACCACAAACACCCAAACTTTACGTGTAATTGATGGGTTGTTTGTTCCATACTCGGAGTTGTTTTAACTGCAGTTACGGTGGTAGTTCATGGCAGAAGAAAAATCTTTATAATCACAATTAATTAAACCGTACCTCTAAATTTGGCCCGTACGGGCTAGCCCAATTCAGCCTATTGGCCCTTAAATTTTGTTTTTTCAACAATACGCTGAAAATTAAATTTTGATAACAAATGTTAGGGTTTCTTTAAAACCCTAACATTTCAAAGAAAAGAATAGGCTGAATTGTGGGAATGCATTGTTGATTCTAGTGTTCTGTGACCAACCTCTGTCACTGTCATTCATGCAACTTCGTTGAATCCAAATCCAATAATAGAGTTTTTAGAAAGGTTTGTTTGGTTCTAATTTTAATACCATATTTTTAACATTAACAGTAATAAGTTGAGCTTGCATTCATATCTACCATACCACAAAATCTTTTTGGTCTTTCTATAATTCGGACATTGTAACAAGGAACATTCCAAATAATAATTGACTAATTGAAATATTCTCATATTTTTGTTTGGTGCGTCCACCGTTTCTGCATGTTTTGTTTGTATTGATGTAGGATTAAAGCACTATCATGTTTTAAATTGTGAACACTAGTATTAAAGTTATGAAGCAATTGAAATTAATTAGATAGGGACTGTTGTATGGTAACTCATAATACTCATAATTAATGGAGCTATATAGTATGAAGCAATTGAAATTAATTTGATACTGGATCTTTTATTTTATTTTTTTGGACTCAAACTGGGTCAATTTTTTTTAAATTGTCGGGCTAGCGGGCTGGCCCATGGCGGGCTAATAAACTTTTGGACGGGCTCGAGGCGGGCCAAATTTTTATAAATCCTATTCGGGCGGGCCCAAATCACTTATTTTGACGGGCATGTTGGGCCGGCCCGTCGGGTTGGGCTCATTTTGACAGCTCTATTTTCAACCAATGGTATACTGAAATGGAAAAAACATTCCAAAAGGATATAACATACAATTAATGCACATAATAGTAATCAGCCAATCAAGTTGGTGAGAAAGAGTGGTGAAGAAGAGAAATAAATTCACTCTTAAAGTTGGTGTATTAGGGATTGAATTTTGTGAGATGATAGAAAAGAATTTGATTTGATATTTTAGGGGAGGGGGTGGCGGTACAATGCTGACTCTAGTCGGATCCGGATCCCCTCCTGCTGTGCTCTCTCCTTCTATCTCTCAACCCTCGATTACAACCATTTGATTAATCCAACGCATGAGATTAAAGAGAAGGAAATAATAAAATAATAATAATAAACCAAAGCTGTTGGGTAGGGGTGTTCGCGGTGCGGTTTGGTTCGGTTTTGAGACGAAAAGTGAACCGAAGCGCAAGATAAAACTACATGCGGTTTGGGCTAGTATGTGAGTGAGAGTTGGGTTTTCTGCTGTCAAAAAAAAAGATTACATTTTTTTTAGGCTTAATTACAGTTTTGGTCCCCCTATTATGACCAATTTTCGATTTTGGTCCCTGAACTTTTAATTTGACGATTTTGGTCCCCCTATTTTCCCAATTTGAAAAATCAAAGTCCCCCACCCCAATTTTGACTCAGTTTGACTGACTGATCCTACGTGGCAGCCCACGTGGACTGCCACGTAGGCACACCCCCCCCACCCCACCCCACCCCCCCACCCCACCCCACCCCTCCACTGTTTGTCTTCCCCACCGATCCCCACCCCCACCCTCCACTGTTCCCCTTCGCCCCTCCCACCCCACACCCCACCCCCCAGCCCCACCCCCACCGTGAACCTTACTCCCCCTTCCCCTTCACCGGATCTGCGAGAGAGAGAGAGACGCAGAGAGAGCGACGGAGCGACGGTGAGCGAGAGAGAGCGACGGAGCGACGGTGAGCGAGAGAGAGCGACGGAGCGACGGTGAGCGAGAGAGAGCGATGGTGAGCGAGAGAGAGGGAAAGCGAGGGGGGAGGGGAGAGACGGTGAGCGAGAGAGAGGGAAATCGAGGGGGAGGGGAGAGACGGTGAGCGAGAGAGAGGGGGAAATCGAGGGGGGGAGGGGAGAGACGGTGAGCGAGAGAGAGGGAGGTGCGAAGGGAAGGGGTCACGGTGGGGGGGGGGGGGTGGGAGGGGTGGGGTGGGGAAGAGGGGGTTGGGGTGGGGGTGGGGTCGGTGGTGGGGGGGTTGGGGTGGGGTGGGTGGGTCGGTGGTGGGGGTGGGGTGGGGGGGGGAGGGGGTTCACGAGGAAGAAGAAGGGGTGGGGTGGGGGTGGGGGGTGGGTGTGTGCCTACGTGGCAGTCCATGTGGGCTGCCACGTAGGATCAGTCAGTCAAACTGAGTCAAAATTGGGGTGGGGGACTTTGATTTTTCAAATTGGGAAAATAGGGGGACCAAAATCGTCAAATTAAAAGTTCAGGGACCAAAATTGAAAATTGGTCATAATAGGGGGACCAAAACTGTAATTAAGCCTTTTTTTTATCTCTACAAAAAGAAGAAAGTATGTTAAAAAGAGTGTTGGAGGTTTATAAACTGATTTCACATTATCCCAACTGTGGGATGTAGTGAATTTGAAAAGTCAAGAGGCGTGCGAGTCAACTGTCCGTTTTCACAACAGTTTCACTGTATCCCAACGTTGTGGGTTTTTAATTAGTATATAAAGATTACATTTTTTTTATCTCTACAAAAAGAAAAAAGAGTGTTGGAAGTTTGATTTGAAATGCTTCACTTAGCCTTCAAAGCGGAAGACGGGCGCTCCCCTAGTTACAATAATGAAAAAAATTAATTACAATAATTTACAATAATTACAATTAATTTAATTACAATAATGAAAAAAATAAAATGAAAAAAATAAAAAAAAAATTCGAACGAAACGGTAAAATGGCTCTTGAGGAAGTATTTATATTAAATTAATATTTAATAAATTAATAAATTTGAAAAGAAAACAATTTCATTTCATTTGAAAAAAAAATTAGACCGAAACGGTTCTTCTTCTCCACGCTTCTTCTTCTCAACGCTTCCATTCTTCCGTTCACTCAGTCTCTCCATTCCATATCGCAAACTGCGCACTTCTCCCTGGTTCGTCGTTCGTCACCATAACTCTTCCCTAAATTTGAAAAGAAAATAATTTCATTTCATTTCATCACAATGTCAGACAATGAACATGATGCAACCAAAACTTCAAACAAGTAAGTTTTTAATGTTCTTCTCTTCCAATTGGTACTGATATAATTAGAGTAGTAGTGCTGAATTGTTCATACGGTTAGAGATGTTCAGGTTTTGTTTCCTACTAATTTCTCATAATTAAGCTGTCGAATTGAATATGCTTACGGTGAAAATCAAGTGTTCTTCTCTTCCTATTTGAAGGCAAATATTGTAGTAGAGTATAATTTATCACTAAATCACAATCTAGTCATTAACTATCCAATCATTTCTGCTAATACTCTCGTTTCTGTTCACCCTTCAACTTTCAATGGTTTATGGGTTCAAATTTTCAATGGATCATTTGGAGATAAAAGATGACATTCAGTTAAGCATAGTATGACTAGTGAAATCACAATGCTAATACTCTCTTTTCTGTTCACCCTTCAACTTTCAATGGTTTATGGGTTCAAATTTTCAATGGTTTTCTTTTAATAATGTTATTGATTCCAACCCAGCCTGTTTTTAAGAAATAATAATGTTTTTGATTTGGAATATTTGCTGCCATCGATATATTGGCCATCGATTGCTGAATACTTACTCGTATTTGATGGTTCCCCTTCTATATATTTGAATAATTTCTTTCTTGTTTTTTTTGGCTAAAGTGCTCTCGGGGTCCATTATCTTTATTTAAAGTAACGAATTAGTCCTTTATGTATTTTTTGTCCCAAATAAGTCCTTTATCTTTCAAATTTTTGACACATAAATCTTTTTCCGTTAACAGTGCTGATTTATGTGTCAAAAAAAGGATTTATGTGTTAAAAATTTGAAACATAAAGGACTGATTTGTGACAGAAAATGATTTATGTGTCAAAAATTTAAAACATAAAGGACTGATTTGGGACAAAAAAAAGATAAAGGACCAAATCGTTATTTTAAATAAAGATAAGAGACCCGAGAGCACTTTACCCTTTTGTTTTGTATATTGTTGTTCACAATTAGTATTTTTTGGAATGAAAAATGAACTGCTGCCATTGATATATTGACCATAGTAGCACCCACTACTTACACGTATTTGATGGGTGTTCTCCCTTCCCTATATTTGAATAATTTCATTGTTGTTGTGTTGTTTTGTATATAGGACTTCAATTACATCTGTCGATGGTCACTTTAAAACCTACAGAAATTGGTTTAGATGATCATAAGTTAGATTTGTTTGGAGTAAAGGTGTCAATATGGCCTCAACCCCAAGTCCAGCTCCATTGGCCTTCTAATTTAGCCCCAAATATTTCAGCCCCTTATTAATGGAGCTTTTTTTTAGCCCCAACCCACATTTTCAATCTTTTAGTGGGTTGGGGCCAGGGCTTTGTGGGTTGGCCCCCAATTTTTTTTTTATCATTCATTTCCTACTACTTACACCTCTCTTTCATTCTTTTACCCCATTCCTCTTCTCCATCACTCTCACCCCACCTCATTCTCTCTCTCACCACAACCATCACCACCATCACCATCTCTCACTCACCACCACCACCACCTCCTTTTTCTTCTCACCACCACCACCACCATCACTACCACCTCATTTATATTTTTAAAACATAAAAAATCTTTCACTAAAAATATATTCTTATTAGTAAAAAATACTTTTAAACATCATTTTAATATATTTTTATACTTCATATTTTTTATTTATATTTTTAATATCTGTAAATGTATAAATATAATATAACTATATATATATATATATATATATATATATATATATAGTTATATATAATATAATAGTTATAATATATATATATATATATATATATATATAAATATAAATATAAATATATATTTATATTTAAATATGGAGGTGGTGCCGGGCGGCTCTCCAGCGGCCCCACGACGGCTCTCCGGCGACCCCACGGCGGCGGACGACAGCGCTCCGCGATCTCACGGCGGCGCTCCGGCAACCCACACGGCGGCGGGAGGCGGCGCTCCGGCGGCCACCACGGCGGTCAGTGGTGGCTGATATATATTATATTATATATTATATTATATATATATATATATATCAAAACCCAGAAGAAAGGTAGAAGCTTCATTCTTCCATCACAGTTCGCCGGAATTGATGCAGCATTGGCAAGTAATTTCTGTGAAAAATCATTTAAATGTACAAAAATTGCTCGAGCTCCTTTCGACCTTGTGCTTGGTTCTGTTGTTTACAGAACTGATGAACTCATTTAGTACCGTGATGTTCTGATTGATTACCGTGCGGTTGCATTTTGGTGGTATTGTGTAAAACAAGAACTTTTCAAGTATGTGAATATAATATGACTTCATGGTAGTAGCCTGTAATTTAGCATCAAAAAAATTATATATATATATATATATATATATATATATATATATATATATATATATATATATATATATATATATATATAGTTTCTGAATTTGAAAAAAACTGAAAAACGGAAATTTATTTTTTTTGTTAAAAAGTATTTTTATAATTATCCAATGGATTTAAAAAATATATTAGATGGATCAAAACCATCCACAAAATTAAACAAAAAATTAAGGGCCTTGGGGCTGGCCCTGGCCCACTGGGGCTTGGGGCCATGTGGGCTTATGAAATGTGGGCTTTTTGGCCCTAGGGCCACGTGGGGCTGGGACTGGGCTGGCTCATATGGGCCAAATTGACAGCTCTAGTTTGGAGATTCTCAATTCTTGCCACTATTGAAAGGCATGATGAAAGGTGATTACAGAGAAAATTCTTCAAGTCTTACCTTGCACTTATGCAAAAACTTTAGCATTAGTGACAAGAAGTTCTTATTGAATAAGAATGCATGTATATCATTTTGTGCCACTGAGGTGGCTAATGTGCTGGGAATTAGAAGTACCGGAGATCATATGCAAAAAAAGAACACTAAATTCCCCCCATGGGTACTAGATCTGAAGGAGCTGCACCCAAAAGGAGAAAAAAAAAAAGAGAAAAATACAAAAGGACATAAGACCAAAATAAACAAGACGGGGAAGACGAAAAGGGAGTTTAGTACAGCTCGATTGAAACAAGTGTTGATGAATTTTCCAGTGGAAGACCTGGCATCTAAAGAATATTACAAGAAGCTTCTGCTTTTTTATATTCTGGATCAATTTTTGCTTCCTTCGAGTGATAAATTTTTTGTGAGGAGTAAGATGTTTGGGCAGGTAGATAACTTGGATAATTTTGAAAAAATTAATTGGGCTAAATCTACATTTATATAAACAATAAATGTTTATTGTTTATATACAGCCAAGTACGAAGCATTTCTTGGTACGATGGGACTTATTAAGCTAGAGTACGCGTCAACTGAGTGACGACAAGTACTTGATGGGTTCTTTGCGAATCAAAACACAGGCACGCGAAACACCCAAACTTTACGTGTAATTGATGGGTTTTTTGCAAAACACACACGTCCCAAACACCCAAGCTTTACATATAAATAATGAGTTCTTTGTGAAACACACAGACACACCCCAAACACCCAAACTTTACATGTAAATAATGGGTTCTTTGCGAATCACAACACAGGCACGCGAAACACCCAAACTTTACGTGTAAATAATGGGTTCTTTGATTTTCCGGGCATACGAGAAAAGAGTCCAGCCGAGCATATTTGTTTGCGAGTTTCTTGATCCCGGAAATCTTGTACTCAGAGTCACGGAGAAAGTTGACTACCCAGCGACGGAGTGGATGACCCCCCGTTCTTTCTAGTGGGTTTTTTCCCGTCCGGGACCATTCATCCTTTTCCAAGCATAGGTAGAACCCCTCTTTCCCATACACAACGACGGTTCCAAGCAAGATGAGTAGTTTATAGTCGACTCAATATCAACGAAATCCCCCCATTTTCTCTTTTTAGTACCGATGGTCTTGTAGTGCACCCTTCATCGAAAGAGTAGGCGGTTGACAGACCCACCTCTGAATAAACCTTTAGGTTGGGAGATATCAAAGGGGAACCTCGCCTAGCTTATCTGTCCCTGTATTATTCAACTCATCTGTCCACTTATCTTGTTCAAAGCAGAAGGCAGATTTTAATCCTTTCTTTCGAGGAGAATATCATAGGACAGAGATCAGAGACAGGCTCGCACGCAGAGGCAGAAGCACTAACCGAATAAGACAAATATTAGGAAGGCCATCCTTAGAAGCCTTTGCATATCCGAAGAATTTATTATACAAGGAAGGACTCCTTGCTACTGAAGTTATCAATGCATTAAATACCTTTACAACGCTGATAGCGATTCCTGCTCGTATCAAAACAATGCCTTGAGGAATCTGTGCATCGAGACTAAGATATGAGACTAGTGAAATAAGTTACTTGCCCTAGGTTTAGTCAACGTAGGCGTGGAACATAAACCAGATCATGGAGTCCGGCAGTGAGTTGAAGTGATCCGTTAGGGAAATAAAATAGATCTAATGATTGATTGCTAGCAGTGATATTATCCGATTTAGCTCGAGTGAAGGAAACGTTCTCTTGTTGAAGAAGCCGAGGGTGACTTAGTAGGGAAATTCCTTAGAAGTTAGAAGAGTCCAATTCCTGTGATTCACTTCTTTTTGAGCCTGACAAGATCCGATCGTAGAATATCAAAGTCTGTTCCCGCGTCCCTGGTTCTATTACTTTCCGGGGAGCGCTAAGAAGCAAGGTCGTAGTGAGGGTTAAGCATTCTTTGAGAATCGCGGGATGCTATGGTAGAGTAGGTGCAGGAGTAGTAGCAGTTTGGGGCAAAAGGATTCGACAAGCTTAGAGCTTGAACGTGATCAACAAATCTTTTTTGCCAGAACTCGCATTGGAAAGCGTGATAAACCCTCACAACCAAAGCCTTAAGGAAAAAATACTCTTCACCTTGGAAAGATTGTATATTTAGGAATATAGAATAAGCTATATTTGATTTGCAGGCCTCCTATAATATTAATATTTGAAGGAACAATTGGCTTCCTTCTTAGGTCCATGTACCTCTCATGCGAGCCAATTCGTTAAAATTGTCTCATAAAATTCTCAAACTACAAACCAACTAAGAAGACTATGTCTCTGGCCAAATAAACACATATACATGACAAACAGGCCGAACAGGAATAAGAGGCCAGTTGAAGATGGAGTAGACCTACCTGATAGTGACAAACTTGCAGCCGAGGGTTATAACTTTTCTAATCCTATTTAAGTCTTCAAATCAATAGAAATAGAAGAGTTATAACCCTCAGTTGCAAGTTTCTCTAAAACTTAGGGAACTTAGGCACCTTAGAGCCTTGCTACAGGTGCCTCTTCCATTGGCCTTTCTTCCTTTAATAATTCACGTGGTTGAATCATTTATATATGAGGAGGCACCACAGATGTCTCTGGAATACTGCCACAAACCAAAAACCACCTAACACAAGTAAATTTATTCCCACTATTAGTCCCACCAATAAATCTTGAGTCTGCACAACTTCGTTACAAGCTTTGACCAACATCCTAAGTTTGGAGAAGAAGAGTATAGGTATACTACTGAGAATAGAAATAATGAGAATAATACGCCTCAAATGTAACATATATACCTTTAGGTTACCAAATACATAACATAGGCTACCAAACAGCTAGGCTCTTTAGGTTTTCCTCCACTATGGCGAACAAATCCCTGATATTAACACCCCTAAGACAAATTTTCCAAAAATTAACCTTCACGCTCGAAAAAAATTAAAAAGATTTCAAAATTGACTTTAAAGCCCGGAGATTAGATATAGATGTCTCCCTTATTATTAGAGTATCATTAACATATTGTCGATTTGATACCTCGGTCGCAGGGCTACCCATTATGAACCAGAGAAAGATTTTTGACCGCAACATTTCTAACTAGTTCCCGAGACCCTCCTCCAGCGGTAGAAATAGAAAAGGGGCAGAAAATTCTTCCATCTTTAGATCTTAAAAGATATTATTTTGCCCGTCGAAGAACCATCAACTAAAAATGACAAGCTCTAAGTAAACACACAAGCTCATATCCATAACATGCACTTATTGCCGAAGCCGAATCTTCCTAACATATATATAGTCAAGAAACCCCAATAAACTAAATAATAGTCCTAATCAAAATCCACATTAAAGATCATACATTGTCTCCCCAAATTAATTTCATAATAAGATATGTAAAACTATGAAAATTAGTTTGAGTAGAAATAATAATTTAATTTTTAGAAATAAAATGTATTTATAAATTACAATGCTAAGTAATATATATATATATATATATATATATATATATATATATATATATATATATATATATATATATATATAAAAGCGTGTGTAGGCACGCGCCTGTGTCTGTATTTTACAATATTGTGTTATTATGAAATTTTTTAAACTGAATAAATAAAAAGTATCATTAAAATATTTGAAAGAAAAGGCATCGAGATCCTTCTTTTAAAATCTAAAAAGAAGGAAGAAGTAGAAACAATGATTAGGGATAGGCCCATGATGATGGCAGCAACGTGTTTTGCCGGCTGGCTGGCCACGTAAAAACCCTGTTTTGCCGGTCCGTATGGTTTTCCCCCTCCCAACAGAGCTTTTGTCACACCCAAGATTCGAATCCGAGACCTTAGAGTGGGATCCGAGCCCAGTTACCACTCGTACCAACCCTTGTTGGTAAACTTTAAACTACTTATAAAATATTTTGAGGCAATAAAGATATATGGAGAGCGCATAGGTATAGATTACCATCCTTTAAATTACATATTCAGCATAGGTAGTTATTAAAATTGACTAAACAAATTTAGATGGAGTTTAAAATACAGAAAGGATTAAGATAAAAAATAATGAACTAGATGCATTATCACATTAAAATTTTGGGTTTAATATGTTTTTGATTTCTATAAAATTTGAGAGTTTTGTTTTTAGTCCCTATAATGAATGTCATTCACTTTTAATTCCCTGGTTTTTCCCGTCAGTGTTTTTCATAATGCCCCTGTAAGTATAACAATATTCTTAATGCGTTTTATTCTCAATGCATCAAGAACCTCCAATGGCTCAAGAGCAATGGAAAAAGAATTAATTCTCCAAGAAGCACATTCTCTTGAGCATCTTGACCATTTTGTTTGATACAAATGAACCAAGATAATACCCAGCCAACAACAATCTTTCATGATGGGAGGAAGGAATAAGCAGATTAATCAAGGAAACCCAAATAACTTTTTTTTGGCTTTCTTTCATTTCATTTCGTACTTACTATTTTTTATAAAGGAAATACATTAAGCAAACTCAATACTCTAAATATATAAATTCTAGACTGTATCCAATTTTTTCCAACTTTCTTCACCCATGTGCTCCACTCATAAAAATCAATTAGATATTTGGTGGTTACAAGGAGATAGCTATAAGTGGTTGGTTTGTTTGTACTACTCAAGTTGTTATCATTTTACAACAACGTTACATCATGGTGATGTTATATACAACCACAACATATTTTTGGGGTAAATCAAATTTTAATGACCATTTAATGCAGTTTCGTATTTTTTTAAATAATAACTTTGAGACCAAAAAACTTTGATTTAATTCCATAAAATTCCATAAATATATGCTGAGTCCCAGTAATATGATCATTAAGTTGCTGTTGATTCTCTTCTACTCGATGATTTCAGTCTGGCTGGTTCTTTCATAAGTTTCAAATATGAACCTCACAACAAAATTGACCCAACTTAACTTGCTTCTGTGTTTGATCCTTCTGCATATTCTCTTATATATAGAGCAGAAGATTGAACAAATTAGCTTAGTTGATAATAAGGAAGAATTGGAATAAGGCGATATTATGGCAGATGGTAATGTTGATGTTGAAGTTGTTGTTGTTGATGTTGCTGATGCTGTAGGGAAAGTTCAGTGACAATTATGAGTTAGAAGAAGGTGAGATCATATATTTTGATGCTTTTGCTACTACTGAGTATGATGAAGGTGAAAAAAGTTGGGACATTAGTGTTAACAATGATGATCAAACTTAAGTTAGGTCACAAAATGATCTTCAGATTCTTCCAATGGTTCTGCGGTTGAATGTGACCTTGGGACCGCATCATCAAAAGTATTCAGTGGGAGTCATTAAGTCGATTCTTGGCACTAAAATCATTCTGGAAGGGATGAAGAATCATGACCCAGTCAATGAGTCATATTATGTTGTGAGATACAATTCTGAAAGCGAAATCCGTGAAGGGATCTGTGGGGGAACTTTGTTTTCTTTTGTTCCAGAATTTGCAAATCATGTGCTCAATAATGAAGATCTTTACGAGAAAGGATATGATGCATCCAGTGTAGATGGCGATGAGGATGAAGCAGAATTTTCAGATGATGAGAAAGAGGCCGAATACTTGAGAATGCAGAAAATGATAAATGGGACAACACTTCCGCATGGAGCTGCCATGTATTGGACAAGGCTTTGTTGGTGCAACAAATGTAAATCCCTCATCTCCTTCCTCATCACTTGTCCTATACCTGGAATTCAATTTCAATAACACTTAAAACCTTCTTTTGAATCATCATTGCATGATGTAGAAAGCAAGTTATATAATCATCTTAAAAATAGATAACCTTTATATTGTTGAACAAACACACGAAAAAAAAGAATAATGTGTTTCTTTTTGCTGCACAATACAATCGTTCTCCCCAATAAAATGATCAATGGATCGATTAATACACCAGCACATGGTACAACAAGGTTTTTTTTTTTAAAGGCAAATTATACTATATGAAATAGATGAAATATAGAGTAATAGTGGCACTCGATGTCTGTAATATATCAGGTAATTGGAAACTAATATCAACAAAATACAGTACAACAGACAGTGAAATCATGTTTAGTTGAGTTACTCTAATCATAAGAGGAGGGATGTAGTGTGGTGAAGCTTTAGTACCTCTTTTTCCATGAACTTTCCATCCAAGAGATAAAGAGTTTGTTACATCAACATTGATATTCACAATCCCACTAGTAGTAGTGTGGTGAAGCTTTAGTACCTCTTTTTCCATGAACTTTCCATCCAAGAGATAAAGAGTTTGTTACATCAACATTGATATTCACAATCTCACTAGTAGTAGTGTTGCTTTTCAAGTGTACCTTCAAGTGACCACCAAGAGACCTTCCAAAATTGAATGGAAGTATGAAGAGAACAAAATGAAACATCTATACAAAACATATTTAAATGACTTACTTATCAAAAAAAAAAAATATTTAAATGACTTACTTATCAAAAAAAAAAATATTTAAATGACTTGTGGTGTTCCTTTTCAAAATGCTACCCTAGTGTTTCATTTATAAATAATTTTCCATTGATAATAAAAGCCATAGATTGTTATGGATAGCTAAAAGTTGTAAAATAAATCACTAGCCCTCTTTGACATAGTCGTCCTACGGATAAAAAACTTGTCAACCAACCAGTAAGATCTGAATGTGGACTTTATCTATATGAAAGGGATTATAGCTTGATAATAATAGTAAATAGATTACAACCCCAATAAGTTTCTGGAAATAGCTTGTGTTTAACGTAAGAGACTATATAAAACATTACCAACCAACCACATGTCTATAATAATTAGGACAAAATGTACAAATTCGATGAAAAACAGAATGGCTCATCAAAATAAAACAAATTAATTTAAGAACAACTATAGAGTTAAACATGGAGGAGAATATATGTTAAATAATTACTATTACCTTTTTTAATCAAAAGATACCATCTTGTTATGCCTACCATTGCATCCACATTTAATCAAGGAAATCACAGTCGCTGAAGATTTGGTTTTGACATTATCATAAAGATCAGCAGAACAAGGCAAAATAGAGATGGCTTTGAAATATAAGACAACATTAGCGATTTCCATTTGATGATCAGGCGTGTAATACAATCCATGAATTAGGTTTTCTTGCCTCGACCATAGATCTAGTGGAAAGAAAACAAAACAATATTAAACGTGAGATAATAATCCAACAAAAATCGATACGATAAATAAGAGAACGAGATGAATGATTTGGGATAAATCATATATATTTTATTGGTTTGCATAGAATAAAAGTAGAAATTGATCAATCCCTACCTAGCACATCATCATAATCAATTCAATATGATAAGTATGTATGGGTGAAATCGTATAAATAGATCGATAGTGAAATACCACTTTTTGTAACTCTGCAAATCTGTGTGCGTGAGAGGGTGGGAAGGAGAGAGACCCTTGTAGTTTTGGGGAAACGGCGCTCATCACTTGTATTGGTAAAGTGATGAGAACAATTACATATTTATATGAAGTTAACTAGAGGAGGGATTGAAATTAGGTTAAGTTTTATGTAATCAAAATTTATATATATTACAATAAAGCAAAAAATAATTATAACCTTTATATTATAATATCACTTAATATATATATATATATATATATATATATATATATATATATATATATATATATATATATATATATATATATATATATATATAAAGTCCCTAGAATAATTTTCACTCTAGAAAGATAAATAAATTATTGAAACATTTACTAAAACGTTAAGCATTTAATATATAACTTTATACACACATATTAAAAATTACTTAAATTTTGATAATTAATCATAATTAAGTTATTATCATTTCTGAATTTTCTATCTAATACAAGCCATATATTTATCCTTAGGCGGTAAAGAGAGCAGACCTCTCTTGAAATAGGAGAACCTAAGATGGGTGTCTATTCAATAGGAGAAGTCTCATCAAAGCTCTAGTCTTACGCGGTGCTTTACCCTTTTACTATTTATCCAAGGCATAAACCTGTAGTGGTGCCCGCAATACTTATTTGAGGCCTTCCGAATTTGCCTATCCTCATTCAAAGAAAACATAAATAGGGTTAAGGGTACCAAGAGAACGCTAACATCCCCTCCACCCAAACAAAAAAGCCCATCCTCTATGAATTACACTATTCCCAGCCCAACTCAACCTTAGTTCAAATATCTACCACTTTACCAACCTTTTGATTTGAGATACCTTTTGATTTGAGATGCAGGATAACTTAGAAAATTGTGTCTTAACAGCTGACTAGCAAATCAAAACTATATTAAAAAGGGGACTGAATGCCCCATTATCCAACTTTTTAGACACACTTTCTCAATCTTGATCAATGGGGTTTAGATTAAGGCCCACCCTTCAAATATCTTTCCACCATAGAGAGATGAAAAACATAGGCTTGATCTCATTCAGTCCATATTATTCACCGCCTGACCTCCATACTTTGTAACCAAAAAGAAACACCTTCATCATCCTCAGAATGATTTTAAGATGATTATATAACTTTCTTTCTACATCATGCAATGATGATTCAAAAGAAGGTTTTAAGTGTTATTGAAATTGAATTCCAGGTATTGGGCAACTGATGAGGAATTTCAGTATTTGTTGTGTACCATGGTGAAGTTAAAGCGTGCATTAGGAGAAGGAGATGAGGGATTTACATTTGTTGTAAAGATCTTCATTATTGAGCATCATCATCTGAAAATTCTACTTCATCCTCATCGCCATCTACACTGGATGCATCATATCGTTTCTTGTAAAGATCTTCATTATTGAGAAGACGGTTTGCAAATTCTGGAATAAAAGAAAACAAATTTCCCCCATCTCATCAATTAATTCTAGTGGTGTTCACCTTTGAGTCATGTAGAGAATAGAACCCTCATTAAGTGGGTCATGGTACTTCTTCCCTTCCAGAATGATTTTAGTGCCAAGAATCGACTTAATGACTCCTACAAAATACATCTGGTGATGCAGTCCCAAGGTCGCATTCACCCGCGACACCATTGGAAGAATCTGAAGATCATTTTGTGACCTAACTTCACTATCTTCATCATTGTCAATGCCAACGTCCCAACTTTCTTCACCTTCATCATCCTCAGTAGCAGAAAAAGCATCAAAATCTAGGATCTCACCTTCTTCTAACTCATAAATGTCACTCTGAACTTTCCCTAAAGCACCACCAACGTCAACAACAAAACTTCAACATCAACATTGCCATCAGCGATAGTCTTGCCTTCTTCCGATTCTTCATTATTATCAACTAAGCTAATTTGTTCAATCTTCTGCTCTATAGGAGAATTTACAGTAGGATCAAATACAGAAGCAAGTTGAGTTGGGCCAGATTTGTTGTCGGGTTCATAATCGAAACTTATGAAAGAATCAACAAGAGTGAAATCATCGAGTAGAAGAGAATCAGCAGCAGCTTAATGATCATATTACAGGGACCAAAAATATATTTATGAAAATTTATGGAATTAAATCAAAGTTTTTTGGTCTCAAAAGTATTATTTAAAATAATACGAAACTGTATTAAATGGTCATGAAAATTTGATCTACCACAAAAATATGTTGTGGTCGTATATAACATAAAAACTTGAGTAGTACAAACAAACCAACCACTTATAGCTATTTCCTTGTAACATACAAATATAGAGTTGATTTTGATGAGTGGTGCACATGTCAAAAAAGTTGGAAAAAAAATGAAGTTTAGGATCGAAAAAATTGGATACAGTCTAGAATTTATATATTTAGAATATTGAGTTTGTTTATTGTATTTCATTTATAAAACAATAGTAAGTAAGAAATTAAACGAAATGAAAGAAAGCAAAGAAAAAATTATTTGGGTTCCTCGATTAATCATCTTATTCCTTCCTCTCATCATGAAAGATTGTTGGTTGGGTATTATGTTGATTCATATGTATCAAACAAAATGTTCAAGATGTCTCAAGAGAAGGTGCTTGCTGGAGGATTAATTGTTTTTCCATTGTTCTTGAGCCATTGGAGGTTCTTGATGCATTGAGAATAAAATGCATTAAGAATATTGTTATACTCACCGGGGCATTATGAAAAACATTGACGGGAAAAATCATGGAACTAAAAGTGATTGATATTCATTATAGGGACTAAAAACAAAACTCTGAAATTTTAAACATGTAAAAGACATATTTAACGCAAAATTATAATGTGATAATGTATCTAGTTCTTTATTTTTTACCTTAAACCTTTTAGTATTTTAATAAACTCCCTGTAAATTTGCCCTTGAGAAAGAATTTTTAATAACCAAGCAGATGAAACTTGTTTTACCTCAAATAGAGTGTAACTGTGTAAATTACCTTTTTCTACTTTCAAGCTCTAACTATCTCAGCCTCTCTAACTTATATTCCTTTTTACTATAAGTAAAATGTTTCATTAACAGGGGCACAAGGGTGCTCCAACCCATTACATAGGTATTACATGCGGCCTCATTAAAACCTATCGAGACCAAAACCCGGTAGAAAAAAGACCCGAACAGGTAAAAGTACCCCAACTTCAACTAAACCAGTAAAGCTGCTAGTTACATTATTTGACCCCCACTATTACTCATTACAGACCCTTCGTAAAAAGAAGACTCGATCCAAACCAAGAAAATAGGGCACACTCTTATAACCAGTGTTTTAAAAACCGGCTCGGCCCGGTCGGTCGGACCGGTCGAACTGGGGGGGGTAACCGAGCCGGTCAAGGTTTTGGATCGGCCATGCAGCAAACCGGTGGGAACCGGTGTACTCGGCCGGTTTTTGGAAAAACCGGTGACCTGGCTCGAACCGGACCGGGTTGTGCATTTTGCTTTTTTATTTATTTTATTTTTATCAAATCTTTGAACTGTAATTGGGAGGGGCCGCGCGAACGCAGGCCCCCACTAGTGATTGCCATCTAGGTAAGTATGTTTCCCATTGACTTACGCCTTGCTTTTATATCTCATTCTCCTCCCTGTTCCGTTCATTCTATGCGATGTGGGACTATTTGTAAACTACTTAAAACAAAAGAGACTCAAAAGCCTCAACAAAATGCCATTAGTGGGGTTTGAACCCCTGACTTGTTGAAATGCTGAGCCCTACCATGAGGCTACCAATCTTATTGAGGATATTATTTATTTCAAATATATATATAATTGGTACCTCTTTTCCTAAAAGTCAAGTACGCTCATCCTCATGGTATTAGCTTGTAATATTAATATTATGTTTCAACAAACTCATTTAATATTAAGTACTTTTTTAAAGATTTATTTAATATTAAGTTGTTAACTTATGAAATTTGTTCTAAATATTTATTGAAGCATGATATGAACTTTTAAAATTTATTTAATAAATACCAAGCAAATAAAAATAAAATAGGCATGGTGTGTAATTTTAGCAAATTAAGTTTTACAAGTATGAAATATATAGGTCCTAAAAATTTGGGAATTTTTTATATTTTAGTAGATATAAAATAAACATAGTTATTAATTTTACAGGGACGAAATTTATATTATATACTAAATAGGTATTGAAAATTCTCGAAATAGAGACCGGGTTCGAGTCATTCGGTTCCGGTTTTGGTCATGCGGTTCAACTGTCGACCCCTCGGGCCGACCCTTGACCGAGTGACTCCATACCTTCACCGAGTCGGTCACCGGTCCGAGTTTTAAAACATTGCTTATAACACGTTGCTGGAAGCATCACCATGGGCCTATCCCTAATGAGTGTTTTTATTTCTTCCTTCTAATATTTCCAAAATTTTCTTTTAGATCTTGCTAGATTTTTTGAAGAAGGATCTCGGTGCCTTTTCTTTCAATTATTTTAATGCTACTTCTTATTTATTCAGTTTAAAAAATTTCATTATATATATATATATTGTAATAGTTACTAAATCATTACTAGCCATTGGATTGACAAAATTTCAATGAAATTCAATCTAATGGCTAGTATTTAATAAGGGTATTTGTGTCACATCCTTTTTTTTTGTGTTTTAATTACATTAAATAAATTATTAAATGTGTCTTTTTTTAGGGATTATTAAAACAAATCATTTTTTTACTCCTTGATTTTTTCTTCCACTATCTTCTCTCTCACAATTCCACTGTCTTCTCTCTCACAATTTTATCTTACGTTCATCTGTCACGTTATTTTTCTTCTTCTTCTTTTTCTTCTTCTTCTTCTTTTTCTTCATGTTGCATATATCTTTCTTTATTTTTCACGCAAAAGAAGCCTAAAAAACGCACTCACGCCAAAAAATAAGACGCCCACAGGTGTTTAAAAAACGGACTCCGTTGATCCACGCCATTGAAGCACGCTCTTCCTTTACGCCATTGATCATGTCTCGTTATGATGTTGATGAACATGGGACTAAAATCAGTTTTTCATCGTTACTTGCGCGTAAGTCATTTCTTCTTCATTTGTAATATGCATGTACTCTCTCAATCACGCCACTAAGAGAACATTTAGGACCAACTACGCAAACTTGATATATTCTGTGGTTTCCACTAACCGAAGTCATATTTTTATTTGGTTAGATCGTACTAACCGAAGTTATCTTATTCCCTGGCTAGAATTGGACTAACCGAAGTTATGTTATTCCCTGGTTAGAACTGGACTAACCGAAGTTATGCTATTTCCTGGCTAGAATTGGACTAACCGAAGTTATGTTATATCCCGACTAGAAATCCACTAACCAAAGTTACGTTATTCCCTGGCTAGACTTGGACTAACCGAAGATATGTTATTCCCTGTCTAGAATTCCTCTAACCGAAGTTATGTTATCCTTTGGTTAGACTTGGACTAACCGAAGTTATGTTATGTCCTGGCTAGAATTCCACTAACCGAAGTTATGTTATTCACTGGTTAATGTCTATTAAAAAATGTTCCGTACTTATGTGGTCTTTTTTTGTTTTTGTTGTTGCAGTACAGGGTTGTCAGCATCAGCATGAAAATCAAACCGACATGATTGTCATGCACAAAGTATTATTGATTGTTTTTTATTTTATTTGAATAATTTATTTGCATTGTGAGATGTACTTAATGAGTTTCTAAAATCCCATGATTAATGGGTCTTTAAAACTGTTCCTTGATTTTTGCTATTCCTACGTTTTTGTTTCCGCTATTAGTGGTAGACATTTACTCCAAATCATCCAATTTTTTTAAGCCTTATTTAATTAATATAGTAAATTACCTCTATAACCCTTTAGTAACTATTACTAAGCTACTAGCTTAGTAGCATAAGTCACACTCATGTTTCAAACAAAATGTTCAAGATGTCTCAAGAGAAGATGCTTGCTGGAGAACTAATTGGTTTTCCATTGTTCTTTAGCCATTGGAGGTTCTTGGTGCATTGAAAATAAGATGCATTAAGAATATTGTTATGCTCACAGGGGCATCTAATTCATTATTTTTTCTTAACCCTTTCCGTATTTTAAACTCCCTCTTAATTTGCTTAGTCAATTTTAACAACTACTTATGCCTAGTATGTAATTTAAATGATGGTAATCTTCCTTCTAATACTTCCCAAATTTTCTTTCAGGGTGTCGATGCCTTTTCTTTCAATTACTTTAGGGTATGTTTGGGAGGGAGTTTTGGGAGGGGAGGGGAAGACTTAGAAAAGATTAGTCTATATTTTAATATGTATTTGAGATTTTAAAAAAGTAAAAAAATAACATGATAGATAACAATCATTAGTGGAAAAATGGGATTCAAAGTCAGACCTTTCGGACATTTAAAGTCGGACATTCACCCGACTTCTATCAAAGCGACTTAGAAAGTATGTTTTTTTAAAGTCGGATTTAGGTCCGACTTAAAAAGTAAGTTTTTAAGTCGGATTATTAGTGCGCCCGACTTTAATTATGGCCTGTGGAAAACCTTTAACGTCGGGTTTTTTCTGAACTCCGACTTTAATTATGTCATGTGGAAAACCTTTTAAAGTCGGACGTTAGTTGCGCCCGACTTTAAATGTTCTTTTTTTAAAAAAAAAAAACTTTATTTGGTGCTTCCCCTGAATTATAGAATATATTATTTTCCTACAGCATGGATGCATTAATTACTAAAACCCCTTCTTACACTTGAAGTTGCAATCCAAAGAAGAAAAATCAACATTAATTCCAACAAGATAAAAGTCATGACATATGAGGTTCTTATTACCTCTTAAATGGGGAAAGAAGAAAAAAACCAGTAGACATACAATTTCATAAAATTCCAAGAAATATTACAAATCACGATCACATGCAAATTAAGAATTACATATGTATCAAAATGGATGAATAATGCTAATTTATGAGAGAGAGAGAGAGAGAGAGAGAGAGAGAGAGAGAGAGAGAGAGATTTGAACACCATATACAAACATGTATAAGGAAAATTTCGAAATGAACATAAACTCTTTTGATGGTAGCCCTTGAACAATAAATAAATAAATAAATTCTGCAATTTCTAATCACTAATCAATTACAGGTTTCAAAGAGTTTGAGAGTAACATAAACTCTCTTGTTTCTGAAATTCTCAACTCTTTGCAAACTCTTTGCATGCTCTTTGCCTTTGAAACTCTTTGCAAACTCTTTGCTTGCTCTTTGCCTTTGAAACTCTTTGCATGCTTCCAAACCACTTAAGGATAACATAAACTCTCTTGTTTCTGAAATTCTCAACTTCCTGAACCACCCCAAGCAGATAGGTGTTTATAACATCAATCACACTTTTATGTATAAACATTTTAAGAAAAATAGTTAAAAAAGCTAATCAGATAAGATAGAACATTACTTTTGCAATCCCATGATCAGTTGCCTGATCCATCAAGTTCTGATCTGCATTTTCTAAGCTCATTTTGTTCCCTCCAACCAAAGATTATGCTAAACAGAGTTGATAACCAATATCAAATATTTCAAACCGATGAACGTAGAATTTACCCACAAAAAGCACTAGTCATCATCACTTATAAAGTTCAAAACACATGCTTATTCTTTACTTCATAGAGACTTGACTTTGAGAGCATCAACCACAGATTCACTAGATGTTACTTTTACACCTAAACCATCATTTTACTCCTTTGCCAAATCAAAACACCACATAATCCCAACAAAACACACTTAATAAAGATCAACAGGCGTTCTTTATAATTAAAAAGAGAAAGAAATTGCATCTACACACTCCAATTGAAAACATATATCATTGAAAATCAACTACAATTAAAAAAGAGATAGAAATTGCATTAACACACCCTAATTGAACACATCAGTGAAAATCAACTTTCACCCCAAAAGAAAAAGAGAGTGACTCGGAATAACGCACAATCAAAGACAATTAGAGGTTATAAAAAGATAGAAAACTTGTAAAAGAAAAGAAATCACATGTGCTTGAACGGAAAAATTAAAAAGGGGGTATTTTCTAGAAACATTCACCTGGTTTAAACAGAAGATCAGATTAAGTATCGCAAGTCGCAACATATTGCTATCAGCCAGATCCTCCATATTTGCAGGCTTTACATCAACCTAGAACTAAAACATTCACAAGTATTGATGTTGGAAATGGATGCCAATGTTGTTGGGTATCATTCAAAATCAAACCTTTAAAACATATTTAGATCAAGTTGAGGAAACAAAAACGAAAAACTTACCTGGGTATTCGAGATTGGGAAGGGGAAAAGTAAAAGCATGCTTGTCATCTCCTTCGATGGTTCGAAGCAAAAAACCTTGGCGTAGAATCGTTCAAATTGACGAATGCTAGAGAGAGGCCGAATCTTCACTCTCAACTTGAGATTATTAATAATTGTACTAACTTCTAAAAAGTATTTCTTTATAATTTAATGCCCACACAAAACCAATTATCAAAAAAGAGGCCAACAAACCTTATGCAATACATCATCAGCACATGACAGGAATATCCTTTCCAGCATAGAAATGTTATAAATTATTAACTTTCTCTGCAATAGTGCATATGAGTCATCATGCATTTTACAAACCTTATGCATTTATTGATAGTTAAGCAATTTAACAAAATTAACAAACACAAATCCTACTATCAAACACAAGAATGTTGATAGTAAAGACCGCAATTTTCCAGGACTGTCAGGTAGTATAATAAAGAACACCATCAAGACACTAATCTGCCAAAAAAAATTAATGCAGCGCTTCCTCCACTAAAGAGCCCAGCAGCTGATATAATCAACATATTAACCATAGGATAAAGCCATGCTGGTTGACTATTATAGGCACAACTCAAAAAAGGGTAATTAATTAATTTGCATAAATCAACAAGGTGGATCACTTTGACCGAAAAAAGAAAACACTGAGTTCTTGACCAATTGTTCCTTCAGGATCAATCAAATGAAAAGATTTACAATTAGATTTTTAAAGAAGCACGAACCCTTTGAAAATTAGCTCTAAGGTACATAATTTCATTTATAACACCGGTACCCAAAAGTAACAACAGAACACATTAGCCTCAATGTTTCAAAATCACCATGTGAAGGGTCTACACTTAACAGCATACCCCACTTTCCTTCCATTGCAACCACAAAGGCAATGAAAACAATGACTTCTCATTCTCATTGCTATTACAACTCTCCAACAGAATTCTAAGTATTCCTCAGTTATTCATTCACTCAGTTATTTTATTTTTTCCTAAAATAAAATGAAATTAAAACACATAGAAAGTAGAAAGAGAGGCACCTGAACTGAGTTTGGGATTTCCTTCTGTGATTTCCGGTGATGTCGTTCAGTGCTACAGGGTTTTCTAGCGATTCTCCATCTTTCCTTCAGTTCTGTTCAGCGAGGGGGAGAGAGAGCGAGGGAGAGGAAGAGCCATAGCGGAGCAACAAAATCAGAGCCGTGAAGGAGAGAAAGAGAGCTAGGGCAGAGATGGAGATGCGAGGATGAGAGCGAGGGACATGAAGAAAGTGTGAAAGTGTTATGAAAGAGGAAGAGCGAGCTTTTGGATTTAGGGTTTTAGTGTTGTGGGAGTTTTATTATATTCAGCGAGTTAAGTAAAAAGCTTCAACATTGAAAGTCGGACTTAAGAGTGGCCCAACTTAAAAAGATGCGAGACAGATAATTTTTTTTAACTTAATTACAAGTTTGCCACCGCGTCTACTTTTTAAGTCGGATATCTAAGCGTCCGACTTTAAAAGTCTAATTCTTTTCCAGATTCTGCACTAGTGAATATAACAATTTTAGTAACATTTCATTTATGCTTATTAGCATTTTATAGCTTACTCAATTTAGAATTGAAAAATAAGCCCTCCCCTCCCTTCCCCTCCCAAAACCCCCTCCCAAACATACCCTTAATGATAGTTTTTCTTTATTTAGTTTAATACATTTGCTTATAACACAATATTGTAAAAAGCAGACACACAGGCCCACGCACATACATACATACATACATATATATTGATCTGTACCTTTACCTTGTCTTGGGTAGGCCCAGGATAGTAGTAGGTAGAGCTCCTGCTTGACCAGATCGGGTCTCAGAGTGATCCCGAGTGGGGTACCTGCGATGCCACTCCGACGCTCCAGTCAGTATTGGGAATTGTAGAGTGTAGTAGGGAATGTGAATGTACCTATTTTTGGTAAAGCGTGAAGTATTTATAGGGATTCGTGCCAGCTTAGAAACATTGGATCGATCGGGTGAATCTGAGCATTGAGTCATGATAGTCATAAATGGGCTGATTTATTGTGGATTTGGACCCTAGTTGTTGGGTTGATCCAGGACTATTGCAGGAGTTGGACCTCGTGGCCCAGTCCATTCCAAAACATATATATATATATATTACTTGGAAACATATATTATGAGAGGACTTTTATAATGAGAGGGTGAAAAGAACCAATCATAATCACATATCAAATCAAGAATGGTTGAGATTAAAGAAAAAATGTCAACGTGATAACTACCCACCTTTTAATCATAACCACTCATGTAGTGTTACAGGATCCAGATTTACTCTTCTCATCTCTCACAATAAACTCTCCTCTCACCTTATACATCCTCTGTATTACTTAACATATATATTACTTGTAATTTATAAATAAATTTTATTTCTAAAAATTAAAATTTTGTTTCTACTCAAAGTAATTTTGATAGTTTTACTTATCTTATAATTAAATTAATTTGGGGAGACAATGTATGATCTTTGAGGTCGATTTTGATAGTGCCTGTTATTTAGTTAATAGGGGGTTTCTTGACTATGTGTTAGGAAGATTTGGCTTCTGCAATAAGTGCAAGTCATGGATGTGAACTTGTGTGTTTAGTTAGAGCTTGTCATTCTTCGTTGATGGTTCTACGACATGGAGATTGGTATCTTTCAAAGTCTAATGATGGGGGACTCTTTTGCTCCTTTTCGTTTTCTACCAGTGGAGGAGGGTCTCGGGAGCTAGTAAGAAATGTTGTGGGTCAAAAGTCTTTCTCCGGTTCATAATGGGTAGTGCTGCGATTGAGGTATCAAATTGACAATATGTTGCTTAGTAGCCTATGATTTACACCTTACGTTAGAGTCTTATAGGAAAAAAGGAATAGGTATATATGTTACCTTGGGGGCGTATTATTATCATTATTTCTATTCTCAATAGTATACTTATATTCTTTTTATCCTACCTTTGGATGTTGGTCAAGGCCTGGAAAGAAGTTGTGTAGACTTAAGTTTTATGGGTGGGACTAATACTGGGAATATAGTTGCTTGTGTTAGGTGGTTTGAGGTTTGTAACCCTAGGTGTGAGGAAGATTTGGGGTTTATAAACCTTCGTCTATTTTGTCTCACTATGTTGTGGAAGTGGGTGACGGGTTATTGTTAGGTGACAGTAAATGTGGAAGAGAAGTCTTGGTTGCAAAGTATGGAGGTCAGGCGGTGAATAGTATGAACTGAATGAGATCAACCCTATGTTTTTCTTCTCTCTAAGGTGGAAAGATATTTTAAGGGTGGGTTTTAATCTAAACCCCATTTAAGATTGAGAAAGTGTGTCTAAAAAGTTGGATAATGGGGTATTCAGTCCCCTTTTGAATATAGGTTTGATTTGCGAGTCCCCTGTTAAGACACAATTTCCTAAGTTATCTTGCATCTCAAATCAAAAGGTTGGTAAAGTGGCAGATATTTGAACTAAGGGTGAGTTAGGATGGGAATATTGTGACTCATAGAGGATGGGCTTTTTGTCTGGGTGGAGGATATGTTAGCGTTCTCTTGGCCCCCCTTAA
Organism: Astragalus membranaceus; assembly: GCA_039519185.1. Lineage (NCBI taxonomy): Eukaryota > Viridiplantae > Streptophyta > Magnoliopsida > Fabales > Fabaceae > Astragalus > Astragalus membranaceus. Next base: position 32,781,377 of record CM076853.1, on the reverse strand, counting down.
CCCTATTTATGTTTTCTTTGGATGAAGATAGGCGAATTCGGAAGGCCTCCAATAAGGCTGTGTACTATGTCAAGTATTGCGGGCACCACTACAAGTTTATGCCTTGGATAAATAGTGAAAGAGTAAAGCACCGCGTAAGACTAGAGCTTTAATGAGACCTCTCCTACTGAATAGACACCCATCTTAGGTTATCCTATTTCAAGAGAGGTCTCCTCTCTCTACCACCTAAGGATAAATACGTGGCTTCTATCGGGATTCCCAAGTATGGGTGTTAATATAAAGGATTTGTTTGCCATAGTGGAGGAAAACGTATAGAGCCTAGCTGCTTCGTGATGCGTGAAATCCGCAAGTGTACGGTTTTCGTCAAGTAGTAAAAAGATCGAATCCACAGGGACTGTGATTTTTGAGTATCAACTAACTATACTCTAATTAAATTAAGAAGGAATAAAATTTGATTAATTAGAAGGGTGTTTTGTAATAACGAAATAGTGAAAAATCAATTAAAATCTAAAATTGCAAGAAAATAGGGATTGTTGTTATAAGATAAGAAGGGATCCTAGGATTGGGATTTCCACAAGGATTATCCTTGATTGACATTATAAGGGCTTCCTCCCGGATCCCATGGCTTGAAGCATGGTGATTGTAGGAGGAAAGGCTGGAGAGTTATGACGGCCTCTGCTACCGGCAAATGACAACCTTCTCTTTTGACCTCTTCGTGCATTGATTTTCCATGAAGTACAAGAGGCTCACTTTTTGGAGTTGACTTTGATGCATCCACATATGCATCCAATCCATCATACATAACCAAATCAACAATCTCCTGTCCATCACTAGGTACGAAAGGAAATTCTACTTTATAATCTTCTATCACCACTTCCTCTTCAATAAAGTCCACCCCCAAGATCATATTCTCTTGAACTCTTGATCCATGAGGCTCTTCCACTAGCAATTTGGAGCATTCCCCAGCTTGCATCTCTAATTGCAGCATCATTTCATTAATTTGCAAAGCATGTTTTGTAGAATATTTTCCAGCTCACATTTTTATTCTTTCAAGCTGAGCTCTCATTTATGAAGTCTGACGCTCTACGCTCTAGATTACGAGTTGTGCATCTTGTTGTGCGAAAAGTAGTTGTGCAAGTGTACACAATCGCAACAAGTAATATAATGATAAAGTAAAGATCGTTCCCACGGAGATTGTTGAGTTTACTTCTATATTTAAGCTAGTAATTAAGCTAGTGAGAAAAACAAGTAACAAAATAGTAAAATCAAATTTTTAGTCATGAAGATAAAAAGTATTGTGTGAAAACAGTAAAGAAAGTTCAAGAGTTGATAAAGTGAGTTGGACTGCTATTTGCTAAGTAATTTCTCAGTAGTGAAGCGCTAACGTTAGACGCTATAGCGTTAAGTGCTGTAGCATATAATTTTGTGTCTTTTGGTCACTGACGCCAGGTTTTGTTACAAGACTCCTATGTCTAGGTTCTAAATAAGTCCACCCTTGTATAATGAGGAACCCACATTATTCACCTTATGAACTATTGCTCCCCTATGTCTAGAGTTAAGCACAAGTTGTCTAAATGTCTTTAAACAACCTTTCATTTATATCAATCTTTGAGTTAGAATCGTAGACCATGTCTGTACCTACGAATGTACCCATTTCAGTTGGCCAATCCCAAAATGAGTTTGAAAGCATTAAAGCACAATGATTGAAACACAAACATCATAACGTTATATTAACAATACTAAAGAGTCATTACAAAGCTTAAAACAATCCAACCACTAAGTGTTTAGCTCATGATGAGCATCATCAACACAATACAAACACTACAAAAAAAACACTAATTAGCGACGGACATTAGCGAGGGACTTGTTGTCCCTCGCAAAAACAGTCATTAGCGAGGGAATTAGCGAGGGCATAGAGCTGTCAATTTTTTTGTCATTAGCGAGGGAATTAGCGAGGGAACTGTCCCTCGCTAATGACTGCCCTCGCTAATTCCCTCGCTAAATTTTGCTTTTTCAGATGATGGGACTCAGCGCAGGGGTTGGTAAAGGTGCAGAAATTAGCGAGGGACAGTTCCCTCGCTAATTCCCTCGCTAACGTTAACTTTTCAGATGATGAGACAGTTCCCTCGCTAATTCCCTCGCAAATTTTTTTCTTTTTTCCTTTATATCCGTTTACACCCTCACTCTTCTTTCTCACTCACTCACTCTTCACCATTTCTCTTCCCTTCCTCTTCCCCCTTCCACTTCCTCTCACACCCTTCTTCTCTCTTCACTCTTCCAACACCACCACCACCACCATCATCACCACCTCCTACCACTCTCACTCACTCTCTCTTACTCTTCACCACCACCAACCCACCACCCCACCACCACCACTCTCACTCTTCTCTCTTTCTCCCTCTCTCTCTCCCTCTCTCTCTCTCTCTCTTACTTTTCTCCTTCTCTCTCTACTCTAAACCACCCATCACCACCACCACCACGCCACCACCACACCACCACCACGCCACCACCACCACTCTCACTCCTCTCTCTCTCTCTCTTTCTCCCTTACTCTTCTCCTTCTCTCTACTCTAAACCACCCATCACCACCACCACACCACCACCACCACCACACCACCACCACCACCACACATCACTACAAAATTAATAATATAATATAATATTCATTAATTAATATATATAAAAAAACAAGCCATTCAGCACTGGACACGTGTCATTTTTTTTTTGAAAACTGCAGTCATTAGCGAGGGAATTAGCGAGGGTAAAAGCCGTCGCTAATTCCTGCGCATTTACCAACCCCTGCAACTGAGTCCCATCACCTGAAAAGCTGCAGTCATTAGCGAGGGAACTAGCGACGGCATAGTCCCTCGCTAATTAGCGAGGGATCCAACTTCCCTCGCTAATCCCATTTGCGAGGAGGGAATTAGCGAGGGAACCAGTCCCTCGCTAAGTCCCTCGCAAATGACCATTAGTGAGGGAATCAGGTCATTTTGCGAGGGAACTGTCCCTCGCTAATGACTAGTTTTTTTGTAGTGAAACCAAAAAGCTCATATTACCGAAAATGAAAAGAAGAAGCAAGGTTGCAAAAGATGCACGTAGTGGCTTCCTTCTCATGTGACGGGTTGCTGACACTACAGCACAGCTTCACAGCACTGGAAATGATGATCTTCTCTTGAAAAATAAAAGCTTAAAGTGGAGGATTAATGGAGGAGAATGCTGTCAAGTTTTTCTCTCCAAAAACCCTCCCACTTTCGAAATCTATGTTGTGAAGAAGAAGAAGTGAGATATCTTTGTTTATTCTCCATAAAGTAGCTTTCCAAAAAGGTGACTATGACACTTCTCACCAACTAAATTGATCTTCCAACAACAAATGGACAAGTGTCCCTATAAAGCCTTTTAGTTGGTGGATTCAGCAGCAAGTATATCTCTTAAATATGGGCTGAAGTGACATAAAGCTTGAGCTTCAAAATTGTCCAGCTGGCCCACCGTCATATAGCGCTATAACGCTTAACGCTGTAACACTTAACAGAAACATTAAAATACTCACAAAGGCACCAAATGTGTCAAATGATAACAAATTATCTCCTGACCCTTCTTTTACACTTGTTAACACATATTTACATATTTAACCACATAATTACTTAAGAACTCACATTAACTTAAGCCTAAAAAATATAAATAACTCATATAAATATGAGTTATCACATTTATCTCCCAAAGAAATCCCAACACATCGGGACTCAATTTTATGTTAAGTGGGGGTGATAACAGCAAAAATGACAGATAAGATTCTCGTTCCTCCTTGGAATATATCTTTCTTTTCTCATTCACAATACAATCAAAAACAATGTAGTCGATTTGGTATTGATGACTAGGATTTTCAATGTAGTAGTTCAAAAGACGCACAACCTAGCAAGAACAAAACTCAAAAGAAAATAGATCAAAGCAACAAAATAGTGAAAACATCAACGAGCTATTTTTTTTATAAAAACTTGATGCGTGAAATCCGCAAGTGTATGGTTTTCATCAAGTAGTAAAAAATCGAATCCACAGGGACTATGATTTTTGAGTATCAACTAACTATAATCTAATTTAAATTAAGAAGGAAAAAAATTGAGTAATTGGAAGGGTGTTTTGTAATAACGAAATAGTGAAAATTCAATTAAAATCTAAAATTGCAAGAAAATAGGGATTGTTGTTATAAGATAAGAAGGGATCCTAGGATTCGGATTTCCACAAGGATTATCTTTGATTGCAAATTGATTTCCCTTTTATTAATTTTGATCCTCTTTGAAGATGAATTTATCCTAAGAAAGTCAATGTTCTCTCTCATGTAACTAAAATTGTGCTCAATTGAAACAATTCCTACTTTCGTGGTAATTGAATTCAAACTAAACCCATTAAGCCCTATGATAATTCATTGGTTCCTTGAAAGACTAAACCTACTTTCGTGATTTAGGTCTCAAGTTCAATCCTTATAGATCCAACAATTAGGGTCACCTCTCAGTTCTTCCCTAATTATCTATGAAACGCGCGCAGACAAGTGGCCAACAAATTCGCAAGAATAAAACACAATAAGGATAGAATCAAAGCAAGATCAAATTTAATAAAAGGATAAAATAGTTCAATTCATTCTCATAAACATACCAAGGGATGTACCCAATCCTAGAAATAGAAAACTACTCAATCATATCAAAGTAATAATCCATGGAAGAGGTTAAGAAACATTGAAACCAGAATTTTTGAGAAGAAAAGAAGAAGAAGATTCTTGATCCTTGCCTCTAAAGCTTCTCTCTAATATGAAGTTCAGAACCCTAGGTAAGTATTTCTAATTTCTATTTATACTTAGGCACAAAAAGGGCCCAAAATAGTCCAAAAACTAGGTTAAAACTTGTTAAAACCGAAACTGCAGCAGCAGGGTGTGGCGCGAAACACACACAGGTGGTGTTTCGTGACAACACTTAATATTTCCACAGCAGGGTGTGCTGCGAAACACACCCGGGTGGTGGATCGATCTGTTTGTCTCTTTTTCATCCAGTTTCTTCCAAAATGACTCCTAGCTCCATATCAACTCACCCAAGCCACCAACACTAAAATGCTCATTTCCTACAAAACACAACATACCAAATGCAATTATCCAAATCTATATAAAAGATTTAACAAAACTAAAGAACTCATGACTAATTAAACTAAAAGTGCATGAATAAAACAATGAAAATAGGTGCAAATATGGACACATCACTTGGTAGCCTATGATTGACACACTAAGTTGCCATCTTATAAGAAGGGGGAATAGGTATATATGTTACCTTTGAGGCGTATTATTCGCATTATTTCTATTCTCAGTAGTATACCTATATTCTTCGTATCCTACCTTAGGATATTTGTCAAGTCCCGGAAGGAAGTTGTTGTGACATCTGGGGATGACAAAGGAGGGGAGTGATCGTCAGTTCCCAAAAGGTGTCACGGACAAAGAGCAGCTCCTGGTAGTTTCTAGCGAAGGGGCACGTGAATGAACCGAATACGCACCGGAATGAGAGGGATCTTGAGATTGTCCAGGTATGGGACTGTACAATTGGAGGAAGGCTTAAAATAATTGATTTGGACTACGTATACCATCAAGATGCATCTTCTTTTCGAGAGCCCTTCGGTTTACCGTGATTTTTGGTAAACACCGCTAGTTACACGTGTGTGTTGCTTGCGAGATCAACTAGAAACATCTCAGAACATTTGTGAATTAAAGTTTTTATTAAAGTTATTGATGTTTATAATGATAACCGTTTTAATGGAGTAAAACGATGAAGAAATGCATAAGTGTTTAAGAAGAAATACAGAAATGTAATGAATTGTAGTAAAGTGCAGAAAGTGTAAATAAAGAAAAGGAAATCGAAAAAACAGTAAATTGCAGGAATTCGTAAAGAAGAACCAGTAAACTGCAGGAATCTTTAAAGAAATGGTAAATACATTGCTGAATGTAAGAGGTTTGGTACGCAGATCACATACATTGTTTTTCAGTAACTCGTTTTTCTCTTATGCGGAAGTATGAGTGTTTTCTGAACGTTTGTATAGAATGAATTGCGACCCTATTCTCATCGAGAGAACTACTATTTATAATAAAAAGTAAAACTATAACCGTTCAGCGGTTTTCTAAAATAAAGTAACCACTACTTCGACCAGATAACTGCTTCAACTTTCGACTACATTGCTATTGCTCTCTTCGACACATACTCTTTGACTTGGCTTGCTATCCGGTTAACCATCTTCTTCCTGTCGAAATATGACCCCAGCTTTCTATTTTTCGCTAAGTTATGAACTAGGTTGATTCTTCTTGGCTACCACTTCCTGGTGTCGAAATATTGATCACTCTTCTTAAATTTTGCCAAGTCAAACCCTGTTGACTGCATTTACTACTAGCATGTCGAGAATGCAGGCTAACAAATTGCCCCCCAAAAAGACATTTTCGACTGAGTTCTTGAATGAAGACAGAAAATGACTTTTTGATTTCTTCGACTATTCCATGAATCTTTATGATATCATTAAATATCTTCGCTCAGCATATGAGGGGACGTTTCTGCGCCCACTCTGTGCACACGTACAGCTATGAGGTCGCTTTCTTTCAATGAAAGCGCGCCACGTGTAGGAAATAACTATTGAGATTTTCTCAATCCCACGCTTCCCACTAAACGTCATGAGTATTTGATTTTTTTTTTTATTTACGGCCAAAAATTTGCTATAAAAGCAACCACTTTTTCATTGTTTCTTTCTCAGAAACCTTCAATCTTCTTCTCCTTTGCTTTTGTGAACCTTCATTAAACCTTCTTCTGCGAGTATTGTGTTTTCTTCTTCTTCTTCATTTCACGAAGCAACAAACACTACGAAGCGCTTCTACTTTTCCACTAGCTTTCTGTTTCTAACAATGGCGTCTTCTTCCACCATAAAACCTCATACCGTAATCTCTGAGAAGAAAACCCTTATTTCTGAACCCGCTCTCACTTTGGAGGAAACACAAATTTACCGGTCTCAGGTACTTATCCCCTTCTCTAAACCTTCAAAGCATGCATTTTTAGGTCCCCTTCCTCTTGCTGATGACGATTCACCTAAGATTAGGGACGTTTTCCCTAGTTACCATAGACACAGCCCTAGGATCTTCAGTGAGGGTCCACATGTGATGGATTTCATGAGCAACCCGAATAGGGTTTTTCGATCTTCGCCACCAACTGAGAAAAACACACTCTATATCGACTGGCTTAACAAAATCGAGTCGAAGAAAGGAGATATTTGGAAGAGTCAGGGAATTTTCGACCTGATTCAAGTCTCAAGATATGGGCCTAAGTATCAAAGCCCGATGCTTCTTTTTGCTCTACATTTTTGGGATATCACTACTAATAGCCTTCATTTAAAGTGCGGCATGCTTGCCCCTACTTTGCTTGATGTGGCAGCTATAACGGGTTTGAAGCCGTTAGGGGAAATTTTCGACCCTGCTACCCGTACTGATTGTGAATTTGACTTCAAGAAAGCCAGCTTTAAAGGGTATATTGAAGAGAAACATATTACCGAGTCGAAGGATGTTTCTGATGAAGAGCACATTGCTTTTCTCACTTTCTGGTTATCCTTCTATGTATTCTGTTCTTCGTCACTTCAAGTGGCTAAGATGTACATCCCCCTGGCCATTCAATTACATCAATGTCGAAACATCAACTTGGCCACCCTTATTTTAGGGTCTCTTTTCGACAGCTTGAGACAAGGGGTTATTGATTTGAAAGGACTTAAACCAGAAGGAAAATACTTGGTCTCTGGACCAATTTGGTTGTTTCAATTGTGGCTCATTGCCACTTTCAATTCGAAATTAACAATGTACATCCCTGATGATTACCTCGATGTAGTTTCTAACAGAGGGGTCGAAGGTGTACGACTTGCTTTGTTAAAACCTAAGCAAATAGGAGTGTCTGTCGAAGATCTCTTTTCACAAGCTTTCGACATGTTTTTGAATTGTACAGAATTTTTTCCTTCCATGGCTCCTTTTGCTGGAAGAACTTATGGACCACCTTGGTTCACTAGGGAATTCCCTGCTAATAACCCTGATGAAGAGCAAGAGACTAACCAAATTTGGAAGGCATTTTTGACTCCTCAATTGTTATCATCCCGAATCTCTCCTGGGAAATCATCAAACCAATTTGGTGTATTCCCATATCATCCTAGTTTACATGCACGACAATTTGGGTTGTGTCAACTTCGACCTAGCCCTTTTTTCAGGTCTAAGAAGGAACTGTTTATTCCTGAGAATGAGGAGGAATGGATAAATCGCCTCAACAATTTTCCTGATGATTCTTTTCATCTTACTCCTATCCCTTTTGAGCCAATTTTCTCTTGTACCCACAAATTTTCTCAGTGGTGGACAGAGTATCTCACCAGGAAGTTCACTGGTGTCGAAGAGGTTACTCTATTGGTCAAACTAATATCTGCTTTTCCTTCTTCGCAGAAAAAGAAGACCAAGTCGAAAGGTATACATATTCAAGAAATTTGAGCATTTCAACAATACATCGAAACTGTATATGATCAACTAATCTTCGTCGAACTGTTTCTCAAGCTGCAAAGGTTTTTAAACAAAAAATCCTTGATAAAATTCCAACTATGATTTTTCCACCTTATGTACCCGATAAATACTTTTTTGCTTTAACACAAAACAAAATTAAATTTCCACCTTTACCAACCAGTGAACTGGCTTTGGCATTTTGGTCACCCATTCCAGAATGGTTTGTATGTGGTTCGTCTAAGGCGCTATTCAATTTTTCGAATAAAACAACTGAGAAAGTAATTTCGACTAAGCAGGACATATACACTTTTGAGGGTAATCTTCATTTAGATATTCAACATATTCGAATCTTGTCCTCCATTAGAGAAGGTTATGCACAAGACTTCTTAGGAAAAATAAATTTCTCTTTTGTGTATTTTGTATTAACACTTGTTTGTCGAATATTTGTAGCTGTTCCTATCACATCGTCTTCGACAGATGGTGCAGCAACCAAGAAGAAGAAAAAAGACGTTGAAGCTTCGTCAACAAGAAAACAACCTCTCCAAGAAGAAAAACAAAAAGTGAGTACCTCTTTATTTACTCTTTGTATCATCTCATTATACTCTTCGACTTCCAATCCAAAGAAAACAAGAATGGTTAAACTAAGAGTTGTGAGCGATTCAGAGGTCGAAACTCTCAATATCTTGCCTATTTATATTTACTCTCTCTTTTTCCTGCTTATGCTTATATGATTGTTGCGTTTTTCAGTTTGATGAGACACCACTACTCAGGACTAACCCTGTAAAGGTTCAAGTTCCTGAAGCAGAAAGAGAGAGAAAGACAAAAAATTCTCAAGATGCCTCTAAAGCTGTTTCTCAGCAAGCTTCTGTCGAAAGGCAGCAAAAAGAGGAGAAACGTGAAACGAAAGGACAAACCCCAACCATCTCAGCGAAAGCTCCAAGAAGATTTATCAAACCTAAGGTGATTGATCGAAGCTTATCTCTATTTTGAAAATTTTATTTATCTGTGATAATATTCACTTTGCTTCACTTTCAGGGAATTGAGATTGTTAACCCCGAGGCTCAGACAATACAAGTTACGCCTACCTCCACTCATTCCCCTTCAAAAATACCTGCTGTTGGAGAAGGTGTAGAAGTAGAGACTTTGAATCAACAAACGTCTATTGTTGAAAATATTCTACCTGTCGAAACAACTCTTCTTCCTAAAACTGCAAAGGAAGGCTCAGATCATGGCCTAGAACAAACTGCTATGGACGTCGATGCAAGTCTTGATGTTGGCCAAGGCGTAGCTGAGATCAGTGTATCTTCCTCTTCAAACATGGAAGAACAACAATATAATGAGGAGGAGGCTGGAGATGATAACAGCAGTGGTGGGAAAAGTGAATCTCCTGAAACAGCAAAATCATCACATTCCATACCTTCGACACATGACACCCCTTTACACCCTCAATAACAAGAGCTTTCAGTTCTACAAAACAAAGACCCTCTTGAAGCTTTCAAACGAATGAAGAGTAGCTTATCTTCGACTGAGAGTAAGCCAAGTGCTTCGACTTCTTCTGTTTCGACTGGAGGTTCTAATGAAGGCCTGATTCGAGAACTTCGAGCATCCTTGTGTGCTGTAGATTTGTTCAAGACTATTGAAGTAGATCATATGGTCACTTTTAAAATCAAATCTTTGCTCAATAAACTTAATAATTCTGGCCCCAGTGATGCTCTTTTAGGCTTCATTGTCGAATTCGAGCCTTTGCTGGATCAGATTTCCAGAGACATCAAAACAAAGATGAGCATTTCTTCGACCAAAGATCACGAGCTTGAACTTTCGAGAGAGGAGAGTGCTGCTGTCACAGCTTCAGAACTAAAAATTTCAGAACTGGAAGTTCAAGCAGCAACTCGATCTAATGGGATAGCTGCTTGTGATGCGAACATTTCTACATATCAGGCCCAAATCAAGGAATTGAAGTCAACAACTGAAGCGGAAGAAAAGAAGAAAATTTCTCTTCAAAAGAGCTCTTCGATCCCTTTGGAGATTGCACTTCGAAATGAGGCAACTTTGGCTATTGCACACTTAAAGAAGGCTCAGCAACACGAGGAGGCATTCGAGAAGTTAACTGAGAAAGAATCCAACTTAGATGCTAGATTAAGGCATGCCAGAGTAGCCTTTGAGAGGCTTAAATTACAGTTACCTTTGTAATTTTATTTTCAATTTGTACTCTGGCAGCACATTTTATTCAGTTTGTATTTCGACAATATTCTTTGGCATGAGTGCCATGTTTATATTCTCCCGTTCTCTCAATCTTGCGTTATTTTAATTTCTTGCAACACTGACTTATATCTTTTTAAGTACTTGCCATTTATACGCAAAATTCAATTATCAATGCTTAACTCTTCGACTTCATAAGCACCGTTTGAGAAAACTCGTAAAATTTTAAATGGCCCTTCCCAATTTGGTGACCATTTACCTAAGGCTCTATCTTTTTTGTCCATAGGTAGGATAACTTTCCACACAAAGTCTCCAATGACAAAAGTTTTTGATTTAACCTTTTTGTTGTAGGCTTTAGCTACTCTTTCTTTCTGCCTTGTAAGGATATCTAATGCAAATAACCTTTCTTCGTCTAAATCAACCAATTCGTCTAAAATCATGTCCCAATAATGATCTGATGGGATCTCGAATTGCCTTTGAATTCTGGTTGACTGTAGATATATTTCGACAGGTAATACTGCATCATGCCCAAAGGTAAGTTTGAATGGAGTAGTGTTAATTGATTCTCTAGGAGAATTTCGACAAGCCCATAATGCTTGATCAAGAGTTTTGTGCCAATTCTTAGGCTTTTGCCCAATATGTTTTTTAATCAAATTAATGATAATTTTATTGGCTGCTTCAACTTGACCATTTGCTTGAGAATAATATGGTGTCGAACTTAATAACTTAAATCCATTTTCAGAGGCAAAATTTACCATTTTTCGACCAGTAAAAACTGAGCCTTGATCTGTGGTAATGGTTTCTGGTATCCCAAACCTATATAAAATATGGTTTTGAATAAAGTTCATTACTGCCTCTTGGTCTACCTTAGCTAAGGGAATAGCTTCGACCCATTTAGTGAAGTAATCAATACCCACTAATATATAACGGTGGCCTTTCGACGACGTTGGCTTAATTTCACCAATTATGTCTAAGGCCCAACCTCTAAACGGCCAAGGTTTTACTATTGAATGTAATTCACTTGCAGGTACGTGTTGCACTCCTGCGTGTTTTTGACATTCTTGGTATCCTTTAGCAAAATCTATGCAATCTTTTAGCATAGTTGGCCAGTATACTCCTTGTTGAAACAAGAGCCATTTCATCTTGTGGCCTACTTGGTGAGACCCACAAGCTCCACCATGAGTATTGGATGTTGCTAAGTATGCCTCATTTTCACTAAGGCATTTAAGCAAAACTCCTTCAGGAGTTTTCTTGAACAACTCATTTCCAATAATCACGTAGCTTAATGCCCTATACTTGGTTTTTCGATTTGTTGTTCCTGTTGGGTTTTCCAAGTATTCGACAATTGGTTTTCGCCAATCATCATTCGACATATTGTCAATGGCAAAAATTTCGCCATTTTCACTTGGAGGAAATAATAATTCTGACTTGTCTGCCCCCCCAAGTTTTGGCATTGACAATTCATCTTCAGAATAATCCGTCGAAATTAATTTCTCCTTGATCTCTATTAATTCACTGAGTTTTGTTGGAGAAACACTATAGCCTAAAGCAATTTGTGCTAAGTGATTTGCTTCGTGATTTTCAATTCGAGGTATATGCTCAATGTTAACGTAGTCGAAGCGTTTCAACAAAGCATGGCAGTGACGAAGTATATGATTAAATTCTCTTTAATGCATTTATACTCCTTAGTTAATTGCTTCACCACTAATTCAGAGTCACCTCTAATTTCGAGAGCCTTTGTCCCTAGCTCTAGCAAAACTTCTAAACCTGTTATCAAGGCTTCATACTCGGCCTCATTATTAGAGCAAAGTTCTTTAATTTTAATTTTATATTTCGTTGGTATTTTTGTTGGCGAAATAATTAATATTCCAATTCCAGAACCATTTTTATGGCTTGACCCATCGAAATATAATGTCCAAGGTCGAATATTCATATGATTAATTGTTACTTCGACCAATGAATGGTCAACAAAAGAAAGTCCGCAACAATTTGCCCTTTGATAGCTTTCAAAGGTTGATACGTTAATGAATATTCGGAAAGGGCTAAAGCCCATTTACCAATTCGACTGTGCAATATAGGTTTCGGCAGCATATGTTTAATAATATCAAAATGAGAGTAAACATACACATCAATTGGTTTTATATATTGCTTTAATTTGGTACAAGAGAAATACAAACAAAGGCACAATTTCTCCGTTGGATGATATCTAGTTTCAGCATCATTTAAAACTCTACTAAGGTAATATATGGCTCTTTCGACACCATTATCATCCTCTTGCGCCAACATGCTACCTATTGTTAGCTCTGATGCTGCTATATACAATTTCATCACCTTATCACTGATATGTGGTAACAAGATAGGTGGTTTAACTAGATAAACTTTAATCTCGTCGAAGGCCTTCTGGTGTTCTGGATCCCATTTGAACACGTCTCCTTTCTTCAGTCGAAGCAATGGCAAGAAAACTTGAGTTTTGCCACTTAGGTTTGAGATGAACCTTCTCAGGAAGTTGATCTTTCCTAATAATGACTGGAGTTCTTTTTTGGTCGAAGGAGCCTTCGTTTCCATGATTGCTTTCGTCTTGTTTTGATTTATTTCAATGCCTTTTTTTGTGGACAACAAATCCCAAGAAATCACATGCACGTACACAGAAGGCACATTTTATTGGATTCGTTTTCAATCCATATTTTCTCATTCTTTCGAATGACTGTCGAAGATGGTCTATATGACCATTTTGTGTCGAAGATTTAACAACAATACCATCTATGTATACTTGCATAAAATTTTCAATAAAATCATGAAACATAGAATTCATTGCTCTCTGGTATGTTGCACCAGCATTTTTTAAACCAAAAGGCATTACTACCCATTCATAAACACCTAAAGCTCCTGGGCATCGAAATGTTGTTTTCGACACATCTTCTTCGGCAATAAAAATTTGATTATACCCTGAGTATCCATCTAACATACTTAGGTATTCAAATCCTGCTGCCGAATCAATTAGCATCTCTGCCACAGGCATAGGGTATTGATCTTTGGGTGTAGCATTATTTAGATCTCTAAAAGCTATGCAGACTCTTAATGTTTCATTTTTCTTAATGACGGGAACAATATTAGCTAACCAATCCACATACCTGGCAGTTCTGATGAAGTTGCTTTTGAGTAGTCTTTCGATTTCCTCTTTTATCTTCGACAGAATCTGCGGTGCAAATCTTCTTGGTGTTTGCTTCACTGGTTTTCTATCTGGTCGAATGGGCAGCTTCAATTCAACCACTTCTCGACGCAATCCAGGCATTTCATTGTAGTCCCAGGCAAAGCAATATTTGTATTCTTTTAATAGCTCAATGGTTCGATCTCTCAAACTTTTGTCGATTTTGGCACTGATAAATGTTGGCCTTTTTATGGAGCCATCTCCTAAATCAACTTCCTCTAAAGGATCTTGAGTTTGAATCCTCTTGGTCGAACCCATTGGGTCCTTTTAAAAACCTAAAGGCTCGTCATCATAGATGCAGTCAAGCCTTTGGCCTTCGACCATATTATCTTCAAGGTTAACTTCATTGTTAACTTCAGTGGTTTGATTAACCATCATTGGTTCTTCTGTGGTTTGATTAACCATCATTTGTTGTATTTCGGCTTCCAACGCCGCATTTTGCTTATTTTCGGCCACATAGGCCGTAATTCGATCCCATATTTTGGGTGTAGACATCATCAACAACTATGGACCGTCCCATCCTGTAGGCTTACAGAAGCCTCTTGGACGAGTTGATTCTTCAATCACTTCCCTCTCCCAAATGAAGCCATGGGTAGGGGGTAGATCAAGTGAAGCATATATATTGTCCTGAGGGACATATGGTGTGTCAGAGGGAGTACATGGCACTATGTTCGCCAATTGTTTGTCAAAGGTATGTTTAGTGATGTGGTCAACTTCAGCCAAGAAATAGCTTTGGTCACCTTCCACGTTTTCGACTAGGCCATCCTCTCTCCAGATGGAAATTCTCTGATGGAGTGTTGAAGGGACTGCCCCAACTCCGTGGATCCACTCTCGACCAAGCAATAAATTGAAGTTGGCCTTGGTAGGAATAACCATGAACATGGTTAATCTTTTAACACTTCCTACCACTAGCTCCACCTCTATGGCTCCCAAAGAATAGCCAGATTTGCCCTCATAATTGGTGAGAACAATGTTGTGTGGCCTTAGATCGGTATCTAATTTACCAATTTTTGCCAACATGTGCTGAGGCATTAAATTCACTGCAGCTCCTCCGTCGACGAGCACCTTGTTAACGCCTACATTATTAACTTTGGCCTGAATGAACAAAGGCTTTAAATGGTACTTCATGCCTCCATTTGGGTGTTCAAAAACTGCACTTTGTTCCTCCATACAGCCATTGTTGAGTACATAATAGCAAATTGGCTTATGCTTAGCCATATCTTGGCCGAAGTCTTGTTCAACTTCGTTGACTTATGATATCACGTCGAACTCAATGGGAAGTATTGAGACGACACATATGATGTCGAAATCGGGCTCTGAGTCTGAGAAGTCATATCCCATCTCTTCGTCATCCAGGTTAAGGCCTTCTTCTGGGTTGAGGCCTTTTTTGACAAATGTAAGAGAAGGAAATATCCTCTCTGTGGCAGGCTTTCTTTGCACTTCGACAGATGAGGCTATTTGCTTCCCCTTGTTGGTGGCTGGGTTTCCACTTCTCTCAGCAGCAATGAATTTCATTTGGCGTTGATGTCTCCGCCATTGTGTTTTGGTCACGGGGTTTTTCCCCATGTAATTTTTATTATAGACATACTTGTTGGAATCATATGTCTTGTTCTGGGTCATGGCACTCGAGCTTCCCTGCACCATTTTTAAGGAGTACCCTGCATCTTTCCCTCCTGAATGCACCCACCTTTCGACAGGTGATTTTGTGGGAGGCACAAATGTTTTTGCCCCCTTATGAGGTGATCTCATCGGAGGTGTCACTTTGAATGGGATACCTCTTTGATTAAAGCTAAATTTTGGCCTGTTATCAACCCATGTATTCTTTCTCTTTTGTTGAGGAGTAGAATGTTCAAGGCTTTTTGCAGCCTCCTTATCAAATACTGAACTGCACCTGGGGCACAGCATTACTTCGGTATTGTTGATTTTGCATCTATTGAGGAAATCGATCAATTCCTCTTCAGCTTTTTGGTATACCACCTGCATTTGATCTTCATGTTGGTCTTTAGTGACCATTTTGACAATTGCCTCAAACCTTTCAACACTTTTCGACATACTGGTGTTTCCAACAGTGTCTTGACTAGCTTCAACAACGAGGATATCAATTTCAGTATAATTTGCCTCTGCAGTTGGGAAAGGATTGTTGTCGATCTGCATTGAAGGTTTTGACTTATCATCAAACTTTAGTCTCCCTTCCCTTAGTGCTTTCTGAACCAAGTCCCTGAAAAGAACACATCGAGAAGTCTTATGGCCTAAGAAATTATGATATTTGCAGTACCCTCTTTTCTTTTGTTGTTCTAATGGTGGTATTCTTAGGCCTTTAGGCACTAAAATCTGACCATCAGAAACCAACAAATCAAATATTTGGTCACACTTTGTGACGTCGAAGGTATATGTTTTTGCAATATATTTGTCATTTTTTGGTTCGACAGGATTTTTCCCATCCGAAGGCCTCAATAACTTACAAGTATATGGAGGTCCGGGCTTTAGTTCTGTCATATTAACCACTTCTTCGACCTCTTCATATGATATGTCGAAGTCTTGGTCACTATCGTTAGTATTAACATAAGCAACCTTTTCCTTTTTATTAAATCGATTAGTTCTCGCCTTCTCATCTTTAAGCCTTTCGACTTGTCGAACTCTGTCAGCCAATTGAGCCATGTCTCTCAAGTGTAAAGTGTCTAACTTTTTCCTAATGGAATAATCTAGGCCACCAGCAGCCATTTCGACTAACTCATGCTCGGGTATCTGAGTAAAACATCTAGCCTTGAGAAGTCTAAATCTATTGAGATAATCGTCAATAGATTCTGGCATTTTACGTCGAAAACTCGCCAATTCTTTAAGGCTAATTTTGCATTGGCCCATGTAGAATTGTTCATGAAACGCTTTTTCTAATTGATTCCAATTAAACATGGAATGTGGGGGTAATGTGGTGAACCATGTGAATGCATTTTTTGTTAAAGAATTTGGGAAATATTTCATTCTTAAATTCTCATTTTGCGCTATGTCACCAGCCTCAGTCAAATATCGTGCAATATGTTCGACAGTGGATTCGCTGGTTTCTCCAGCAAATTTTGTGAATTTAGGGATTTTCCATCCCCTAGGCAAATCTGTTTGTGTCACATATTCCGACAGGGGAGATACAAAATTAGGTCTATGCAAGCCTAAGTTAAGACCATTTTGGGCTAAAATTGTTTCGACAAGATTTGCCAAATTATTTTGATTACCAAAGTTGTTTTGTTGAACATGTCTTATTACTTCGTCAGCATCTTGGTTTCTATTAACTAATACCATTTCAGGCACAGGTTCTTCAATAGCCATTATTTGTCTTTGATCGACAGGAATTGCATAGTTGGGCCTTTCGACAGGTAATTCAACAGGCCTAACATTTTGAACTTGGGGAATTCGCTGGTTGTGCACTGGTGGAGTGCCAAAGAAATCAGCAATTCGACCCATTTGTGTTGCTAACATTTGGTAACTGTCATTTGTGTTCTGAATTAATGGGTTAAACACTGTACCAATTTGTTGTGTTAGCATATTAACCATATCGTGGTTACTATCATCCATCTATTGCCTTAATGCCAACAAAGACGAAGTAGTTATCGAAGGCTGTGGATTTCGACTATAAATATTTTCTGGGGAATTATTTATAGGTGAAAAACTTGAGGCTAAGTTTTCTGCATACGTAGATGCATTTGTTTGAAGCCCTGCCATCATGGCTGTTGGCATGAAATATGGGTAATTTCTACCATTCATGAAGTTGAATGGCATATTCCCCATCATGGAGTTTGCCATAAAGGGAATAGTCGGATTTAAATTAGATGATACAGGGACCACATTCGACAATGGGTTAATGGTAGGAGCAGTTGTTGCAGTTACCCCCATAACTGTCGAAGAGGGAATCAGAGCGGTTATTCCTGTAATGGTTGGAGAAGACACGGGAGCAGTTACTCCTGGGACAAATACAGGAGCGGTTACTCCTGACATATTTGCAGCGTTTGTATCGTTAACTGACGCTTGGGAATGAGCGTTTGATGTAGAAGCATCATTCATGTTTGAGCGTGGCATTTCAGTAATACGCCTACCACTTCTTAAACGCATGCAAAGTGTAAACTACTGGTTTTGTGTTTGATAACAAACCCAGAATTTGTTTAGTAAAACTTTTAATGATTAGCACAAATGTCCCACTGGGCGTGTCAATTTGTTTACCGTGATTTTTGGTAAACACCGCTAGTTACACGTGTGTGTTGCTTGCGAGATCAACTAGAAACATCTCAGAACATTTGTGAATTAAAGTTTTTATTAAAGTTATTGATGTTTATAATGATAACCGTTTTAATGGAGTAAAACGCTGAAGAAATGCATAAGTGTTTAAGAAGAAATACAGAAATGTAATGAATTGTAGTAAAGTGCAGAAAGTGTAAATAAAGAAAAGGAAATCGAAAAAACAGTAAATTGCAGGAATTCGTAAAGAAGAACCAGTAAACTGCAGGAATCTTTAAAGAAATGGTAAATACATTGCTGAATGTAAGAGGTTTGGTACGCAGATCACATACATTGTTTTTCAGTAACTCGTTTTTCTCTTATGCGGAAGTATGAGTGTTTTCTGAACGTTTGTATAGAATGAATTGCGACCCTATTCTCATCGAGAGAACTACTATTTATAATAAAAAGTAAAACTATAACCGTTCAGCGGTTTTCTAAAATAAAGTAACCACTACTTCGACCAGATAACTGCTTCAACTTTCGACCACATTGCTATTGCTCTCTTCGACACATACTCTTTGACTTGGCTTGCTATCCGGTTAACCATCTTCTTCCTGTCGAAATATGACCCCAGCTTTCTATTTTTCGCTAAGTTATGAACTAGGTTGATTCTTCTTGGCTACCACTTCCTGGTGTCGAAATATTGATCACTCTTCTTAAGTTTGCCAAGTCAAACCCTGTTGACTGCATTTACTACTAGCCTGTCGAGAATGCAGGCTAACACACCCTTAACACCATTTATGGTTTTTTGGGATGTGGATAGGCGAATTTGGAAGTCCTCAAATAAGGGTGTGTACTATGTCAAGTCGTTGTATGCATTACTTCTCCCCAAAGGTTCTCTATCAACCTTGAGGGCACCACTACAGGTTTATTCCTTGGATAAATAGTGAAAGAGTATAACACCGCGTAAGTAAAGAGCTTTGATAGGACGCCTTCTACTGAATAGACACCCATCTTAGGTTATCCTATTTCAAGATAGGTCTCATGTCTCTCTACCACCTAAGAATAAATATGTGGCTTCTATCAGGAGTCCCAAGAGACAGACAGATACTTATTTTAGAGATATAATTTTCCCATCCATTTGGATATTTTACTTGGTGTGTTAGTGGTTTTTAATACTCTAAGTGCTACCACGAGACCTCCTTCCCCAATTCTCCATCTTCTATAGTGGTGTAATCCCAACCGGTAATAAGAAGAGCTTGATTATGATTTGATGTGCATTTTTATATGCTATCTAGAAATTTACAAATAGTCTATCTTGACGAATAAAGTTCTAAACCTCTTTTAGTCCATCTTTGTAATTAAATTATGTTCAAGGAGATAACTGATGGTTTAGTCTAAGGCTAACTACTATCTTGTCACTGAATGGCGTGTGAACCCCTTGAAATCTTTCTCTTTAACATAACATCTATATTATGTGAGGTCTATTTCTTATTGATTAGGGGTGACGCTAATACCTTTTGAGTTTTGAATACATACATTTATCCCTCAACATTACTAAATATTTACCATTTAAAAATAGAGAATCCAAGAATATATTGTTTATATGAAAATATTAAAATGTCCATTTTTCAAGGAATAGTATTAGATAGAAAATTCAAAAATTATAATAACTGAATTAAGATTAATTATTAAAATTTAAATAATTTTTATTATGTGTGTATATAGTTATATATTTGATCCTTAATGTTTTAGTAAATGCTTTAATAAATTATTTATCTTTCTAGAGTGAAAATTATTCTGGCAGACTTCATCAAACATATATTTTAAGTGATTTTATAATATAAAGAATATAAATATTTTTTGCTTTATAGTAAAATAAGTTTTGATTACATGGAAACTTAACCTAATTTCAAGGCCTCCTCTAGTTAACTTTCATATAAATATGTAATTGTTCTCATCACTTTACCAATACAAGTGATGAGCGCCGTTTCCCCAAAAATACAACTCTCTCTCTCTCTTTCTCTCTCTCTCTCGCACGCAGATTTGCAGAGAGTTACAAAAAGTGGCATTTCACTATCGATCTATTTATATGATTTCACATGTACATATATATATATACCCTGTCAAATTGAATTGTTTACGATGATGTGCTAGGTAGGGATTGATCAATTTCTAGTTTTATTGTATGCAAGCAAACCAATAAAATATATATAATTTATCCCAAATCATTCATCTTGTTCTCTCATTTATCGCATCAATTTTTTGTTCGCTTATTTTCTCATGTTTAATATTGTTTTGTTTTGTTTCCACTAGATCTATAATCGAGGCAAAAGAAACCTAATTCATCGATTGTATTAGACGCCTGATCATCAAATGGAAATCGCTAACATTGTCGCATATTTCAAAGCCATCTCTATTATGCCTTGTTCTGCTGATCTATATGATAATGTGAAATACAAATTTTCAACGACTGTGATTTCCTTGATTAAATGTGGATGCAACGATAGGCATAAAAAGATGACATCTTTTGGTTAAAGAAGGTAATAATGATTATTTACATATATTATTCTCCATGTTTAACACTATAGTTGTTTTTAAATTAATTTGATTTATTTTGATGAGCCTATCTATTTTTCATTGAATTTGAAGCTTTTATCCTAATTATAGTTATGTGCTTGGTAATGTTTTATATAGTCTCTTGTGTTAAACACAAGCTATTTTTCAGAAAACGTGGGGTTGTAATTTATTTATTGTTATTATCAACTCTCTTTTATATAGATATAGTATATACTCACATGTTACTGTTATATGTTGCTCTGGGTTATTTTGACAAGTTTTCTATCTTTAGGACGACTATGTCGAAGAAGAATAGGTTGGGAGGATGGATTGTGTATACAAACTAAATACAAAATAGAGATTTTTTTTTACAACTATAGCTAGCTATGGTTTTAATATAAATGGAAAATTATCTATAAATGAAACACTAATGTATAAATTCAAGTCAATTAAATATGTTTTGTATTTGAGGTGCATGTGAATAAAATCTTGTTGGTTTTTGCAATATTTTGTATTTTTTAGACAGAATGTTTAGATGTTTGCTAGTGTTTTTTTCATTTCGTTCAATGGAGGGGGTAGTCAATTGTTGTATTGTGCAGCCAATAGAAACATATTTTCTTTCTCTTTGAGTGTGTTTGTTCATCAATTTAAAAGTTATCTATTTTTAAGATGATTATGTAACTAGCTTACTACATCATCCAATGATGCTTCAAAAGAAGGATTTAACTGTTGTTGAAATTGAACTCCTGGTGCAGGAACTGATGCCCCAAGCTACATACCCTGTGGATTATATGAGGGATGCATGGATTAATAGTCAGAGGGAGAAGTATATGAATATGATACTAACGAACTCGAATTATGGCGGTATTCCAGAGACATCCGTGGCGCCACCTCATATGCCGATGATTCAACTACTTGAACTGTCAAAGGATGAAAGACGAATGGAAGACATCCGTGGCGCCACCTCATATGCCGATGATTCAACTACTTGAACTGTCAAAGGATGAAAGACGAATGGAAGACATCGGTGGCGCCACCTCATATGCCGATGATTCAACCACTTGAACTGTCAAAGGATGAAAGATGAATGGAAGAAGCACTTGTTGTTGAGAAGGAAAATGTAACTAGTTAAAACGGGTAGAGCTCCAATCCTTCTATTCAACGAGCGCCTAGGGTTTCAAAGAAAACTATTGAAATTGTTATAAATGGGAATAATATCGATATTTCTAGTATTCCAATTCCTATTTGTTCATGCACTGGGAGACCTCAAAAGTGTTATAAATGGGGCGCTTATGGATGGCAATCTGTCTGCATGCTGTACAAGAGACATGTCAATGTATCCTTTGCCAATGAGTACCAAGCAGCGTGGTGCTAGAATTGCCAGAAGGAAAATGAGTAATTGAGCATTTAAGAAAGTTTTAGAGAAACTTGCAGCTGAGGGTTATAACTCTTCTAATCCTATTGATTTGAAGACTTAAATAGGATTAGAAAAGTTATAACCCTCAGCTGCAAGTTTGTCACTATCAGGTAGGTCTACTCCATATTCAACTGGTCTCTTATTCCTTTTCGGCCTGTTTGTCATGTATATACATACGTGTTTATTTGGCCAGAGACATAGTCTTCGTAGCTGGTTTGTAGTTTGAGAATTTTATGAGACAATTTCTTTCCCATTCTAACTCTTGATATGTTGTTTCGAATCTTCGGATTTAATAGACTGGAATTAAATCTTTTGGTTGATTGGTCCTGATAGGAAGTAAGCAAATGGTATCTTGTTTTATTCATATGCACCAGGAAAATTTTTATCTGATAAGAAGGTAATAATTATTATTTAACATATATATTCTCCTCCATGTTTAACTCTATAGTTGTTCTTAAAATTAATTTGTTTTATTTTGATGTACATTTTGTCCTAATTATTATAGACATGTGGTTGGTAATGTTTAATATAGTCTCTTGTGAGATATTTCCAGAAACTAAGTGGGGTTGTAATCTATTTACTATTATTATCAAGCTATACTCCCTTTCATATAGATAAAGTACATATTCAGATCTTACTGTTATATGTTGCTCTGGGTTATTTTGACAAGTTTTCTATCTGTTGGACGACTATGTTAAAGAAGGCTAGATTGGGAGGATGGATTGCGTACACAAAATAAATAATAAAAATTAGTAATTTATTTTACAACTTTTAGCTATCCGCAACCATCTATGGTTTTTATTATAAATGGAAAATTATTTATAGTAAAAGAGAATCAACAGCAGCTTTATGATTCATCTCGCCGACGTAGTAAGTTTATTATGTGCACATATCACAAGCATATGTTAGTATCTCGTATACTTTGTCAAAGACTATAGTAAAAATATTTTCATGAGTTTTAACATATTGTAATATTCTCACAAATAGCATTTTCTTACTCAACAACTGTAAGTTGTTTAAACAAACAAATATACTTAATTAGGCAAATATTGGAAATATGTAAATCTATGTTTCTCTCTGTCTTTTAAGAGTTTATTTTTTCTGCTATTGAAATGGGATTGACGTTTTCCTTTTAATAATGTAGGGAAACAAAGTTTTGATGCCATGAGAACCAAGTCTGAGTTCCTGGATATGAGCGGTCGGCCATTTTAGAAACTAAAAAGGTATAATGCAAGATAATCCTGACAATGAATTAGCTTAATTTTCGTGAACCATCCATGTTTCAGATATAGCATGTTTTCTAAAACATAGCTATGTTTTTTTTTTTTTTTGATAAGTCAAATTTATTATTGGATATGGGCACTAGGGGTGCCTCAACCCGGTTACAATCAAAGTTGGTTCAAACAATTTATCGGGTTTGCATCCCAATCTACAAATTCAATGGATCCTCTGTTTCCAATCTATATGCTACCCAACTCCAAGATAAGCCTTTTACATTATGTAGCATTTGTGTAACATTAGGAATGCCTCCTCTAAATATTACTCGATTCCTGTTAATCCATATAATCCATAGTGCAGCCACCCAAATCAGAAATCGCAGTCTTTTCTTTGTCTTTCCTCCTACGTTGATTCTGCTTTCCCACATGTGCTCCCACGCTCCGTTACTATCCACTCCGTTTATGCCAAGCCACTCGTATATTCCTTCCCACAGCCGGACTGCTTTATTGCAGCTGAAAAATAAATGTGCAGAGTCTTCTTCTGCAGCAAAGCACATCACGCAGCTGCTGCCATGATTTCCGGACAGAATACCACGCTGGTGCAGTAGTTTTTTTGTAGGCAACCGATCGATTAACACCCTCCAGCCATGAGCCAAATACTTCGAGGGAGCTGCTGTGAGCCAAAATTGTTTTAATCTCTTCATCTGTGCATCGGTTAGCAGAGTTTCTGCTGCAGCGGTTGTCAATCTGCTATACGCAGACTTGACAGTAAATTTGTGAGATTGAGACGTCTTCCAGACCCACTTGTCTTGTCGATCTTTCTCCGGACAGACTGGTCTCAGTATATTGCTCAGATCTTCTTCCATTTCAGCTTGTTCCGATGATAATTGGCTGCACCATTGAAGCTTCCATTCCCATCTATCTCCATTCCAATTACCAAAATCTGCAACCACTCCTTCAGCCGAAGCTGTGTTGCTGAATAATTGAGGGTATGTTGCTGCCAAACTTCTTGGAGTGCACCAACTATCTTTCCAAAACCTTGCCTTCTTGCCATTACCCAATTTAATCCTCAACATATCTTCTAACCAATTGTCGCCTTCCCCTATTCCTTTATCAATTTTGTTTAAATCTTTCCACCATACCGAGCTTTGGACTTGTGATAAAATCCCATTCTTACCATAAAGTCCTTCTATTAACTCCTTCCACACATTTTCTTGCTCATCCAAAATCCTCCACCTCCACTTTCCCAATAATGCTATATTAAAAGCGTCCATATTCCTAATTCCAAGTCCTCCCTTTTCCTTTGGTAAGCAAATTTGCCTCCAACTTACCCACGCCGTCTTCCTTACCTCTCCACCACCTCCCCAAAGAAAATTCCTTTGAATTGCCACCATCTCTTTTATTACTTTTTTGGGCGCCCTATAAAAAGAGAAATAATAGAGTGGTAAACTAGCTAATACCGAGTTGATTAGGGTCACCCTCCCCCCCATTGAGAGTTGTCTACTTCTCCAAGTTGATAGTTTATCTTTCATCTTCTTCACAACCGGCTGCCATGTGCTATACCTCCTAGGATTTGAACCCACTGGAACTCCAAGGAACTTAAATGGGATACTTCCAATCTTACAATACAAAAATCTAGCTCCTACGTTTACCTCTTCTTCTTCCATGCTAACCCCAATCAAGCAACTCTTGTGAAAATTAACACGTAACCCCGAGACTAATTCAAAGATCCTCATGACCGCTTTTAGACACCATAAATTCTCTCTAGACTTCGAGACCATAAACAAGGTATCATCCGCAAATTGAAGAACCGGAAATGATAGTCTCTCTCCAACTTTAAATCCCTCAAGCCATCCTTGATCAACACAACTTCTTATTAAGCCCGTGAGTCCTTCCGACACCATCAAGAATAAGAATGGCGCCAATGGATCACCTTGTCTTAACCCCCGCTCCATAATGAATTCACCGGTTGGACTTCCATTAACCAAAACAGACACGTTTCCCGTGAAGATACACGCCTTCATCCAAGACCTCCAAATGTCACAAAGCCCCATTCTTGTCATCATATATTCCAAAAAACCCCAAGCTACCGAATCATATGCCTTCTCAAAATCTACTTTGAATAGCACCAATGGTTTCTTCTTCTTCTTCTTCGCAAAATTAATGACTTCATTTGCCACTAGAACACCATCTAGAATTTGTCTACCTCTTAGAAAAGCTGTTTGTGTATTAGATATAACACTGGGGAGAACTTCTTTAAGTCTTGATGCCAACACCTTAGAAATTATCTTGTATATGCTTCCTATGAGTGAAATAGGTCGAAAATCTCCTAGCTCTTGTGGGTTTTTCTTTTTCCCAATTAATGCAACAAATGATGAAGTGAAAGCTTTAGGTAGTTTACCATTTGTATGAAATTGATGCATGACTCCCATAATCTCCTCCTTAATAGTATCCCAACATGCCTTTATGAAATTAAAATTGAAGCCGTCGGGTCCCGGACTCTTTTCCCCGTCACAACTCCATATAGCGTCTTCTACTTCCTCAACGGTGAAAGGAGAAATAAGTTTTTGTGCCTCCCCCATTGAAATACTTTTAAAACCGATCCCGTCAAGAGTAGGCCTCCTATGAAATGTCTCGGTGAATTGTTGTTGAAAATGCCTCTTCACTTCTTCTTTAATCTCTCCTACCTCTTGCTTCCACTCCTCTCCCACTTTAAGCAATTCAATTTGATTCCGTCTTGTTCTTGTCTTGATAGCTTGATGAAAAAATTTTGTGTTCCCATCTCCTTGTTGAATCCAATCCACCCTAGCTTTTTGAGCTAAGATCGATTCCTTATGTTGCAATTCCTTCCAAAACTCCGAATTCAGTGCCTTCCACCTTTCCGTGTCCCACCCGTCATCACTCGCTACCTCTTTTTCCATCGAATTCATTTCCTTCACCACTTCCTCAATCCTAATGTCTTTTATCCCGAATACTTCTTTGTTCCAAACCCTCAAGCTTTCTTTGAGATGCTTAAGTTTCTCCTTCACAATGTGTGCCATCCACCCTTCCACTTTTAACTCCTTCCATTTTTCCTCCATAAACCTCTTCCCATCTTCGTGCTTGAGCCATCCATTAAAGAACCTAAATGGTTTAGGTCCCCAATTCTTCCTTGAAGCCATAAGCCACACCGGGCAATGATCCGATATGTCTCTATCTCCAATCCATTGTGCTTTGATTCCCCACTCCTCCTCCACTCCTTGTGATAAGAGTATTCTATCAATCCTACTTGCCGCCGATCCATTAGGTTGAAACCATGTAAATCTCTTTCCCAAGCAACCCGGATCCACAACCCCCATTTCCTCCATAAAGAACTTAAAATCCTGACACTCTCTCTCACTAAACCTAATATTTCTACCCCTTCTTTCTGATCTTCTCAAAACGGTGTTGAAATCCCCCCCGATGACCCACTCACCATCTCTCATACGCTCCTTTTCCCTAATGAGCCTAGCCCATAAATCCCTTTTACTTCTTGCTGAACACCCCGAGTAAACATTAATGAAGTAACACACTCTACTACCTAGTTGAGCAGCAACACCAATAAACCCTGATTGAGAGAAGGTATGAAGAACATTTAACAAGCCTTTGCGCCAAAAAGATAATATTCCACCCGAAAGACCTCTTGAAGGTAGATAATGCCATTCCACATCGTTTCCCCCCCACAAACGAGACACCAAAAAGTCATCAACCTCTATCCTCTTGGTTTCTTGGAGAAGACACATATCAAATTTTTCTCTCATTATAAGATTTCTAATCCTCCTTTGTTTGGCCTTATTGCCAACCCCACGAATATTCATTGACATAATCTTCATAAAGAACCGTTTGGAGACGCCATCTTCTTCTTTGCATCCTTATCCCTTGCTTCCATTTCTTTTATCTTCTCAATAATCACTTGTTCATCCTCGATACCATTGACACTCACACCTACCATCTTCGCAAAAGCCCAAATCTTTTGTTCCTTTGACATACTTGTATCAGCCCACAGAGATTTTGATCCATTTAATTCAAGTCTAGAGCTTAAGGACTTCTCCAACTCCACGTTATTAATAAGGGTCGCAGACGGAACTGAGGGGAGAGAAGGAATCTGAGGTAGATCAACCACAAGGGGAATGGCGGGCAGCTCACCACCATGGAAAGATTCAATAGAGTCTGGAGAAATAGACTCGTTTGAAACGGATAAAGAATCGGGCACAAAAGACACGAAAGAGGGAGAGGGGGTGGGCGAAGCAACATGGGGTGTGAGAAGAGTGTTTTGGATTGGTTGAAAAGGGGAAGGTTCAGGCGAAGAGGGGAATGGGCCATGGTTAACAGAAGGGAAAAGAGGTCCAGATGAAAAAAGGCTGGGGTTGAGAAGAGCAGCTGGGGGTGTATTAGGAGTTGGTTCTTGAAAAACAGACTCTTCGCATGATGGGCCTGACTTTGGGTTATTTGGATTAAATGGTGGAAAAGAAAAGGGTGTGTTACTGGTATTATTCCCTACGGTTATTTTGAACGTGTTACCCACTCCTTCTATACTTAGTGACTTTTGTGCTTCTCCATATTTTGAATTAGTGCAACTCCCAACGTTAATCATCATATTGTTCTCCTTGAGGTTGGCTGAAATAACTCCCACATCCCCCAAAGCCGCCGCCTCCTCACTTCCACACCCAATAGAATTGATCTCCACTAGTTGCTCATTATTATTATTATTAACCAATTGTCCCCCACATGTTTCCACCACCAGCACCTCTCCGCCTTCCTCCACAGGCGCCACCATATCGCCATCGGCCTCCATATCACCTTCGGCCACCACCACAGAGTCAACTTCATCATCGCTGCTACAACTTTCTTCAGAGTCATGTTCACTCCCACTTTCAGAATTCACTGATCTTGTTTTTGTTTCATTTCTCTTACACCATTGTAGAGGACCATACCAATCCTCCACCACCTTGATTACAAATAATTCTCCATTAATGTTGAACCTCGTCACAAAGTTTATGATGTCATGGGTTTTTGTTCTAATAAGAATTCTTGCAACGTCCATAGTCTTCTTCTTTCCTGTATTCTCATCGACGTTCACAAATTCCCCTGTGCATATCATTAAACTTTTGAAAAACTCATCCGTCCACGCATGAACCGGAATGCCATAGCACCTCACCCAAGTGAGTCTATCGTTATCAACCTCCTCAGGGCTCCATAGTCTTATTTTCCTGAACCACCTTCCCAACCAATCAGCTGCATCTTTTAAAAGAGCTTCCATTTCTCCTTCTTCTAAACTCTCAAGTAAAACGAGGTTGGACCCAAGTGCTGTTGCTCGAACTGAGAAGTACCCTTGTTGAATGAATTCCTCTTGAATATTATATGACGTCCCCGGGTTCCATACTTCACCAACGTACGCTTTTTTGAATTTTTCCATCTGCTCTTCGCTGACAGTGAAATGCCTATGAGCCCAAGTCCTTCTCGGGTTTCTTGGAGGGACGTAATCCACATTTTGATTTGGATTTACATCAGTGTCTGGTTCGATAGGAAGATCTGGTTTCCTGATGGATTTTGTTTTTGGTATCCAGGTTTTTTTCTCAACTAAGTTGCGTTTAACAACCGAAGCAAAAGAGGGTTTATTTTTGGTTTTTGAGGACGGTGGCGCATTAGATTTGGGGTCGAGCAGTGGTTTGGTTTTGAGGATTCCTGGTTTAGGTATAAAGTGAGGTGGATTAGGGTGAGAATGGCCTGGTTTGGGGTAGGTCTGAGGTGGTTTAGGGTTGACAAAAGAAGGTTTGGGAGTCTGATGCGTACCTGTGTTTTGGTTGAATGCTGAAGGGTTTCTTGAAAACCTAGACAAGTTAACCAAGATCTTCTCTCTTCCAATGATGATTTTGTCTAGGTCCATCCCGAAACGTTCCGGTTCCGTAACATTGACTGCCCTTGCAAATCCAAATCTCTTACCAAACTTGTCTCTTTTAAGTGGTATCACAACTTCTTCAAAATCTCCATAGTAAAGAAAAGCTTTCAACATTTGTTTTGCTTTGAAGTTTTCAGGAAAGTTGGTAAAGAAATATGTTGTTCTTGCTGCCTCCTTCGGAAAATAAAGAAAGCTTCTCGCTACATCAGTTCTCTTCTGCTGAACCGTCGCCTTCTTCCTTCCTACACGATACAAATATTGTTGTAGCTGATGAAAGATGGTTTGTTTATGATAAGTACATCCTCTCTCAAGGTGAGCCCTTTTTGTTCAAGTTGTAACTAGTTACCAAAGATGGGTAGTGTAAATGAAAGCAATGAAGCAAAAATGTAAGATTTTTATAGTTATTATTCTAAGCTTTGTCGATATCCATTGTCATTAATCATTAATTACTCATCTTCAAAACTGCATAATATGCATTATTTTCTCTGG
Organism: Astragalus membranaceus; assembly: GCA_039519185.1. NCBI lineage: Eukaryota > Viridiplantae > Streptophyta > Magnoliopsida > Fabales > Fabaceae > Astragalus > Astragalus membranaceus. Next base: position 32,751,635 of record CM076853.1, on the reverse strand, counting down.
ACATAGGATGTCATTATCATATAAGTATTTTTCTTGTTTTACATGGGTTTTGACAGCTTTTTAAAAATAGTTCTCTATTTTAAAATATTATGAAAGAACAAATATTGTTTCTTTCTTAATTTTTTAAAACAGAAAACTTATGATCTGAGTGGGTTCCCCTTTTTGTGTTCAGGAGTTTTGTATGATCTGAACGAAGCCAAAGGATACTATCCAATTTTTTGGCAACTTTTGATTTATTAATCTTGTATGTTATCATATATGAAACTTGAGAGGCTAAATCTATATTGGAACACTAGGTAAAAATATCTAGAATATTCGCAAAGCACATACATGATACCACTTAAATAACTTCATACATAAACAAGACTCGAAGTCATACATATTACATAAAGTAGGAGTCATACAATTTTTTTCAAGTTGGATTTTTAATATAGTTTAACTACAAACGCTTCTTTTGACGGTATAACATTAAATGTCAGAAATACATTTACTTTATCAAAGTTATATTTTAAATGAAATATTCGGTGTTTTGATTAAAATTGGAAAATTATAACTTATAAGATATATGATGCATAGGTGCGAGTAGTAAAAATGTGATAATGAAATAAGGTAAGAAAAATTTTCTCGATTCATAAAAGGAGGTAAAAAATCCAACTAAAAAAATCTAATCAATTACCGCGGTTACAAACATATGCGGAAAAACTCTAGCAAAATTACTCCATATTTCAAGAGGTTTTTAACCCCTCTTAAAAAACTTCCACTACTCGTGGGGGTTAAAACCCCAGAAATAAAGTAGCCGCAATTATCTTTGGTACCGGCATTTTGTAAAAAGCTCCCCACTAATCGATTGCAACACTCGTAACTTCGATTGTTTTAAAAACTTTTGAAAATTAATTTGTGGGGGTCAAAAACCCCCCTATTTGGCCTTTTTGGTAGTGATTGTGATAAATTTTTATTTCTCTATCGTCATCCTTCCGTTTTGCATATTGTGTGTTTAAGTACGTAGTGGTGGTTTTGAGCTTTCCAGTGCAACCACAACCAAGAACTAGGTGGGGGAAATATATTGTATTCGTTGAGACGGTTAGTGTAAGCTATTAATTTAAATATGTGTAGACTGTAGAGTGACCCACGCTCTACTAGAATTGAGCAGTCAATGATACTTGTAGTCAATGATACTTGTAGATCATTTGGTTACTCTAAACGTGTAAGGTTAAGTGAAGTTAGGTCGTCGAGGAGCGTTCAATATACATAGTAATGATATATTTATTGAGGTTGATTGTGTTGCTTTTTGGTTTGCTTTGATTGTTTAAAATCTATGAAATGATTTTATGCCATATGGGATTATCTATTGAACTGTCGAAATGTCTTATTTATATATCTATGTTAAAAAGCATATTTTACTTTATGATAGGAATTTGATAAGCAAGTTGTTAACCTACATTTTCGACAAGCTCAATTAAATGCAGTCAATATTGATGACTTGTCATTAATAAAGAAGAGATGCCAATATTTGGTATTGAGAGGTTTGTTGTAAAGAGTAATTTAGACTATGTCTGTTTAATGAAATCAAGAGTTTACAGACAAAGATTTCGACAAGAAAGACGTCAAAAGTGTAGTCGAAGGCAAGACAGTGTTTCTGTCGAAAGTGAGGACCATTTGCATGTTAACAAGGTTTGACTAGCTGCAGTCAGGGAGAAGAGTTGATATTTCGACAACAAGAAACTTTCGACAGGGAGTTGAACAACATTCAGATAACAGGTTAAATCAAATATCGTTGGTAGAAAAGGATAGCAATGATGTGGTCGGAAGATGGGGCAGTTACCTAAATAGTGCTGTAGTCGAAAGATGGAGCAGTTATCTAAGTCTTATCTAGTCGAAATGGCAGTTGTAACCGCTGAGCGGTTATTGTCTCTTCTTTTATTATAAATAGAAGTTTCTCGTAGAGAAACAGGGGCGGTCACAAATCATTACGCAAGTTACAGAATTCTGAAACTCTAACTTCCAAGCCAAAGCGAAAAACGAGTAGAAGAATCATTGTTCATTGTATGTGATTGTGTACCGTTTCTTTTTATTATTTTTCAACTCAATTCGAATTTGTTTACATCTTTGCGAATCATTTACTGCTTCTTTTATTTTAATTCTGTTTTTATGGTAAACTGTCCCTTTTTCTTTAAATTTCTTCTAATCAAAACACTGGTGTTCAAAGGCAATTGCACAAAGATTTTTCTAGTTTGATCTCACAAACATTTCTCATAAAACTAGTGATTGTTTGCTAAAAACACCAGCAAACAAATTGGCACGCCCGGTGGGACATTTGCCTTTAATGTTGTGTGTTTACTTGTTAGTGTGTACAATCGTATGCACTTAAGAAGTGGTAGAATGGTGCGTACTAATTCTAACAGTTCTTCTAGTTCTGGTCCTGTGATTTCACAAGGACAAGGAACAACCGTTGATTCTACAAATATAACTGCAGGAGTAGTGGTAGGGACAATAACTCCTTCAACATCAGTAACCGTTCCTGCAGTATCAATGACCAATGTTGGTTCAACACAGTCTGTGACTTTGCCATCAAGTATAGGGCTCCATTCTAATCCTTATTTAGGGCCCCATGGTAGTCCTTATATGGCAACAGGAAACGGTTTAGATAAACGTTTTCAAAATTTGAATTTGCCACCATTTCCTTCGGGTATGTATGGCATGCCTACTGGAATGCCTCACATTTCAACATTTTCTCCCACACACGTTTCCTATGAAAGTGTGCAGGGTCGAGACCCTACTGCACTAACCACTGCTTCTTTGTTGGCATTAAGACAACAAGTGGATGAAAGTAACCACGACATGGTTAATATGCTAACTCAACAGATTGGCACGGTTTTCAACCCATTAATTCAGAATACCAACACAAGTTATCAGATGTTGGCAAATCAAATGGGTAGAATTGCAGATTTCTTTGGGACTCCAACGGTTAATAATAGGCAAATTCCAATGTGGTGGGTAATATGCCTGGTAACCCTCAAAGAGCGGTTACGGTCGAAGCCCAGGCAGTTGTAGGCGAACAACAAGGGTTAGAAAATCATATCCCTGAAGTAGTTTTGGTAAACCGAAACCAGAACGCTGACGAGGTGGTTCGACAAGTGCAACGAAATAATGTTGGCGCTCATGATAATATAGCCACTTTAGTAGAAACTATAATGGCGCAAAATGGTCTTAATATAGGTTTGCATAGGCCTAATTTCATATCACCATTGTGTGAATACGTATTACAAACAGAGTTGCCAAGAGGTTGGAAAATACCTAAGTTCACTAAATTTGGTGGTGACACAAATGAGTCTACAGTCGAACATATTGCTCGTTATATGACTGAGGCAGGAGATATAGCACAAAATGAGAACTTGAAAATGAAATATTTTCCAAATTCTTTGACCAAGAATGCTTTTACTTGGTTTACTACTTTACCTCCTGGCTCTATGTTCACATGGGGGCAATTGGAAAAGGCATTCCACGAACAGTTTTACATGGGCCAGTCGAAGATTAGTCTTAAAGAATTGGCCAGCGTTCGACGTAAAGTGCCTGAGGCCATTGATGATTATTTAAATAGATTTAGGCTTTTAAAATCTCGTTGTTTTACACAAATACCTGAACATGAACTCGTCGAAATGGCTGCGGGTGGCCTCGATTATTCGATCAGAAAGAAATTGGACACATCCCATCTAAGGGATATGGCCCAATTAGCTGACAGAGTTCGACAGGTGGAAAGACTTAAAGAAGAAAAATCTACGTCAAATAGGTTTCATAAAAAAGAAAAAGTGGCTTATGTCGAAGAAGAATTCGACACCACACTTAGTGATGTCGAAAGAGAGGAGATAGACGTAGCTGAACTTAAGCCTGGTCCTCCTTACACCTGTAAAGTGTTAAGGCCTGCAAATGGGGGCAACCCTGTAGAGCCTAAAAATGATAGGTTTATGCCTAAAACTTATACATTCGACGTTACTAAATGTGATGAAATTTTCGATCTTTTGGTAAATGATGGCCAAGTATTGGTGCCTAAAGGGTTAAAAGTGCCAACTATTGACCAAAGAAAGAAAAAGGGTTACTGTAAGTTCCATAATTTTTTGGGACATAACACTGACCGTTGTGTACTTTTCAGGGATATTGTGCAAAAGGCAATCGAAGAGGGAAGGCTGAAATTTGCTGATAAGAAAATGAAGGCGCCTATGCTGATTGACACTGATCCATTACCCAAAGCTGAAGCCATGTATGCAGAACCTTTCGAAACGAATGTAAACATGGTAGATGCTGAAATGGAAGATCCTCCAAAAATACTTAAATCCTCCACCAAGAAATTGGAAGGTTTTATATATGCTGAAGGGAAGAAACAAGAGATAACCTTGAAAGAGTACGATGGGAAGCTACATGCTGTGTACCCAAAAGCTGAAGAGGAATTAATAGACTTCCTCAACAGATGTAAGTGGAACAATTCTGAGGTCATGCTGTGTCCAAGATGCAGTGCTGTTTTCGATAAGGAAGCAGCCAAAGCTGTCGAAGGATACCAAGAGCAGGAACAACGCAAGAGAAAATGGCTTGACAACAGGCGAGATTTTAGCTTCGAAAAGGGAGACCTTCCTTACGAGATTAATGTTTCTACTAAACCGTCGACAAGTAAGCAACAGTTTGTCAAGAAAACTTCGACCCAGAAGGGGTTCTTGAAGATTTCGCCTGGAAAGTCTTTTGTTCCTAAGTCAAATGCTCCTGTCGGGCAATGGATGTACAATAACAAACAAGCTATAGCTGTTAAACAGGGTTTGGATGCTGCTAAGTATAATTACCAGAATAATTATAAAGGGAAAAATCCCATGACTAAGACCCAGTGGCGTCGTTACCAAAGACAGCAGAAAAAAAAGGTGCTTGTGGATGTTGATAAAGTTCCAAGTTTTCTGGCAAACAACCGTGTTCCACGGAGCATGGTGACAACAAAAGATGTGGCTGAGAAAACTGGAGATGTCAAAAAAAAGAATGCAGAGTCGAAAAAGAATGCAGAGGAGAATGGTGCTGTTGCAAGTCAAACAGATGCTGCGAACAAGGATCCAGATAAGAAGGGGTTCGAGTTATCAGCTTCCGCCAAGTCCTTCGTTCCTAAGGCAGCTCCTACATATGAGAAGTGGATACATGCTGGGTGTAGACATTACAGACATGCTAGTCCACATGGTAAAGTTGTTGAAAAAGAGAAGGGCAAAGCTATTGTTACAGAAAAGCCAAGAAGGCCTGCTCTTGAAAGGATTTTTCCTCCATTGTCAAAGTTGAAGGAGCAAAGCTCTGATTTCGATGAAGAAGCAGAGTCAGATTCTGATTACTCTTTCGACGTTGTTTGCAATGTAGTGTCAATACTACCTGTTGAGTATGATGTCATCACGGTACCAAATGATGTAGAAGAGGATTTTACTGAAGATATGGCTCATCATAAGCCAATGTGTTACTATGTGATGGACGATGGCTGCGTCGAAGAACAGACAGCAACTTTTGAAAGGCCAGATATGGTTATGAAAGACCATTTGAAGCCATTGTATGTGCAGGTCAAAGCAAATGGCGTTGGCATAAACAAAGTCCTGGTAGATGGCGGCGCCGCGGTAAATCTAATGCCACAGTGTTTGTTGAAGAAAATAGGTAAATTCGACACAGATCTGAGCCCACACAACGTTGTGTTGAGCAACTATGAAGGCAAGTCTGGCCATTCTTTAGGTGCCATTGAAATAGATTTGGTAGTAGGAACAGTGAAGAGAAAGACTATGTTCTTGGTGATAGCTTCAAAAGCTAATTATAACATGCTCCTTGGAAGAGAATGGATTCATGGAGTAGGTGCCGTACCCTCAAATTTGCATCAACGTTTGGTGATTTGGAAGGAAGATGGTCTGGTTGAAAATATAGAGGCATACCAAAGTTATTTTCGAGCTGAAGTGAACCAAATAACAAGAGAAAACTTTGAGAAACAAATGGCTAAAATTGTGCCATTTACATCTTCGCCAGCATATACTCCCCATGATAGCACACTTGCTTCAGTAAACTTACATCCAATGTATGGCTTCATGTGGGAAAGACAAATGGTGGGAGATGTAGGTGTTTATCCTGTTCCTCCAACAGGATGGAACACTGATTCTTAAAGATTTGTTTCTTATGTCAGCCCCCAATGCGTGGGACAAGATTACGGCTTATATGGCCGAAAACAAGATAAAGGCGGCTATGGAAGCCGAATTGATTCAACAAACAATGGCTGTCGAAGCCAGGGACTCTGACGAGAAAAATGGCATCATCATAGAAGAAAGACTTGATTGCATTTATGATGATGGGCCATTAGGGTTCGAAAAGGATCCTAGAGATTTAACAAGGCGTATGCAAGCTCAAGACCCATTGGAAGAAGTAGACTTGGGAGATGGCTCAAAGAAAAGGCCAACTTATATTAGTGCATACCTTGATGTCGCATTGAAAGCCCAAGTTATAACATTACTAAGGGAGTTCAAAGACTGCTTTGCTTGGGACTACGACGAAATGCCTGGTCTAAGTCGAGAAGTTGTAGAGATGCAACTACCAATTCGCCCAGGGAAGAAACCGGTGAAACAAATGCCAAGGAGATTTGCCCCTCAAGTGTTGACGAAGATCAAGGAAGAAATCGAAAGGCTATTCAGGAATAAGTTCATCAGAACTGCCAGGTATGTCGAATGGTTAGCTAATATAGTCCCTGTAGTAAAGAAAAATGGCACACTTAGAGTTTGCATAGACTTTAGAGATTTAAATAATGCTACTCCCAAAGATGAATATGCTATGCCTGTGGCAGAAATGTTAATTGATTCGGCAGCGGGATTTGAATATCTCAGTATGCTAGATGGTTATTCTGGGTATAATCAAATTTTCATTGCTGAAGAGGATGTAGCGAAAACCGCATTTCGATGCCCAGGGGCGTTAGGTGTTTACGAATGGGTAGTGATGCCATTTGGTTTAAAAAATGCTAGAGCTACATACCAAAGGGCAATGAATTCTATATTTCATGATTTTATTGACAATTTTATGGAAGTATATATAGATGATGTGGTGGTAAAATCTTCCTCAGAAAATGGTCACTTGAACCATCTTCGACAATCTCTTGAAAGAATGAGGAAATATGGATTAAAAATGAATCCACTAAAATGTGCCTTCTGTGTACGAGCAGGTGATTTCCTAGGTTTCGTAGTGCATAAAAAAGGCATTGAGATCAACCAGAATAAGACTAAAGCTATTATGGAAACGAAGGCTCCTTCGACCAAGAAAGAACTTCAGTCATTATTGGGAAAGATTAATTTCCTTCGAAGATTTATATCAAATCTAAGTGGCAAAACGCAAGCATTTTCGCCATTGTTGAGGCTGAAGAAAGAAGACGAGTTCAAGTGGGAACAAGTCCATCAAGCAGCTTTTGACGAGATTAAGTCTTATTTAATGAAACCACCAATTTTATTGCCTGTTATTAGAAATAAAGTGCTGAAATTGTATATAGCAGCTTCTGATAACACAATAGGTAGCATGTTAGCACAAGAGGATGATAATGGTGTTGAAAGAGCCATTTATTACCTCAGTAGAATTTTAATTGATGCTGAAACAAGGTATAGCCCAATAGAAAAGTTGTGCCTTTGTTTGTATTTCTCATGTACTAAGTTAAAACAATATATAAAGCCAGCTGATGTTTATGTTTATTCGCATTTTGACGTTATTAAGCATATGTTATCAAAACCAATGTTACATAGTCGAATTGGTAAATGGGCTTTAGCTTTGTTAGAATATAACTTAACTTATCAACCTCTCAAGTCAGTTAAAGGACAAGTGGTCGCCGATTTTATAGTAGACCACTCTGTTGTCGAAAATATGATAAGTATTGTAGACACGCGTCCTTGGAAATTATATTTCGACGGTTCAAGCCATAAAAAGGGAGTTGGGATTGGCATGTTAATTATAACCCCTAATAATATCCCAACGAAGTATAAGTTTCGAATTCAAGAAGCTTGCTCCAATAATGAGGCGGAGTATGAGGCTTTGATTGTAGGCCTTAAAATTTTGCTCGAATTGGGGGCAGATCATGTCGAAATAAAAGGTGATTCTGAACTGGTTATCAAACAGTTAACCAAAGAATACAAATGTATTAAAGAACACCTTATAAAGTACTATGTTGTTGCCAACACTATGTTACAGAAGTTTACAACTGTACACCTGGAACATTTACCACGGGTTAAAAATCAAGTGGCAAATGAATTGGCACAAATAGCTTCAGGCTACAAAGTCTCAGCACAAAGCCTAAAAGAGTTGATTGAGATAAAAGACAAACTCGTTTTAGTCGACTCTCTTTCTCATGATACATCTTCAACGTTATTGTCAACACCAAAAACTTGGGGGGCAATAAATACTAGTGAAGAGTTTGTCGAAAAACGTCACATTGTCGATGATTTTGACTTAGCGGAAATTTTTGCTATTGACAATATGATTGATAATGATTGGCGGAAGCCTATTGTAGAGTATTTGCAAAATCCTACAGGAAACACTAATAGAAAAGTAAAATACAGAGCTTTAAGTTATGTGATAATTGGAAACGAATTGTTCAAGAAAACTCCTGAAGGAGTGTTATTAAAATGCCTTAGCGAGAATGAGGCATATTTAGCAGTTTCCGATACGCATAGTGGAGCATGTGGTTCACACCAAGTAGGCCACAAAATGAAATGGTTATTGTTTCAACAAGGAATGTATTGGCCAACTATGTTGAAAGATTGCATAGAGTTTGCCAAAGGATGCCAAGAATGCCAAAAACATGCTGGGATACAACGTGTGCCTGCAAATGAATTACATTCCATAATCAAGCCTTGGCCATTTAGAGGTTGGGCTCTAGATGTGATTGGAGAGATAAAACCAACTTCATCAAAAGGCCATAGATTCATCCTTGTAGGGATTGATTACTTTACCAAATGGGTTGAAGCAATACCTTTAGCCAATGTCGATCAAGAGGCAGTCATAAAGTTTATTCAGAATCATATCATTTACAGATATGGAATTCCAGAAACCATTACGACAGATCAGGGTACTGTTTTTACTGGTCGAAAAATGGTAGAGTTTGCTGCTGAAATGGGTTTTAAGTTATTGACTTCGACACCGTATTATGCACAAGCCAATGGTCAAGTAGAAGCTGCCAATAAAATCATTATTAATTTGATTAAAAAGCATGTTGGGCAAAAACCCAAAAATTGGCATAATACTCTTGATCAAATATTGTGGGCTTGTCGAACCTCACCTAAAGAATCCATCAATACTACTCCTTACAGGCTAACATTTGGACATGATGCGGTGTTACCTGTCGAAATTTGTTTACAATCGACAAGAATTCAGAGGCAATGGGAAATTCCTTATGAACATTATTGGAATATGATGCTCGATGAATTGGTCGATTTAGACGAAGAAAGGTTGTTAGCTTTAGAAATACTTATTCGTCAGAAAGAAAGAGTAGCTAGAGCTTATAACAAAAAGGTTAAGTTGAAAACCTTTGAAGAAGGAGAGTTAGTGTGGAAAACCTTGTTGCCTATGGACAAAAAAGATAGAATCTTAGGTAAATGGTCATCAGGGTGGGAAGGTCCATTTCGCATTTTGCAATGTTTTTCGAACGGTGCTTATGAAGTCGAAGAGTTAAGTGCTGATAATCGAATTTTGCGTATAAATGGCAAGTATTTAAAAAGATATAAGCCAATGTTGCAAGAAATCAAAATAACGCAAAATTAAGAGAATGAGAAGATATAAACATGGCACTCATGCCAAGAAAGATTGTCAAAGTACAGATCGAGTAAAATGCTGTCAGATTACAGATGGAAAGTTAAATTACAAAAGAAGCTTTAAGCCTCTCAAAGGCTGCTCTCGCATGCCTCAATCTGGTATCTAAAAGAGTTTCTTCTTCAGTTAGCCTATTAACTGCTTCGTCATGTTTCTGAACTTTCTCCAAGTGTTCGATAGCCAAGGTTGCCTCAGTGCGAAGTGCGTTCTCCACAGAAATTGAAGACTTCTGTTGAACAGAGATTTTCTTCTTTTCTTCCGCTTCAATCTTCGATTGCAACTCCTTGATTTGGGCCTGGTATGTCGAAATGTTTGCATCACAGTCTTCTATCTCCTTGGAATTAGTTGCTGCTTGAATTTCCAGGGCTGAAATCTTGCTTTCTGAGGCTTCGACGGCGACACTTTCCTCTGTCAGAAGTTCAAGCTCGCGCTCTTTGCTCACAATAGTACTTTTCTTTCTCTGAATATCTCTGGAAATTTGCTCTAGTAAAGGCTCAAATTCAACAATAAAGCATAAAAGAGAATCGCTGGAGCCAGAGTTATTAAGTTTATTGAGCAAAGACTTGAGTTTGTAATAGAGCATATGATTTGTTTCGATAGCCTTGAATAGATCTATCTCAAAGAGGGTTGTTTGAAGTTCCCGAATCAGGTCTTCTTTAGGACCTTCAGAGGAATTGCCAATAGAAGCAGTCGAAGCACTTGGCTTACTCTCTGTCGAAGATAAACCACTCACCATTCGTTTGAAAGCCTCAAGAGGATCTTTGCGTTTTAGGTCCAAAAATTCTTGTTCTTGAAGGCTAAGAGCGGTGTCATGTGTTGAGGGCACAGAGCGAGGAGAATTGACTATCTCAAGAGATTCACTCTTTTCATTGTTACCGTCATCTTCACTTTCCTCTTCGTCGTACCTTTGCTCTTCCATGTTTGGAGAAGAAGATATACTGATCTCAGCTCCACTGTGGCCAACATCAGGACTTTCATCAACGTCCATAGCAGCAGGCTCTGGACCATGAGCAGGAATTTCCTTGGCAGTTTCAGCAAGAATAGTCTTTTCGGCCAACAGTGTATCTTCGACAACAGATGTATGTTGATGCAAATCTTTTTCTTCGACACCTTCTCCAGAAACATTTATTTTTGAAGGGGAATGAGTGTAGGAAAGCGTAGCCTGTTTTGTTGGGACTTCAGTTTCCTAAAAAATGAAGTAAAGTGAGTATTATCACATAAACAAAGTTTTCGGGTTTTCGAAAAATAGGCTTCAATTGATCACCTTAGCTATGATATTCTCAACTAAAGAGTGTGCACTCTGGGTTTTCTTGATAAGCCTTTTCGGAACTTTTTCTTCTTGTTGTTGTCTTTCGACAGAAGTTTGTTGGGAAACAGTTTTAGAGGCATCTTGAGAATGTTTTGTCTTTCTCTCTCTTTTTGTTTCAGGAACTTGAACCTTGATGGGTTTAGTTCTGAGCAGTGGTGTCTCATCAGACTGAAAATACAACAATCATATAAGCATGAATAAGAAAAAGAAAACAAATATAAATAGGCAAAGTTTTGAGAACTTCGACCTCTGAATCACTCACGACTCTTGGCTTAACATTTCTTGTTTTCTTTGGATTGGATGTTAAAGAGCTACTTGTTCTTTTTCGACTCTGCAAAACGGATGGCTAATTAGTCGAAGAGTATAAGAAGATGACACAGCGAGTAAAGATAAGTACTCACTTTTTGTTTTTCTTCTTGAAGAGGTTGTTTTCTTATTGACGAAGCTTCAACATCTTTTTTCTTCGTCTTTGTTGCTGCGCCATCTGTCGAAGATGATGTGATAGGAATGGCTACAAATATTCGACAAACAAGTGTTAATACGAAATACATAAAAAGGAAATTTATTTTTCCTAAGAAGTCTTGTGAATCACCTTCTCTAATGGAGGACAAGATTCGAATATGTTGAATATCTAAATGAAGATGACCCTCAAAAGTGTATATGTCCTGCTTAGTCGGAACTACTTTCTCAGCTGTTTTGTTGTTCCAAAAATCAAATAGTGCCTTGGTCGAACCACATACGAACCATTCTGGAATGGGTGACCAAAATGCCAGAGCCAGTTCACTGGTTGGTAAAGGTGGAAATCTAATTTTGTTTTGTGTTAAAGCAAAAAAATATTTGTCGGGTACATAAGGTGAAAAAATCATAGTCGGGATTTTATCAAGAATTTTTTGTTTAAAAACTTTTGCAGCTTGAGAAACAGTTCGACGAAGATTAGTCGGATCATATACAGTTTCGAAATATTGTTGAAATGCTCGAATTTCTCGAATATGTATACCTTTCGACTTGGTCTTCTTTTTCTGCGAAGAAGGAAAAGCAGATATTAGTTTGACCAATAGACTAGCCTCTTCGACACCAGTGAATTTCCTGGTGATATACTCTGCCCACCACTGAGAAAATTTGTGGGTACAAGAGAAAGTTGATTCAAAAGAGAGGGGAGTAAGACGAAAAGAATCAGCAGGAAAGTCATTGAGACGATTTATCCATTCTTCTTCATTCTCAGGAACTAATAGTTCCCTTCTAGACCGGAAAAAGGGCTGGGTCGAAGTTGACACAACCCAAATTGCCGTGCATATAAACTTGGATGATATGAGAATAAACCAAATTGGTTTGATGACTTCCCAGGAGAAATTCGAGACGACAGCAGTTGAGGAGTTAAAAATGCTTTCCAAATTTGATTGGTTTCTTGCTCCTCATCAGGGTTGGTAGCAGGGAATTCCCTAGTGAACCAATGCGGTCCATAATTTCTTCCAGCAAAAGGGGCCATAGAAGGAGAAAATTCTGTACAATTCAGAAACATGTTGAAAGCTTGTGAAAAGAGATCTTCGACAGATACTCCTATTTGTTTAGGTCTCAACAAAGCAAGTCGTACACCTTCGACCCCTCTGTTAGAAATTACGTCAAGATACTCATCAGGAGTATACATTATCAATTTCGAATTGAAAGTGGCAAGAAGCCACAATTGAAACAGCCAAATTGGTCCAGAGACCAAATATTTCCCTTCTGGTTTGAGTCCTTTCAAATCAAGAGCCCCTTGTTTCAAGTTGTCGAAAAGAGACCCTAAAATAAGGGTAGCCAAGTTGATCTTTCGACGTTGATGTAATTGAATGGCTAGGGGGATATACATCTTAGCCACTTGAAGTGACGAAGAACAGAAGACATAAAAGGATAACCAGAAAGTGAGAAAAGCAATATGCTCTTCATCAGAAACATCCTTCGACCCAGTAATGTGTTTCTCTTCAATATAACCTTTAAAGCTAGCCTTTTTGAAGTCAAAATCGAAGTCAGTTTGAGTAGCAGGGTCGAAAATTTCCCCTAAGGGCTTTAAACCTGTTATAGCTGCCACATCAAGCAGAGTAGGGGCAAGCATGCCACACTTTAAATGAAGGCTGTTGGTAGTGATATCCCAAAAATGTAGAGCAGAAAGGAGCATTGGGCTTTGATACTTAGGCCCATACCTTGAGATTTGGATCAGGTCAAAAATTCCCTGACTCTTCCAGATATCTCCTTTCTTCGACTCAATTTTGTTGAGCCAGTCGATGTAAGGCATGTTTTTCTCAGTTGGTGGCGAAGATCGAAAAACTCTATTCGGGTTACTCATAAAATCCATCACGTGTGGACCTTCGTTGAAAATCCTAGGGCTGAGTCTATGGTAGCTAGGGAAAATGTCCCTAATCCTAGAGGAATCATCATCAGCGAGAGGGAGAGGGCCTAAAAATGCATGATTTGAAGGTTTAGAGAAGGGGATAAGTACCTGAGACCGGTAAATTTGTGTTTCCTCCAAAGTAAGAGCAGGTTCAGAAACAAGGGTTTTCTTCCCAAGAGTTACAGCAGGAGCTTTTATGGTAGAAGAAGATGCCATCGTTAGAAACTGGAAGCTAATGAAGGAATAGAAGTGCTTAGTAGTGTCTGTTTTGCTTCGTGAGGTGAATAAGGAGAAGGAAATGCAGTAATCAGAAGAAGCTTTAATGGAGTTGTTCGCAGGGAAGAAGAAGAGGAAAGTTCTGAAAAAAAGAAATGAAAGGGTTCAACTTCCTTTTTATAGCCGTGTTACCACGTTCAAAAATATATATATATATATATATATATATATATATATATATATATATATATATATATATATATATATATATATATATACACGTTGGTAATCGTGGCTTTAGTGGGAAACGTGAGATTGTGGAAAATCTAGACAGTTAACTGTGCACACGTGGCGCACTCTCGTTGGAAGAAGGCGCCAGCAAACTCTGTTTTAGCTCAGAAACGTCCCCTCATATTCTGAAAAAAGATATGAAATGATAGCATAAGATTTCATGGGATAGTCGAAAGAAGTTTTAAAAAGTCGTTTTCTATTTTCATTCAAGAATTCAGTCGAAAACGTCTTTTTGGGGGGCAATTTGTTAACCTACATTTTCGACAAGCTCAATTAAATGCAGTCAATATTGATGACTTGTCATTAATAAAGAAGAGATGCCAATATTTGGTATTGAGAGGTTTGTTGTAAAGAGTAATTTAGACTATGTCTGTTTAATGAAATCAAGAGTTTACAGACAAAGATTTCGACAAGAAAGACGTCAAAAGTGTAGTCGAAGGCAAGACAGTGTTTCTGTCGAAAGTGAGGACCATTTGCATGTTAACAAGGTTTGACTAGCTGCAGTCAGGGAGAAGAGTTGATATTTCGACAACAAGAAACTTTCGACAGGGAGTTAAACAACATTCAGATAACAGGTTAAATCAGAGATCGTTGGTAGAAAAGGATAGCAATGCTGTGGTCGGAAGATGGGGCAGTTACCTAAATAGTGCTGTAGTCGAAAGATGGAGCAGTTATCTAAGTCTTATCTAGTCGAAATGGCAGTTGTAACCGCTGAGCGGTTATTGTCTCTTCTTTTATTATAAATAGAAGTTTCTCGTAGAGAAACAGGGGCGGTCACAAATCATTACGCAAGTTACAGAATTCTGAAACTCTAACTTCCAAGCCAAAGCGAAAAACGAGTAGAAGAATCATTGTTCATTGTATGTGATTGTGTACCGTTTCTTTTTATTATTTTTCAACTCAATTCGAATTTGTTTACATCTTTGCGAATCATTTACTGCTTCTTTTATTTTAATTCTGTTTTTATGGTAAACTGTCCCCTTTTCTTTAAATTTCTTCTAATCAAAACACTGGTGTTCAAAGGCAATTGCACAGAGATTTTTCTAGTTTGATCTCACAAACATTTCTCATAAAACTAGTGATTGTTTGCTAAAAACACCAGCAAACACAAGTATGATGAGAAAACTAAGTTTAAGATTGTATTATTAACTTATAGGAGTGGGAATGAAACATGGTCATAAAGGTATAATGTGGAATGAACATCTAACTGAAGTGCAAATAGTACAACGTACTAATCAAGAAAATAAATAAGGCGTATGGGTTTAGGTGTAATGAAAATTAATAATATAGATCGCATGTGTTGTAAGTCCACAGCCAAGTATACTCGCACACGAGGTTAATTCTCCTGACCAACTTATTAATCGGTTGGATTGGGTAATAGTTAGGATTAAGTTGCTCAGATACACTATAAGTACTAGGGAATGAATTATAACACCCAAATCATTGAGACAGTTGGGTGCGGTTGCTATATATTACATTGAGACATTGTCAAACTCAACTGGGAAGTGGCCAAACTTAAGAACTTTCAAAGTTAGCTATGGATTTTTTTATTACCGACCGTTCCGTCCGTCGATAATCACAAAAATCAAGCACATGGATTACCATCGAAACTTGCTGCTGGTAACACGAAGCTTACCGACCATTAAAGTATATGTTTGGTTGCACGTTTGCAACCTCTAAACGTGCGGTGAGAGTCATAGAAGCACTTCCATCTTGTTTGGTTGTTCCAAATCGCGGCAGCGGCGACGCAATTCATGGACGAAAATCACGGCAGGTGTGAAGCCAAAAATCGTAGCTTCTGCGTTTAACAATTTTCACGTCCAACCTTTATTCAACTTGATTTCTCTGATTTGCCCTTCATATCATCACCAACCTTCATAACTCTTTCTTCCCTCATAACTCTCTGTTACTACCATTGTTCACCAACCAAACCATATTCAGTGCAGAACACAGAGCATAAATCCGAAATTCGTTTTTGCCTTCAAGCCATATTCAGTGCATATCTCCAATTGAAGGTAAGTTTGGTTTTACATATGACCTTGTTAGTTTCCATTAATCTGATTGTGTTTCGCTATATGCTTGTTTATCCATTTCTTAGGTTGTTAAAATCAGTTTGAAACCATGTCTGTCTTGTGTTTGATAAAATGTCTAAAAGAGTTTGATAAAAATAATATAAAGAATGACTACTCTAGTTTGATAAAATGTCTGTCTAGTTTGATAAAATAATATAAAGAGTTTGAAATTATTCTGTTATATGCACTAGAGTTCATATTATAGTTGCATTTATCTAACTTGGTTTCATTTGTTGTTATGCATTGATACACCGGATTCTGTTATGCACCAGATTTCATATTATAGTGCAGCTAACTTGTTTTCATTTTAATTGATTATAGTGGAACTTGTTTTCATATTATATATAGTGCGCCTAACTTGTTTTCATTTATAGTGCAGCTAACTTGTTTTCATTATAGTGCAGCTAACTTGTTTTCATTTTAATTGATACACCAGATTCTGTTATATGCACCAGAGTTCATATTACGGTTGCATTTATCTAACTTAATTTATTTTCTTAATCTTAATCACAATTTTATTACTTATTGATAGGTATATTGAAGGAAGGATGAATGATAGGAATGAACAATTGGGGCTTAATACAAATGAAGATGATGCTTTTTTTGAACAAGTTTCTTATGTGGCTGCACAAATTGGTATTTATGCAGCAAAACATTTATGCAAAGAGCCTTGTAGAACTAGTGAACCTAACGGGTCATTCATGGGTGCAAGAAATATTGCGTGGGAATCCCACTCGTTGCTATGAGATGTTTCGGATGGGAAAACATGTTTTCCACACACTTTGTAGTGAACTAGTTGAGCTTGGTTTGAAGTCCACTAATCACATGGGGGTTGAAGAAATGGTTGCAATGTTTTTAGTTGCTGTTGGTCATGGGGTAGGGAACAGAATGATTCAAGAAAGGTTTCAACACTCAGGAGAGACTGTAAGTAGACATTTTCATCAGGTACTTGTTGCTTGCCTTAAGTTGTCCGTTAAGTATATTAAGCCTCAAGATCCTATGTTTCATGATAGTCATGCAAAAATTAGAAGTGATCTACGGTATTGGCCATTTTTTAAGAATGCTATAGGAGCCATCGATGGTACACATGTGTCATGTGTCGTTAGTGGTAGTGATCAAACCAGGTTTATTGGAAGAAAAGGACACCCAACACAAAACATAATGGCTATATGTGATTGGAACATGTGTTTCACTTTTGTGTTAGCTGGGTGGGAAGGGAGTGCTCATGATGCTCACATTTTTGACATAGCTCTGACAAATGCAAACTTAAATTTTCCCCATCCTCCATCAGGTATGTTCTTTTTTCATGGATACAGATATTTTCGTGAAATTATTAAATTTGTTCTTTACATTTTAATATATTTTTTTATTAGGTAAGTATTATTTAGTGGATACTACTGGCTATCCAACACCAATGGGGTACCATGGTCCGTACAAATGTGAACGTTACCATCTTCCTGATTTTAGGCGTTCTCACCGATTTGCAAATCATAATGAGGTTTTCAATTATTACCACTCAAGTTTAAGATGCACTATAGAAATGACTTTTGGTGTATGGAAAAACAGGTTTGCAATTTTACGTCGCATGCCTAAATTCAAAATGGAAACCCAAGTTCAAATAGTCGTTGCAACAATGGCTATACACAACTTTATCCGAAGAAATGCTGAAATGGATATCGATTTTAGTGGTTATGAGGATGAAAACATAGACCTTCACAGTGACGATTATCAAAGACCAAGTAACTTGGATTCATCTCAAATTTTAAATACTGCTTCTTCAAGAGAGATGGATCGTGTTCGTGACTCGATTCGGGATCAAATTATCGAGTATAAGCAAAATAATTAGTCATTATATCAAGATTTAGTATTGTATTGCACTTTAATTTATATTCTCTTAATTGTAATTTTAATTTATTAGATATTTTATATGCTTATTTATTAGATATTTTATATGCTTATTTTAATTTTAATTGTAATTTTAAATTTAACTTTAAGTTGATACCCATTTTTGTAATTTTACACCTAAAAGCACTTTTGATCTTATCTATCCAAAGAACAATGATCGGTGAAACTCACTTTTCAGTAAATGTATTCAAACAAAAATCACGTTACATTCAACTCACTTTTAACTAAACTCAATTCTGCAAACTCAATTCTGCCAAACTCAATTGCTCACCGTGCAACCAAAGATACACAAAAATTTGTCGATAAAGTTAGGTAATAACATAACTTTCTTGTAGTGCCTCTAGTGTGGGTTTAAAAAATGCTCTTTTGCAAAAACATTTTGAAATCACAAATATTCAACCAACCTTCTTGTGTTTTCCTATTATATTTCACTAATAGTTATTTTTCTTGTAGTGTCACTAAATCAAAGGTTCCATCTTCAGATATCCATATTGAAATCATGGTGAAGCATATCCATAAGCCTGAGGTTGCAAAAACCTCCATAATAAGATCATCTTATAAACATGAAAAATTATAAAATAAACCAAAATATAAATATGAAAAAAAGAGAACCGAAAATGTAATTAATAAACAAAAAAATGTATTATTCTCATTATATCATATTACTCTTTAATACATATTAATTTTCTCTTAATTAATAACAAATGATAAACACAAACATATTTTCCTTCTCAAGCATCATTTTGGATTAAATCCATCTCCAAATTCCTTTTGCCATCCTCACCCACAAAGTCAAGGTTGTATAATACACACACCATTAACATTGAAGAGAGGAAAGGTAACACAGGCCCAAAGATCCAAAGTTGAAGGGTAAGTGCAGTATAAAAAAGCCTATTTCCCACAATGTTCAATATCATAGCCTTCCCTAAATGTTGAGTCAAATATTCTGGAGTCACCATTGACTTAACATTTTGGGGAGTGCAAATAAGAATATTCACTTGATTAACAAATGTGCCAGATAAAGTGTGACATAGAAATGAAAATGATAGGAGTGTAAGGACTGTGGCATATTTAAGTACCACTATAAATTCACCATGTGCTCCAAAAACTGAATCACTTAGTGGCTTTTTAACACTATAACTGCTGCTTATGATTGCTCCTAAACCAGCACATAGTAGAATTGATGTTGTTGACATAAGTGTTGTTCCCATGATTATATTTCTAAGTGTTTGGACTGCTACTGAATTCTTGTTATCAATATCCTGCAATTCAATTTAGTTCTTAATTTTGTAAGTAACATTATGACGAAATAATAAAAGGGTATATTTTAGGAAAAAAACTTAGGGTATGTTAAAATGGACGGTGTAGGAGTGGAGAGCTTGATTTTAAATTTTAAATTGAAGAAGCTATAATTAAAATGTTTCTGAACAAAAATGAAGTGTGATTAACAATGTTTTATCATTATCTATCATATTATTCCTTCAATTCTTTAAGATCTCAAATAAATATTAAAATATAGATCAAGCCCTCCCTTCCAAAATCTTCCCAAGTCCCCCTCCCAAACATACCATTAGATTTTTTTGGGTAGGTTAGACAAAATGACAAATAAATACCATACACATGCCCGAATTCAGACTCGGGGGCCGGCGTCCATGTCGCTGAAATTGCCAGTGCAACCAGTAGTGGAGAGTTAGGAAAAAACTTAGATGTTTACGTGGTTTTATTTTGACAAATGCAACTGAATAATAATGAATAATTAATATTATGAATAAAAGTTCAAACGTCATGTTCTAATTGAAAATACACAAATAACATCTATAATTTTGTACCTAAGTTTTGTCTATAATCTTGTTGCAGCGTCACAATGAAACCAAAATAATGTTGATATATTTTGCAAAAAAAAAAAATTACCAAAACAATATGATTTTAGATACCAACATTTTTTTGACAATATTTTAGATATCAACATTGATATATTTATAATGAATATAAAACGGCTAATTGACCTCGTCTGATGATTTTATATCATTAGTTGTTTAAGTCTTTTTGAAGTTTGAAGGGTTAATTTTGCTTTTTTTTTACAACTGGATTAATTTTGCTTAACTAGTAGTGGAGTGCAATATATGTTTACTGAATATGTTAAATTATAAAAGTAGATATAATAAAACAAGCTACCTGCTTATTTTAAAAAATAAAAATAAACTACCAAAACTCATGCCGAAGGGCCACAAAAAAAATCTGAAATTATATTTGGTATTTTCATATTTTTTAATTGATTGTGTGACATGTCATGCACTCATACAAAAATTATTAATCAACTTTTTAATTGACAACCATGGGCTTCATCTACCCCGAGACACGGGCAGTGACGGAGTCAAAAAATACTAGTGGTGGCAAATATATCTATAATATTTTCTCAACAAAATATTATACATTTTTACAAAATACATTTCAATATAGAAAAAAGTAAAATACCGAAATTTCCCAACTGAAATTTCTACAAATCACATAGCTAGAAAAGTAAAATTAGTACCAACCGACAGATACTATTTGTTAACTTACATATAAACTTTGGTAGCCAATAAAATTGTTACCTTAACTAATTTATCTCAACAACTAAAGTCGTTGCAATGTTTGAACAATTGGCTGGAATTATTATAATAGTATTTTTCTCATCAAAATTTTTTTATTTGTTATTTTTCTTAATAATGAGATATATAGTTATAAATTTAATTTTCCAATAAAATTATTAATTTTTGACTAACCAAAAAAATTATTAAATTATTTTTTCCAGATTTTGTGGTATTTTATTATATATAATATTTTTCAATGTGGCCATAGAACTTTTATTATTACCAAATTTATATAATAAAATCCAAATCATTGTCTTTAAATTTTCTTTTTTCAAATTTAAATTGATCATATTTATTATTAATAGTCATATATAGAATAATTTTAGTTTTTGACGAGATAGCAACACGCCGAGAGTACATTCCTCAATACCTTCGATTTTGCACACGCTTATTTCTTAACCCTCTCGTGTAGTCCTTCTCTTCCTCTAACACCTCTCTTCTCTTTGAACAAGAAGGTTGGAGAAGATGGCCAAATATGGAAAGAGTTATGAATAATGAGGAGTGGTCAGTAGAGGGGAAAAGAGTTAGAGTGGTTCTATTGAAGACCAACACAATAAAGACGAGTGATTGAATAGATGACGTTGGATTCAACTTCATCAACGGAGTGTTCCGGTGCTTTTAACGAAATACTAATATGCGCTTGTGTTTAGAGACAAATTTCGTGTTAGCCAACATTGTGTTTTTCATTGGGGGAATCGAATTTGGGAGCACCAAGTCGACCCCATTGTCTCACGTAGCGTATGTTATTGAGCCAACGGTGTTGGTTTTATTCTATCATTATTAATCTTTAAAGGAAAAAAAAATCATGTAATTTAGGCCTGAAAACTGCATGGTAAAAATAAAATACTGGAACAAAAAGTATTTAAAAGGAAATAATTCAAAACATATCATATTTCTTAGGAAGAAAAATATTTTAGGTCTGTGTGTATGAGTGTATGTTACCTTCATCATTGCAGGAACCCAAAATCTTCTACCATCAGCGTCTCTTCCAAAGATTGTAGTGAAGGGCTGTGAGCGACTCATATGCCATAACCATAAATGATATGCAAGCATGATGAGAAACCCTGCTGGTACAAGCAACATATCCATATAATACTTTCTCCACGCCATCTATATATATATTTATAACACTCTCTTCCAACTCCTTGCTTTTCTTTGCCTCAGGGAAAATCTATTTCCTATAACTATATTCTCCTTAGCTAAATGCACACACATGCATGAACTTTGTTGTGCGTATGTGTATTTATATCATTTTGTGTGTATAAAATAAATTAGTATTTAATTAATGTGGCTCCTTTTATAGTCTAACTAATGGATACCTTGAAAAGGTCTTATCTTCTAGTATGAAAAAGACATACATATTGGTAGATATGCTATATATGAGTAGTGATTAGCCTACTCCAAGAGTAATTCTTACGGAGTTACCCCGTTTAATAACTCAATTTACACACTTTTACCTATGAAACCGCTAAATATTATGATATTATCTCGATAACCATGTATACAACATTTTGGAAAATGTAGATATGTTATTTTACATATCAAGTTACGTATATATATTTCAAAAACTAAATTATTCGTTAAATTTAACCTGATTGAAAAAGTATTAGAATTTGTTAAAATTTTACAAAAAAATTCATGATTGATCTAATTAATACAAATTTTAATTCAGTGGTTAGATTTGTGAAATTTTATTGTATATAATGAGTTATTGAACGGAGCAGCTTAGCTCAGAGTTACTCATGGAGTAAGTTGCTCTCTCTCTCTCTCTCTCTCTCTCTCTCTCTCTCTCTCTCTCTCTCTCTCTCTCTCTCTCTCTCTCTCTCTCTCTCTCTCTCTCTCTCTCTCTCAGGACGTGTAACACCCTGATATTTCTAACTTATAGAAATACCAAAATGCACAACATGGCATGCATCAGAGTTAACTTGTATGCCTTGAATATTGAACACAACTAAAAACTTCTTCGCCTTTTCCTTTCCCTGTTTATCTGTAAAAACCACAATAATAAAGGGTGAGATAAACATTATCTCAGTGAGTCCTATCGAGACCCCTTACTAACTCTAGCGGGTCATTATGCTTTTACTTGAACATTATGGCCCTAATAAGTGACCATGTGGACATATATTTTCTTCTTACCCGTAGCCCTAATAAGCGACTACGATTCATGTCTTATTCTTTTCTTTAGCTTAGCACAATACCTCAAGTCTACCTCATCCGGTTATTTCTTTGGCTTTTGGTGAACCCAATCCACTAATCCTTTCATCAGTGGGCAAACATAGAAGGGGCCTAGGTTATGGTCTCATGACTTCCCTCCCCTAGTGTACTATCATAGAGGTCGTCACCCCTTTATCATACCTTGATCCTTTCATCAAGTAGTTCATTATCATACCTTGAATAAAATCAAGTGATTCTTTATCATATCATTATTTAACATACCTTGATACAATATCAAGTCATCTTAATGGTTACCAAAACCTCAATGGACTTTTAGTCCATTGTATTAACATATACTTGTGTTTTCTCACTCGTAACCCTAACCGGTTATCATACATTTAACATACTTGGACAATTTTCCAATAACTCATTCATACCTACGCTTATTTATGCGAATTACGGTTTATTAACACTACAACAGAATTAGCAATGGGTAGCGCTTTTTTTTAGCCATAGGTAGCGCTTTCGAGCGCTACTAATCTTAGCGCTACGGATTCCACTCCCACAATGCGTAGCGCTTTTAAAGTGCTACCCATTGATAGGAATGCGTAGCGCTTTCTTTACAAGCACTACTCATTCCCTTAGCGCCTCTTAGGAATGGGTAGCGCTTTTAGGAGAAAGCGCTACTCATTGCCTTAACACCTCTTTAGAATGGGTAACGCTTTTAAAGGAAAGCGCTACTCATTCTCTTAGCACCTCTTAGGAATTGGTAGCGCTTTTTATTGAAAGCGCTACTCATTCCCAAAAGGCGCTAAGAGAATAGGTAGCGCTTTTCAAATGAAACGCTACCATCTGCTATTCATCTTCACGAGTATCCAATACTACTGATGCTCTCCCTTTTAGATTACAAATTTCAAATCCATTTCCCTGGACATGTACACAACATCCAATATATATACATATCAACATATATAAACAAATTAGCTAACAATATATATATATATATATATATATATATATCCAAATCAAATGAACAACTTTCATTACATTTTATCTAAAAATATTACATCAAATTCAAAGTTGGTTAGTTAATAAAACCGGTAACATAGCGGCACCACTCTCCCTTGAGCCCAGTAAGTTGCTCATCAGAGTATTCCTTGAACTGACAATCAGGAAAATACTGGAAAAATAAAATTAGAATTAAAATGGTTAAATTGGAGAAACTATTATAATATCAATAT
This sequence comes from Astragalus membranaceus, assembly GCA_039519185.1. Lineage (NCBI taxonomy): Eukaryota > Viridiplantae > Streptophyta > Magnoliopsida > Fabales > Fabaceae > Astragalus > Astragalus membranaceus. The sequence goes on along the minus strand of CM076853.1, from coordinate 32,727,624 downwards.
CAAAAAGAAATCTAACTAGATACCTCATTTGGAATTTCCATTTGATTGTGAGTGATGATTTCCATCATATACTTCATAACATAGTACCCACAATCATTGGTATTTGGTTGTTTGGGACACTATAAAACAAAAGATTAGTTAATTGTTAAATTATATTAAATATATTTTTTTGACCAAAAAATTTAATTAATTATATAATGAATATTGATTACAAATTTACAATTATTTGCATCCATTTTGTTTCAGATGTTGACTTCCTGTACATGGTCCTAGTTTCATTCAGTGCCTAAAATGTTGCCAAACAACTGAACACAACGTCATATATATAACTATATTAATCGAAATATATACATATATAATTTAATTATGAAATATGAGAAAGATCCAAATACACACCTATTTATTATCCCGATCAACTTAGGGTAGTTGTTGTAATGACCTTGTAATGAATCTAAGAAGTACACCACATCTCTCTTAGGATCGATTGCCAACAATATCCAATGTTGCCTACAAATTAAAATTTTGAATAAATAAATGACAAGTATTTCAAAAATGCAATTTATATATGATTGGTGGATTAAATTTCTCACCCCCTTAAGTTAATCGGTGCCAAAAACATGGTATCAAAGCTTGTATTTTGAGCAAGCCTCAAGCGTTGACTGATATAACTTGTAACTTCACGCTTGTTTGTTTCCATAATTTTGGTTGCACCTTTTTGATTGAGGGGAACATTGCGCACATAAGTACGCTCCGGGCATAAGAATACAAATCTTTGTGTCCGTTGGAAAGGGACCAATATGTCATGGTACAAGTACCTATAATTAATATACATGAAGGTTTAAATAGTTATTACCCCCCTGCAAATATACCCATTATCCAGTTATCCCCCTACAAAAAGAAACATTTAAAACAAACCTTGCAAAATGTAACGTTATGCAGTTACCCCCCTGCTGTTAAGTTTTCTGTTAAAAAATGTAAAATTAACATTATCCAGTTACCCCCTGCCACGTGTCACCATATTATTGGGCCTCTGTGACACGTGGCACTGACATGCCACGTCAGCTCCCATGTCACCACTGCCACGTGTCACTGACATGTGCCACGTCAGCAGCCAATGGATGGCTGCCACGTGGCACTGACATGGCTATGGCTGCATAGTGTGTTACTAAAAAAAATCAAATTTTGGCTTATAGGGGTGTTGAACTCGTGACCCCCAAGTGACACAGACCCTCCTAACCACTGAGCCACATAACTATTTGATATTATTTACTCACCTACAAATATATAATACATAATGTGTACTTAAATTAAAGAAAAAAATCTGGAAACCCAGAATTTCAAGCGCTTCATCTTCTACAAACGAAAAGGAAAAGGAATCAAGCATTCATCCCCAAAGTCAGAACAACAACAACAACAAAATCAAAGGAAATCCAGATTTGGGACAACTGATTTGGGAATGCTTGATCAAACGAAATCAAACGAAATCCAGATTTGGGACAAACGAAATCAAACGAAATCAAACGCAATATGCAACAACCGATTTGGGATTTGAAAACGAAATCCAGATTGAAAACGAAATCAAGGATTAAAGGAAAACGAAATAAAGGATTAAAGGAAAACGAAATCAAGGATTAAAGGAAAACGAAATCAAGATTTGGCTGCGTTTCTGTTTTTGAAGATTGAAGGAAAACGTTTTGATGGAACGTTTTGATGGAAAACGTTTCTGTTTCATATTTGTTGAATCCAGATCTGATTTAACGAAGAAGATGATGAGTCAGGATCCAGATCTGGTTTTTATGTAATATATATTGGTAGTTATGTTTAAAAACACAAATCATGTTGTGGCCTAGTGGTAATTGGACGCCCCAACCACCACCAGGTCACGAGTTCAACACCCATCTCCCTACAAAACATTTATTTTTTAGTAACAAGGGTGCCTCCACTTGCCAAGTGTGTGCCACGTGGCAGCCATCCATTGGATGCTGACGTGGCACTTGTCAGTGACACGTGGCAGTGGTGACATAGGAGCTGACGTGGCATGTCAGTGCCACGTGTCACAGAGGCCTAATAATATGGTGACACGTGGCAGGGGGGTAACTGGATAATGTTAATTTTACATTTTTTAACAGAAAACTTAACAGCAGGGGGGTAACTGGATAACGTTACATTTTGCAAGGTTTGTTTTAAATGTTTTTTTTTGTAGGGGGGTAACTGGATAATGGGTATATTTGCAGGGGGTAATAACTATTTAAACCATACATGAATAATAGTAATCAGAACATGTCAGCTACTGCACTTTTACAGAAAGATGCTCAAATGGGATCTACAAGGACTACCAATGATGTCTTCAATCACAACAACGCGTTTGGCTTGTTAGGTTCAAATTCAATTTCAAATATCCCAAACATGATTAATAGTAATACTAGTATTGTGGAGGTCGATAGGTTTTACAAGGTGCTGCAAGGTGAAAGTGATGAAAAGATGAATGAGTTGGTGAATTTGGAAAGCAGTAAGAACAACCTTGGAGGTGGGTATTTAATAAATGATGATTCGTTTGGGATTGTGACTGACACGAAGGATTTGGATGAGAATCACATGGTGGATGAAGAGAGAGGAAATGGTTCAAGCTTATATATATATATATATATATATATATATATATATATATATATATATATATATAAATTAACGAAATAATAGAAAAAAAAATCAATAATGTCAAATAATAAAAAGACATAGTACCTGTGGAAGAGTGTGGGGTCGTTCGGTATGCCCACAATACGTATAGCAACTCTTCGGCCCAGTTTCCTTTAGCTTCGCCAAGTCGCCTTCACAAGCCTTGTAAGATCATTCTGTCTGCGGCCTTAGCTTGGTCGTTGGTTTGGGGGTGCTCCACCGAAGTGAAGCATTGCTTGATACCTAGATCGGTCATGATTTTTCTGAAGCCTTTATCAGCGAACTGTGTCTCATTATCTGTGATCACGACTTCTAGTATCCCAACCCGGACTCCGATGTTCTTTTTAGAGAACTTCTTACAATTCTTGGATGTTATTGTTGCGCGAGGCCCCGCTTCTATCCACTTGGTAAAATAATCCACTGCAACTATCAAGTACTTCACTTGTCCTGGGGATACACGGAACAGGCCAAGTAGATCAATCCCCCACCAAGCAAAGGGCCAAGAGGGATTCAGACTATTCAGCTCGGTAGGTGGAGCGATGTGCACATCGGCGTGTCGCTGGTTCTTGTCGCACTTTTTTACTATTTTCCTTGCATCCTCATCATCGTAGGCCAATAATAACCCGCCCTGAGTGCTTTATTGGTCAATGAGCGCCCACCCAGTTGGTGTCCACAGATCCTTTCATGTATCTCATAATACATAATCAGCCTCCTCCGGTCCCGGGAACTTCAAGAGAGGCATTGAAAATCCTCTCAGGAAGAGTTTCCCTTCGATGACCGAGTAAGATGTCGCCATTCTTCTAGTCAGGTTCGCCTCTTTGGGGTCGTCAGGTTCCCCCCCATTTACAATGTACTTGGGGATTGGATCGATCCAACTTTCTCCAAGATCGAATACACACACATCGACCGTAGGGGGGACGTCAAGCCGCACACTTGGTTGGGATAAAGCCTCTTGGATCACGCTCCTGTGATTTCCCGGGTTCTTCGTGCTTGCGAGCTTTGAGAGGATGTCTGCTCTTGTGTTCTCGGACCGGGGCACATGTTTCACTTCAACGTATTCACAGAGCTTGAGTAATTCCCTCACTTTTGGTATGTACTTCTGAAGGACCCTGTCTTTCGCATCGAACAGCTCTTTTATCTGTGAAGCCACCAGGAGGGAATCAGAGTGGAGTTTGACCCTGGTGACGTTAAATTCCAGGGTGAGCAGTAGGCCTACAATGCATGCTTCGTATTCGGCCTGATTATTCGAAGCGGAGAAGGAAAAGGTGAGTTAGACCTCCACTGTCAAGCCTTCCGAGTTTTCCAGTATCAAACCCGCTCCACTCCTTTTACTTTTGGACGAGCCATCGACATAGAGTGTCCAGACCGGCTGAGGTTTCCCCTCTGAGGATGGGGTCATCTCAGATATGAAATCAGCCAAGATCTGTGCCTCGAATGAGGACAGTGCTTAATGTTTCATCTGAGATCGCCAGATACAGATACAGTGTCTCCCCAGGCTCCGGCCTAGTCAAGATTGGTGGTTGTAGCAAAACAGTTTTAAGCTGATCCAGAGCCTATTCGCACTCTGGGGTCCATTCAAACTCGACCCCCTTCTTAAGTAGTTTGAATAGCGATAGTGATTTGTTCGCTGTTTTGCAATGAACCTGGACAAACCTGGAGCACAAGTCTACTTTTACAATTTATGTAGCATTATTATTAAAATGCGATTGATTGAGCCTTTTGACTTTTGGGATGTCATTATAATGTTTGGTTCACAATTTATTTATTTTTTAAATTTTATGTTTTTGAAATGGTGAACAAATTTAGATTGTTATACCTTTATCACTTTTATAACTAAATATTCTTTTTTTATTATGTTCATACTATATTTTATTACATTTTAAAAACAAATATGTTGTGTTATGTGTTTTGTCGTAAAGGTTCGGATATTGAAAATGCCAATTATTAACCTTTTTAATACTATTCTAGTCATTATTATAAGAAAAATTTGTAATTTTAAGTTTATTGAATAACTTATGCATCCTGTCTATATTTTTTTTGCAATGCCACATCATTTTTTTTTCGTCAAAAAAAATCATTTTTTATTTTTTTTCCCACCAAAAAATGTCAAATCATTCTTTCTCCCTCATTCTTTCATTCTCTCTTTATATTTGTCTCACTATTCATTGTTTCTCCATTTTCTATTTCTATTTCTATTTCTCCTCCCATTCATTATTTTTAAAATAAATAAAAATATCCTCCCCTTATAACTTTTTGTGCACACACTTTATTTTCGAAAAATTGAGCACATCCTGTTTGAAACAAATGAAGAACATTCACTTAAAACAACACTATTTGGGACAAGCATAATAAAATGTTAGAATTTATTACAATGCGAAGACAACGGTCCACTTATTACAATTTAGGTAGCACTGTCATTAAAATACTATTAAAATGTGATTGATTGTGTCTTTGGACTTTTGGGATGTGCTTATAATGTTTGATTCACAATTTTTTTATTTTTTAAATTTTATGTTGTTGAAATGGTGAACAAATATAGATTATTTATACCATTATCACTTCAATAACTAAATATTATTTTTTATTATGTTCAGACTATATTTCTATTACATTTTAAAAACAAATGTGGTGAGTTGTAAAGGTTCGGATATTGAAAATGCCAATTAATAACCTTTATAATATTACTCTGGTCCTTACTATTAAAAAAATTGCAATTTTAATGAATGACTGATGTATCTGTCTTATAATCCATTTTTTTTCAAAAAAAAGTCACGTCATATTTTTTTCATAAAAAAAATCAATTTTGTTTTTGTTTTTTCTCCCACCAAAAAATGTTAGATCATTCGTTTTTTTGTCCATCTTTCATTCTCTCTTTATATTTTTCTCACTATTCACTTTTTCTCCATTTTCTATCTCTATTTCTCCTCCGATTCATTATATTTAAAATAAATAAAAATACCCTCCCCTTATAATTTTTTTGTGCACACACTTTATTTTCGAAAAATTTAGCACATACTATCGGAAACAATTGCAGAACATTCACTTAATACAACACTATTTGGGACATGCAAAATAAAATATTAGAATTTAGTTATTACTATTTGAAGATAGTTACTTCTTACAATTTATTTATTTTTATGTGGAAAGAAAGTTGCACCAACCGGGAATCGAACCTGAGTCTGCTCCGTGGCAGGGTACTATTCTACCACTAGACCATCGGTGCTTGTTTACTTATTACAATTTAGGTAGCACTATTATTAAAATGTGATAGATTGTGTTATTTGACTTTTGGGATGTCATTATAATGTTTGATTCACAATTTCTTTACTTCTTAAATTTTATGTGTTTTTTTTTCCGATAAGCAATGATTCATTGATTGGAGCATTAGGGATACTCAAAACAAATACAAAAGGTAATCAGAAATTGTTGATACAAGTAAAAACATTGTTCCACCATAATGACAGAGACAAACTAGGATCTTTTCCCACCCCAAAAATAAACCAACACCAAGACAAGTACTTGATATGCGCCACTGATAACTCTATTTTATATAGAGTTATTCATTTCTTTAAACTTAGTAAATTGCTCTCTTTCAAGCAAAGATGAAGAGTTTATATAGTATTTTATGTAATATGTGATAACTTGAATGTTTGACATGGCTATAGTTGATAATAGGCCATTTTGGATACATTGTGGTATGTTTGATAAGTTTGTTCAGTGCAGTCTAGATGCTCCTGCATCAAATGCTCCTGCATTGATCCTGCACTAGCTCAGCACAATGCTACTGCACTGCAATAGCATTGCCTGAAGGTTGGAGCCATCCACTTGCACATCCACTTGCCATCCACTTGCATTTGATGACCTCATACTTGGTCCCCTAAAGCAAGAACACTTCAGATTTCGTTGCCTACAATTCCCACATAGCTTTGAAGAGTCATCAACGTAGGGACACATGTTGTTATCTCATTTGACCTCCCTATACAATTGATTGAAGACTTCACATGGGAATTGTCATACCCCAATTTTGTCCGGCCTAGGTCAAAACCCTAATTTTCAATCAAAAATGAATAAACCAAGTCTTAGCATTCATCCTAGAGGTTAGGAAGAGCATCATGCTTGCATTTTAGAAGTTTCATAATGCATTTTAGGGTTAGAATAGCATTGCATGGCATTTTAGAGCACTTTAGAGCATTTCTAGGGTTTCTAGGGTTTTTCCTCGTTCAAAGGGTATTTTGGTAATTTCGCCAAAAAGACTTATTTTCTCATCATGCATGCATTTATAGGGTTTTAGAGTCATCCAAAAGGTCTCAGGATCATTGTTAGAGTGGAAATGAAGTTTAGAGCAAAACCAGGGTTTTTGGAACCAAAAGGGCATTTTGGTCATTTCACTAAAATAAATAATTTCTCGGTAAAAACCATTATGCATCTCTTGAGGAATTTATGTGAGTCCAAGTGAGTGGAGTTGTGCATTTTTTTGTGCATCATTGGAATATTTTTGGCATGAAATTCGGTTTTTGAACAAAAGGGCAAAATGGTCATTTCCTTTGGAGTGGGGTCAATAAATCATTTTTGGGGATTGGTGAGATCATAAAGTTCAGAGCCCAATCATTGAATCATGGGACATAGCCCAAAATGGCAAGAAATTAGAAGAATTATCTAGAAGGGAATAAGGAATATCCCTTTGAATTTTGAAAGGTCAAGTGTAGTACAATAGTACAAGTTGCAATTCCACTCACTCTCTCTCCCTTGGCTGCGAATTCCAGCCCTTTTTCCTTCAATTTTGATTTATTTTATTGGTTGCAAATTGTGTTTAAATCATGGCCTTCCATTCAAGTGCTAAATGCAATCCTCACCCTTCATTTGAATTAAAATGGCACTCTTGTAATAAGCTTCATAGAAAAATACAATTTTGTAATTGAGCTTATCCTTCACCACCATCCTTAAGCTGAGCCCCTCAGCCCTCTCTCTCCTCACTTTGTGCTTTCTAATTGCCCCTAATCCATGTGACATTTGATCTTGACCCTTGGTTCAAAATTTAGATGCAATCCTAGAGCACAATGGAAATCAAAATGACCTAGAAGCCCTTAATGATAAGTGAGCACTATATATACCTTCATATGACCAGCCCATACATCCTCTTAGCCTCACTCTCCATTCAAAAACCCTAGCACACCTCCCTCCTCCTCTAGGCCGTAGCCACCCCCATTCCTTCTCCTCCATTTTTTTTCAACTTCCATCCACTAACTCACCTAAAACTCACTCCATATTCATATATCCTCTTCCTTTCATCTTTGATTCCACATTTACATCATCAAAGGGGCTGATCCTTCAAGGTTGCGTGGTTATTGTTGGTGATTTTGAAGATTGTTGGTGATTGGTTACTCTTGATCTTCATTTCTACTCTTGTTTAGCTTGGAACTAAGGTATAACTTAAAACCCTTTGCATTTTCATCCACTTTCTTGCATCAAAATCCTTTTTCAACTTATATTTGCATCTCATAACATCATTTAAATGTAGATTAGGGGCTGTTGTGGGTGAGAGTTGGCATCTCACCCACTAAATAAGTGTGTTCTTGTGACTATGTGTTGATTATGTGTTGTTCTTGTGATTTGCTCTTTGTTCATGCGATTTTCACCAAATAAAAATTTATTTTTCCTTACCTTTTTGCTTCGGCCTAGAGCCTCTCTTGTTGGATAACATGTTTTCTTGCTTGTTCCTTGAAGTTTGATGGAATAAAATTGGTTAAGTTAGTCCTTCATGCTCTAAGGTTTGATAGTGTAGAATTAGGGTTTTTTATACTTTTTGTTCCCTCTTGTTTTTATGTTAATAAATGATGAAATAATGATTGTTTGAGTGTGATATACATGTGTAGATCTTAGGGTTTATGTGTGTGTGTCTAATGATGTGATTTGGTTGCAAGAAATTTGTTGAATTTGAGCCTTATTGTGTATATGTATGTTTCGGCCATAAAGCCATTTTTGTGACCAATTTACTTACTCAAATTTGTTGTTTGATCTTGTTTGGTAAATTAATTGTTGTGAATTGTGTTTTTTTCACTTTTTACCTTTTAGTTTTTACCATTCACTTAAGTATTACTAAATAGTAAAAAACATTTTCTTACCTTTTTTTACCTTTCACTTAAAACCCTAAAAAACATTTTACCTTTTACTTTTACCATTTACCTTCACTTAAATAATTCACCACTTTCACTTAAATAAGTTACCATTTCATTAATAATTTACCTTTACTTTTTACCTTTCTTAAATTACAAAAAGACCCAAAACATTTTCTAGTTTACATTTATAACTTTTCAACTTTATAAAATCAACCCAAAAATACTTTTTACCACTTTTTCCTAAGACTCTAAAAAAACACCAAAACATTTCACCATTTCCTAAGAATAAGGTAACTAAATTTTTACCACTTTTTATGACACACTCTCACACACTTGCACTTAAATAAAACCTTATTCACTCTCTTGCATTCTCATTTGCTTGTATCTCTTGCATACTCTCTTGTTTTAATCTTCATGCCTTTTCATATATTCATATCTCTTGCATATTCATTTGCACTCTCACTTGTTAGTACCTCATGCATCCTTACTTGTTTATACTTCTTGCATTCTCACATGTCCATTCATAATTAAATAACCATGCATCCTCACATGTCCATGCATTCATTAATCAAATGCTCATGCATTCTTGTATGCTCGTGCATCTTTGTATATACTCATTCTTGCATTCATCCTCACATGTCCATGCATTCATTAATCAAATGCGCATGCATTCTTGTATGCTCATGCATCTTTGTATATACTCATTCTTGCATTCATTCTCAAATGTTCATGCATTTACATGCATTCATGCTTATCTAATCTAGCACATCATGATTACATGCTCATCCATTTAACTTAGACTATTTTATGCCTATGATCAATTGTATTCTTTTGTTGTTGATGCCACTTAAATGTCTTGATTCAATTATATGCCATTCCATCCATGTGTATGACCTCCTAATGAAGACGTAAGTCTACATGCATGTTGTAGCATAGAGTCATTAGGGTAAATACACCCCTTCCTACACACACACATTTGTTTTGAGAACTCTACTTTGCATCCTCAATAACTGTATCTCTTGATTGTATTGGCATGATTAATCTCAGTTAGTGATCAGCACGTTCACAATTGCTTGATTAGTGAATGTGTTTGTATTTCATTCATTCATGTCGCATATTTTGGTTATGGACTCGGAGTTGGTTGAAATGTTCTACTTATTTTTCCAAAATCCTTTTCCAAATCATCTTTTTCTTAGAACTAGTTTTCAAATTAAATCAAATGCTTTTTCAATAAAAAAACCTAAGGCATTTTTCATAAATAAATCATTAGTCATCACTCGAAGCCTTTGCTTGTTTGATCGCTAATGAGGAGTTATTAGTGGTGGTCACTCGAAGCCTTTGCTTGTTTGGCTATCATGAAAGCTCCCACACCTTAACTAAAAAATAAATAAATTCCAATTTCAAAAACAACACGAGCTATTAGTGATAATTATCACCAATGCTCACCTTTTTCAAAAATGATTTCAAAAAAGATAATAAAACGTTGTTACTTGTAGTCACTCGAAGCCTTTGCTTGTTTGATTACCGGTTCCAACTATTTTTCTTTCGAGTTAATAGTGGACGCCACTCAAAGCCATTTGCTTGTTTGGTATTCATAAACGCTCGAGTCCTATTTCAAAAAAACTAAAAACAACAAACACACTTTTCAAAAAAGCCGAGAACTACGTAGCTTTGATCCCTCTTCCAGAGAGGGTACGTAGGAGCGGGTCGTAACCCGTCAAGCACACTTTTAAAAAAAAAACCTCTAGAACTACGTAGCTTTGATCCCTCTTCCAGAGAGGGTACGTAGGAGCGGGTTGTAACCCGTCAAGCACCCCTTTTAAAAATCTTTGTTTTGTTCCGCTTTTCAAAGATACCAAAAATATTTCTTCCCAATAAAATCATTTCTCACACGAAATAAAAAGAAAGGAAGTAGAACAAAAATCGTTTCAAGTCAACTTTTTCTAAGCCACACATCAAAGTTAATGGTTCCCTTTCGGTAGAAAGGAGGTGCGGGGTGCTAGTACCTTCCCCGTACCTAACCGACCCCCGAACCTACATCTTTGTGTTTTCGAAAGACCATCCGCCTTTTTCAAAAGACTTTTTCCAATGTTTTAGTCTTTAAAAATAAATATTGGTGGCGGCTTCAAAATTTTTCACGTTGTCAAACTGAAGGAATCCTTAACCGGATTTTTCGGGGCGCAACAGGAATCAACTGCTGTAAAGCAACCATGAATACAGCCATCAAGGTTACTTCAACATGAAGGAAGGAAGCACCTCTCTTGAAGACTATATAAAGACTTCACTCCTTCACTTGAAGATAGATCACAATCCATAAGTTAGATTTAAATTTCAATATACATAGTTAGTTTCTATTTTGTAAGAAGGAAAGGAAGGAAGTGACAAATCCTCCTTACTTCGGTTTCATAGTTTTATCAAAGTGCTAAGGAGCTAATGCAACTACATTGCTAGGAAGGATTCATGCTAAGAGCTACAACTTGTGTAACTTCTATATTGTTGTTTCTCTTTTGTGATTTCAATTATATAAACATGTTCTATTCTGTTTATATTTGCCTTGCAATGTCTATGTTGAGCTAAACCTCTCTTAGTTGGAATGTTCTAACGATTTAATGAGCTTTTAAGTAAGTTTAATACAAGTATATGATGTGTGCACTTTAGTTCTTGCTTGATAATACTTTCAACACTTATTTTGAGATTGATCACTTAGAATAGGTAGATTTGTAAAAGCAGACATGGTTTACAATTAAGAACTCAAGAACTAATATGGGTGAGTGTTTTACATAAAGGAAACTTTGTGAAAACCATACTAAGTCCTAGACATAGGATAGTATAGTCCATAGGGTGATACTGTGGGTACTTTAAAAGACAAGAGTGAACTTATTTAGCAAGCCTAGACATAGGAAGCTTGTAATGAAACTCTGAAGAAAAGTGACTGAAAGGCACACAACTAATGCAACAGCATTCAGTGCAACTGCATCATAACTGCATTAAACACTTATAAGTAAATTACTTGGGGGAAGACATTCCAACTAGCTTTTCTCTATTTGCATTACAACTACTTACACTTTGTTTTATTCTAACTTACTTGTGATACTCACCATCATCAACTATCTTGTTAAATTGGTTACCTTCTTCTAAATTACATAATATTGACTTTTGAAAGAGTTCACCAATCCCTGTGGGTTCGACCTGTTCTAAACACTGTATTACTTGTTATGGACTGTGTATACTTGCACATGTTGTCCACACACCAGCCACAACCGAATTTAGATTGTTTATACCTTTATCACTTTTATAACTAAATATCAATTTTGATTATGTTCAAACTATATTTCTTTTACATTTTAAAAACAAATGTGTTTGTTGTGAAGGTTCAGATATTGAAATGCCAACTAATAACCTTTTTAGTACTTCATCAAAAAAACTTTTTTAGTATTAATCTGGATTGTCGCCTTAGTTAGCCGATGTTGGGCCGGATCCAGCGCTAGATTGGGCCATGCTTTGTATGGATTGGGTCGCTTGGCCCAGTCCAGAACAGTTGCCCCCCGAGTCGAGGTCGGTCACGGGAGTGCGGCCTCGGCTTGAGTCATGCAGCATGCTTCCAAGTTGCTGAAAGATAAGCTTCGCCAAGGTTGAGCTTAACTCGAGGTCGCCTGTCAGCTCGTTGATTGTGTCACGCCAACATCGGACTTTTGGACATGACACGTGTCAGATCAGATGTTTGAAGTGACGTTTTATTGAAACGAGGCGTCTTGTCATGATGATTGTCTAGTTTTCAGTGCCCTGGAATTTTTTGCCTCGGGAAGGGTCACGTTGATTCGCCTTCCGAGTCCAAAAGCTCCTATAAATGCGTTAAAGGTTTATAAAGGCACTGGTACTTTTGAAATCCTTGAACCCTATTTTCTCTCGAGGTTGCGAGTGAACTCCCGATGTTGACGAGTGATTCCCCCGACATTGCTAGTTTACCGTGAGAGTTACTGTTCCGGCGAGTCGACGCTGAGGCTCCGACGAGTTTTTCCCAGATCATTCAACCAATCTCACCGTTCTTCTTTCCGAGGTTAGTTTTTTCCTTTTATTATTCTTTTTCTTGTTTGTTTCTACTTGGGTTTCTGCACCCGAATTTCGTTCCCCCTTACCTCGGGGAGGATGATGGTCAATTCTGGCTTGGGGTCGGCTCTAACCCCGGCTTTGTCCTTTGGTTGCGTCTCTGACCTCGGATTCCCCCTGCAGGCAAAGCTAGCGAAGACGAGAGACAGCGAGAGGCCTAGTTACATTCCCCCGTGTAAAGGTCTGTTGAGGAAATCTGCGGAAGGTCGGCCTGAATTGGTCGAGGATTAGATGTCGACCTCTGCCAAGTCGGTTCGCTTGGCAGAGGCTAGGGATACCGCCGCTACCCCTCCGGCGCGACAGTTGCCTCAGAGGGTCGAGCCCATCAAACAGGTCGACCTAGAGATGGTGGAAGAAAGGGTTGAGGCGGAGGACCCGTATAGATGGGTGTCCAAGGATGTCCGCAGCATCGGGACTGTATATAGGCTGGGGTCTGCTGATTTATCTGACTTTAAGAGATTTCAAAGGTACCTCGGCGGAGAGAGGCAAGAATGGAAGTTGGAGGCCGTCTCTGAATCTGAGGCCGTCTGCGGCAAGTTTCCGAGTTGAGATTCTTCATTTACTCGGCCATGCTCAAGAAGATGATGATCCGACTGCCTTTCAAAAACAGATTCTGAGGTACCCGAGAGTAGCCTTGTCGCAGCTTAACCCCAATTCGTGGGGTTTCATAAAGACCTTCGAGATCGGTTTTGGCAAGGAAAGGCAAGGGCACATCGGGCTGCACTGCAATTGGAAGCGAAGCCTCTTCATCCCTGTGACTGGCTCCATTAAAGAATTTAAGTATCAGTTCTTTTATGCAACACCTGTGAACGAGGCTGCCAAGTCGAACTCTTGACATCCTGATGGACTGGGTGGACAAGTTCACCGTCCCGGTCAAGAAGATCGACTGCAAGGTTGTCTTGACTGCTGAGTCCAAGTCCCCCGCAGCTCTTGCTGCTCCTCTTGGTAGAATTGTCTTTTTTCTGCTTCACTTTACTTCTATTTATTTTTGCAAATATTGGTACTGACCTAGGTCCCGTTCCTTTTTCAGACAAGATGACTGCCCCTCTCAGCCTTGCCTATTTGATGAACGCTACCGGGCTCATAGTTTCTGAGGTCCAGATTCTGCCAGCTCCGAAGGTGACTGCTTCCAGTTCCACCCCAGTCCTCTCGTCTTCCGCAGCCGGGGTCATCGGTGCCCAGGGCACTCCCCCACGCCAAGAGCCAGAAATGGTGATTGATCTGGATCCCAAATCCAAGAGTGGGAGTAAGGGGCCTTCGAAGATGGCTAGTGCCGAGTTGACGATGGAATATTTTGAAACTTGTTCGAAGGTCGGCAAGCTCGGGCAAGAGTTTCTGATCAAGTGGAAGTTCAGTGCTGCTGAACGGGAGAGAGGTAATCTCCTTGAGGCCGAAAACTTGTGGCTTGACGGTGAATTGTTGGATAAATCATTGAAACTGAATTATTGTCGAACACTTGTTGTAGAAATTAGGGATGAGCGATATCGGCTCAAGCTGGAGAAGGACACCCTGGTCGCCAGAGTCGAGAGCTTAAGTTCGGCTGGGAAGGTGATGAGTCATATTTAGATGTGTTATTTATGCTCTTATCACTTAAATCAACACAAGTTCTCAAGTAATATTCGTGCTTTATTAGGTAAATATTAGTTATTTAGAGGAAAGAAGGGTTAGGAGCTTGTTTGTTATCATTTGACACATTTTGTGCCTTTTTGAGTATATTGATGTTTTGCTTGAGTGCTGCAGCGGTAGACGCTATGCAGCAGTAAGCCCTACAGCGCTATATGTCGGTGGGACAGCTAGCTGGACACTTTTGGAGCCTACTACTATTTGATGAGTCATCACCCTTATCCCTTGCTGTTCAGAATGTGCTGTAGCTTTTTATGACAAGTTTGGACACTTGGCACATTATTATTGAAAGATGTCATTGTCACCTTTTTGTAAATATCTACTTTATGAGATGTGGATAAGATCTATCTCACTTCATCTTCTTCCCTAAGCAATTTTAGAACTTAGAATTCAGAATAAGGAGAGTTTTTGGAGAGGAAAACGTGACACCCTTCTCCTCAATTGATCCTCCACTTTAATCTTCTATTATTCAAGAGAAGATCATCATCCAGCGCTGTGAAGCCACGCTGTAGCGTCAGCAACCCGTCACATGGGAAGGAGGCCACTACGTGCATCTTTTGCAACCTTGCTTCTTCTTTCCATTTTCGGTAATATAAGCTTTTTGTTTGTATTGTGTTGATGATGCTCATCATGAGCTAAACACTAGTAGTTGGATTGTTTTAAGCTTTGTAATGACTCTTTAGTTTTATCAATATAACGTTATGATGTTTGTGTTTCAATCTTTGTATGATAATGCTTTCAAACTTGTTTTGGGAATGGCCAACTGAAATAAGTGGCTTCGTGGGTACAAACATGGTTCACGAAGAGAACTCAATGATTGATATGAATGAAAGGCCATTTAAAGACTTTTAAATGACTTGTACTACTTAACTCTTGACATAGGGGAGTAATAGTTCATAAGGTAAATGCTGTAAGATCTTTATTATTCAGGGGTAAAACTTATTTAGAGCCTAGACATAGGAGTCTTGTAACATAACCCTAGCGACAGTGAGTGAAAGGCACGCTGCCATACCGCTACAGCGCTTAACGCTCTAGTGTCTAACGCTATAGCGCTTCACTAGTGAGAAATTACGTAGCAAAGAACAATCCAACTCACTTTATCAACTCTTGAACTTTCTTTACTGTTTATTTATATTTATGTTAATCACAATGACATTACTTGTTGACAACTTGTATTTGTTACTTGTTTTTCTCACTAGCTAAATTACTAATTTAAATATAGAAGTAAACTCAACAATCTCCGTGGGAACGATCTTTACTTATCATTATATTACTTGTTGCGATTGTGTATACTTGCACATCTACTTTTCGCACAACAAGTTTTTGGCGTCGTTGCCGGGGATTGTGAAAGTTAATTTCTATTGTTTAGTTAGTAAGTTTAGTTAGTTTAGATTCTTTTGTTTAGTGTGTTCTGTTTTTCCAGCAATATTTTTATTTTGTATTGTGTTTTGTTTTTGTAGTGTGTTTCTCTTTGTTGTTATTTGTGTTTAGTTGAAAGAAAAAAATTCCACTTTATGCCATGGACCATTGGAATTTTTACTCCATGCAAGCAAGGAATGCTCAACAACAATTTGTCAACTATGATTTCCATAGGTGTGAATATGAAAGGGACTGTTATGAGACAAATTTCATGCCCATGACATCCCAAAATTTGGATTATGGCATGGAAAATGTTGTGCGTGAGCAAGATTCATATTCTCAAGCTCAAACCGAAGGATCACATGAGGACAACTCTAATCTAAAAGAACTCTTAGCTCAATTCCTTGAAGATAGCAAAGAGGATAATGACAACTTTGGAGCTTCATGTAAGAATACAGAGGCTCACTTTAAGACTATAATAGAGCATCTAGAAGAAAAGAGTTGTGTTGAAGAGGTGGTTGAGCAAAAGAAAGAAAAAAGTGTAGAGTTTGAAGATGATTGTTATCATTTGGGCAACTCTGATTTTAAAGAAATTTTTGCTCAATCCATTGAATCTACTGAATTGGTTGAGCAAGAGGAAGAAAAAGAGAATGTAGAGTATGACCTTGAATATGGTCATGTGGAAATTGTGGAAGAAAAACAATATTTTTTTTTGTAGTTGTAGAAAAAGAAAAATTCAAAAATAGTGACAAGGAAGAGAAACCAAGGTTGAGAAATGAAAAAAGTCATGTGACAAGTGAGACTCAACCCTTAGTACTTAAAGAAAATATCCCTCCGCAAGATGAGCTTCAATTTTTTCAAAAAAAAGGGAATTCCTATCCCAAATGTTTATTGGTTGGGGCATGGAAACACTTGCTACCCTATACCAAATACATGGGATTTCTGACCAAAAAGAAAGCGGAAAGACGATATTTTCTTCTTGTCCTATTATCCACCCTAACAAGGGTTTTGAATGTCAAGTCTAGCTAAGGACTCTTAAACAAAGCGCTACTGGGAGGCAACCCAGATTTTTAGGACTAATTATATTTTGTGTGTTTTTGTTTTTACTGTTACAGGTATGAATAAGAAGACTTGTGGTATGTATGTGCTGTCAATTATGCGGAATTCTGTTGCTGTAGCACCATGTGCTATAGCACTCGTAGCTGAGGTGTTGAGAATGTGGTTAAAATAATTAAAAAGAAGATGATGAGAAAGATGAAGGAGAGCATAATAAGAAAGAAGAGGGAAGTAAGAAAGTATCCCCCATTTTGTATCAAATCGCACCACCCACCCAAAACCTTTCCACCACACCTTCACCTAAACCATCACCAACGAAAGAACCATCCCCTCCACCTAGTAACACCTCCAAATTCTCATAGTTCCAGCCATTAATCTATCCTTACCTCAAGCCAAACCATCAAACCTTATTCAAATACTTCCCCCTTTCCAAAACAACCCACTCCACACAAGTCCCCATCTCCTAAGAAACTTCCCTCACCAAATCAAAAATCATCTCAGTCTCACAAAAGAACAAAATCCACAAAAACTCAGTCTGCCACAAAGCAACCACCAATGCTATTGGAAACTAAAGTGCAGAGAATGAATGTTGTCACAAGTGGCGCTACAGCATCAGTATCAGAAGGCAGTGCTGCAGCATCTGCTGTAGCACCAAAGAAAGTTGTAAGAACAAAAATGGTGGCCAAAAAGAGGCCAATGGTGCCTAAATCTGTTGTGGAGGAACCTAATTCTGTTGTAACAAATGATTGGGTCCCCTCTCCTACACGAGAGCCGCCATTAGCCAAAGATACCTACCACAAGACTTAGTCTGGCTAAGGACTCTTAAACAAAGCGCTCCTGGGAGGCAACCCAATGTTCTTAAACTAACAATTTTGTGTTTTTAATTTTTCTTTTGTGCAGGAGTGAATTTTGTGAAGAGAGAAAAGAAGCCACCAAAGGAAAAACCCTGGGACAAAGTTGGCAGATGACCCTCCATAAGAAGAAGTGCCAGTTAGCGCTGTAGCGGCTGATGCTACAGCGCCTAAAGCCCAGTCCCCACACAAACCTGCATCTGAGGAGAACACTCTTGATCTTTCTGCAGAGAGGGAAGCAGCAGAAAAGCTGGCTGAGATGAAAGCTTACAAGGAAGCAGAGGACCCCTAGAATGATGCTACAGCGCCTAGCGCTGTAGCGGCAGGAAAGAAAAAAAATCCAGCAGCATAGCCACCACAGTGCCCACCAGAGCAAGCAATAGGCTCAAATCTGGGTTAGCAAACAAGTACTCTAACCCTTCTTTTAAAAAAAATGTTGTTTGTTTGTTTTTAATAAATCTGTTAGGTACTCTAGTGTTTGTTCTTGCATCTAACAGTATGTTTAGAGTTTTATTTCTGTTGTTTTTAATTATGTTGAGTTTTAGTCATAGGCCTCTCCCATTAGAATTGCATGAGTAGTGGAAACACTGTTAGGTCTTAAGTTGGGGGGAGGACCTTAAATGTGTTTAATGTTATATGTGAAATGTTAATGTTATGTGTTTAATGTTATGTTTGTTGAATAAAAAGCATGATCAGTTGCAATTCCTAGTTTTTCAATTATAGAATATGTTTCTTCCTGGGCTAAATTTAATGATGATTATGTGTTTTGAGTAGAGTAGCCTTGTTTGAACAATGACTAGTCTTATTGCTGCTCCTACACAAAACTCTAGGCTTAGCAAAGAACCTAGTTAGCTAGGAATGATAAGGTTTAGTCAAGTTTTTACTAAAAATTGAGAGTAGCATTTGAAGCTAAGTTTGGGGGTGCATCGGTTATGTTATGGCTAGGAACAAAGATGATAGTTTGGTCACTGCAAGATGAAACAAAAATGTGCAAGTGGTCTTGAAAAAAGTTGCAAAATGTCTAAAATAATTTGCTGAGCTGTTCCAAGAATGCATGAAAAGAAAAAGAAAAAGAAATGCAAATAAGGAGCTCAGTAGTAAAGGCAGCAACTAGTTTTGTTCATCAAATTGCCAGCACTGCAGCGTCTAAACGCTACAGCGTCTGAGAAATCACACTCACAATTGAGCAGTAATAATTCTAGATGTTGTGAAAAACAATGATGTTGTGTGTGTATGTGTGTGTGTATGTGTGAATCGGAAAATTTTAGCCCACTAAGAACATTTTTGAAAAATTGTTTGAATGAGGGATGCAACTGACCTTGTCTTTCTATGTTGTTGTTATTCTATTTTAAGTTAGTTTGTTTATCTTTATAATGTGTTATTACTTGAGGACAAGCAATAGTTTAAGTTTGGGGGTGTGATAACTCTTATCCATAAGAGTTATTTATGCTTTCTAGACTTAAGCAAATGCGAGTTCTGAAGTATTAATTTTTTTTTAGAAAGATATTGTTGTTGTCTTGTTTGTACAGTTAATCTATGTAATTGTTTCTTTGTTGTTGTGTTGTTTGTTCTTTGTCAAGCGTCATTACTTAAGGACAAGCAATGATTTAAGTTTGGGGGTGTGATGAGTCATATTTAGATGTGTTATTTATGCTCTTATCACTTAAATCAACACAAGTTCTCAAATAATATTCGTGCTTTATTAGGTAAATTGTAGTTATTTAGAGGAAAGAAGGGTTAGGAGCTTGTTTGTTATCATTTCACACATTTGGTGCCTTTTTGAGTATATTGATGTTTTGCTTGAGTGCTGCAGCGGTAGACGCTATGCAGCAGTAAGCGCTACAGCGCTATATGTCGGTGGGACAGCTAGCTGGACACTTTTGGAGCCTACTACTATTTGATGATTCATCACCCTTATCCCTTGCTGTTCAGAATGTGCTGTAGCTTTTTATGACAAGTTTGGACACTTGGAACATTATTATTGAAAGATGTCATTGTCACCTTTTTGTAAATATCTACATTATGAGATGTGGATAAGATCTATCTCACTTCATCTTCTTCCCTAAGCAATTTTAGAACTTAGAATTCACAATAATGAGAGTTTTTGGAGAGGAAAACGTGACACCCTTATCCTCTATTGATCCTCCACTTTAAGCTTTTATTATTCAAGAGAAGATCATCATCCAGCGCTGTGAAGCCACGCTGTAGCGTCAGCAACCCGTCACATGGGAAGGAGGCCACTACGTGCATCTTTTGCAGCCTTGCTTCTTCTTTCCATTTTCGGTAATATAAGCTTTTAGTTTGTATTGTGTTGATGATGCTCATCATGAGCTAAACACTAGTAGTTGGATTGTTTTAAGCTTTGTAATGACTCTTTAGTTTTATCAATATAATGTTATGATGTTTGTGTTTCAATCTTTGTATGATAATGCTTTCAAACTTGTTTTGGGAATGGCCAACTGAAATAAGTGGCTTCGTGGGTACAGACATGGTTCACGAAGAGAACTCAAGGATTGATATGAATGAAAGGCCATTTAAAGACATTTAAATGACTTGTACTACTTAACTCTTGACATAGGGGAGTAATAGTTCATAAGGTAAATGCTGTAAGATCTTTATTATACAGGGGTAAAACTTATTTAGAGCCTAGACATAGGAGTCTTGTAACATAACCCTGGCGACAGTGACTGAAAGGCACGCTGCCATACCGCTACAGCGCTTAACGCTATAGCGCTTCACTACTGAGAAATTACTTAGCAAAGAACAATCCAACTCACTTTATCAACTCTTGAACTTTCTTTACTGTTTATTTATATTTATGTTAATCACAATGACATTACTTGTTGACAACTTGTATTTGTTACTTGTTTTTCTCACTAGCTAAATTACTAATTTAAATATAGAAGTAAACTCAACAATCTCCGTGGGAACGATCTTTACTTATCATTATATTACTTGTTGCGACTGTGTATACTTGCACATCTACTTTTCGCACAACAGAAGGAACTCGAAAGGATGGGGAATGCTCTTTCTAAGGCCGAGAATAACGTCAAATCTGGAGAGAAGGAGATAGAGAGATTGGGTAAGGCATTATCCGAGGCTGATGAAAAGGGCCAAAGCTGGAGAGAAGGTCCCGGAGCTGGAGCGCCGGATTGAGGAGCTCGGTACTGAAATGGCGTCAGTGGTAGCTGCTCGGGATGAGGTAGTTCGCTTCAAGCAGGAGTCTGCTCTGCAAGCGGTAGGAGCCTTCAATAATGTCGTTGCTCAGGTGGCTCTGCTCTATCCCGACCTCGACCTTGGCATGGTGCAGCCTTTGCACGAGGTGCGTGAGGGAAAGATCGCCAAGCCTCGGGCTCCCGGTGCCGAGATCCAAGATGCAGATGTTATTTATAGTCCTCCCCAAATGATTAATAGTTTGTAATATTTGGTGGTGGTGGTCGCGTTTTTATCCTGGGCCACTTTTGTTGTAATTCGTACTTGAGGCACCGTCCGAGTCCGGTTTTATTTTTAACGCTTCGTTTGAATTGCATCTTTGACTTTGATGAGGAATGTATGGTTTTGATATAGTCTCATGAGTGATTTAGCGATTGACCAAGGGTCGTGTTAGGCTCGGGGTCGTTTGCGAGTGAGCGTCCACTTCAGTCCAGTTCACCAAGGGCCAAAGCGCTGAGTCGAACTCGGACTAGAGGAGATTCGGAGTGTCGCGTTAGACACGGGGTCGTTTGCAACTAAGTATCCGCTTCAATCCAGTTCACTAAGGGCCAAAGCGCTTGGTGGAACTCGGACTCAGGGGATTTGGAGTGTCGCGTTAGACTCGGGGTCGTTTGTGAGCGAGTATTCGCTTCAATCCAGTTCACCAAGGACCAAAGCGCTTGGTCAAACTCGAACTGAGGAGATTTGGAGGGTCGCTTTGGACCCGATGCCGGGAGTGACCCTTCTCAGTCTCCTAAGAGGTTCGAAGGAGTCGGTCCCGAGGTCGTTGATTTTTCGATGCCTCATTCGATCCAGCTCACCAACCGCTAGGCTTAGAGTGAATCGTGGAGGGAATCGAGGTCAGCCTTCGATGTTGACCTTTGGTTGCTCCTTAGAGAGTCGTTTAACATTTACTGCAAAATGGCCTCATTTTATTCATACCGCCCTATCGGTCCGAGTTCATTACATCTTGTTTGATATTATTACATTCCTTGTGGCCATGATTCAGGCTTTCAATGAGTCTATCTCGGCCGCGGATCCTTTGCGGCCTGCTCCGGGGGCGCTCTTCTCAACTTTGTGCTCTGACTTGATGGAGAGGTAGTGGCACCTCTTCGCCGCTTCCAGGTCGGCTGTTATGGTGATGATTTCGTCCTTCAGTGAATAGAACTTCATTTTGAGGTGAACAATGGAGGTGACGGCGCCTAGCCTTCCTAGAGTCGGTCTTCTGACGATGCAGTTGTAGGGCGACTCGCAAGGGAGAACCAGGAATTGAGTCTTAACCGCGCGGGAAAGATCCCCATTATCGTAGGTGACCATGAGCTCAACGTACCCCAGAGATCGGGTCTTGGCGCCGTTGAAGCCGGACAGGTCAGAACCTCGGTAAGGCATAAGATCGGTCTCAGCAATTTTTAGCTTCTCTAAGAGTTCTTTGAATATGATGTCGGTCGAGATTCCCTGATCTACCGGCATCCTTTTAACCTCGACGTCGACCATCACGACTGAGACTATCAGCGGTATGTATTTGTTTGGCTTTCCCTTGATCGGAGAAGGCCAAAGGTGGCCGGTTTGAAGGCGGCCCCGGGGTCGGGTTGCGGGCCATGCTCAATATTTCCTTCTATTTGTGCTTCATAGATCGTTTTGTTTCTCCAGCATCCACGGAGTATCCTCCCAAGATTACCATGGCCACGGGCCGGGGTCCGTGTTGCCTCAACTTCTCTTCTTCAGATGAGTCACTGGTTTCCTCTTTGGAGGGCTTAACTACCTCGTTGACCACGACCTTTCCTTTTCAGGGGGAGCAAGACCATTTTCTCTCTTTTGCTTCTTCTTCTGGACATACTGGGAGAGCTTCCCTTTCTGGATCAGATCCTCAATATCGTCTTTAAGGACTCTGCATTGATTGGTGTCGTGCCCATGACTTCGGTGGTAGCGACAGAATTTGCGTTTGTCCATTCCGTCCTTCTGTGCCAACTAGGCTGGCCACTTGATGTCTCTAAACTCGGTATTGGCGCATTTCGCTAGTGTCTTGGCCATGCTGGTGTTTAGATCGGTGTTTTCCGTAAACCTTGATCTCCTTCTTCTAAATTCTTTCTTGGAACGGTTGTCCTTTTGGTCTCGGCCCTTAGTCGGGGCCGCGTCCTGGACGGCTTCCCATGTGAGGTCGTCTTCTTCGTAGTCAATGAACTTTTGTGCTTGCCGCAAGAATTCCTCTAGGCTGCGAGGTCGATGAATGCTGGCATCGATCTGGAAGAGACTCTTTTTGCGGAGGCCGTATCTCATGAAGAGTTGTCTGACCTTATCTTCTAAGTTTCTGACGTTGTTTGCTTTTTTATTGAACCTTTCAATGTAGTCTCACAAGGTTTCTGTTTCCACTTGGCGAATCGCCCTTACCACATCCTCCGACTTAGGTTTGAGCCTAGAGACGGTGAACTGGGCTGAAAACACCCGGACAAGGTGGTCCCAAGACGTTATCGAAGCAGGCTCGAGATCCCTGAACCAGACCAATGACGACTTGCTCAGAGATGGGGGAAACAGCTTGCATTTGACGTCGTCACTGGGGTTCCTGTTGACTCATCGTCTTATGTATATTGTTGTTCAGTTTATAAGCCAAAATTGCTGTTATTTGATTGTATTTCAATCAATTCTCTTGGGAATTAGCATATATTTAAATTGATGTCATTAGGATTGAATTGTAAGCTATTTCTCTCATCCCTAGTGCCTATTGTAATAGAAGACCTTCAATTTGATGTGTCGCCAACTAGCGAACCAGGCAGCTTTCCTAGTGACGCAACAGAGAAAAGAAGGAGAAAAATCTGTGATGCATCGCGTCGTGACCAAGAGGCTTCGCGTCGCAACCAGGCAATTTTCTGCACCATTGCGTCGCAACGGAGTCGCATCGCGTCGCGATGGGTGGCAGAAATTACTGGTTTTAAGCGAAAATTCAGAATGGAGAAGGCACTTGGTCTTGGATGCGAAAATAGGGTTTTGGAGCTGCGAACAAGGGCAAAATTTTGGACTTCTCTACACTTGGGAACAAGGAATTGAAGGATCCAATGTACTCCTCTTTGTGTAACTTCTCTTTAATCTTATCTTTCATTACTTTGATTATGAGTAGCTAATTTTCTAGGGTTAGGAGGAGATGAATCTCCCCAAAACTATCATGTGAATCCTTTGTTATGATCAATTCAATTAGTTATCCGTTTAACAACTGCCTTTTACCTCCGTTCTTATTGCTTTACAATAATATCTGTTGCTGTACTGAATTAGGGTTTATGTTCACCATTGGGAGATGGGTATGTTGCCGGAAATTGGGGATTAAGGTCATGAGTATGATGATCATAGGAATATGGAATTGTCTCGTGAATTCGTTAATTCGCTGTGGTTAATGCTTTCTCTATTGGTGTTTCACTTAAGGAATTAGGGTTCCCATTAGAGAAAACGGGTTTTGAGGCAAGGGATTGTCCTTAATCTTATAACTGAATTGAATCTATTAATTGGGTAATTACATTGAAATTGATCGAAGGTATATTGCATGATAGCGTAGGAGAGAGGATTCGATTCCTAATCGCTTTTACTCTCGGAATTTATTTACAATCGTATGTTTTCGGTTACTACAAATTACAACTTATTCAATCGCTTTACATTTAAGAATTACCACACTTGCTTAGTGATAATAACTCTCAATCCCAGTGGATACGACTAGTGGTCCTTACTATTTTATTATAACTTGCAACGATTCGGTTCACTTGCCGAAATCCTAACAGTTCCTATACTGCATCATGAGCTCGAAAGTGTCGATGTGCTCATCTAGATCCCCGGTGCCATCGTACATATTCAGTTGTGGAGGTTTCTCCAGCAACCTAGGGATTCGGCATTCGACAATTTCTTTTATGAACGGGCTCCGTCGGGACCGGGCAGAACGATAATGAGCTCTGGGAGAACGGTGCTTCTTTCTCGGAGGTGGTTTCTCCCTTCGTGGGATCGGCTACGGGGCGAGGAGGAACCAAAAGATGAGGTTCACCTCGGACTCGAGCTCAGTGAGGTTGGCGGAGTTCTGGAGCCTCGACCTCGACAGCCCTTTCGAGCTGGAGACCTATGAACATGTTGCCTATGAGCGACCTGACACCGAGGTGGAGAGCGACGATGTCTCGGCACTATCGTGTGCTGAGTTGGAGACTTGGCATGAATTCGTTCTGAAGCGGTAATGGTGTTAGCTCGAGCAGCGATAACTTCTTCTTCCATCTGAGTTAGTCGCACTTCCTGCTGCACCATATCTCTGCTTCTACTGTCTAGGATGTCTAGGAATTGATTCATCCCCTGCACCGGAATGGGTATGGCCTCAGCGCTCGGAGTAGGAGGAGGCAATGGCACAGATTGCGCTGCCACTACTGGTAGAGTTTGAACAGGCCCCTCAGGAGTTTGACCTGGTTGAGGCAATACTTCGATCACGCTCTGTGGCCTAGGTCGGCCTCGGGAGGGTGGAGGACCTCTTGGAGCCATAGGAGGAGATTAGAATCTGATGAGAGCTTAGTGATATGCTCCCACTAAGGTCGTCAGTGTTCTGTACCTTGCTATCGGGATCAGACTCCGAGTTTGCAGTCGGTAGAAGAGTTGGTTGAGATCAGTCTCCCCATGGTGGAAGTCGAATGTATTCCTCCAGATTCGTCTTCATCCAAGGTTGGAGCTCGGAGGGGTTGGTACCTGCAGACACTCCGATGCAAAAGTCAGCAAACAAAAGTGGTGGAGAGGTACTTATGAGAAAGCGTACATGATTCTGGAGGGTGGCCCTGTATTTATAGACGCGGAGGAGGGGGTTGTGCCTTGCCTAAGTAGAGCCTGGGCCGTTGGATCGATCTGCATCGATCGTGGCCATTGATCACGGCGTCGCCTTAGTTAGCCGATGTTGGGCCGGATCCAGCGCCGGATTGGGCCATGCTTTGTACGGATTTGGCCGCTTGGCCCAGTCCGGAACTATATATATATATATATATATATATATATATATATATATATATATATATATATATATATATATATATATATGAATTGTATCACATGTTTATAATGAATAATTTGAGGTATTATATCCAAAAATTATAAAAGTTCTACAACAAAAAATAAATGCGGCCGAATTACATCGTTCTTTGAAATAAATTTAAATTTAACATTATGTCTAATTAAAGGCAGTTTTTTTATAAGCAATGTTAGTAGGGAGGGGGAATGTTAGTTTTCTGGGTTTGAGCCAGAGACTTCCAGCTTGCACTCTTTTAGTGCACTCATTTGGTATTCCTTAACTCGCCAACTGAGCTAGCTAATTAAAGTTAGTTATCATACTTTTGAATATTCTCTCGTTCAACAAGAATGCATCACTATAAACAATTAAAAAATAAAAGAAAAACGCTTAGAAAGCAAAAAAAAAGTTTGTTTTTTTTGGTTACAAGCAAAAAAAGTTATTATATGTAAACTTTTTGAATACAATAAAAAGTGGACGAAAATAGTCAGGCATAAGAAATAATCTAATATCTAATCCCATCATTCTTTATTTCCATCATCCCTCTCCTTTAATCTAATATCTAATCTAATCTAATATAAGAAATCTAATATCCAACATAAGAAATCTAAGTGCTAGCAAATTTACATTTTTAGTGCAACTATCAACATGACACTGTGCAATTTCTAATATCTATTTATACAAACAAATCATAGCTAAATTACCCAAATAAACCTCTATATTTACTTGAGAACTCATCTAACTAAGGACAATTGTAATTTACTATCCTACTTTTTTCAAATTTCTTCTCCCGATGCACTTTCTTCTCACTCCCATTTTTTATCACTTTTTACTTTTTCTCTTACACACTTTCTAATCATCTCTCTCCTTTCTCATATCATTCTATATTTCCTTCTTCACTCTCTCTACCAATAATCTAATATCTAATCTAATCTAATATAAGAAATCTAATATCTTATATAAGAAATCTAAGTGCTAGCAAATTTACATTTTTTGCGCAACTATCCACATGACACGTGTGCAATTTAAGGGCAAATTGGTAACTGACCAAAAAAACTAAACAATCATTTATAAAGTTGCTGACGCGCTGAAAAATATCTAATCTAATCTAATATATCTAATATAAAAAATCTAAGTGCTATCCAATTTACATTTTTAGTGCAATTATCCACATGACACGTGTGAAATTTAAAGGGCAAATTGGTAACTGACAAAAAAATTAAATATTCATTTATAAAGTTGCTGACGCGCTGGCAAAATTTTATTTTAATTCTTTTTGTATTCGAAAAACAAAAGAACAAAAAATATTGACTATTTACTAAAGTCTACTAATATAAGATATCTAAGTGCTAGCAAATTAATATTTTAAGTGCAACTATCCACATAACACGTGTGCAATTGAACTGGCAAATTGGTAACTGGCAAAAAAAACTAAACAATCATTTATAAAGTTGCTGGCGCGTTGACAAATTTTATTTTAATTTTTTTTGTATTCAAATAAAAAATATTGACTATTTACTAAAATCTACTAAAACGAATCAATTTAATCACGATCAATCTAATATAAAATATCTAGGTGCTAGCAAATCAATATTTTAAGTGCAACTATCCACATAATACGTGTGCAATTTAACTGGCAAATTTGTAACTGGAAAAAAACAAAACAATCATTTATAAAGTTGTTGGCGCACTGACAAATTTTATTTTAATTTTTTTGTATTTGCAAAACAAAAAAAATAAAAAATATTGACTATTTACTAAAATCTATTAAAACCAATCAATTTAACCACTATCAATTTAATCAATCTAATATAAGAAATCTAAGTGCTAGCAAATTTGCATTTTTTGGTGCAACTATCCACATAAGTTTAAATTTAACATTATGTCTAATTAAAGGCATTTTTTTTATAAGCAATGTTAGTGGGGAAGGGGAATGTTAGTTTTCTGAGTTTGAACTAGCGACTTCCTGCTTGCACTTTTTTGGTGCATTTCTTTGATATCCCTTGACTCGCCATCTGAGCTATGGAATTAAAGTTAGTTATCATACTTTTGAATATTCTCTCGTTCAGACAAGAATGCATCACTATTAAACAATTAAAAAATAAAAGAAAAACGCTTAGAAAGCAAAAGAGTTTTTTTTTGTTACAAGCAAAAAAGTTATTATATGTAAACTTTTTGAATACAATAAAAAGTGGACGAAAATAGTCAGGCACAAGATAAAATTATAATTATTTATAATTATAAAAAACAGAACGTTACGTGAAGGACACGTAACAAGCACCGGGATTCGGCTAAATAAATAAACGTAAAAGTAAACAAGTTTCGGTTTAATACAACGTTGCCTAATAAAAAAAAGAAAACAAGGTCGGCCTATAAACCTAAGAGTGCTCGGATGACATGGTTTAGGTTTTTTTCGGCTTAATCAAGGTTTTGATTTTGAATCAAGCATTGAGAATGCAACAATGATAAAACTTTTGAGAGAGTTTTACTGCATATTGTGATTCTACCCAGGTTAAGGGATTAGCCTCTAAAGTTATGCACAAATGATACCTAATTTAAACCAAAACAGTGTCTCGCTATGAGAAACAATAGATTTTTGAAGAGAAAAAATTATTTGACTTAATTACACTTTTGGTCCCCCTATTATCACTCACTCGTGATTTTAGTCCTCCAACTATTTTTCCCACAATTTTAGTTCCCATATTTTCCCAATTTCTAAAATCATAGTCTCTCTCAAATTTAGTCAAACTTGAGTATGAGGTGGTACTCACTTATCTGATGTGGCAAGCCACATTGGAATGCCACTTAGGATTTTAAGTTAAAAAAACATTATTATTATTATTATTATTATAACAAATTATTTTTAAAATATTTAATAATATGTAAAATAAAAAAAACACAACACAAACCCCATTACCCTTCTTCTTCGCAAACACTGGTTCTCAGTCCCTCCACCTACCTCTCTCTCCTGACCTCATTCCCTCACCAACCAGCACAAAACCAGCATCATCGCCCAAGAAGGTCGAAGGCACAATTCGACGAGGATCTGCAAGAGTCTATCGGAATGAGACACCGATGCAAAAGCCTAGCGGCGACGCTGCCTTCGCCAAGAAGCTCACAGAAGTCGAGGCGACGTTTGGAGGTTGAGGTTCGGGAAGAGAAGGCGATGTTGGTGGTGGATGAGGTTGGAAAACAGAGAAAGAGAAGCACAGTGGAAGACATGAGAAGGAAAAACTTAGCTTGGCCCCCATTTCAAGTATGCCTATTTCATTTTGGTTTCAACAATGAAAAAAAGTCACAAATTCCTAATTAAGATTTTTATCTTCTTCATATTGGGATAATGTGCTAATGTGCCCATTTGTTTGCAAAATTGCAAAGATTGCGTCCTTGGTGAAGGATGGTGGTTGTTGTGTATCGTTGCAAGGGATTTGATGCAGTGGTGGTGGCGATAGATTGGAAGAAACATGGTTGACCAAATTTGAGAGGGACTATGATTTTAGAAATTTGGAAAATAGGGGGACCAAAATCATGGGAAAAAAAGTTGGGGGACTAAAATCATGAGTTGGTGATAATAGGGGGACCAAAAGTGTAATTAAGCCAAATTAGTTATAGTAACAACGGGGAGTCAAGATGGGATATGATGTTGACTATAACTAGTTCTATATCTTATATCTACGCATTCGCATTGCTCGCGATGTCTTACTTTTTTTTGTTCAGACTATCGCTGGCTACCCACAGAGTGTCTCAACGCTTTCAACAAAAGACTAATCTCCGCTCGTGATTAGGATCAAATTTCGCATTGGCCAACACCGAGTTTGTCCACTGCAAAAATCGAACCCGAGAGCACCGGGTCGACCCCCGTGTCCCAGAGTAGATTAAGCCATGTCTTACTTGCTAATAATGACTCTAAAATTAAATTTAAATTGTAAAAGTAAAGATTTAGATATAATGTTTTTCTATCTTTAGTCAAAAAATATTTATTTATAAAAAGTAAAGACATATACAGAGGAGAAATGTAAATTCAGTAAAAAAAATGGGAAATGTAAAAATAAATATACTAATAACATATACTTTTTTCTAGTGAATGTTGCTAACAGGTTTTGGTGAGGTGTGTTTGGGAAAAAAGGCTAAGAAGTTCTAGTTACACCCCTAGACCCTAGTGCTCCCATCAATGAATCATTCATTATCAAAAAAATATATATAATTTTTTTTTCGACACTTAAAAATTAAATAACCATTTATAAAAAAAACATAGACATTTATAAAGAAAAAAATAACCATTTCTCGTGGGACTTAAAAACAAAAAAGTCAGTTCAAAAAAATAAAATACTTATAAAGACAAAATATATAAAATAATTATACCAACAACATATAATATTTTTACATAATTCTCAATTAGTACACTTAACTTTGCCAAAGAAAAATTGCATCTTATCTTATATAAAAAAGTTAATGTACCTTTCTCTTGAACGTATCGTGTTGAATAATTTTTACAGCACTAGTAAGTATCGGTGTGTGGATATTTTTACAAAACTATAAAATAAATTAATATTTTTCTCCTATGTCTAAAGAAAAATTGCATATCATCAAATAAAAAAAGTTAATGCATCTTTCTCTTTGAACGTATAGTGTAGGACTCGGAAGCCTCGATACTCCAGAATAGGTCAAGTATCGGTATCCGACACGTATCGGACACCGATACGTGTCCAATACAGCCGGATAGTACCCAAGAAGTATATATCCTGTATTTTTTATTTATTTTTTAAAAGAAAAATACCAGATACGGGAGGGATACGTCACTGATACGCCCAGGATACGGCTTGCCATGTAGGGATACGCGCACGAGATACGTTTGCCTTTTTTTATGCCTTTTCGTTACCTTACACGACATGGATGGTGTAGATCTGAAGATAACACCAGGTAAGAAAATGGAGGAAAAAATAGTGGAAACTCAAGTTGGAATGAAGAAGACGACTTGGTGATAGATGATGAGACTACTTTCAAGAAGCTTAATATTAATATATTATACTTTAAAACAAATGGATATAATAAAAAATAGAATAAAAGTATGTAGCAGGCTAGGAAGATTCGAAGATAGTAGCATGAGTCTACAAGTGGCTCTAATAGATGCATCGTTGGGTGTGTAATCTTGAGACTAATAGTAAAAAGTAGTTGCACAAGAAGATAAATCCCCTTAGCAGGCCTTCTCGAAATGATAAGGGGAAGTCATTGGAGAAACCGGGTGAGCCTGACGCTGGCCCAACCATGCAAGACTCAAGGGTTTTGACATCAATCCCAATCGACTCAAGGGTTTTGGCAACACTGTTATTACACCTGAAGAGATGGCTGGGGGCCATGATCTTGGTGAAGCTCATACCTGCTCCACCAAGTCTCCCACGACTAGGCTTGACTCTGGTGCTTCCTACTCAGTGGAGACATCTGCTATAAAGAAAAATTGGGCGGATATCTCAGATGATGAGGTTGTCTCGAACTCTCAAGCATCTATGTTATATCCAAAACCCAAAGTCTTGATTGTTGACTCAGAGGACGTGAATCCAGCTGTTAAAGCTGATATGCAACTTTTAAGTAGGTTGTGGGATAAGTCGCCAGACGATGTGGGTGATCCGGTGGTTCCTGACTCAGCTGAGAGGTACTCGGAACCGGTTGTGTCCAAGAAACAAAAGAAGAAACAGAAAAAGAGTGTGTCAGTTGGATACAATCTTCGGTCCAAAGCTAGCTCAATATCTGTCACTTTCTGAGTTTGTTTTTTCAGCCGTTTTTGGCCTGTTTTGTTGATCTGTTTTCTTTTGGATGGTTGGTCTAGGGTGCCTTGCCCAAGTTTCCTTTTTGCTGCCTTGTTTGTTTTTTCCCTGGCCTTGGGTTTTGGTTTGGTCCCCCCTCGGTCATTTTCTGTACTCCTTTTTTCTTTTTAATTTATATTAGTTTTTGCTTAAAAAAAAGTTGCACAAGAAACAGAGTGATTTGAGAATACAAAATCAATTGAAGAGGCTTTTTCCCCTTTTGGCTAAAAACCAGAGGATATTAGTATTACTATGCATACGATTAGCATCACCGACCCGCGGTTAAGTCAAGGAAACTATGTTATTGTTTGTTACTATTATTATCATAGTAATAATTATATATATATATATATATATATATATATATATAATTTAATATAAACTTTATAAAAAAAATCTGTTACGTTTTTTTGTTAGTACTTTATCTTTTAAGTTCTTTTATTTTTGACAAAAAGTCTGTTAAGTTATTTATTGTTATTTTTAGTTATAATTGTATATTATGGTTTTTTTTATATAGTTGAATTTTAATTTATTTTTATTAAAGTATCCCAGCCGTATCGTATCTTGATTTTCAAAATTTTCCCGTATCCCTGTATCTATATCGTGTCGTATCGGTGTCGGTATCCCGTATCCAGGCTTCATAGGTGTAGGACTATTTTTACTGCAATAGTAAGTATTCGATGCAGAGATACTTTTACAAAAATTTAAGAAAAAATTAAAATCTTTCGCCTTTAACAAAAAGAAAAATTACAACTTATAAAGAAGTTAATGTTTTTTTTTCGATAAGCAATATTTCATTGAAGGAGCACTAGGGATGCTCAAACTCAACCAACAAAAGAGATCAAACATTGTTCAGGCACAACAGTGGATTAATCCACCAAACTGAAATCGAAAAGTTAGAGCGACTACCTGCTTGATAGATTAATCAACTCCAAGATATACATTTAACTATGGAGTTGACACTAGCATCCGCGTTCCTAAAAATCGACCCATTCCTCCCGAAACAAATTCTCGAACAAGTAGTAACTCATATCAAATATTTAATAATCCTTTTAGGCTTCTTTCCTTTGCACGCTTTGTTGGACTATATGATAACCTTAGAGGGGGGTGAATAAGGTTATATGCTTAAAAATGAATTCTTTTCAATTTTCAAAACAATGCACGTTTAAATCAAATGCGGAAACTAAGATTTAAACTATATGCTATATCTAAGCAAGCTATACTTAACACAAATCCAGTCACAGTACAAAATTACGCTAATGCTACTATTGTCAAAAATCACGATAAACATATATTTATATGCAGCGCAATGATATAACAATACACAAATATAACGGTAAAGTAAAAGAGTAGGGAAAGAGATACACCGTGAATTTTACGAGGTTCGGGATAAAAGCCCTACGTCCTCGGCCTCCGGCTTTGCAACCTTTGGACTTGATGACAACCACTATATGAGAAGAACCTCTTCAATGTTTTACAAACAAGCAACTTCCCTATAGCTAATCTCAATTTACCCAAATTGAGAACCCGAGATCCCCGCTAAGGATTTCGCAACCACTTCAATCTCCCCGATTGAACGACCCAAGAATACTTCCCAGGATTTCGCAACCACTTCAATCTCACCGATTGAACGACCCAAAAACACTTCCTAGGATTTCGCAACCACTTCAATCTCCCCGATTGAACGACCCAAGAACACTTCCCAGGACTTCACAATAACCACAAAATAGTAGATTACAAGTGAGAACCTATGATCCAATCACTTCAGACAGTATGACAATATAGTAACTGAGAGAGACGAGTGATTTCGAAAATAGAAGAGCTTTAAAAAAGATATGACAATGAAAGCTCTTTTTTCTCTTTTCTCAGATCTAGAAATCGTATGTGAGAAGTAGAGAGATGTTGTGTGTTGTGGTGTTGAGGTGTGTTTTGAAAGTGAGGCACACCTGCCTATTTATAGGCCTAGGAAAATGATAGGAATCATTAATGTTGCTTGCAAATCGATTATGTGTGAAGGCAAACCATGGGATAATCGATTCTTTGCCTTTAGAAATCAAAGGAATCGATTTCATGCTTAGTTAAATGAAGTGAGTAATCGATTCTTGGCCTTTAGAAAATAATGGAAATCGATTTCATGCTTAGTTGAATGAAGCTCATAATCGATTCTTTGCTTAGGCTTAAGTATAGGAGCAAATCGATTATGTGTTTCTCAATAGATTATGAAATCGATTTCATGCTTAACAATGGATTAGGAAATCGATTCTTTGCTTCAACAAAAGATTAGGAAATTGATTTCAAGCTTTATAATAGATTAGGAAATCGATTTCAAGCTTTCCACAAAATTGTTTTTAGGTTTAGGTGCCACCCTATGCATGCATGCAATTTTATAAAATATTTTTCAAAGCTTGTTTTGATGCAACATGCATGTTTTGAAAAATCATCTCTCAGCTACTAAATGTCATAGACCATAAGTGATAGGACCTTACACTGTGTCCTAATGAAAGCGGATAAACAATTAGGTCTTGACTTCTAAGGTGGCTTTTTCTCCAAGCTGCTCCACTTTAATATTTCCTGCTCTTTGATTCATGTCTTGTACTTTATTCAACTTGAACCATTAGTAGACAGATTGTAATTTGTTATCATACAAAACAAAGAGTGTTTGTCCTTGGATCAACACGCTTGTCAAGCCGTGAGAAAGTGATCAACCACACTGATTGGGGCGTTAAGCTGCAGTCCCATCCATGCTAGAACTGCGTTCCAAAATCTCCCGTTAAACTACATTTAATAAACAAATGCTGCACAGTTTCAGTATGCCGCTTTCATAGAGGACAGCAGGCATCCTCCACTGCATGAATAACATGTCAATGTAGCAATAACTCGAGTGTGGGAAGCGAGTTGCGAAACAGACGCCAACCAAAAATGAGAGCCTTCGAAGGTGCTTCGGTCTGCCATAATTTCTGAAATATACCTTCGACACCATTGATTGAGCCATCGGCTACAGCAGAGTACTCCATGAGGAGTCTATAACAAGACCGAACTGAGAAGATTTTGTTAGCTTCCAAAGCCCAGATCCAAGAGTCCTGCTGATCGCAAATTGGTTTCACATTTGCCAAAATCACCTGCAAATTATTTGCTTCATCTGTATACACTGAACCCCCTATATTCCCCCAAGGTAATCGTCAGCACCAATCCGCTTGAGACCAATACCCAATGTCAGCGACCTTCAAAAATTGAGCCCTGCAACCTGTGAATAAATTAGGGAATACCAAATACAACGGTAGGTGGCCTAGCCAGTGCTCACGCCAAAAATCAGCAGATGTTCTGTTCCCCATACCACATCTAATACAAGACCCTAACCAACCCACTGAAGACGTCGTGGACTCCAAACTGAGAATATCACGCCACCACAGGGAGTCCTTAGCACCTCTATGCGTACCCACCCTTGGCCCATAAACAAATGCAATAGCAAAGTCACCATATCTATATAATAACACATCCCTCCAGCTCACATTGTCCTCCACTAGAGCCCTCCACTTCCATTTGGTCAGCAACGCTACATTGAAGAGCTCTAAATTTTTAATACCAAGTCTGCCTTCCTTCTTAGATAAACAAACTTTGTCCCACGCCACCCAATACATACCTCTATCTCCTTCATTAATCCCCCACAAAAAGTCTCTTTGTATCTTGATCATAGAGTTGAGAACCACCTTCGGTGCTTTGTAGAATGAGAAGAAATAAAGCGAAATACTATTCAACACTGAATTAATGAGAGTTACCCGGCCTCTGATAGATAAAATGCGACCTTTCCATGCAGATAATCTTTTGCGAAGCATTGCCAACACCAGATTCCAAGTAGCAACTCTCCTAGGATTAGCTCCCAACGGTATGCCCAAGAACTTAAACGGAATGGACTATGTTCTACAATGAAGAAAAGTAGAGGCAGTCTCTAGAAATTCTGCCGAAAGATTGATACCAATGAGCTTGCTTTTATGAAAGTTAACCTTCAATCCTGATACCAACTCAAAACTCCTAAGAATTGTCTTGATACTCCACAAATTATCCCACGTTGCTTTTCCCGTCAAAATAGTGTCGTCTGCGAATTGCATTATAGGAAAACTCAACCTATCATTAAAAGAGTAACAATTAAACGTACCATTATCCACTTCTTTATGAACCAAAGCCATTAGTCCTTCCGTAACTATAAGAAAAAGAAACGGAGACAGCGAGTCCCCTTATCGTAAACCACGATGAACCTTGAAATAATTAGTTGGGTTGCCATTCACTAAGACCGACAAAGTACTAGTACAAACACGTGTCTTCATCCATCTGATCCACTTCCCAAAGAAACCCATCCTATCCAAAATGTAAAACAAGAACTCCCAATAAATAGAATCATAACCCTTCTCAAAGTCAACCTTAAACAAAAGACAATCATCCTTTCTTTTTTTTTGCAAGATCCACCGTTTCATTGACCACCACCACCCCATCCAAGATATTTCTACCACCTAAGAAGGCTGATTGACACTTAGATATTAAACTAGGAAGAACTCGCTTAAGTCTATTAGCCAACACCTTCGCCAAAATCTTGTACAAACAACCAATCAAACAAATAGGTCTATACTCACCTAAACTGTGTGGATTATCACACTTAGGAATTAGAGTAATGAACGACGTTGATTTGTCTTTGGGAAGAGAAGCTTTAACATGAAAATCATTAAAGAAACCGACCACATCTTCTTTCAAAAAATCCCAACACTCCTTGATAAATCTAAAATTGAACCCATCTGGCCTCAGGCTTTTGTCACCATCGCAATTCCACACTTTCGCCCTAATCTCCTCCTAAAAAAAAGAACTACCAACGCCTCATTATCATATCCAGAAACCTGTTTGAAATCAATCCCTCCCAAAGTGGGTCTATTGTTGTATGAAAATGATTCCTAACCTCCTCCTTAACCACCTCCACCTCCTCCAACAAGCTCCCGTTCTCATCTAAAAACACCACATTGCCCCTCCTCCTTCTGTATTTCAACAGACAATGGAAGTACTTCGAGTTCATATCCTCCTCCTTAATCCACTGGGCTCTTGATTTTTGATACAACATAGATTCTTTCAAATGAACGTCCTTCCAAAATTTGGCTGAGACTTCCTTTCTACGCAACACTAGAGCTTGATCTAAAGCATTTATGTCTTTAACCAGAGCATCAATATTCAAATCTATCAACCCAAACACCTCCTTATTCCAAATCCTCAATTTCTCTTTAAGCATCTTAAATTTCTCCTTAACGATGTAAGACTTATTACCTGAAACATCAAAGCTAGCCCAACACTCTTTCACAAAAGTTAAGAAGTCCTTATATTCAAACCAGCCATTGAAAACTTGAAACGGCTTAGGACCCCAATCTTTCTTTGGCCGAAGCAACCAAATAGGACAATGATCTGATATATCACGATCCCCTATCCACTGACCCGAAACACCCCACAAATCAATCAACTTTTCCAAAATGACAAACCTATCCAACCCCACAAGAAAATTTCTTACCTGTCACAGGAACATCAAACTACTCCATATCAACAATAAAATTATTGAACTGTATGATTTCCTGCAAAGAACTTCTACTGCTCCTTCCCTTCCTTTCTTCCTCACAAGTTACTGCGTTAAAATCCCCAACTAAGCACCACTTACCTCTAGCATACAACTGTTTAAGACCTCTCAGTTCCTTCCAGACTCTCCTCTTCGCGACTAGTGAGCATGGAGCATACACATTAACAATGTAAATAAGCAAGTTCAGACAAGTAACACAGACCCCAATAAAGCCAGTTCCATTGAAAGTAGAAGAAACCATCCAAGATCCTACCAGCCAAGAACATAAAATACCCCCTGATAAACCTTGAGAAGGCTGAGCAAACCACTTATACATTTGATTACCCCACAGAGAGAAAACATCCCTCTCCTCAATGACTTCCCTTTTGGTTTCTTGCACACAAATAAAATCAAAGTTTCCCGACCTAATAAGAGATGCTAGCTGACGACGCTTACCACGGTCGCCCCACCAACGTAAATTAATGGATAGC
Source organism: Astragalus membranaceus (assembly GCA_039519185.1). Taxonomy (NCBI): domain Eukaryota; kingdom Viridiplantae; phylum Streptophyta; class Magnoliopsida; order Fabales; family Fabaceae; genus Astragalus; species Astragalus membranaceus. The sequence goes on along the minus strand of CM076853.1, from coordinate 32,689,763 downwards.
AGATTCATGGAACACCATTGTTGCTCTCCTTCTTTTTTCTAGATTCTTGGTTTCTATTTTCCCCTTCACAATTCATCTCCACATAGCTCTCATCAGGTAACGATCCCTCAACCCCCAAATTCTTTGCTGCATGTAGACCTTTGCCGCCACTGCCTTCCCTTGCAAAGCCCAAAATTTATTATTACATTGCACAATATCACTAGAAGAAATAGAGCCATCGCAAAGAATGGTACCAGCAGAAAAATAGGTGATGAATTAGCATTATTACTAATAGGAATCATCTCATTGGCACCACTACCTTGAATCGAAGTATCGGGCACCTCCACAAGAACGCGTCACACTTTCTTGAATTTCCTAGCTTTTGGGTCTCTTGAACGTATCATGTTGGATAATTTTATTGCATTTATAGGTATTCGGTGTATAGATATTTTTACAAAAATTTAAAAGTTAACTAAAATATAATAGTAGATTTGGCAATTTTCTCTTTTAGTAATTGTCCATTAAGTATAATTACTATGTCCTGATTCTCAAGAGAAAGTTAATATTTCCATTGAAAAAAAAGCGATGTGGCGATGCTCTCTGTCGGTTCTGTGGCAAACCTAGAGACCCTTCCATGCAAGAAGAAGACAATCTCCGTCGAAGAAACAAAAAAGTTAAAATGGTTGATGGCGGGGGAGGTAGTGAAGAGGTGACTGTGCAGGGAAAAGACAATGAGATGAAGAAGAATGATAGTCCATAACTGCCTCACTCTTACAAAGAGATCCTTATGGATGTCCTTCGATCTGAGAATAGCGAGGACGAATGTTGGGGTGACTTCCTAGATGATGACATGCTAGAGAATAAATGGTATAAGGATTAGAGCATGAGAGGGGGAGACAATTCCAAAAGCTTCACTCAGGGGCTTGTGATCCCCCTCTCAGAGGAGGAATTGAGACATTGGTCTAAGCCTCGAAGGAACACTCTTATAGTGAAGGTCTTGGGAAAGAAAGTTAATTTCAGGCTCTTGGAAAACATGTTAAGGTGAGAATGGCAGAAAGAAGGAATTCTAAAGATAACAGATTTTGCGCAAGACTTTTATCTTGTTCGTCTTTCATCTAAAGATGATTATAAGCACGCCTTGTTTGAAGGACCGTGGAAGATTGCAGATCACTATCTTATCCTCCAAATATGGAGACCATTCTTTCCCCTAACTACCACTATGACTATGAAAGTGGCGATTTGGGTGAGAATACCTAAACTCCGTCTAGAACTATCAATTTCTAAAGTGTATTGGTTCGTCCCCTGGGACCATGCTTAAGGTTGATAGATTGACCTCCATTCACGACTGGGGTAAGCTGGGGTAAGTTTGCTAGAATTTGTGTTGAAATATATTTGGAGGAACAAGTCTCAACCCATATCATTATTTGTGGGCACAAAATAGATTTGTGTTGAAATAAATTTACACTCAATATGCTTTCGTTGAAGACGATACGGGGACAAAAAGGATCAATGTCGGGAACTTTTTGAAATACCACCTGAAAAACATGAAGAGGAGGTCTTGCAAGGTGGCGACGCTGAAGATGTGTAGATGGCAGGTACTACTCTAGAGGGCTCAATGGTTAAATTTGAATCAGGGAAGGAGGTTAATGTTTTTGCGACAAATATGGAGTTACCAGATTTAGAATTGGGTCCTTGGAACTTGGTCAATTGTAGGAGTAAACCAAAGGCTTCATCTGGGGCTTTTTATATGCATAATGTTGGTAACAGACCAATAAATAAGGAATTAGGCGTTAAATCAAACGCATAGATAGAGTGTGTTAACCACTCGCACCCAAGTTTAGTGTTACTCATTGTATATTCTATAAATGATTGCATTTCTAGGAGAAACCCTCTTATAGTGTTGTGATAATGTCGTTTTTTTTGGCATTTGGTTCCTTTTAGGGGAGGACTGTTGTTCTTTCTTCCAACCTCTGATGCAATGAGTTAGAGTACTCCCCCTGCTTGGTTGGAATAATCCTTCGTACTCCCCCTGATTCGATGATAGTTGTGACTTGAGATTAACGATGAGTGTGATGGATAGTAAAAATTTGTCCTTGTCATACACAATCTGCATCATCATATATATGAAAGTCATTTTATTTGTTCTTTAGAATGTGCTGATAAATTGAATAAATTCAAACTTTCATGATCTACCACAGGCACAATAAGTAAAAATGGGGTTTTAAATGGATCTGAATTCAATGCAGACATTTACCAATTAGCCTATTATGACTCAATAATACGACTTGGATAAAGATCAAGAAATAGTCTTGCCCAACAATACCGGAAGTCGTAAAGATCCACTTCATGGAATGGCTCTATAGTGTTGAATCTCTACAATATGAAATGACATAAGACAAAACATAAGTTCTTGAACTAAAATACATATTTAGTATATTGTTAAAAAAATTATTACGTACCTCTGCCCATAAATCAAAAATACTTTCATAGACACTATTGAACATATGTCTCATAAAAGAGTACCCCAAGTCTGAATTAGAGTTGTACCTGTAGTATGGACCCTCTGGATCAATTAAAAGAGTACCCCAAATCTGAAGGCTGTCAACAATATTGAATTCCATAACTGCAAGGGGGAGAGAGAGAGAATATTAAACAGTGAATTCATTTAGAATCAGTGGTAGGCAAAAGGCATATGTATGCAAATGTGACATATATGGACAACTATATATAAGTTTGTACCACTGTTGCAGGTTTTAGGCAAATTGTCCTTGATCGTTAGATGTCAACACAGGTTCTTTTGATTATTAGGTGTCAAGGTAGGTTGGATATGTGCATTTGGGGTGCAAAGGGCATGTAAGAAACTCCCATCAATAACTTTTGAGAAAATTCATAATCCTCCCTGGCTTTGACATTTCTGAAGAATCAATCCAATCTTATTTCAATAAGTATAACTAATTGACATTGTCTAAAAGGATATGTACATTACCATGTATAGACATTAATAAATAAACAATGTATATACAATTTAACTATGACACTATTTAGATTATACTATTGTTGCGCCCGAAAAATCCGGTTTGGGACTTTTCGATGTACAACGTGGAAAAAGTTTGGAGCCGCCACCAATATTTTTATTTTAAGACCAAAACATTGAAAAAAAAAGTCTTTTGAAAAGGCGGGTGGTCTTTCGAAAATGCAGAGATGTAGGTTCGGGGGTCGGTTAGGTACGGGGAAGGTATTAGCACCCCGCACCTCCTTTCTACCGAAAGGGAACCATTAACTTGATGTGTGGTTTAGACAAAAGTTCGAGTTGAAAGCAATTTATTCTACTTCTTTTCTTTTCTTTAAGGTTCGTTTTGTTGAAAACAGGAGGGAAGAAGAATATTTTTGGTTATCTTTGAAAATCAGGACAAAACAAAGATTTTTTAAGAGCGTGCTTGACGGGACAGGACCCCGCTCCTACGTATCTCCCGGTGCGATGGAGAATTCAAAGCTACGTAGTTCTCGGGTTATCTTTGAAAATCAGGACAAAACAAAGATTTTTTTAAGAGCGTGCTTGACGGGACAAGACCCCGCTCCTACGTACCCTCACTGGAAGAGGGATCAAAGCTACGTAGTTCTCGGTTTTTGGTTTTGAAAAAGGATTGAGCTTTCGCGAAGACCGAACAATAACGGTTAGAATGGTTTCGCTACTAACTCCTTTTGAAAACAACATCATCATTAACAACCTAATCGGCAACGACGCGATTGGTGTTTAATGACATTTGGTTTATTTTTGAGAAATGAATAAGTTTTCAAAAATGGGGTAGAGCTTTTGTGAAGACCGAACAACAACGGTTAAAATGGCCTCGCTACTAACTCTTTTGAAAACAAAATCATCATTAACAACCTAATCGGCAACGGCGCGATTGGTGTTTAATGACGATTGATTTATTTTTGTTTGGAAAGTAAAAGTTTCCTTTTGTTTTGAAATGATTTTAGGAAATGGGTTTTAGAAAAGGAGTAGAACATTTCAAGTCAAGTCTAAATCCATAACCAAATGCAAATGAATGAATAATACTCAAGCAAACATGAACATATCATTCATTAACCAAGATTAAACATGCCCATACAATCAAAGGATTCAATTATTAAAGATGCAAAACAAAGTTCTCAAAGTAATTGTGTGTGCGTGCAAGAAGGATTGTATTTACCCTAATGGCTCTATGCTACAACATGCATGTAGACTTACGTCTCCATTAGGAGGTCATACAAGTGGAGAGGAGGGCACACAATCAAGTCAAGACATTTACATGGCATCAAAAACAAGTGAATACAATTGATTGTAAACATAGAGTATTCTAAGTTAAATGATTGAATATGTAAGCTAGGATGCATGATTAGGTAAGCATTTAAGTGCATGAGTGTACAAGGAATGGATGCATAGCACTTTATTTATGAATGGATGGCATACAAGGATGCATAAGAGGATGCAAGAGATATAAGCATATGAGGATGCATGAGAGTGTCACCTAAACTAAGTATGAATGAAGATGCATGAATGTGAAAATGTTTTGGGTATTTTTGCAAGTTGATAAGTTGTAAAACTTTAAATAAGAAGTTAGTGAAAAGTAAAGTAAAAATGCATGAAGTAAATGGTAATTATTTAATGAGATGGTAAAGTAAAAATGCATGAGGTAAATGGTAATTATTTAATGAGATGGTAAAGTAAAAATGCATGAGGTAAATGGTAATTATTTAATGAGATGGTAAAGTAAAAATGCATGAGGTAAATGGGAAGTGGTAAAATCTTTTTAGGTTTTAGTAAAAAGTTAATGAAGTGGTAAAAACCAAAGTAGTAAAATATTTTTATGTTTTGGTAAAAAGTTAATGAATGGTAAAGTAAAAAGTAAGTGAGTGGTTAAAAATAAAAAAAACACATTGACATAATTGCATTCATTTACACAAGATCAAACAACCAAACAAGCACAAAAATAGGCACAAAATAGGCCTCTAAGGCCGAAACCCAAATCATCAAATTATTTCATGTCAAGATTCACAATCAACATGTAGAACAAAGCACATGACCAAACCCTAAATTTTTATGATATGCGAAATGCTAAAGCCCATAAACAACAATTTTATTTATGAAATCTAGTGCAAAATACGTAAAGATGCAAGGGAAATTATTCAAGCACAAGAACAACTCCTTCAAGGCCAAGGACCCATCTCAAACACCCAAGGCTCCCTAAGTCCTTGTCAAAATGTTTGAAATGGATCCTCAAAGCAACAACAACAAGCAATCAAGAAGGAGTTGGGAGTAGAGGAGAGATTATGCAAGAAAATTAAATATAAGGTGCAAAGCTTCAAGGATTACCTCAAAACTACAAAGAAATGAAGAAGGAGATGATAAGCTCAAAAATTGCTAGCTCTTAGCAATTTGATGATGCAACCTTGAAGAGAATGGAAGGAATGATGGTGATCTAACAAGAAATGGAGGATTTGATGGTTGATTTTTGAAGAAAAATGGGTGAGGGAGAAGAGGATGGTTTCGCAAGAAGAGAGGAGAAGGGGGAAGCTTTGGTGTGCTAGGGTTTTGTGTAGGAGAATGAGAGGCTAAAGGATCAAATGAGAAGCCAAAAAAAAGGATCCTTAGGTGTGGGAATGAGGGAGTATTTATAGAGTTATTTTAGGTTTAGGGGCAATTGGGTCATTGGCCTTACTAAGTGCTCTAGGATTGAGTTTTAAAATTAAATGGAGGGTTAGGATTAAAGGTCACTTGGATTGAGGGTATTGAGAAAACACAAAAGGTGAGAGTGAGAGAGTGGGGGCGAAAATGAGGGGAGGGAGTGAGAGTTTTTGTAAAAAAAAAAACTTGTCTTATTTTAGGAATAATGTGAGGCAAAAATAGGGTTAGGGGTATGATTGGGACGGAATGTTACCAAAGAGGAAAATTTGTGTTTTCTTATTAAGAGGTTAGTGTAAGTGAGTGAGGTAATTTACCAAAGAGGGCATGAATCTTCATGAGAGTGAGTGAGAATTGGTGATATGCACCAAAGGAGAAGGTTTAAGGATGGTACAAGGCATATTCCTTCAAGATAAGGAATAATAGTACAATAGAAGAGTGTGGAAGAATTTTGTGAGGGGGAGAGAGAGAGGGGATTTCGAAATTGTGGGGGGGGGGGGAGAGAGAGAGAGAGAGAATTTCGAAATTGTGAGGGGAGAGAGAGAGAGAGAGAGAGAGAGAGAAAAAACTTGTTTTTGGTCTTTTGTCTTATTGAGGACACTTTGCATTTTCTTTTTGAATTTTAAATTTTTGGGCATGGGAAATAATTGGAATGCAACTATTGAAAATGTGCTACATGTTTTTGGGCACCATAAAATATTCCCTCTAGTCACCCATGACAATAAAAATTGTCACTTAAGAATTGAGGAATATTTAATGGTCCTTTTTTATTTTTCTATGCACTAAAAATGGAAAAATACATTTTTAATTATTTTTGACTAAGGTTTTCTTTCTAAAAAATTGTACAAAAATTATCCTTGATAGAATAAAAATGTACTTTTTGTGGATGTGCATTTTTGGCGAGAAAATCATCTTTTTGCGAAAAATGACCAAAATGTCCTTTTTGACCCTAAAACCCTAATTTGCCTAAAAAGTGCATTCCAGCCCTAAAAATGATTTTAAAGACCTTGGAATGACTTCTAGGACCCAAAATGCAATGCATGATGCTCTTCATTCTTCAATTTATTTATTTTTGTGGAAAATTAGGGTTTTGACCTAAGCCGGACAAAATTAGGGTATGACAGCTGCCCCTCTTTATCTGAACTTTAACGAGGAATATGAATTGGCCGAAACATATTCCAAGGCAAAATGAAGATAAAGAATTCAGAAATTATACCGATTTTGTCTACTTAGGGAAACCCGTATTTTCCTCTTTTTTCTTTTTCTATTTTTATTGGGTGTTAGCCCGAGGTGAATGCAATGGATGAATCGTCAACTCTCAGTAAGCAGGAAACTAAATGGTGCCAACCCTCAATAAGCTAGCGGAAAGCAATAAAGAAAGCAATAAAAAGGGAAGCAAAAAGGGTGCCGGCCCTCGTTAAGCCGGCGACGGAGGCTGCCTAAAGCCTTTTAACGAATCGCGAATAATCCGAGCTTGCACTTGGGCCTGGGAGCACGTGGGCTCCAAAGGGGTGGTCTTGCGAGCGACCAGGGGAGGGTACTATATCAAGTCCGTATCTCGATATTTCCCTAGGACTGCGCCATGTTTTAGGCTAACACAGCTATCCTCTTCGACTGGACCTATTGAGGTCAGGGGGACTTACCTGCAGCTCGAATACAAGGTGAAGTCAATCTTGCTGGGGACACGCGGGTCCAAAGGGGATTCCAAAATCCAGTTGGTTTCCTCTAGTCGGTCAATGCTTCCACACCGATCCAGGATGCCTGCTCAGGTTAGCGGACTTTTCTTCAGCTTTCTCTTGATTGATGATCAATACCATTGCACTGATCCAGGATGTCTGCTCAGGCTAGCGGACCTTTCTTCAGCTTGCTCTGATTGATGATCAGTGCCATTGCACTGATCCAGGATGTCTTCTCAGGTTAGCAGACCTTTCTTCAGCTTGCTCTGATTGATGATCAATGCCATTGCACTGATCCAGGATGTCTGCTCAGGTTAGCGGACCTTTCTTCAGCTTGCTCTGATTGATGATCAATGCCATTGCACTGAACCAGGATGCCTGCACACGTTAGCAGATGCAAGACATGGTGCATGGAATATGAATGCATGCTATGCAAAGTCCGTTATGCGAATGCATGTCATGTGAGTGCATGCGATGTGATGATTTAGTGGAATGATGAATGCAATGGGATGCTATTCTTGATTCTTCGTTTCTTTTGTCAGCTTTCTTTTTTCTGACTGTTTGTTTTTTTCTTGGCTTTTCATTCTTTGATCAGCTTTCTTTTTCTGATCGTTTGTTTTTTCTTTTGCTCTTTTGCTCTTTTGGCTTATTTTTGCTGGTTCAGCCAACCCGCGACACTCATGGCACGAGACTGAGGAACCCACTGGAATTGCGGGGCTCATGGGCCGAGTGCATGTTGGCTTTGACTTCGCCGTTTGAAGCAATCGTGAGTGCAATCACTTTCTCTTGCATGATTAACTGGTTTTGGGGAATTGCTTTTTTCCGCGACCTTTAGGAACTTTGCAATAATTGTAATGCTCCATGATTTATGCACATGTTTTACAGGTCATCATCACCATCATTATAAAACGTTTATTTTGAGCAAAAAAAGCAAAAAATAAAAGAGTGAACAGATATGAGAAAGTTGAACTTTATTAATGTGGAAACCGGTCGCACAAGAAGTTACGCCGATTGTTTATTACACTTGAAAGTTTAAACTATAAAAAGACACGAAAAAAGAGAGAAGTTAAATTCTGACTGTCCGTCTCTGTGGAACAGTGCTAAACATTTATGTCCTTGACCTTGATCACTCCCTCATCCAAGTCTTCAGAGGAGTTGTATGCCTTTCTTTACTTTTCATGCCCAAGTTTTCTGACCCTAATTTTTGCCTGGATCGCCCTTTGCGGGTTTTCAATCCACCGGGTCGCTCTGATTTTGCCTAGGCCGCCCTTTCGGGTTTTCAACCTAGCGAGCTAACTCTTACTTGGCTTGTCTTTCTCTTTTTTCGTCTATTTCTTTCAGGCATAATACTTCTTCACTTGATCGGAATTGACTGGGTTCCTTAAATCCTCTCCGTCCATGTTTGTGAGTATCAGTGCTCCTCCGGAAAAGGCTTTCTTGACCACATACGGGCCGTCATAAGTGGGTGTCCATTTCCCTCGGGGATCAGTCTGGATGGGCAAGATCTTCTTAAGTACCAAATCTCCCGGCTTGAATTCACGGTGCCGGACTTTCTTGTCAAAAGCTGTTCTCATTCTCTGTTGGTACAGCTGCCCATGACACAAAGCTGCAATTCTTTTTTCCTCAATGAGGTTTAGCTGATCCAGACGAGCCTGCACCCACTCTGCTTCTTCCAGTTTAGCTTCCATGAGTACCCGTAGGGATGGTATCTCAACCTCGATTGGGAGGACCGCCTCTGACCCGTATACCAGAGAGAAAGGAGTTGCCCCAGTTGAGGTACGCACTGAAGTACGATAGCCATGCAAAGCAAAGAGAAGCATTTCATGCCAATCCTTGTATGTGACCACCATTTTTTGCACAATCTTTTTGATGTTCTTGTTAGCTGCCTCCACTGCTCCATTCATCTTGGGCCGATAGGGGGAAGAATTATGATGCTGAATTTTGAACTCTGCGCACAGGTCCTTCATCATTTTGCTATTCAGATTGCTGCCGTTATCAGTGATGATCTTGTTAGGAAGACCATAACGGCAAATCAGATCCTTCTTCACAAATTTGGCAACCACTGAACTGGTTACACTGGAGTATGAGGCAGCTTCAACCCACTTCGTGAAATAGTCAATGGCGACCAAGATGAAGCGATGCCCATTTGATGCTTTGGGTCACAAGTAGCAGTCAACTGGAAGATGAATCAGGAGATGTAATTCAACCTTCCGAGGAAACCACAGACTTCTTTCTCTGTTTTGGGCACCGACATCTCGAGGATGGCTTTTACTTTGTCTGGATCCACCTCGATTCCCTTCTGGCTGACAATGAAGCCTAACAACTTCCCTGATCTCACCCCAAACGTGCACTTGGTCGGGTTTAACTTGAGTTTATATTTCCTCAACCGTTCAAAGAGCTTCTGCAGATTGACAATATGCTCCTCGTCGGTTTTAGATTTTGCGATCATGTCATCCACATAAACCTCAATCTCCTTATGCATCATGTCGTGAAACAGCGTGACCATGGCCCTTTGGTAGGTTGCACCAGCGTTCTTTAACCCGAATGGCATGACCTTGTAACAGAACGTTCCCCAAAGCGTTATGAAAGTTGTCTTTTCCATATCTTCGGGGTCCATCTTGATCTGATTATATCCCGAATATCCATCCATGAAGGAGAATAACGAGTGTTGAGCTGTACTATCCACTAAGACATCAATGTGGGGCAAAGGAAAATCGTCTTTAGGACTAGCACGATTCAGATCTCGGTAGTCAACGCACATTCTGACCTTCCCGTCCTTCTTCGGAACCGGGACAATATTGGCAACCCACTGTGGGTATTTGGCCACTGCTAGGAATCCGGCGTCAAACTGCTTTTTTACCTCATCCCTAATCTTTAGGGACATCTCAGGCTTCATCCTTCTAAGTTTCTGCTTCACAGGCGGGCATTCAGGTTTGACTGGCAACTTATGCATCACAATGTCAGTATCCAACCCAGGCATATCTTGGTAGGACCGTGCAAACACATCCATATAATCGTGCAATCGCTGAACCAACTTCATGCGATCCTCGTCATTCATGGCGGTACCCACTTTGACCTCTTTCTTGCTCTCAGTTGTACCCAATTTGATCACTTCAGTAGATTCTCCGTGTGGCTGAATTACCCTTTCTTCCTGTTTCATTAACCTCATGAGTTCTGGAGGAGCTTCCCAGTCTTCCTCAACATCCCCCTCAGCTTGATTAATAGGGTGATCAAAGTCAAAATATGGACTGTTGGCACTGTTATTTTGGGAGACAATTGCTGTGGATCTGCATTTTGCCGAAGCGAAAAAGCAGAATGAAAGGCGAGACAAGCAAGCAAACAATAATAAAGCGAGGAAAAGACACATGAAATGAAAAGGATTGATTTTTATTGATTGAAATTCAAAAACAACGTTTTTATTAATGATGATGATTCTGAAAATAAAAACATGCTCGCCCCTAACAACTTGTCCTATGGCCTTGAGCAGAGCCACAGGGTTGCATTACAAATGATTACTTTAAATTAAAAGTCACAGGAAGATCAGCAGCCTTCCAATTCTTTAATTTTTCACTAGCACCGCAGCGTCGAACCAAACTTGCGCCACCCTCTTCAGACTCAGAACCATCTTTGATGACAGCAACTTGATTGGGATCCAACAAACCAGCACTCACAAAACTTTGACTGATGTCGCAAATTGGAATCCTCTGGGGCCATGGATCCTGGCCTTTGGACTTGGCCAACCCTCTGCCCCTTCGTTCATCTGCCATTTTTCTTCTTTCTTCCTCATTTGGGGTGTATTCCAGCCCGCAACGGTCCTTGCTTTCCTTCAGTTGAATGGGAGCTAGAATTCCCTGATCAAACTTTCCCAAGCCAGAACCAACCTTATATCCTTGGGCTAACATGATCTTAGCAACCATCTCCTCCTCCTTGGTCCTCTCAAATACTACATTGGCGATCTCCAAAGACTGAAAGGCTGTTTCCAAAGACTCTTCGGCAGCTTCCACATATTTGAACTCTGATGGCTTATTAACCAGAGTCTCTTCCTCACCAAATACTACCACGACCTGGCCGTTAACCACGAATTTGACCCGCTGGTGTAAAGAAGAAGGGATTGCTCCAGCCATATGGATCCATGGTCGGCCCAGCAAACAACTGTATGAGGACGTAATATCCATGATTTGGAAATTGATGTAGAAAACTTCGGGACCAATCTGGATGGGAAATTCCATTTCCCCCAGAACTTCCTTTTTGGACCCATCAAAGGCCCGCACCAGTGTCGAACTCGGCTTCATGTAGGAGCAATCAACGTCTAACTTATCCATAGTTGACTTCGGCATCACGTTCAATGAAGACCCATTGTCAATTAGTACTCTGGCCAGCACATAGTCTCCACACTTTACCGAGATGTGCAGAGCTTGATTGTGTTCTTTTCCGCTTGAAGGAAACTCATCATCGGCAAATGTTAGGTGATTTGCAGCCACTATATTCCCCACAATCCCATCAAACTGATTCACTGTGATATCCTCTGCAACATGAGCCTCGTTGAGCACTTTCATCAAAGCTGTTCTGTGTGCTTCCGAGCTAAGCAACAATGATAGCATGGATATCTTGGATGGAGTTTGCTTTAACTGATCAACCACTCGATAATCACTCTGCCGGACGATCTTCAAGAATTCATCTGCTTCTTTTTCCGTCACTTTCTCTTGAGCAACCTCTGGCTCTTTTCCTTTTTCCTTACGGCCCCTCTGTTCGGCCTCCTTGGAAGTTTCAGCTCGGAGAGTCTCAGGAGCATATACTCTTCCGCTTCTTGTGATCCCACTTGATCCCCCTATGTTGGTTACGGTAGGAGCACTTGGGGAGCATTCGACTGTAGATAGTGCAGTGTACTTCCACGGAACTGCCTTGTCCGACTTATAGGGAAAAGGAGCCGGAACTTCAATCACTATTGGTTGGGCGTTTGCGCGCACCAATCTGGGATTGTAATTGTAAGGAATTTCGACAGGTCTTCTGGGTCCTCTACTTTTATCAGAATGTAGAGTCAACACTTCTTCTTCAACATCATGGGTTCCTATCTGGACCACACACCGATCCATCAGGTCTTGCAGGATCATCTCAAAGCTTTCACAATTCCCCACGCACGTGGAGTCAGCACACCCCTCTTCATGGCAACACCCCTTCTTAACCACCCCAACATGGCATAACTCAGTAGATAACACCTGTTGCACCTCGAAAAATCCCTCTTTGGGTTTCTCAATGTACAACGTGGAAGAATTTTGGAGCCGCCACCAATATTTTAATTTTAAGACCAAAACATTGAAAAAAGGTCTTATGGACAAGGCGGATGGTCTTTTGAAAACTAGAGATATAGGTTCAGGGGTCGGTTACGCGCGGGGAAGGTGTTAGCACCCCACACGTCTTTTCTACCGAAAGGGAACCTCTAATTAAATGTGTGGTTTTAACATTTGATTTGAAAAATACCTAGATTTGCCTATTTATTTCTTGTTTGAAGATAAATGGGAAAACTTAACAAAAATTTTATTTTGGGGGGAAAAAGGTTTTTTAGAAAAAAAGTGCTTGACGGGACATGGCCCGCTCCTACGTATCTCCCAGTGCGATGGAGAATTCAAAGCTACGTAGTTCTTGGTTAGAAAATGTTTGTGTGTTGTTGTTTTTTAAATATAGGGGTCTTAGGATTGTGTGATCTGTGTTGAAGGACCACTGGGGGTCTGAAGGGCCGCTGGGGGCTGAAGGAGCGCTGGGGCTCTGAAGGACCACAATTCACTTATCCTAAAACGATGATTAACCCGGCCGTACGACCGACTTAATCCCCTACTTTGAAAATAAGATTTTTGATTTTTGTTTTATAAAAAAGATGTGTTTGTATTTTTTAATTTAGAAATTGTTTATTTTTGCGCTTGACAGGGGCGTGGCCCTGCTCCTACGTATCTCCGGGTGGAGAATCAAAGGCGACGTAGTTCTAGGTTGTCTTTTTGAAAAGTTTTTGTTTTTTTATCTTTTTTTGGTGAGTTTTTGAAATAGGACGAGCATTAATAAATGATTAAACTAGCAGAGGCTATGACGAATCACTACTAAATACTCAAAAAGGAGAGTTGTACCGCTAGTCAAACGAACAAAGGTTCGGATGGACTATTTGATAACAACTCGTTTTTATTATCTTTTTTTGAAAGTGATTTTCGAAAGAGATTGATTTGCACGATGGTCAAACTAACAGAGGTTATGATGGATCATCGTTTATTATTCTTATGAGGAAAGGACATTGCTACTAATGGCTAAACGAACAAAGGCTCTGATGAGCTACTAGTAACAATGGGTTTGAAAATGATCCTTTTATTTGTTTTGTGAAAATTATTTGTTCACGGTTGAAAAAGGATTTTTATTTGTTGCGCTTGACGAGAACGTGACTCGCTTCTACGTATCCCAAATGGGAATCAAAGCGACGTAGTTCTAATGAGAATGTTTTTGAAAGGGTTTGAAAGGGGAAGATCTTTCATAACGATCGAGCAAGCAAAGGCTTTGAGCGATCATTACTAATAACCCTTGATGGCGTTCACGACAATCAAACAAGCCAAGGCTTTGAGTGATAGTCACTAATAACTCGCGTTAATTGGAAAAAGGTTTGAAAGATTTTTGGAAGAAAGGGTGAAGGCACTATCAATGATTGATTTCAAAGTTTAAACACATTCAATTATCACGAAATCATGCATATGTTGAATATTTAATCAAGACTAAACATGCCAACATGATCAAGAGACCCACCTATCAGGGATGCAAGGTAAAAGTTCTCAAAGCGAGTGTGCGTGTAGGAGGGAGTGTATTTACCCTAATGACTCTATGCTACAACAGGCATGTAGACTTACGTCTTCATTAGGAGGTCATACACATGGATGGAATGGCACATTGAATCAAGACATTTAAAATGCATCCAATAACAAGCAAGCAATTGATCCTAGGCGTAGAATGATCTTAATTAAACTAAGGAACATATGAACAATGATTTCTCAATAACATGAGAAAAGGGGAAATTGCGTCAAGGCTAAGGTAAGCTTATCCTTTGCATTCATGAATATGTGCCCAAAGGTTAGTAACACAATCAAAGAGGAGGGAGCATCAAGGTTTTGGGAAACCCATCCTTTGCAATACCCCATGGACCTTAAACCACAAACCTAACTATCTTTTATTCATTAGGAAGTTAAAAGGGGGAGGTTGAATCATCTGAGACCATCTTCACCACTTAGAAAATGATGCACTAGGCATAGGTGGGAATCATGTGGTTCATCATCAACAAGGACACTACAGCTAAACTAAATCACATAGGGCAATTTTGGCATGGATCACAATGATTAAATTTTAACAAATTAAAAGACTGAAATACCTCTGATGAAGACAGATATTACAACTCTGAAGAACGCAAACCCCGACTAACCCTTGCAGGAGATCAGCTCAGACGGACCAACGACGCGAATAGAGCAAAAATGAAGCGTAGAACTGGAAAATGAGATTTGCGAGAGTTGTCTTCTCAGATCTCGTGAAATGTGTCTGGAGCAATTCTTCTCTGATCTTGTGAGATGTGTGTGTGTGTCTGAAGATGTGTGTGTCTTTTCTGATTTCGTCCAATCTCTCCCAAAATGTGATTTGAGGCTGCCTATTTATAGGCTTAGGAAAGCGTAGAATTTTAAAAAACATTTATTGGAAGGATGAATCGATTGTTTGCTTAGTTGAAATAGGGAGGAATCGATTCATGGCCTTTAGGAGATCCTGGAAATCGATTATGTGGCTTTTGGAAATATGTAGGAATCGATTCTTTATTTTTGGAAATGATAAGAATCGATTATATGGCCTATGGAAAAAGGTAGGAATCGATTTTCAGGACATTTGGAGATCCTGAAAATCGATTTCATAGTCTTTTAAAATTTAAGGAAATCGATTCTTTATTTTTGGAAATGATAAGAATCGATTATATGGCCTATGGAAAAAGGTAGGAATCGATTTTCAGGACATTTGGAGATCCTGAAAATCGATTTCATAGTCTTTTAAAATTTAAGGAAATCGATTCTTAGCTTTTGCATGTATGTGTAGAAATCGATTTTGTAACACCCTAAATATTTAATTAAGTTAATTAATTAAGTATTTAGGTATTTTGATTAATTTAATTATTTTAATGGATATAATTTAATTATTAGAAATTATATTAATTATGTGGAGGTGTGGTATTAGGGATTTGGTGGCGACAACTAATTAATTAAAGGGCTTAAGCTGTATTGGAGGCCCATGATCCATTGGATTGCGCATAAGTGAATTAGGATTGGGACTATGATGGGTCATTAGCGAAATTTTGAGAGAGAGACCTAGAGAGAAAGAGAGAGTGCGCCTTGGAGAGGAAAGAAAGAAAGAAATCGTGAAGAGAGGAGGGGAGAGGGAGCCGTACGGCGCACAAGAGAGGAGAAGAAGGGCGCTTTGTTGCTGTTGGCTACGTGGTGATTTCTCGTCAAGAAGGTTTCGTGTTCATCATAATTAAGGTAAGGGTGAGCGTTTCGGTTTAACATGATTGGGTATATAGTGGGGTTTTGTTGGTTTTTTGTGGGGTTGATGTTATTGTGAAATTGAAATGCATATGGGTAAGATTGATGAAGGATTGTTTTAATTGTGATGTGGTTTTGTTAAATTATTGGCGTTGTCACGTGATCTATCATATGAGACGATGAGATGAATTTCGATTTTTGATGGTTTTTAGTGTGGTTAGTATCGATGTCATGAATTAGGGATGAGAACATATGAATGAGTAAATTGAGCAATACCAAGCGATTGAGAATAAAATTAAGTTGCTGTAAATAATAGTTGCTGTTGCTGTAAATAATAGTTGCTGTTGCTGTAAATAATAGTTGCTGTTGCTGTAAATAATAGTTGCTGTTGCTGTAAATAATAGTTGCTGTTGCTGTTAAATAATAGTGCTGTTGCTGTAAATAATAGTTGTTGTTGCTGTTAAATAATAGTGCTGTTGCTGTAAATGATAGTTGCTGTTGCTGTTAAATAAAAGTTGCTGTTTGCTGTCTTATTATTAAAAGAGTTGTTGTGCCGTTTTTATAAAGAACTATGTTGCTGTTTCATAAAGAATGTGTGCTGTTTTTATAAAAAGTTATGTTGCTGTTTTTCTTTCTTTATAAATAATGTGTGCTGTTTGTAAAGGATATGGCTGATTTTTCCTCCTGGTTCTATAGCACTATTTTGCTGCTGTTTTTATGAAGAAAAATACTGCTGTTTTCCACACTGTTTTTCCTGTTGCTGTTTGCGCTAAATGCCACTGTTTTCCTGCTGCTGTTTGCGTTAAAAGGCCACTGTTTTGCTGATGTCTTTGGCCCGAAAAATATTGTTGTTTTATTACTGTTCCTCCAAATTAAACAGGATGATTTTCACTTTGAAAATGTGACGTCTTCTCAGTTTTAAATGTGATGTTTCCTAAGCATGAAAATGCGATGTCTTCCAAAATTTAAATATGTTGTTACTCCATGTGTTGTTACTTATAACTTAAAAGGTGTTGTTACTCCAATTTCGAATGTGATGCTTATGACGATGATGATTGATAAATTGTGATGATTATGATGAGTTCACTCTGTGAGTGTGTTTTATGATGATGATGTGATATGTTGTGATGATTATGACGAGTACACTCTATGAGTGTCTTATGACGACGACGACGAGTACTCCAGGTGAGTGTTTTGGTGGTTGCACATGTGTCCATAGTGTCTCATAGCATGTGCATATTACGACGAATAGGCTTCAGCCTCTTAATGACGGTTCGCCCATAGTGGCAGTGACGGTGTGCCCATAGTGGCTTATTTGCGACGAGTATGGTACCATCATGCATATACCCAGGAGTGGGTTGCATTTTCATGCATATACATGTTTACGACTGTTTGCTATGAAGTTGGTGTTAACGATGATGTTGTGTGACTGTATGCGATGAAGTTGATGTTAATGAAGATGTTGTGTGACTGTTGCTCATATTACTCTATTATATGCGTAATTATGTTTTATTGAAATTCTCACCCCTTCTGCTTGGAATGTTGCTCCATTGTGGCAACGCTGCAGGTAACTGCGAGTGAAGGGCATGCTGCTTTCCTTTATAGCTATTTGGGATGTCGGTCGAGTCGCTCTATGATACCGTGACACCTAGGGGGCGTGATTTAAATTGTTATTTAATGAATAAATCGTTTAATATTTGTGTTTGATGGTGTGAGGTGCGTTTGAGTGGTATTTAATGAGTGTTGTTTAATTCCGCTGCGACGTAACTCTTAAAGTCTAATTTTATGACGGGTGATGGTTGAAATTTTTTTTTATGAGGATGATTACGCAAACTTAATTTATACAGGTGGACGTTCCTTTTGTTAATAATGACGTGGCATTTCCTTTCTATCAGTCAAATTAAAATTTTGCGAAAAACTTTTACCCTGATAAGTGACGTGTAAAACATGGGGTAGAAAGGGGGTGTTACATAAGTGGTATCAGAGCAGTTGGTCCGTCCGGCCAAGTCGTCGAGTCGTTGTGTCGGTGTACGACCAACTGTCGTCTTTTGAATCTAACAGTTGTTTGTGTTGTACTAACGCTTCTGCAGGGGAAGGTAAAACAAAAATTGCTAATGGTAAGAGTACTAGTGGGGGAGATGTCCCTACTAGCGTTGTGTGCTGGTATTGTGTGTTTTACCGTGATTCTGTGTGTGAACCCTGTTTCTTTGTTTTGGTTCCAGTTGTTGACTTTCTGGTTGTGTGGTCCTTATTGTTGACCTCCATGTTGCACGTCATTAAATGAACTGCCCCGCTGCTTCGTGATCGCATGTGTATTGATTGCTGAACTATTTTAATTGATTGACACCAAGCCTTACTTAAACTCTCTTGCAGTGTGTATTGCTGTTAAGGATAACTGTATAGGTAAAATGGTTTTTCTGATTCACTTGTTGTTGTTGGGTCAGTGTGACCAAAGCGTTGTTGTTGTTGTGTTGAGTCGAATAAGACCGGGTGTTTGATCAAATGTCGATAGGTTGATTGAATGCCCGAGTGTTGTTTGATGACATGAATTGTTGAATTTGAGCGTTGTTTGAGATTATTGTTTCGTGACTAAACATGATGAATTTTACTTGTTTACGGTTTTGTGCATTTCTGGACACTGCTTCGTTTTTCAAAAACTGGCACCGTTTAGTTGATCAAAAAAAAAATTATGTGGTTGATTGTTTTTTTTGAAAATAGATTTAACGCCGGTCGTTTTGCCACTGGTTTCGTTCAATTTGGAGCTGTGTGGCTCAAGTTATGATTGCTTCAAGTTAGGTCAAGTTTTAGGAATCAAACTGTGAGTAATGTTCGGTTTTTGTAGGTTTTGTGTCATGAAATGAACTCCGTTTTTAATGATTCTTGCTTGGTTGGAAAGTAGACTCAATTCCCTTCAAAATGAGCACTGGTTTCACGAGATTTAATTAAGAAATGAGAAAGAAAATTGATGTGTAAGATGGGCAAACAGTTTTGTCAACTTCTGGCACCTTAGGTATAATTCTGTAAAACTGTACCATCTGGGTGCGTATTTCGAAAAATGAAAATTTTGGGCAGAAACTACACTCAGAGAGCTTTCCAACAAGTATTTATTTGTCGAAATCCGACACCGTTTACTATTTCAATTAATTCACTAAAGTAGACGCATAGTTACAGAATTTTCTGCACCCGAGTTTATGAAGATTAGCAAAAACGTTTGAACCTTGATATTTATACGTTGTGGATTTGTAATTTAAAAACGAAGTGATTTTTGAAGTTGCTTGTGAACCTTTAACAAACAATTTTTATGGATGGGTATTAATATGAGTATTAGATTTATTTTCAACAAATGAATACTAACCCTGTTGTCGTTTGTTCTCATACGTGATTGTGAAGAACCTTAGGATTTAAAATGTGCATTTGCACTGTTTGTGCCCTTCTTTGAGTTAGCTTTTGTTACCGTATGTTCTTAAGGATGTCTTATCCCAAAATGTTTAAGCTGATGTTCAGTCTGGTAAGGAAAAATCAATTTCTATAACATGTTTTATTTCCCGTGTCGAAAGAATCCTAAATAAGTATGTTGCGCATGTATGTGACTGAACCTTTCATATATTTACCTTTAGCTGTGAAATGATGTTCCATGGGTTGGCCCTTCTAGCTGTTTTAATGCTTTAACTGCTGTGAGGAAAACTATGAGACTTGTTGTGAATCCTGTATGCATTATGTACTGCTGTTAATGTTGCTGTCGTCGAAGGCGCTTGCCCTCGGGCGCGCCGTGCCTGTTTTGCTGTGTTGCTTGTGGCGCCTCAGCGCCCACCGTCGTGACTAAGTCATTAGTCCTGATGCTGCTGATTGTTATCATAATTGTTGAGGTGGTGGTTGTTTCCATGTCGTATGTTGATGTTTTGCTATTGTTGACACCGTGGGTACCACCGAATGGCCCACATGGTTTTGTTGTTATTATTGTTGATTGTTGTTGTGGGCCTATGGCCATTGTTTAAAAAGGGATATTTGGTCCCGGGGTTTGACTGTGTCGACGATATATGTTGTTGTAATGACGTTGATTGTTGTGGCATGCTATATGTTGTATGTTGTAATGACATTGTCATAGAAACCAAGCCGTTAGCAGTCTGTTAGTGTGCGAACCTATGAGGATGGATGAGTGAGGTAGAATGCAAGTCAGTTTACCAGAATGGCACAGCGGAGTAGAGAGTGAGCCTGATTACTACTGCTTGAAGTTACCTGGCTGAACAAGTAGGAGGGACGGCCGCCTAATCACTTATCGTCGGTAATCGAAAGAATAATAATCAGCGTGTGAGATGGCACTGGTTGTCTAGATTGTCGCAGTTGGCTAGTGGGGGAGTGTGAGCGTTGGCAAGGGAAGAATTTCGAGGACGAAATATTCTAAGTGGGGGAGAGTTGTAACACCCTAAATATTTAATTAAGTTAATTAATTAAGTATTTAGGTATTTTGATTAATTTAATTATTTTAATGGATATAATTTAATTATTAGAAATTATATTAATTATGTGGAGGTGTGGTATTAGGGATTTGGTGGCGACAACTAATTAATTAAAGGGCTTAAGCTGTATTGGAGGCCCATGATCCATTGGATTGCGCATAAGTGAATTAGGATTGGGACTATGATGGGTCATTAGCGAAATTTTGAGAGAGAGACCTAGAGAGAAAGAGAGAGTGCGCCTTGGAGAGGAAAGAAAGAAAGAAATCGTGAAGAGAGGAGGGGAGAGGGAGCCGTACGGCGCACAAGAGAGGAGAAGAAGGGCGCTTTGTTGCTGTTGGCTACGTGGTGATTTCTCGTCAAGAAGGTTTCGTGTTCATCATAATTAAGGTAAGGGTGAGCGTTTCGGTTTAACATGATTGGGTATATAGTGGGGTTTTGTGGGTTTTTTGTGGGGTTGATGTTATTGTGAAATTGAAATGCATATGGGTAAGATTGATGAAGGATTGTTTTAATTGTGATGTGGTTTTGTTAAATTATTGGCGTTGTCACGTGATCTATCATATGAGACGGTGAGATGAATTTCGATTTTTGATGGTTTTTAGTGTGGTTAGTATCGATGTCATGAATTAGGGATGAGAACATATGAATGAGTAAATTGAGCAATACCAAGCGATTGAGAATAAAATTAAGTTGCTGTAAATAATAGTTGCTGTTGCTGTAAATAATAGTTGCTGTTGCTGTAAATAATAGTTGCTGTTGCTGTAAATAATAGTTGCTGTTGCTGTAAATAATAGTTGCTGTTGCTGTTAAATAATAGTGCTGTTGCTGTAAATAATAGTTGTTGTTGCTGTTAAATAATAGTGCTGTTGCTGTAAATGATAGTTGCTGTTGCTGTTAAATAAAAGTTGCTGTTTGCTGTCTTATTATTAAAAGAGTTGTTGTGCCGTTTTTATAAAGAACTATGTTGCTGTTTCATAAAGAATGTGTGCTGTTTTTATAAAAAGTTATGTTGCTGTTTTTCTTTCTTTATAAATAATGTGTGCTGTTTGTAAAGGATATGGCTGATTTTTCCTCCTGGTTCTATAGCACTATTTTGCTGCTGTTTTTATGAAGAAAAATACTGCTGTTTTCCACACTGTTTTTCCTGTTGCTGTTTGCGCTAAATGCCACTGTTTTCCTGCTGCTGTTTGCGTTAAAAGGCCACTGTTTTGCTGATGTCTTTGGCCCGAAAAATATTGTTGTTTTATTACTGTTCCTCCAAATTAAACAGGATGATTTTCACTTTGAAAATGTGACGTCTTCTCAGTTTTAAATGTGATGTTTCCTAAGCATGAAAATGCGATGTCTTCCAAAATTTAAATATGTTGTTACTCCATGTGTTGTTACTTATAACTTAAAAGGTGTTGTTACTCCAATTTCGAATGTGATGCTTATGACGATGATGATTGATAAATTGTGATGATTATGATGAGTTCACTCTGTGAGTGTGTTTTATGATGATGATGTGATATGTTGTGATGATTATGACGAGTACACTCTATGAGTGTCTTATGACGACGACGACGAGTACTCCAGGTGAGTGTTTTGGTGGTTGCACATGTGTCCATAGTGTCTCATAGCATGTGCATATTACGACGAATAGGCTTCGGCCTCTTAATGACGGTTCGCCCATAGTGGCAGTGACGGTGTGCCCATAGTGGCTTATTTGCGACGAGTATGGTACCATCATGCATATACCCAGGAGTGGGTTGCATTTTCATGCATATACATGTTTACGACTGTTTGCTATGAAGTTGGTGTTAACGATGATGTTGTGTGACTGTATGCGATGAAGTTGATGTTAATGAAGATGTTGTGTGACTGTTGCTCATATTACTCTATTATATGCGTAATTATGTTTTATTGAAATTCTCACCCCTTCTGCTTGGAATGTTGCTCCATTGTGGCAACGCTGCAGGTAACTGCGAGTGAAGGGCATGCTGCTTTCCTTTATAGCTATTTGGGATGTCGGTCGAGTCGCTCTATGATACCGTGACACCTAGGGGGCGTGATTTAAATTGTTATTTAATGAATAAATCGTTTAATATTTGTGTTTGATGGTGTGAGGTGCGTTTGAGTGGTATTTAATGAGTGTTGTTTAATTCCGCTGCGACGTAACTCTTAAAGTCTAATTTTATGACGGGTGATGGTTGAAATTTTTTTTTATGAGGATGATTACGCAAACTTAATTTATACAGGTGGACGTTCCTTTTGTTAATAATGACGTGGCATTTCCTTTCTATCAGTCAAATTAAAATTTTGCGAAAAACTTTTACCCTGATAAGTGACGTGTAAAACATGGGGTAGAAAGGGGGTGTTACAGATTTCATGCTTTAAACATAGGCAAGGGAAATCGATTATTGGCCTATAGGTGAGATAAAGAATCGATTTTCATGGCTTAGGACAAAGGTATAAATCGATTCTTGGCCATAAGAACAAAATAGAAATTGATTTTCGCTTTGCCTAAAAATGTTTTTTAGGTTTAGGCCATAGTGTATAAAATATTTTCCAAAGCTTGCCATGCATGCATAACATATTTTTCAAAACTTGCCATGCATACATAGCACATTTTCAAAAACCCTAATTTGATGCATGAGGCTTATTGCAAAAATTGTTTTTAGAGACCCTTTTGTGAGAAATGACCAAAATGCCCTTTTTGACTCTAACTTCCCAAAACGTGCATTCTAACCCTAAAAATGATGCATAATTTATTTTTATGTGGAAAATTAGGGTTTGGACCTAAGCCGGACAAAATTGGGGTATGACAGCTGCCCCTCTTTATCTGAATTTAACGAGGAATATGAATTGGCCGAAACATATTCCAAGGCAAAATGAAGATAAAGAATTCAGAAATTATACCGATTTTGTCCATTTGGGGAAACCCGAATTTTCCTCTTTTTCTTTTTCTATGTTTTTTGAAAAGATGGGCTTGAGAACAAACGGGGAATGGTTAACACCTGGCGCATTAACCGAGAGAGAAAATGACAGACCACTCGGGATCTGAAGGAGCACTAAGGCTCTGAAGGACCACTCAGGGTCTGAAGGAGCACTAAGGCTCTGAAGGACCGCTCGGGGTCTGAAGGAGCACTAAGGCTCTGAAGGACCGCTCAAGGTCTGAAGGAGCACTAAGGCTCTGAAGGTCTAATTCGCAGTCGATGCTTGGCGCATTGATTAGAGTTAAACTGAAGGACCGACGAGGTCTGAAGGGCATGCCTAAGCCTGATGGACCAATGGGTCTGATGGAACGCAAACTAGCAACGGTACTAGTAAAACGGTCTGCTTGGTGGGTGGCCTTTTCCGAGCGGCCAGGATGGGTCAAGATCAGATCCGGAACTGATATGTTGACCATGAAGGACGTCCACTGTGTCTTAGGCTGACACAACTAGTCTGAAGGACCACTCGGGGTCTGAAGGACTTACCCGCAGCTCGAATGCGAGGTGAAGTCTGCTTTTGAAGGGACACTTGGGTCCTGAAGGGATTCACGAATCCTGTTGGTTGATTGATTGAAATGTTCAACTAAAGCAGACAGAAAAGTAAAATGGGCACTTGGTGTGCAAACAGAAAAGTAAAATGGGCACTTGGCGTGCAAACAGAAAAGTAAATGGGCACTTGGCGTGCAAACAGAAAAGTAAAATGGGCACTTGGCGTGCAAACAGAAAAGTAAATGGGCACTTGGCGTGCAAACAGAAACGGTTAAATGGGCACTTGGCGTGCAGACGGAAACGGTAAAATGGGCACTTGGCGTGCAGACGGAAACGGTAAAATGGGCACTTGGCGTGCAGAAGCAGGAAATAACGCGGTAAAGAACGCGGTAAAGAAAGCAGTAAAAGAAGGAGCACTGAGGACTCAAGATGAGCGCGGAGGGCTCAGGATGAGCCCAGAGGGCTCAGGAGGAGCACAGAGGGCTCAGGATGAGCACAGAGGGCTCAGGCTGAGCGCAGAGGGCTCAGGGGAGCACAGAGGGCCCAGGAGGAGCACAGAGGGCTCAAGGGGAGCGCAGAGGGCTCAGGGGGAGCGCAGAGGGCTCAGGAGGAGTACAGAGGCCTCAGGAGGAGCACAGAGGGCTCAAAAGGAGCACAGAGGGCTCAGGAGGAGCACAGAGGGCTCAGGATGAGCGCAAAGGGCTCAAGATGAGCGCAGAGGGCTCGGGAGGAGCGCAGAGGGCTCAGGATGAGCGCAGAGGGCTCAGGATGAGCGCAGAGGGCTCAGGGGGAGCACAGAGGGCCCAGGAGGAGCACAGAGGGCTCAGGATGAGCGCAGAGGGCTCAAGGGGAGCGCAGAGGGCTCAGGGGGAGCGCAGAGGGCTCAGGGGGAGCACAGAGGGCTAAGGGGGAGCACAGAGGGCTCAGGATGAGCGCAAGGGGCTCAGGATGAGCGCAGAGGGCTCGGGAGGAGCGCAGAGGGCTCAGGATGAGCGCAGAGGGCTCAGGATGAGCACAGAGGGCTCAGGAGGAGCACAGAGGGCTCAGGATGAGCGCAGAGGGCTCAGAAATGCTGTTGATTGGTTGATTTGAAATGACCGATGCTGCTGTGTTGGATTGAGGTGCCTGCATACGTTAGTTGATGCAAGGAATGGTGCATGGAGTATGAGTGCATGTTGTGCAAGGGCATGTTATATATGTGCATGTCATGCCATGATTTTGGTGATGATGCATGTGGTGGAACATTCTTGAGGTTTTCCTTTTGATTCGTTCTTTCTCGATCAGCTTTCTTTTCTGATCATCTGTTTTTTTTTGGTGTGTGAGGATGCAAATGCAATACTTTGATGCCTGATATGAAATGGTTGATTGGGAAACATAGGCATATGGGATGAATGCATGAAATGCGAATGCAAATGAAATGTTTGGATGCTAATGTTATGATGCAAAGTGTAATGATATGAAATGGTTGATTGGGAAACATAGGCATTTTGGATGACATGCGATGAATGCATGAAATGCGAATGATGCAAGAATGATGATTTTTATTTATGATTATGAATGAGATGCTTTCTTGTTTTCATTTTTTTTTGTGCAATGAAATGCATGATACTCACAATGATTTTTTTTTTTTTTTGCTTATTTTTTTTTTTTGCTAGTTCAGCCAACCCGCGACACTCATGACACGAGACTGAGGAACCTGTTGGACTTGCGGGGCTCATGGGCCGAGTGCATGTTGGTCTTGACTTTGCTGGTTTGAAGCAATCGTGGATGTAGTTGCTTTCTCTTGCATGATTGACTGATTTAGAGGATGTGCTTTCTCTCAGGACTCTTAAGAATCTCGTAATGATTTGCAATGCTCTATGATACATGCACATGTTTTACAGTTCAGGACCATCATCATCATAAAACGTTTATTTTGAGCAGAAAAAGCAGAAAATAAAAGAGTGAACAGATACGAGAAATTTGAACTTTATTAATGCGGAAACCGGTCGCACAAGAAGTTACGCCGATTGTTTATTGCATTTGAGAGTTTAAACTACAAAAACACACGAAAAAAAGGGAGAAACTAAATTCTGACTGCCCGTCTCTGTGGAACAGTGCCAAACATCTATGTCCTTGACCTTGACCACTCCCTCATCCAAGCTTGTAGGAGAATTGTATGCCTTTCTTTACTTTTCATGCCTAAGTTTTTAGACCCTAATTTTTGCCTGGATCGCCCTTTGCGGGTTTTCAATCCACCGGGTCGCTCTGATTTTGCCTAGGCCGCCCTTTGTGGGTTTTCAACCTAGCGAGCTAATTCTTACTTGGCTTGTCTTTCTCTTTTTTTTTTTATATTTCTTTCAGGCATAATACTTCTTCACTTAATCTGAATTGACTGGATTCCCGAGATCTTCGCCGTCTATATTTATGAGTATCGGCGCTCCTCTGGAAAAAGCTTTCTTGTCTTCATATGGACCGACATAAGTGGGTATCAACTTCCCACGGAGTCAGTCTGGATAGGTAGGATCTTTTTGAGTACAAGGTCTCCTTCGCCGAATTCTCGAAGACGGACTTTCCTGCCGAAAGCTGCCTTCATCTTTTGTTGGTACAACTGGCCATGGCGCAGGGCAGCAATTCTTTTAATGAGATTCAGTTGATCTAGACGAGCTTGGATTCATTTTGCTTCTTCTAACCTGGCCTCCATGACTACTCGTAGAGAGGGTATTTCAACCTTGATGAGAAGAACTGCTTCTGACCCATACACTAGAGAAGAAAGGGGGTTGCACCTGTATGATTTCAATGGATGTGAGTGCGACAAAGGATGAGATAGGTGTAGGGTCAATTTCCCCAGTTGTAGGAGGGGTGAAGAGCGACAGAATTGCCCCACTTGGCATATTGTAAACAAATGAATTTACTTGTCCTTGAGCTAAAACTTTGAGAAAACAACAGCAATCATTGATCGGGATGGACCTTTCGGGATTGTGGTGTTTTGTGGAGGAGAGATGAGTAGGCTTAATGAGGTATTTGGGGCTAATGGCAGGATGGTTTTTATTCGGTGTTGGCTGTTGATCGATGATTTATGATGGTTAACTGGCTTGACGAGGTATTAGGAGGTTTTATTCCTGGCTGAGGGTCTATGGAGGGCGGGCTGTCGAGGTCAAAGGAGAGTGTTTGCGGTTTATGAGAGGAGGATCTCTTGGGTTTTGTGGTAACATGTATCAACTCACTATTTACATCTCTTTTGTATTTTTCTTTTGGTTTTGGGATTTTCCTTTTGAATGATTTTTCCTTCTTTGACTTCTTCTTTTTCTTGAGCTTGGGTGAACTGATAAAGAACGATGCACTGTTTTTTCTGAGGTGGTCCTTGTCTAAGGTGACTTTTGGATTTTTGGCTTTTTCTTGGCTTAAGATGGGCCGGAAAGGATTATGTTTTTCTCTTTGGGATTTTCTTGGCTTACGGTGGGTAGGAGGGATTTTGTTTCTTCTCTTTGGGATTTTCTTGGCTTAAGGTGGTTAGGAGAGGATTTTGTTTTTGGATATGGGATGGTAGTCCGACTTCATTTCAAATCATGATTGCTTATTTCCTCAAAAATTAACTCTGGGACAATAATTCACTTATTTTCATGCACTTGCCTTTCTTCTTTATTTCCCTTTTGAGCTCTAATTTTCCTTTATTGAAGTACCCATCTTGACCTCTTTCTTGTTCTCAGTGGTTCCCTAGTTGATCACTTCAGCGGATTCCCCGTGATGCTGAATAACCCTTTTTCCTTGCTTCATTAACCTTCTGGAGGATTTTCCCGGTCTTTCTCAACGTCCCACTCTGCTTGATTGATAAGGTGATCAAAGTCAAAATAT
Organism: Astragalus membranaceus; assembly: GCA_039519185.1. Taxonomy (NCBI): domain Eukaryota; kingdom Viridiplantae; phylum Streptophyta; class Magnoliopsida; order Fabales; family Fabaceae; genus Astragalus; species Astragalus membranaceus. Next base: position 32,662,151 of record CM076853.1, on the reverse strand, counting down.
GGACCGTTGGCACTGTTATTTTGAGAGACAATTGCTGTGGATTTGCTTTTTGCCGAGGCGAAAAAGCAGAATGGAAGGTGAGACATGCAGGCAAAAATAATAAAGAAAAGAAGAGACACATGAAATGAAAAGGAATTGATTTTTATTGATTGGAATTCAAAAACAACGTTTTTATTGATGATGATGATTTAGAAAATAAAAACATGTGCGCCCCTAACAACTGGTCCTGTGGCCTTGGGCAGAGCCACAGGGTTGCATTACAAATGACTACTTTAAATCAAAGGTCCCAGGAGGATCAACAGTCTTTCAATTCTTTAATTCTTTCACCAGCACTGCAGCGACAAACCAGGTTTGCACCACCCTCCTCTGACTTAGTACCATCATTGATGACAGCAATTTGATCGTGTTGTTCCTCTTCCTCATCCCATCCTGTGGGCTGGATGTCTTCCATTCGGATTTGAGCACTCTCGGGAGCGTCATATCTGACCAAGTAGTCAAACTTTCCACTGGACTCCCCTAGGGTATCCCAACATCTCTCTTTCATAGGCACCGCTATTACTTCCTCATTGATTTCTTTTTCATCTTCAATACCATGGGTCCCTATCTGAACCACGCACCGATCTATTAGGTCTTGCAGGATCACCTTAAAGCTTTCGCAATTCCCCACGCTTGCGGAATCAGCACATCCTTCTTCATGGCAACACCCCTTTTTAACCACTCCAGCATGACATAACTCAGAGTAGATTACATCCAACGGGGTCTTAACCTTCTTCACGTCCTTTACCAATTGCCCGACAGAACCTTATAAAGCATTGATAGCTGGCCTTTGATGATCTGGCACTGGATCAGTCGTTGTGCTTGGGCTGTCCTGTTTGAACAAGATCCACCTAGCATCTACTAGGTCTTGCACTACATGCTTGAAGGCTTTACAGTTCTCCACGACATGCCCCACCGCTCCCTCATGGAAGGCACAGGTACTGTTAGGGTTGTATCCTCTGAAATATGGTGGTCGGACGGGTTTCATTGGTCTTGTGGTAATGAGCTTGTTTGTGATGAGGTAGTTAAAGAGATCTGTGTATGGCATGGGGATGGAGTCAAACTGACGCGACTTTCTTCGTTCCCCTATAGCATTGTTGGCGCCAATAGGATTGCAGGGGACTCTTCCTCTTTTTATCTCGACTTCGAGTCTTGCCCCTACTCTGATCACATCTGAGAAGCTTGAAGGTCCCATTCCGATCAGACGTTTGTAGAAAACAGCTGGGAGGGTATCCATGAACATAGACACTATTTCCTTTTCAGTCAACGGGGGCTTCACTTGTGCAGCTACACTTCTCCACCGCTGGGCATATTCCTCAAAAGACTCACGATCTTTCTTGCTCATAAACTATAACTGAGACCGGTCTGGAGCTGGGTCCAAGTTATGCTGGTAGTACTTCAGAAATGCTTTAAAGAGATTCTTCCAATTATGAACATCGGAGGAAGGCAGCTGCATATACCAGTCTAGAGACGCTCCAGTCAGACTGTTTTGAAAGAAGTGGATCAGCACTTTATCATCATGGGCATAAGCTGCCATCTTCCTAACATAAATCTTCAGATGGTTAGATGGACACCCAGTGCCGTGATATTGATCAAAGTCAGGTACTTTGAATTTAGGAGGAATGAAAGTAACAACTCCTTCAGGATTTTCAACAGCGATAGCCCCAACAGCTGTAACACCCCTTTCTACCCGTCACTTTGTTTATAAAAATCAGAGTTTGAAAATTTCGTTCATAAGGAATGTTACACATACTTCAAACAAAACGTCGTTCATCAATTTCAAAAACAGTTTAACTCAATAATCATTCATCCACGTAGCACTTCAACATAAAAATCTCAAGCCTCATTTAACGTCGCTTATAAAACTCAACATAACACAACCATCTACGCAGCGGAAAATAGTATAACATAACCAAATAGTCCACATGGACACAACAACCAAAAATCATTAATAAATGCCGAGTTCGTTTCCCCCCTGAGTGCTACGTATCAGAGCATGACGACTCGACTCGAAAGAAAAGTGAAGCTAAGACCTTCACTGGGAATCACCTGCACGTTACCAACACGGGGGTAACATTCAAACAGGAAAGGGTGAGCATCATTTCAATCCATATAATAGAAAATATGATAAGTACTAATCCTGGGCCACGCACTAGAACAATCATCCAAAACACCAAATATCACATCACAGTCATCATTCGCATCACTTACAATAACTCATCTCATGTCATATAGATTTATGAAATGCAACCCACTCGCGGGTATATGCATGAAGGTACCTTTTTACAAAACGTCGCTTGGCCACTCAGGCCTCATCATCACTTAGCCACTCAGGCCTCAAAACGTCACTGGTTTTATGCATATGGGCATGAGACACTATGACATGCACCACTCACATCACACAATCACACAATTACTCAGATCATAGTCAACAATGTGACCCGTCACTTACCGGTTTGCTCGCACGGAGCACAGCACCTGTCAAATTCATAATCATCACACAACGTCACTAGGCCATTTAGACCTTAACATCACTTAGCCCTTCGGGCCCCAAACGTCACTGGTTTTTCATCGACACTCACACATAAACGTCAATCAACTCAAACTATAACCACTGAGGGCAAAAACGTCATTTGACTAACCACTAAGGGCATCCTCGTCATTTACACATCATTATCTACAACTTTGGCCACTAGGGGCAAAACAGACTTTTACACGTCATAACTAATAATAATTAGCCACTAAGGGCAAAACAGTCATTCAACTAGCCCCGAGAGCATCATCGTCAAAATCATCATTTTTGACATTACTTCGCTAAAACTGTTGTTTATACACCAAAAGGGATTTTTAAAGAGCTTCATATCACTTTTCAATGTCACTGGGACGATCACCAGGGACGGCCACTTGGGCGCCCACAAACAATCAGAAAATAACAATTTTTCATTTTAAAAATTAGACCCATAGATGGACAACGTAAAGAGCTTCACGACACTTTTTGAATCGTTCAAAACGGACGTCTGAGTCAAAAGTTATGATAAAAATAATTTTGGGAAAAATCAGGCAACATCCTGGGAACAGGCGCCTTAGGCTCCCAGGCAACCAGGCAACACGCGCACTGGCGCCCAGCGCCCAGGCGCGCAACACACGCACACACGCAACACACAGGGCGCTCAGCGCCTGGCGCCCAGGCGCAACAACGCGCAACACAGCGCAACACAACAGGACACGGGCGCCTAGCGCCCAGGCGCAACAACGCGCGCAGCACAACAAGTCACAGGCACCCAGCGCCCAGCACAGGCGCCCAGCGCCCAGAAATCAGCAGCAACATCCAGAATTTTACTAAAACGCTTTTTAACACTAAAAATTGTTTTCTTAACAACTTTAAAGTATAAAACTCAAAATTTTCCAGCAACTAAAAATACACTTATTTTAATCAATTTCTCAAAAAAATTCAATTGGGCATTGTCTTCCCTATCCCCTTGGCGCCCTAGGCGCCTATACACCCATTCATCCAATTCGCGAACAACACAAGCAATCCAACACACCAATTTCAGTTTCATGATTAATTCGAATGCCACAAGTCATCACAACAAACGCATACATATCAAGAATTTCAGTCTCATGATTAATTTTACTTCGCATACGCATATATATAATGACCAATACCAACAATGCATCAAGAATACATCAAGAATTCGTGCATACATCAATTCGCATACATACATATATAGGAACCGACATCAACAATGCATCAATAAATCTAGTCTAACCCTAGATCTAGAACTCATCATATGAATTATTAGATAGAATGATAGAGCTCCCCTAACCTCGAAATTGAAGAACGGAGGCTCCGGAGATAGTCACGTACAGGACCACAGCAACAAGATCACGTTCTTGCTCTTCCTTGGTTGCGACTTCTCTCCTCTTCTTCTCCTCTCCTTACGGCGCCTTGCTCTCTCTCACTTTCTCACGCTCTCTCTTTTGATTTCGCAAAAATGGCCACAAACCCTAGCCCCCAACTAACTAACCACTTCGCCTACATTGTGGATCATGGGCTTGGGCTTTCCACTTAAGCCCAAGTCATGCAAGTGGCGCCTCCACTCCCTCCTAATACCACCAAAATAAATAAAATTCTAATTAATCACATTATATCAAATAATTTAAATTAAATCCCCAATTAATAAATTAATTAAATAATTTTAGGGTGTTACAACTCTCCCCCACTTGGAATATTTCGTCCTCGAAATTTACCTGATCAAACAACTCTGGGTAGGATTCTCGCATCTTGCTCTCTAGCTCCCAACTCCCAAGTCATACTCTCGCCGGCAGCTCCTAGCCAGACCACTTTCACTAATGCAATCTCTTTGCCTCTAAGCGCCTTCACTTCACGATCCTCAATCCGTACGGGCATCGTCTCCACAGTGAGATTATCCCGCACCTCTACATCGTCCATATGGATCACATGAGATGGATCCGAAACATACTTCCGAAGTTGTGACACGTGAAACACGTCATGCAAGTTCGAAAGATTCGGCGGTAAAGCCACTCTATAAGCCACATTTCCGATTCTTTCAGAAATCTGATAAGGACCAACAAATCGAGGAGTGAGCTTCTTCGATTTCAACGCTCGACCAACACCGGTAATAGGAGAAACCCTCAAGAACACATGCTCACCCTCCTGAAACTCTAAATCCTTCCTCCGCTTGTCATGATAACTTTTCTGACGACTCTGCGAAGCCTTCATCTTCTCACGGATCATCTTGATCTTCTCTGTAGTCTCCCGCACAATCTCCGGACCCAACACTACACTTTCTCCCGACTCATACCAACATAACGGCGTCCTACACTTTCGACCATACAATGCTTCAAACGGTGCCATCCCAATGCTGGAATGGTGACTGTTGTTATAAGTAAACTCAATCAACGCAAGGTAGGAATCCCATGAACCCCGCTGTTCCAATACACAAGCCCTCAACAAATCCTCTAACGACTGAATTGTCCTCTCTGACTGACCGTCTGTCTGGGGATGATACGCCGAACTCATTTTTAACTTAGAACCCAATTCTTTCTGCAAACTCTTCCAAAACTCGGAAGTGAACCTCGGATCCCTATCTGACACAATACTCTTCGGAACACCGTGCAGCCTCACAATTTCTTTGACATATACCTCTGCCAACCTCGACACCAGATAAGTGATATTAATAGGAATAAAATGAGCAGACTTCGTTAACCTATCAACGATCACCCAAATAGCGTCATGACCCTTAACTGTATTCGGTAACCCCGTCACAAAATCCATCGCTATGCTATCCCATTTCCACTCTGGGACTTCCAACGGTTGCATTAACCCTGCTGGCTTCTGGTGCTCGACCTTCGACTTTTGACAGGTCAAACAGGCATACACGAACTGTGCCACATCTCTCTTCATACCATACCACCAAAACATCTTTTTCAGATCTTGATACATTTTCGTCGCTCCAGGATGGATACTCAACTTGCTACGATGACCTTCCTCTAAAATTGCCTTTCTCATCTCTTCATCGTCTGGAACACAGATCCTACCCCGGAACCTCAACACGCCACTGGAATCTAATTTGAAATCTTCATCTTCAGACTGACCGACCCCATTAATTAAATCCACCAGCTTGACATCTGCCTTCTGAGCTTCCCTGATGCTGCCCAGGAAATCATTATCGATCCTTAACATTCCCAGCTTGACACTGCGGGGTGTCAATTTACAAACCAAACTCAAATCTCTGAATTCTTCGATCAACTCCAATTCTTTCACCATCATTGCCGACATATGCAAAGACTTTCTGCTTAAAGCATCAGCCACGACATTAGCCTTGCCGGGATGATAATTCAAACCAAAGTCATAGTCCTTCAAGAGTTCCAACCACCGACGCTGTCTCATATTCAACTCTTTTTGATCGAACAGATACTTTAGACTCTTATGATCACTGAACACTTCGAACCTCGAACCATAAAGGTAGTGCCTCCAAATCTTGAGCACAAAAACCACAGCAGCCAACTCCAAATCATGCGTAGGGTAATTTTTCTCATGAATCCGCAACTGCCTCGACGCATACGCAACGACTTTCCCATCCTGCATCAACACACCACCGAGACCCATCTTCGAAGCGTCACAATACACAACGAACGGTTCCTCTGGATTAGGCAACGTCAAAACAGGCGACGTCGTCAATCTCTTTTTCAGTTCCATAAAACTTTCCTCACACCGAGCATCCCAAACAAAAACTTTACCCTTGCAGGTCAACTGAGTCAACGGAAGGGCCAACTTGGAAAAACCCTCGATGAACCTCCTGTAGTACCCAGCCAAACCCAAAAAGCTTCTAATCTCTGTTACGGACTTCGGAGACTCCCACTCCAATACTGCTTCTACTTTTGCCGGATCAACCGCAATACCATTACCAGAAATCACGTGCCCAAGGAAACTCACCTCTTTCAGCCAGAATTCACACTTCGATAACTTAGCGTACAACTTTTTCTCTTTTAAAACCCCCAACAGTGACTTCAGGTGTTCAGCATGCTCTTCCTCTGACTTAGAATAAACTAGAATATCATCTATGAATATCACCACAAACCGATCTAGGTAATTATGGAAAATACGGTTCATATATTCCATAAATACACCAGGAGCATTGGTCACACCGAACGGCATCACTGAATATTCATAATGCCCATACCTTGTTTTGAACGCTGTCTTCTGAACATCCTCATCCTTTACTTTAATCTGATGATATCCGGACCTCAAATCAATTTTGCTGAAAACACGGGCACCCACTAACTGATCCATCAGATCGTCGATCCTCGGAAGCGGATACTTATTCTTGATAGTTACCTTATTCAACTGACGATAGTCCACACATAACCTCATGCTCCCATATTTCTTTTTCACTAACAATACTGGAGCTCCCCACGGTGATACACTCGGTCTTACAAACTTCTTCTCAAGCAATTCTTCAAGTTGCGTCTTCAACTCAGACAGTTCTGACGCCGACATTCTGTACGGTGCCATAGACACAGGCCTCGTACCAGGTACAAGATCAATCGAAAACTCCACTTCTCTTTCCGGTGGCACGCCCGGAATTTCATCAGGAAATACTTCAGGAAACTCGCGTACTACCTTCAGCTCTTCAATAACAGCCTGACTCTCAGCAGACAACGAAGCCATCAACGCAAATAACTGAACTCCTTCTTTCTTCAATTTCTTCAACTGACCAGCAGACACCAAAACCGAACTTTCTTCACCGAAACTAACCGACTTGCTACGACAGTTGATATGAACGTGATTATTCTCTAACCAGTCCATGCCTAAGATTACATCCAGACCTCTCAACGGCAAACAGACAAAATTCACAATAAAGTCCCTGCCGAAGATCGACACGGGACACTGAGAACACACCTGGGACGTAATCACCGACCCCTTCGCAGGAGTATCGACAACCATATCCCCACACATAGCAGATAAAACAAGACCCAATCGTTTACAGCAATCAACAGATATAAAACAATGGGTAGCACCAGTATCAATAAGAGATTTCAGAGAAGTACCATTAATAAAACACGTACCTCTAATCAGACCATCATCATCATCAGGCTCCTCTCCTGCCAATGCAAATACCTTCCCAGTAGACCTTTCCTTTTTCGGCTTTGTACACTTTGTACTGATATGCCCAGACTCACCACAGTTGAAACACACCACATCCTTGACCTTACACTCAGCTGCCATATGACCCTTTTTACCGCAACGGTAGCAATTCCTTTCATCAGACCTGCATGTAGTACTCTTGTGGCCAGGCTTGCCACACTTATAACAGACTATGCTAGCAGGGGCATCTCCCCCACCAGAACCCTTACCTCCAGCAGCTCTCTGATAACCCTTACCCGCAGGAACCTCATACGGCTTGCTTCGACTCTGAAACTTGCCCTTTTTCTCAGAAGTAGCTTTATAGCGAGCAGTACTGTCCTCCTCGAAGATCCTGCAACTGTCAACCAGATCTGCGAACACACGAATCTTCTGATAACCAATGGCCTGTTTAATATCAGGCCTTAACCCATTCTCAAATTTGACGCATTTTGAAAATTCAGCTGTAGCCTCACTGTAGTGTGGATAAAATTTTGCTAGTTCCACAAATTTTGCCGCATAGGCAGTCACAGACATACCACCCTGCTTCAGCTCTAAAAACTCTATCTCTTTCTTCCCGCGGACGTCTTCAGGAAAATATTTTCTCAGAAATTCCCTGCTGAATACCTCCCAAGTAATCTCTTCCTGCACAGCCTCTAACCTCTGCCTAGTAGCCAACCACCAGTCGTCGGCCTCCTCGGCTAACATGTGGGTACCAAAGCGGACCTTCTGCTCGACAGTACAGTCCATCACCCTGAAAATCCTCTCGATCTCCTTCAGCCAAGCCATAGCACCATCTGGATCATATTTGCCCTTAAAGGTGGGCGGATTCTCCCTCTGGAAGGTAGTCAGGCTCCTAAAACCAGCATTATCTCCAACATTCTGCTGACCCTGCATCGCCTGAGCCATAGCTTGCAATGCAGCAGCAAGAGCAGCGTCGTCCCGTCTGGCCATTCTAGCACTGCAACAGAAAACAGAACTCAGAAACGAGTAACAAACTCAATGTTACTCAACACGACGACTCAACCACCGGCCGGACAGACCGAACTGCTCTGATACCACTAATGTAACACCCCTTTCTACCCGTCACTTTGTTTATAAAAATCAGAGTTTGAAAATTTCGTTCATAAGGAATGTTACACATACTTCAAACAAAACGTCGTTCATCAATTTCAAAAACAGTTTAACTCAATAATCATTCATCCACGTAGCACTTCAACATAAAAATCTCAAGCCTCATTTAACGTCGCTTATAAAACTCAACATAACACAACCATCTACGCAGCGGAAAATAGTATAACATAACCAAATAGTCCACATGGACACAACAACCAAAAATCATTAATAAATGCCGAGTTCGTTTCCCCCCTGAGTGCTACGTATCAGAGCATGACGACTCGACTCGAAAGAAAAGTGAAGCTAAGACCTTCACTGGGAATCACCTGCACGTTACCAACACGGGGGTAACATTCAAACAGGAAAGGGTGAGCATCATTTCAATCCATATAATAGAAAATATGATAAGTACTAATCCTGGGCCACGCACTAGAACAATCATCCAAAACACCAAATATCACATCACAGTCATCATTCGCATCACTTACAATAACTCATCTCATGTCATATAGATTTATGAAATGCAACCCACTCGCGGGTATATGCATGAAGGTACCTTTTTACAAAACGTCGCTTGGCCACTCAGGCCTCATCATCACTTAGCCACTCAGGCCTCAAAACGTCACTGGTTTTATGCATATGGGCATGAGACACTATGACATGCACCACTCACATCACACAATCACACAATTACTCAGATCATAGTCAACAATGTGACCCGTCACTTACCGGTTTGCTCGCACGGAGCACAGCACCTGTCAAATTCATAATCATCACACAACGTCACTAGGCCATTTAGACCTTAACATCACTTAGCCCTTCGGGCCCCAAACGTCACTGGTTTTTCATCGACACTCACACATAAACGTCAATCAACTCAAACTATAACCACTGAGGGCAAAAACGTCATTTGACTAACCACTAAGGGCATCCTCGTCATTTACACATCATTATCTACAACTTTGGCCACTAGGGGCAAAACAGTCTTTTACACGTCATAACTAATAATAATTAGCCACTAAGGGCAAAACAGTCATTCAACTAGCCCCGAGAGCATCATCGTCAAAATCATCATTTTTGACATTACTTCGCTAAAACTGTTGTTTATACACCAAAAGGGATTTTTAAAGAGCTTCATATCACTTTTCAATGTCACTGGGACGATCACCAGGGACGGCCACTTGGGCGCCCACAAACAATCAGAAAATAACAATTTTTCATTTTAAAAGTTAGACCCATAGATGGACAACGTAAAGAGCTTCACGACACTTTTTGAATCGTTCAAAACGGACGTCTGAGTCAAAAGTTATGATAAAAATAATTTTGGGAAAAATCAGGCAACATCCTGGGAACAGGCGCCTTAGGCTCCCAGGCAACCAGGCAACACGCGCACTGGCGCCCAGCGCCCAGGCGCGCAACACACGCACACACGCAACACACAGGGCGCTCAGCGCCCAGCGCCTGGCGCCCAGGCGCAACAACGCGCAACACAGCGCAACACAACAGGACACGGGCGCCTAGCGCCCAGGCGCAACAACGCGCGCAGCACAACAAGTCACAGGCGCCCAGCGCCCAGCACAGGCGCCCAGCGCCCAGAAATCAGCAGCAACATCCAGAATTTTACTAAAACGCTTTTTAACACTAAAAATTGTTTTCTTAACAACTTTAAAGTATAAAACTCAAAATTTTCCAGCAACTAAAAATACACTTATTTTAATCAATTTCTCAAAAAAATTCAATTGGGCATTGTCTTCCCTATCCCCTTGGCGCCCTAGGCGCCTATACACCCATTCATCCAATTCGCGAACAACACAAGCAATCCAACACACCAATTTCAGTTTCATGATTAATTCGAATGCCACAAGTCATCACAACAAACGCATACATATCAAGAATTTCAGTCTCATGATTAATTTTACTTCGCATACGCATATATATAATGACCAATACCAACAATGCATCAAGAATACATCAAGAATTCGTGCATACATCAATTCGCATACATACATATATAGGAACCAACATCAACAATGCATCAATAAATCTAGTCTAACCCTAGATCTAGAACTCATCATATGAATTATTAGATAGAATGATAGAGCTCCCCTAACCTCGAAATTGAAGAACGGAGGCTCCGGAGATAGTCACGTACAGGACCACAGCAACAAGATCACGTTCTTGCTCTTCCTTGGTTGCGACTTCTCTCCTCTTCTTCTCCTCTCCTTACGGCGCCTTGCTCTCTCTCACTTTCTCACGCTCTCTCTTTTGATTTCGCAAAAATGGCCACAAACCCTAGCCCCCAACTAACTAACCACTTCGCCTACATTGTGGATCATGGGCTTGGGCTTTCCACTTAAGCCCAAGTCATGCAAGTGGCGCCTCCACTCCCTCCTAATACCACCAAAATAAATAAAATTCTAATTAATCACATTATATCAAATAATTTAAATTAAATCCCCAATTAATAAATTAATTAAATAATTTTAGGGTGTTACAACAGCGGCCTCACCCCTCTGCAGCATACTCATTTCCTCGGTTATCTGTGCTTCTTCAGCTTTAGTCTTCGGAGCTTGACTCTCCCGATCCAGCTGCTCAGGATTAAGAACCTCTGCAACTAACTCCTCTTGGCTCCGGCGGCCCTTATTCTTAAGATTCCGATTACTAGCCATCAACCTTGATTGCAGACGGGTGGAGTATCGGTGTTGGTGAACCAGCTTACCTTTCATTTCTGTTTGTTTAGATTTTTATTACATAAGAATCAAGATAAATGTATGACTGGATGTATGAATGTATGTACAATGTTTACTTGATGCCGGGAACTACAGGTGCCTTATGTTGTCACAAGCGCATAAACTTTTTGTTTTTGATCTAGGAAGTGAAGTAAACGAGGAATCGAAATAGCAACTCAACCTTCTTCATAACTGGGAAGCGAGAAGTAAGTGAAGCCTTGCTATTCGATTCTATTCTGATGCACCTATGACAAGACGGTACACTATTTGGTGATCCCCAGCAAGCAAAATGCAAATGAGATGTAATATGAATCCAAGTAAATGAATGCGGTATGATGCAATTATGATATGAATGATGCGTGTGGAAAAAATAAAGGCGATGCATATGGACGGAAGTTCAAAAATTGAGGAGCCACGCTACGTGCCGCCTCACGCACTGGTTTATTTGATGAAGGGAAATATATTCTTTTTGATTTTGTTGTTTTTTCGAAAATCGTTGAAGGAAAAGAACTAAACTAGATGTAATAATGCAACACACAATTTTGGAAAAGCCCTTGTGACCTAAAAAGAGGTGAGACCTACGATCTAGGGCAATTTAAAGGGTAATCCTTCCATGTAGCTCTATTCACTCCCTCACAAGGCCACCAGAGCTACAGTCCCTTTCACAAAATTCCCCACAAATGCAGCAAACTGCTAGGTGTGAGGCATCATGAAAGAGCACAACTCTGGTTGAAACTTTCGCAAGTAGCCAAACGGACAAAGGTCCTGATGGGCTCTCACTACTCGAATCCACTCTCCTAAGTTTTTGCAGACCTGGGTTATGGTCCCACTCAAAACACATAGTCACAGGGTATAAGTGTAGTGTGTGTCAAGGGCATTTTCCCTAGTACTACCCCCACCTGAAATGAAAACCAGAGCAATCCAGACAAAAGCAAGCAATAACAAGTTATCTACCCTAGGGTTCCATACCTAGAATATCTATAAACAAGGATATTGCTCACCTTAGGAAAAGGAGCCAAGAAGAGGGGATCATGGGGATTGAAAAAATGCATGGGCATAAGCGATAAAAGAGAAGGAACAAAAGATGAGACAGGGAACAACATAAAAGAACACAAATGCGTACGCCTACAATCAGTGATAAGAAAGAAAGGCAAACAAGGTTTTAATCAAATCAACAATACATTAAACCACACATTTAAATTAATTAGGCTTGACCTCGTTTTTTTTAAAAAAAAGGTTCCCCAGCGGAGTCGCCAGCTGTTGCACCCCGAAAAATCCCTCTTTGGGTTTCTCAATGTACAACGTGGAAGAATTTTGGAGCCGCCACCAATATTTTAATTTTAAGACCAAAACATTGAAAAAAGGTCTTATGGACGAGGCGGATGGTCTTTTAAAAACTAGAGATATAGGTTCGGGGGTCGGTTACGCGCGGGGAAGGTGTTAGCACCCCACACGTCCTTTCTACCGAAAGGGAACCTCTAATTAAATGTGTGGTTTTAACATTTGATTTGAAAAATACCTAGATTTGCCTATTTATTTCTTGTTTGAAGATAAATGGGAAAACTTAACAAAAATTTTATTTTGGGGGGAAAAAGGTTTTTTAGAAAAAAAGTGCTTGACGGGACATGGCCTGCTCCTACGTATCTCCCGGTGCGATGGAGAATTCAAAGCTACGTAGTTCTTGGTTAGAAAATGTTTGTGTGTTGGTGTTTTTTAAATATAGGGGTCTTAGGATTTTGTGATCTGTGTTGAAGGACCACTGGGGGTCTGAAGGGCCGCTGGGGGCTGAAGGAGCGCTGGGGGCTGAAGGAGCGCTGGGGCTCTGAAGGACCACAGTTCACTTATCCTAAAACGATGATTAACCCGGCCGTACGACCGACTTAATCCCCTACTTTGAAAATAAGATTTTTGATTTTTGTTTTATGAAAGAGATGTGTTTGTATTTTTTAATTTAGAAATTGTTTATTTTTGCGCTTGACAGGGGCGTGGCCCTGCTCCTACGTATCTCCGGGTGGAGAATCAAAGGCGACGTAGTTCTAGGTTGTCTTTTTGAAAAGTTTTTGTTTTTTTATCTTTTTTTGGTGAGTTTTTGAAATAGGACGAGCATTAGTAAATGATTAAACTAGCAGAGGCTATGACGAATCACTACTAAATACTCAAAAAGGAGAGTTGTACCGCTAGTCAAACGAACAAAGGTTCTGATGGACTATTTGATAACAACTCGTTTTTATTATCTTTTTTTGAAAGTGATTTTCGAAAGAGATTGATTTGCACGATGATCAAACTAACAGAGGTTATGATGGATCATCGTTTATTATTCTTATGAGGAAAGGACATTGCTACTAATGGCTAAACGAACAAAGGCTCTGATGAGCTACTAGTAACAATGGGTTTGAAAATGATCCTTTTATTTGTTTTGTGAAAATGATTTGTTCACGGTTGAAAAAGGATTTTTATTTGTTGCGCTTGACGAGAACGTGACTCGCTCCTACGTATCCCAAATGGGAATCAAAGCGACGTAGTTCTAATGAGAATGTTTTTGAAAGGGTTTGAAAGGGGAAGAGCTTTCATAACGATCGAGCAAGCAAAGGCTTTGAGCGATCATTACTAATAACCCTTGATGGCGTTCACGACAATCAAACAAGCCAAGGCTTTGAGTGATAGTCACTAATAACTCGCATTAATTGGAAAAAGGTTTGAAAGATTTTTGGAAGAAAGGGTGAAGGCACTATCAATGATTGATTACAAAGTTTAAACACATTCAATTATCACGAAATCATGCATATGTTGAATATTTAATCAAGACTAAACATGCCAACATGATCAAGAGACCCACCTATCAGGGATGCAAGGTAAAAGTTCTCAAAGCGAGTGTGCGTGTAGGAGGGAGTGTATTTACCCTAATGACTCTATGCTACAACAGGCATGTAGACTTACGTCTTCATTAGGAGGTCATACACATGGATGGAATGGCACATTGAATCAAGACATTTAAAATGCATCCAATAACAAGCAAGCAATTGATCCTAGGCGTAGAATGATCTTAATTAAACTAAGGAACATATGAACAATGATTTCTCAATAACATGAGAAAAGGGGAAATTGCGTCAAGGCTAAGGTAAGCTTATCCTTTGCATTCATGAATATGTGCCCAAAGGTTAGTAACACAATCAAAGAGGAGGGAGCATCAAGGTTTTGGGAAACCCATCCTTTGCAATACCCCATGGACCTTAAACCACAAACCTAACTATCTTTTATTCATTAGGAAGTTAAAAGGGGGAGGTTGAATCATCTGAGACCATCTTCACCACTTAGAAAATGATGCACTAGGCATAGGTGGGAATCATGTGGTTCATCATCAACAAGGACACTACAGCTAAATTAAATCACATAGGGCAATTTTGGCATGGATCACAATGATTAAATTTTAACAAATAAAAAGACTGAAATACCTCTGATGAAGACAGATATTACAACTCTGAAGAACGCAAACCCCGATTAACCCTTGCAGGAGATTAGCTCAGACAGACCAACGGCGCGAATAGAGCAAAAATGAAGCGTAGAACTGGAAAATGAGATTTGCGAGAGTTGTCTTCTCAGATCTCGTGAAATGTGTCTGGAGAAATTCTTCTCTGATCTTGTGAGATGTGTGTGTGTGTGTGTCTGAAGATGTGTGTGTCTTTTCTGATTTCGTCCAATCTCTCCCAAAATGTGATTTGAGGCTGCCTATTTATAGGCTTAGGAAAGCGTAGAATTTTAAAAAACATTTATTGCAAGGATGAATCGATTGTTTGCTTAGTTGAAATAGGGAGGAATCGATTCATGGCCTTTAGGAGATCCTAGAAATCGATTATGTGGCTTTTGGAAATATGTAGGAATCGATTCTTTATTTTTGGAAATCATAAGAATCGATTATATGGCCTATGGAAAAAGGTAGGAATCGATTTTCAGGACATTTGGAGATCCTGAAAATCGATTTCATAGTCTTTTAAAATTTAAGGAAATCGATTCTTTATTTTTGGAAATGATAAGAATCGATTATATGGCCTATGGAAAAAGGTAGGAATCGATTTTCAGGACATTTGGAGATCCTGAAAATCGATTTCATAGTCTTTTAAAATTTAAGGAAATCGATTCTTAGCTTTTGCATGAGTATGTGTAGAAATCGATTTCATGCTTTAAACATAGGCAAGGGAAATCGATTATTGGCCTATAGGTGAGATAAAGAATCGATTTTCATGGCTTAGGACAAAGGTATAAATCGATTCTTGGCCATAAGAACAAAATAGAAATTGATTTTCGCTTTGCCTAAAAATGTTTTTTAGGTTTAGGCCATAGTGTATAAAATATTTTCCAAAGCTTGCCATGCATGCATAACATATTTTTCAAAACTTGCCATGCATACATAGCACATTTTCAAAAACCCTAATTTGATGCATGAGGGTTATTGCAAAAATTGTTTTTAGAGACCCTTTTGTGAGAAATGACCAAAATGCCCTTTTTGACTCTAACTTCCCAAAACGTGCATTCTAACCCTAAAAATGATGCATAATTTATTTTTATGTGGAAAATTAGGGTTTGGACCTAAGCCGGACAAAATTGGGGTATGACAACACCCAACGGGGTCTTGATCTTCTGCACATCCTTTACCAATTGCCCAACGGAACTTTCTATAGCATTGGTAGCTGGCCTCTGATGACCTGGCAATGGATTAGTTGTTGTATTCGGGCTTCTCTGCTTGAACGAGATCCACCCAGCATCTACTAGGTCTTGCACCACATGCTTGAAGGCTTTACATTCCTCCACAGTATGACCGACCCCGTTTTCGTGGAAACTGCAGGTAGCATTAGCGTTGTAACTTCTGGGAAATGGCGGCTGCAGGGCCTTCATTGGCCGAGTGTTGATCAAGTTCTTGGAAGTCAAGTGATCAAACAATTCAGTGTATGTCATTGGTATTGGATCAAAACTGGTCCGTTTCTTGTACTGATAACCCTAAGCCCTGTGACTGTCACTGCTTTGCTGGGATGGCACAGGAGCAGAAAATGGAACAGTTTGTGGTGGAGGGGTACCAAAGGATGAACTTCCTTCCGAGATTACATTTGTTTCCCCTTCCTTCTTCTTCGGGAAATGGGTGTGAGGCTTCTTCTGATTGCTTGAACCACCAGAGCTTCCTGCATTACTGAGGTGATTCGAAATCTTCCCACTTTGGAGACCATGCTCAAGTCTTTCCCCGAAGACTATCATATCGGAGAAGCTAGTTGAAACACTTGTAATCAGCCGGTCATAGTAAATTGCTGGCAGAGTTTCCAATAACGTGTACACCATTTCTTTTTCAGTCAAAGGAGGTTGGACCTGGGCGGCTAGGCTTCGCCATTTCTGGGCATATTCTTTGAAAGTCTCCCTTTCGCCCTTACTCATGTGTTGCAATTGCGACCTGTCCGGAGCCATGTCCATGTTATACTTATATTGTCTCATGAATGCTTCGCACAAATCTTTCCAACAACGAATTTCAGAGGACTGCAGTTTCATGTACCAATCTAGAGGAGCTCCAGCCAAACTGTTTTGAAAGCAGTAAATCAGCAGTTTGTCATCATTGGCGTAAGGACCCATTTTTCTGACAAACATCGTAACATGGCTCTCCGGACAGCCTGTTCCTCTGTATTTGTCCACTTCGGGAGCTTTGAACTTTGGTGGCAGAACCAAATCTGGGATTAAACACAGCTCACGAGCTTCCTTGGCTCTGACACCAACACCCTCCATTGCCTTTACTCTTTCTTCAAGTGCACGAATCGGGTCATTTGGCTGTGATCCCTCAAACATATGTCCTCGGGGGTGACTCCCCATACTGTAATAATACCCTCCAGGCTGAGGAACATTGTGAGGGTGTGCTGCAAGCCCCGGAGTAGGACTGGGCACAACATGAGGACTAGGAGTTTGGATCTGCGGTCCTCCGGTAGCCCCCCCGGACACGGCGGCAGTGACCTGATTAGGCGCAACCATACTGACGGGGATAGGTCCAACAGTTCGCGGCATGTACCCAGCAGGCATACCCCAAGGATATCCTTGTGAAGTGTATTGATTCGGCCCATTCATTCCTGAAGCAAAGACGGGATGACTGACCCCGGATCCCGGAGGAACTGTGGCTGATATTGGAGGAGGAACGAAAGAAGTGACACCATCTGGACCCACGACGGCGACACCTTCAGCAGCTGTCCCACTCTTTAAACTTTGCAGCATGACCATCATCTCATGCACCTGGGCCTCCATTGCCCCAACCTTATCCTTAAGCACTTGGTTCTCCTGAGCCAGCTGCTCAGGATTCAGAATTTGTACGCCCAAATCTTCATGTTCTGGGTTACTTTCAGTTTCAATCTCTGGATGCCCTTGAGGATCAGCCATCAGCTTTGCTTGTAACCGGGTGAAGTATCGGTGGCGGAGAACCAGCTTGCCTCTCGCTTTTGTTGGTAGAACATTTTTATTAAGTGAAGGAGCAAATTATTGAATGCAATGCGTGCAATGCAGATGAGTGTTGGTTTTAGTTTGTCTTATGCCGTGAACCCCAACGTGTCATATCTTGCCATAGATTTAACAGTGAATTTTGATTTGTTTAGAACATAACAAGAGTGGAATCAACAAATGAAACAAACACGCCTCATACATTCAACCGGATATCTCGGGGGGTGCACTGTCTCACTTCTTGATTCCATACTGTACCTATGGCAAGATTCTTTGTCACTTTGGGATTCTCGGCAAACAAACTTTGATGAAATGCAAGGATGCATGCATGAGCTGTAAAAGCTTATGTTGGATGCAATGCGAGGATGCATGCAAAATGATGATGATGTTTTATGCATATGCAG
The DNA here is from genome assembly GCA_039519185.1 of Astragalus membranaceus. Taxonomy (NCBI): domain Eukaryota; kingdom Viridiplantae; phylum Streptophyta; class Magnoliopsida; order Fabales; family Fabaceae; genus Astragalus; species Astragalus membranaceus. Next base: position 32,643,762 of record CM076853.1, on the reverse strand, counting down.
ATCAGGGGAAAACCTTTATTGGCATTAGTTCAAGTTTTTTTTTTTTTGAAAAATGCGGGCCGTACGTGGTTTCATATGGACCAAGTAAGAGAAAGGCTACAACGGCAGCTCGTTCTCTCTTTTTTTGAAAAGAGTGGGCCGTATGTCACTTCGTACGGACCGGCAGAAGAAAGGCTACAACGACAGCTCTTTCTCTACTTTTTATTTGAAAAACCTCCTACTCTTTTTTGAAAACATGTCTATATTACCATGCAACACACAATTTGGTATGCCCCTTGTGTCCTACGAAGGTGGGGACCTAAGTTCTAGGACAACTCAAATGTTCCTCCCATGCGGGTTCTAGTCACTTCCTCACCAGGTTACCAGAGCTAATTCTCTTTCACAATAGCACCCACAACGATGGAACGCCATCTGGTGTGAGGCATCATGAAAGAGCATACTCTGGCTGAAACTTTCGTGAGAGTCGGAAGGACAACGGTCCAATTGCCAGTCACTACTCGTTTCCACTCTCCTAAGTTTTGTCAGACCTTTGGTTTTAGGCCCCTCTCAAAGCATAGTAAGCATAAGGTGTGAGTGAGTGCAGCAAGGGCATACCGCCTAAAACTACCCACATATATCCCACCTGCAAAGGAAAACCCAGAACAGTCCAGACAGAAGCAAGCAATAATATGTCGTCTACCCTAGGGTTCAATATCACAATACCAATAATCCAACCTAGGTTTCAGCAACAGTCATATGCACTGCTTACCTCAAGAAAGGGAGCGGAGAAGAAGGGATCATAATAGAATGGGAGGAAATGCATGTTTTTACCTTAAGAACGGGAGCAGAGAATAGGGGACATGGGAATTGAGGAATGCATGAACACGGCATTGTGAACAAATATAAAAGAAGTAAAACAAAGCTTTCAACTCAATTAATTTTAAAACCACACATCAAAGTTAACTAGGCTTGACCCTCGTCTTTTTTTTTTAAAAAAAAATGGTCGCCAGCTGTTGCGCCCGAAAAATCCGGTTTGGGACTTTTCGATGTACAACGTGAAAAAAGTTTGGAGCCGCCACCAATATTTTTATTTTAAGACCAAAACATTGAAAAAAAAGTCTTTTGAAAAGGCGGGTGGTCTTTCGAAAACGCAGAGATGTAGGTTCGGGGGTCGGTTAGGTACGGGGAAGGTATTAGCACCCCGCACCTCCTTTCTACCGAAAGGGAACCATTAACTTGATGTGTGGTTTAGACAAAAGTTCGAGTTGAAAGCAATTTATTCTACTTCTTTTCTTTTCTTTTCTTTAAGGTTCGTTTTGTTGAAAACAGGAGGGAAGAAGAATATTTTCGGTTATCTTTGAAAATCAGGACAAAACAAAGACTTTTTAAGAGCGTGCTTGACGGGACAGGACCCCGCTCCTATACGTATCTCCCGGTGCGATGGAGAATTCAAAGCTACGTAGTTCTCGGGTTATCTTTGAAAATCAGGACAAAACAAAGATTTTTTTAAGAGCGTGCTTGACGGGACAGGACCCCGCTCCTACGTACCCTCACTGGAAGAGGGATCAAAGCTACGTAGTTCTCGGTTTTTGGTTTTGAAAAAGGATTGAGCTTTCGCGAAGACCGAACAACAACGGTTAGAATGGTTTCGCTACTAACTCCTTTTGAAAACAACATCATCATTAACAACCTAATCGGCAACGGCACGATTGGGGTTTAATGACAATTGGTTTATTTTTGAGAAATGAATAAGTTTTCAAAAATGGGGTAGAGCTTTTGCGAAGACCGAACAACAACGGTTAGAATGGCCTCGCTACTAACTCTTTTGAAAACAAAATCATCATTAACAACCTAATCGGCAACGGCGCGATTGGTGTTTAATGACGATTGATTTATTTTTGTTTGGAAAGTAAAAGTTTCCTTTTGTTTTGAAATGATTTTAGGAAATGGGTTTTAGAAAAGGAGTAGAACATTTCAAGTCAAGTCTAAATCCATAACCAAATGCAAATGAATGAATAATACTCAAGCAAACATGAACATATCATTCATTAACCAAGATTAAACATGCCCATACAATCAAAGGATTCAATTATTAAAGATGCAAAACAAAGTTCTCAAAGTAATTGTGTGTGCGTGCAAGAAGGATTGTATTTACCCTAATGGCTCTATGCTACAACATGCATGTAGACTTACGTCTCCATTAGGAGGTCATACAAGTGGAGAGGAGGGCACACAATCAAGTCAAGACATTTACATGGCATCAAGAACAAGTGAATACAATTGATTGTAAACATAGAGTATTCTAAGTTAAATGATTGAATATGTAAGCTAGGATGCATGATTAGGTAAGCATGTAAGTGCATGAGTGTACAAGGAATGGATGCATAGCACTTTATTTATGAATGGATGGCATACAAGGATGCATAAGAGGATGCAAGAGATATAAGCATATGAGGATGCATGAGAGTGTCACCTAAACTAAGTATGAATGAAGATGCATGAATGTGAAAATGTTTTGGGTATTTTTGCAAGTTGATAAGTTGTAAAACTTTAAATAAGAAGTTAGTGAAAAGTAAAGTAAAAATGCATGAAGTAAATGGTAATTATTTAATGAGATGGTAAAGTAAAAATGCATGAGGTAAATGGTAATTATTTAAAGAGATGGTAAAGTAAAAATGCATGAGGTAAATGGTAATTATTTAATGAGATGGTAAAGTAAAAATGCATGAGGTAAATGGGAAGTGGTAAAATCTTTTTAGGTTTTAGTAAAAAGTTAATGAAGTGGTAAAAACCAAAGTAGTAAAATATTTTTATGTTTTGGTAAAAAGTTAATGAATGGTAAAGTAAAAAGTAAGTGAGTGGTTAAAAATAAAAAAACACATTGACACAATTGCATTCATTTACACAAGATCAAACAACCAAACAAGCACAAAAATAGGCACAAAATAGGCCTCTAAGGCCGAAACCCAAATCATCAAATTATTTCATGTCAAGATTCACAATCAACATGTAGAACAAAGCACATGACCAAACCCTAAATTTTTATGATATGCGAAATGCTAAAGCCCATAAACAACAATTTTATTTATGAAATCTAGTGCAAAATATGTAAAGATGCAAGGGCAATTATTCAAGCACAAGAACAACTCCTTCAAGGCCAAGGACCCATCTCAAACACCCAAGGCTCCCTAAGTCCTTGTCAAAATGTTTGAAATGGATCCTCAAAGCAACAACAACAAGCAATCAAGAAGGAGTTGGGAGTAGAGGAGAGATTATGCAAGAAAATTAAATATAAGGTGCAAAGCTTCAAGGATTACCTCAAAACTACAAAGAAATGAAGAAGGAGATGATAAGCTCAAAAATTGCTAGCTCTTAGCAATTTGATGATGCAACCTTGAAGAGAATGGAAGGAATGATGGTGATCTAACAAGAAATGGAGGATTTGATGGTTGATTTTTGAAGAAAAATGGGTGAGGGAGAAGATGATGGTTTCGCAAGAAGAGAGGAGAAGGGGGAAGCTTTGGTGTGCTAGGGTTTTGTGTAGGAGAATGAGAGGCTAAAGGATCAAATGAGAAGCCAAAAAAAAGGATCCTTAGGTGTGGGAATGAGGGAGTATTTATAGAGTTATTTTAGGTTTAGGGGCAATTGGGTCATTGGCCTTACTAAGTGCTCTAGGATTGAGTTTTAAAATTAAATGGAGGGTTAGGATTAAAGGTCACTTGGATTGAGGGTATTGAGAAAACACAAAAGGTGAGAGTGAGAGAGTGGGGGCGAAAATGAGGGGAGGGAGTGAGAGTTTTGTTAAAAAAAAAAAACTTGTCTTATTTTAGGAATAATGTGAGGCAAAAATAGGGTTAGGGGTATGATTGGGATGGAATGTTACCAAAGAGGAAAATTTGTGTTTTCTTATGAAGAGGTTAGTGTAAGTGAGTGAGGTAATTTACCTGAGGGCATGAATCTTCCTGAGAGTGAGTGAGAATTGGTGATATGCACCAAAGGAGAAGGTTTAAGGATGGTACAAGGCATATTCCTTCAAGATAAGGAATAATAGTACAATAAAAGAGTGTGGAAGAATTTTGTGAGAGGGAGAGAGAGAGAGGGGATTTCGAAATTGTGGGGGGGGGGGGAGAGAGAGAGAGAGAGAATTTCGAAATTGTGAGGGGAGAGAGAGAGAGAGAGAGAGAGAGAGAAAAAACTTGTTTTTGGTGTTTTGTCTTATTGAGGACACTTTGCATTTTCTTTTTGAATTTTAAATTTTTGGGCATGGGAAATAATGGGAATGCAACTATTGAAAATGTGCTACATGTTTTTGGGCACCATAAAATATTCCCTCTAGTCACCCATGACAATAAAAAATGTCACTTAAGAATTGAGGAATATTTAATGGTCCTTTTTATTTTTCTATGCACTAAAAATGGAAAAATACATTTTTAATTATTTTTGACTAGGGTTTTCTTTCTAAAAGATTGTACAAAAATTATCCTTGATAGAATAAAAATGTACTTTTTGTGGATGTGCATTTTTGGCGAGAAAATCATCTTTTTGCGACCCTAAAACCCTAATTTGCCTAAAAAGTGCATTCCAACCCTAAAAATGACTTTAAAGACCTTGGAATGACTTCTAGGACCCAAAATGCAATGCATGATGCTCTTCATTCTTCAATTTATTTATTTTTGTGGAAAATTAGGGTTTTGACCTAAGCCGGACAAAATTAGGGTATGACAACTATTACAGACATTAATAAAAGGCTTACTACTCTTGAATATCAAAAGAGAAATAGAACCATGGCACATATAAACATCATTTAAGGGAAGTGCCTTAGCTAAGTTCACAGAAAACACTGGCTTCTTAATTATACCCCATAAATACTATTTAGATTTACCTTTTCACCATACACAAAGCAAAGTTCTCAGAAGTATCCACAGACTTGAGACCATTAGTTGAAAACTAAGTAGAAAAATATCTATATAGAAACAAGGATACACGGTCAGGGATATGATTTATAACAATCAACAATGAGAAAAATTATTGACACCTTTCAGGAAGATGATTTCGTCTGCTGCACAACAAATTATTGATTCCAAACTACTACATATATGCATGTCAAGGGTACATATAACTGTTTCAAGTGGAAAATCCCAAAACTATTGCAAACATAAATCTATTGGTGTCAACAATGTGGCTATGTGTGCAGAGAGCTTGTCAATTTATTATTGAAATATATATGTTGCATATAGATGCAATAACAGGGAAAAATCAAGGAAACTAGCAGCATAATACTAGGAGGGGTTGCTGCAATAAACAATAAACAATCAAATTGAAAATGAGCCAAAGCACTTTGCTGCTTTAACAATAAAAGGAATGATTTTTCAATGTCAAAGGCTACGGTAGAAATAATCAATAAGCAGAAAAATAAACAATAAACACTATAACAAATAAAAAAAATAAACAATCACCCACAAATAGGAAAATGAATCAAAATAAAGAAATAAAATAAGAAAATACCAAATGTTGTGAACAATACCTCAATGACGGGAAAAATAAGCAGAAGACCTGGAACTGAAGGATGTTATAAACTTACGCAAGAATACCAAAAATAAATAAATAACAAAACAAAGAACAATACCTTTCTAGATCCAATGAAGAGTCTTGTCAAACAAAATCCAACGAAGAGAGGGGAAAATGAGAATGAATGACGAGAACGACTATGGGTCTGGGCGTGGTGAGAGGGGACGACGCGAACGAGTGACAACTGACAATAGCGGCAATGAAGAGAGGAACGATAACAGGTCGCGGAAGATTTGGGCAAATAGGGATTTGGGGATAGAACGCATGATGATGGGGAAATGAAATGAAGAGATTGAAGTGAAATGGAAAGAAATCGAAAGTTCGGGTTCACGAAACAAAATTGGGGAACATGAGGAGTGGATAGAAGAGGCGGTGATGTGCGCGAAATGAAAAAATTGTCTTCACCACTAGTTATTTACAAATAACCCACCGCATCCCTCACTTTTGGCATCAGTTGTTAAGTGTCTGATGTTAAAAAGTGTTACATTCATCACTAATTTACAAGTTTGCCACCGTATCCTCACTTTTGGTATCGGACCGATGTTAAAAAGGTGTTCTACATACTATTTATTTACAAGTTTGCCACCGTATCCTTTTTTAACAACAGTCTAGCGTTAACCGATGGTAATTCCCAGATGTAAAAAGCTTATTTTCTACTAGTGTAATAAACTAGGTGGACTACCTTATATTGAATGGTGAGGATCATGATTACATTAAACCACTGTTTTTTGTGTAGGCTGATGCACAAGCCTAATTACTCGAATATTTCCATAAGTGGCCAGTAGTGTATATATTGTTAATGTGTCATGGCATCAGAGTGTCCGGTCATCTTTATAGGGTATTGTGGTATTGTTTTTCACAACTTCCTTGTGCAGACATTGGGGAACATGTACGATGAGCGAAATATATGGATGGACAACTGACTTACTACCCTTCACCAAATTGTTGGGGGTCGTTGATTGACTGTTTTGCTTATTAAGGCTAAAGTGGTGTCGAGTAAATTTTTTTGACAAAGGTGTGTAATGGATTAGAGACTAGAGAGAGTGGACGAGTAGCTAGGAAATGATCTGAGTTATTCGAGAAAAATTATTACTGCAACAATCGTGGAAATGGTCCCCTTGCTAGGGCGGGTAGAGGTTGTTGTGTTTTTAACGGTGTTTAAACCCGTTAGATTGTGTTAGATTGTATTTCTAGGAGGTAGCCTCTTACGGTGTTATGATAATGTCGGGTTTTTTTGCACTTGGTTTTGAAGGGAGGACAATTGTCCTTACTTTCTTCTTCCACCATCTTTAATGCAACGAGTCAGGGTACTCCCCCTACTTGTTTCAAGGAATTCTTAGTACTTCTATTTTATTAAATTTTTCTTTTTCTATTAATAAACTAAATTGTTGAATTACTGTTCGTAGAAAATCATGAGTTTGTTGGCAAATCATAACATTTTTTTGTTTGCCTCTTGATTGATTTATTTGGTGAAGCCCAGCATTTTTCTTAAACAAAACTGAAAAACGCAACTTAATATTATTGCCTCATTCATTTTCAAATAAAGCGAACTTTTAGTGCCACTATGAAAAAGGCTTTGGCTAAGACAAATAAACTAAAGACTAATGGTAATATCATAATCAATGCCATATATAAGAAAAGTTATTTTGGCAAAGCGCTTCTGCACTTTAGCTAGCGAAAATGATACATAAGAAAAGTCATTTCAATTATTCCAATAATTTTGGCAATGCCATATATAAGAAAAGTACTACCTTTACAACACAAAGTTGTAAATGATACATCATATATTAATTTTATCTACTCAATTTAGAATTTAATTCATATATACGATCAACGTAAAATATTTTGAAACTCATTAAATACAACACATTTATTTATTTATTTGACAAAGTTACCACATGTATTTTAAAACTCATTAAATACAAGGTAACATATTATTATACTCTGTCCGGTCTTATATATAAGAGAAAAATACAGTTTTAGGTTTATTAATTGAATAATTGATCTATCTGGTCTATATAAATCAGATATATCAATTATTCAATAAACCTAAAACTGCATTTTTCTCTTTTATATATATATATATATATATATATATATATATATATATATATATATATTTAGGACCAGAGGGAATATGAGTGAGTAAATATTTTTACGTTGACCGTATATAAAAGTTAAACTCTACATAGCTAAACACATTCAACAATGTTGCACCTGCCATTCTTTTCCATCTTTGTTTTCCCACTTCCACAAACAATGTCAAGGTTATAAAACACAGACAACATAGCCAAAGAACACAAGAAAACCAACACAGGACCAAAGATCCAAAGCATAAGAGGAAGAGCCAAGTAGAAAATCCTATTCCCAACAGTGTTCAAAGTGGTCCCCCTTTCAAGAATCTCAGTCAAATAATCTGGTGTCACCAAAGACATTGAATCTTGTGGTGTACAAGTAAGGATGCTCAATTGGTTAAGAAACCTAATTGAAAGACTGTGACAGAAAAATGAGAATAAGAAAAGGGTAAGAAGGGAAACATATTTTAGGGCTACCATGAATTCACTGTGTGCTCCATAGAGAACATCATCAAGTGGCTTTTTTACACTATATGTGCTGCTTATTATTGCTGCTAAACCAGCAGATAGAAGAATTGAAGTTGTTGCCATTAGTGTTGATCCCATTATTAGATTTCTTAGACTTTGTGCTACTAGGATGTTCTTCTTTTCAATATCCTGTCATGAAATAAAATTTTGAGAATAAGATTTTTTTTTTCAATGTGATTTGTATGGAAATGGAAATTAACAATGTTTGATCAGCTTTTTTAAAACAGTTTTCTAACAAAATAACTAGAATTAATAACAGTTTTCTCTAAAAAGGGTTTGCATCAGAAAATTTTAACAATATTCATACTTTTCATTACAAAAAAAAAAATAGAATTAAGCACTTACTAACAATTTGTCGTCCCCCCCCCCCCCCCACTTTCCCAAATTAACAATTTTAGTCTCCCTTTTTTTTTAACGGATTTTGTCTCTATACTTTTTTAGTTTCATTTTTTGTTCTCAAAATTAATTATGGATTTTATTATATTTATGGTCCTCTATTTCTTAAAAATATACTATTTTATTTGTCAAAATGTAAAAAAATCTACAATTTTAACAAATCAAAAATGCAATTAAGAAAGTGTAAGGACTAAATTCGTGAATCAAAAAGAGTGGGGATCAAATTGGCCAAAAGGAAAAATGGCCGGAGACCAAAATCATGAATTTGAAAAAGTTGGGAGCCAAAGTCCAATTAAGCTTAAAATATTTTAGGGGGCTAAAAGCGAAAAAAAGATGTATATTATAGGAACAGAAAAATATATTAATTTTTCTTACTTTTTGAATCAATCAAGTCCCTTTAAATATAATTTTTTGGTGTACAAATCAAGTAACTCTAAATTAAAGTTATGAATATAAAGCAAAATATAAAACATTTTCGTGGCAGAGATTTCAACCAGAATAAAAAAGCAAAAGACCCAAAAAAAAGATATTGAGTCATCATCCCAACTAATTTCCAGTCAAAAACAACCCAACTATTTTTTGTAAAGGTTTTTTTTTGACCAAATTTTTTTGTAAAGTTAGTATTTTAAATTGAAAAAACGGCGGTTCATATTTTTGTAAAAGGCCCAACATTGATATAGTCAAAAGTACCTAATCCTTGTGAATCCTTGTGATTCTCTTAGAGTGTGTTAGGAACGGGGTTTTGCGAGAGAAGGGATGGGAGGGCTTTGAAAATATTAGTTTATATTTTAATATGTATGTAAGATTTTAAAAAATTAAAAGAACAATTGATAGATATCAATATAACATTTTTAATCACACTTGATTTATGTTTAGAGACATTTTATAGTTACCTCTATTCTAAATTGAAAAATATGTCCTCCCCTCCCTTCCGCTCCCAAACCCCCCTCCCAAACATACCCTTAGATTTTTAAGATTCTAAATTGATAAAGATAGAGCAAAAGTCAGTATTCCGAAATTCAAATCATACACAACATGATAACAAATAAACATTTTTTTTTATAAACACGGTATTCTCTGTGTGCAACTGCATGAAATTTCGCAAGTCGGGTAGGACCAAAATAGGCAACTAAGCTCTCTAGATTCGAACCTGAAACCTTAGTTAAGTTGGAAGAGACCTCTATCATCTCATCCAAGTGCTCCTAGGTACAAATAAACATATTTAAGTACAAACGAAACAAGTTCTCGACAAGATTATAAATGAAATCAAATTAATATCTTATTCCAAAGTGTCCAAAAGATTCCCTTTATCATCTCGCTACTATCTTGAGAGAACCCATGCTTTAATTTTTTTGCAGGAAAATTAGTTTTTGATGAGACATAAGTTTTGAGTGAATGACCAAGATTTTAACACGTGTTGTTAGGGTTGATCATCTTTTCCCGTTACTAGAAATTCTTGGTAGGAGAGAAAAAAAATATCATTTAATTGATATTTTTTCTATCTCCTACCGAAAAATTTTAGTGACTAGAAACAGTCCAAACATGTGTTGTAAATAATTTAATATACTTAAGTTTTATAAATAAATACATATTTATCTTGAAAATATTAAAGACTAATTTGTCACAAAAAAATTGTTAGAAATCAATTTATCTTATAAAGAAATTTGTAGAGACTAAAATGGGTCTTTACTTTAATAATAGAATCAATTTGATTTTGATAAATATAATGTGTAACTTCTCCAAATATCCTTTATGAGAGACTACTTTTGTGGAAACAAAAGGTAAAAAGACGGGATTAATACATTTGATAAAATGATCGTAATTCGATTTTAGTCTCTACAAAATTAAAATTTATCCATTTTAAGTCCTTGTAAAATAAAACATTGTGTTTTTAGTCCCTATCGATAGGAAAAGTAGCTAAAAATGAATATTGACAAATATATTTATCCCTATAAATATAAGTAACCTATGTAATCGAAAATCAAAATTTTAGAAAGTAAACAGAGAACTAGTTTGTACTATGTATATGTATGCATGTTTTCATAATGAGTCATGAAACATGAAAGGGGCAAAAGACATATATATATATATATATATATATATATATATATATATATATATATATATATATATATATATATATTTGTTGTTAAGGTTTTGATGGACAAGATCTTTGTACCTTTAACATGGTAGGCACCCAAAATCGTCGAGCATGAGCATTAATTCCAATTGTAGTGGAAAAAGGGTCTCTACGAATCTTATGCCACAACCAAACATAATAACCAATGGTTATAAAAAACCCTAATGGTACAAGTATTATATCCAGAAAATAATTCCTCCATTCCATTCTCTCTTATACTTCACTATTGCTTCTATTTTCTGTTTTCCTTTTAAATTATTTCTTGTAACGAAGGTCTATATATAGTGGAAAATCATGTTAGTGGATCAACGAAAAAGCAAATTAATTAAAAGATGAAAACAACTTAGATTGCGTCAGTGCTGTGAAATCAACTTTTATAAATGAGTTTTGATAAGTGGGAATTCCAATAACTTTTATCACGTTCTTAGTACATCATGATCATATGATATATATGACTCCTTTTATATTGAATATATCTCACTTTTTACTATTTTCTACTCAATATTTTACTTAAAGTTATTTGTGAATTTTCATTGTCAAAGTTTGTCACTAGTGAAGAAAAGGAAAACATTATATTTTTTTTTATAAATGGGAAACAATATATGATTTTAAATTTGTTTTACAAACGATTTAAAAAGTGACACAGGGACAATTTTGTAAATAATTGCAGCGAAACAAGATAATTTTAAATCAGTTGTATGATAGTTCTTTTGAACTATTATTGTAACACCTCAGTTTTCAGTTTCTCAGTTTATCAGTTACCCCGCCTTCAGTTAGTCATTAGTTTAATGTTCGAATATCAGTTTATTTATTTTGGCATGTTGGAAATAATTAAATAAGGTGTTTGACTAATATGTTTGATTATGAGATGTGTATTTGTTAAATTAATTTTGGGGTTTAAGGGATTAGTGAGTGAGAGCCCATGGGGATTTACCCTTTTACCCTTAATGAGCTCTTTCTGATGATCCAAAAATTGTGTGGATCATCTTTTTAGAAGCTAGACTTAATGCTCTTTAATTTGGCACTGGTTTGGTTGAATTTGGAGTTGTGTAGCTCGAGATATAGGTGTCACAATTTTGGTCAAAATTCTGAAATGATTATGTGCATAGGTTCATTGTTTCGTGTATAGTGTTTTCATTTGAACTCCGTTTTGAATGATTCTTATTCCATTGAAAACTAGACTTAATTTTCTTCGGTTTAGGCTTAAGTCTCATGCCATTTGGTTAAGTTTTGGTCATTTTAGGGGTGTTATAAGTTAGAGGACAGAATCTGACCGGTTTTGGAACCAGTCAGGTTGTTATGAAAAACTGTACTAAATGGCTCATAATTTTGGAAAGTAAAATTATTCTCAGAAACTAGACACTATAAGCACTCTAATGAGTAGTCATTTGTATTTTTTCGTTATCGTTTGATATGTCAATTGTTTTCTTGAAAATTAGGTAAGATTGCTGGAAATTTCTGAATAGTTAGGTATTGTCTATGATTTGTTCCTTGTTTATCATGAACCAATTTGTATCATTTTCGAAATACGCGAGTGTTGACTAGTTTAGCCCATATGTATGGGTAAATATAAATTGATTAAAGAATGGTGAGTGTACCTGGAGGGGGGTGTCATGAGCCTCACCCAAGGCCTTTGAGTAGTGCCTGGTTTGTTAGATCAGGAGGTCAGGTTTCCTCACCGTGTACGTGTCAGCTTTTAAGTTTATGTAAGTCTGCACGTTAATTAGGAGGATTGCATTCTTCGTTAACTAATTAAAATTGAACTACGAGAGCTATATTATGGTAAGGGGTAACGAGAACTCGCTGAGATTATGTAATCTCATTCCTCATTGATTTTGTTTTTCAGATACACAGGTGAAAGATGTAAGCGGATCGGCTAAGGCCAAAGGGCCTATGCCCTGAGTTTTTAGTTGAAGTCTCCTTGAAGGCTAGCTAGTTAGCTAGTAGTTCTTTATGTTTTCAGTTGTATCACCGGCTTGTAGCCCGGAGTCTGTTATAGAACTTGTGCACAATTATATCAGTTTATGTAGTTTATCTTATGGATCTACTCTGAGAAAACTTTGTATTTTGTAAACGTAGTGGGTTCTACCCTTTTGATAAACTCAGTTTTTGCTCTTATCTCAGATTGTCCATGGTTTTATGTTATGTGCACCTCTGATTTAGATAAAAGTTAATATCCCGAGTTTGTAAAATCGACTGCGAACTTAGGATGTTACATTTTGGTATCAGAACTGTTTGACCCAGTCGGGCTTAGATTAGAGTTTTATTTGAGTCTTACGTCTTAATTGTCCCTAGCTGTATTTCTTCTTATTATGCTAAGAGTTATTGAGAATGATCAACTCAGTGCTTTGTGCATTTTATGCAGAATTATAGCTGGACGTCCTAGACGTAACGCTAGACCGCGATGAAATAACAATTGCAAAAAAATAATAGTATTTTAAATCATTTGTCGAGACTACCGATCTAAAAGTTGTACATTTTTCAATGGTGACTACATAACCATTGTAATTTACATCGGTTTTTATTGATGGCCGATTTAAATACACTGAATCTTATTGTAACTTACAATGTACATTTTATCCCTCTTCTCATTTAATTTCTTAAGAAAAAGTCTTTTACTTTTTAACTTGAGCATGAAATATTCAACATTAAATGAATGACATTTTCGGTATAATATCATTAAATAGGATTTTAAAAATCATTTTTTGTTTATATTTTGCTACAAGTAAAGGAAGTATCTTGAGTCCAAATTGTCTAAACTTTTTGAAGAACAAAATAACTCACAAATTTAATGTACAAATAATTTGGCTCTTTCAATTGTGTTTAATCTTAAAAGCGGACACCCTCTGCATAAAGTAAAAGAATTGATGTTTTTTTGATAAGCAAAGAATTGATAAATTAACACCAAATAGAGAAATCCCTTAAAGTAAAAGAATCAAATGGAGAAAGATATTTGAAAATTCAAATTTGGTTGACACTTGGCTCACATACAAAACATCCGTGCTGGTTATGAATTCTTATAACTTTTATCCTTTTCACTCAGAGCAACAGAAATATTAAACACGTTCTTTATAACAAAAGGAATATTAAAGAGATTAGTTCCAAAATGATATATTTAAGAGATTAGTAAAAAGAGATAAGTAAAAAAGAAGTTTAATTACACTATAAGTTATAAGTTATTTGAAATTTTTTAAATAGGTTTATGAACTAAAAATTTGCAATTGAGTCCCTGATTTTTTTAAATAATTTGTAATTACGTTTTTGCATTTTAATCGAGTCTTACAATTTTTAGATAATATGTAATTATTCCTTAAAATATAAATAATATAACTAGGTTCCTCAACTTTTAAATATTTTCTAGTCGAGTTTCTCTAAATTCAGGGATCTGTATAAAATTTAATTTTGCTGATACAAATTATTTAAAAATTCAAATATAAATTATTTGCCGCCCATTGTGAACCTACCTGGTTCGAGAGATTAGTCTCTGCAGTTGGGCGTAGAGGATACCCGATTTATACAAAAAAGTGGAAATTTTCGAATATAAATTTTTAATAATTTGGGACCACGAAGTAATTAAAATATATTTTGGAAATGATACTTTTTTTCTTATTCTAAAAGACCGGATACTCAATCTCATCCTAAGATTCCAAAACAAGTGGCGGACCCACATAGAGCTGAGGGGTTCAATTGAACCCCCTGAAAAAAAAATTGCACTTATCACTCTATATAATTAACCAAATCCCCTGAAATTTTGTTTTTGACCCCCCTGAAAATTTTAAATTGTACTAATAGACCAAGTTTTGCACTCATTTGACCCTGAGTCCGCCACCGTCCAAAACCCACCCAAAAAGAATCCTCAGATTCCAAAATAATGGCAGAATGAAAGGAAAGTGGTCAAAAGGATCTAAAGTGGATGAAATTTAAGTATGTCAGCTCTCTCTCACTAAATTGAGTTAAGAAATGTTATTGGAAATGCTTTTATGAGTGAACAAGCCAATTGTTGTCGTCGAGACGTCGACTGCATGAGTTTTGTCGTTTTTTTCATATATAAAGTTTTCTCATTTTTATTTGGGAGACCTATACAAGCCAATTGTTGTTTTCTCATTTTGTCGTTTGATTAAAATTCACATTAATATTAATGTTTAAGGATATGCGGCCAAAAAAAAGGTTAAGGATATATGACAAAAGTATTTAACATTTCTGTTAACACCAAAAAGCTGCTAAGTTGTTGGCCGAGAGAAAGAGTCTAGCTGAGGCAAGGGAGTGGTTGAGTATATGTAAGCCGAGCCACATGAAAGGAAGGGCATGAGGCTTAACAGGCGTAAATTACCCAACCTTCCAATTTCTACCTTCTAATTCTAATGAGAGCAACCATATAATCCATAGTGGTAGCCTCGATGGAATATAACCGAAGGAAGCTTTAAGGTATTGGAGCATCAACGAAGAAAGCCTGCCGGGCTATGCAAAAAATAACTAAGGGCGGGGAATTTGGTGGAAGAGCTCAAGTAAATATGTTTAAAGACAGATCATGAGCGTGGACACCAAAGTATGATGAAGCTTGTCGAGTGGTAGCAACTCGGTTATACAAGAGCTCATTTAGAAGACAAATCGGCTGAGGAGCTAGTGGCCGAGGATACAATAGAGGCATGGCCGAGGAGTATTTTAGTCGAGGCGAGAAGGCTTTCTTGGGAAGAAAGTATCCAATGCATGTGGACAGGTTTAGGCATTGAAGCGGTCAAGGGGGGCGTGGAAGAGTACCGAAGAAACCGGAGCGAAGATATTTTGACCCCACTACCAGTGATAGTGGCGGAGTGAAGCGTGTACAGAAAATACACACATCAATCAAACATCTACAATTAAAGTAGTAAGGGTAAAACAAGAGATCAAGTGCTCAAACGCGATTAAAGTATGTCTAGAAAAACGCTATAAGCTGGTGAAAAAAATATAAGCAATAGTACCAAACACTTACCACGAGTTTATCCACTTTAAGCTATTTGCTAAATCCTCCCTCAAGAGTTTTAATGTTGTTGCATTCCCAAGCTGGATTCAAACTCATGACATTGGTTAAGCTGAAAGAGACTTGAACCATCTCAAACGCCAATTGTTTGTCTTGCCAAACAGAGCCTTAATCTTGATTGTGTGATTATGTTCCTTAATGAGCTATGGTTAACGTTGTGTATGCACCAATTTTGTTATGGATCAATAGAATCTTTCGCCAACCTTAAGGATTTTTACATTAATAGCCACTCCAGCGTGGCTCGTGTACACATCTCGTTCTTCGCATTAACCCACATCTTGCCAAACCAGATTTTTACATTAATTGTCACTGCCTTTCCTGCCACTATGTTCTCTCACACCTTCCAGCACATTAGATCCATAATAATGTTTTATCTTTCTTTTCTCGATCATGTTCATTGATGTTTATTAGAGTGTAAATATCTTATTTAATATTTTATCCTGCACTCATGTATCTAGTTATATTAACCATAGTTAAGTCTATTGTAACTATTAGAGAATTAGTTCAGCTTTTCTGTTTTGTATGAGTTAGGAAGTTAGTTCAGAATCAGTTCCTCTAACTGATAAGCAGTTTGTAATCAGCTTATATATATCCAGTTTGTAAATCAATCATCAATCAATGAATTCATTTTATCCAAATCACATTCTGATGAATTCTGAGTTTAATATGGTATCAGTTGAAGATTTCCCCTCTTCGCAACCATAAGCGAAACCGATCTTCGCCTCCGCAAAATTCCAGATTTCGTTCCCCAATTCGAGTTCGAAATCACTTCGTTTTTTGTTCCCGACCTTCGTTTTTCACCAATTCTTGTTCGCGTTCTTTGATTCCTGTTCGCGTTCTTCGATTTCCCTTTTTTCTTCATCACTGTGCAAATCCTCGATTCATTTCTTGAATCCATAGCGTCTTCTAGTGACACGAATGAACAATTTTCTGATCCATTGTATATTCACTCCAATGATCATCTTGGTTTGGTCCTCGTCACGCAAACCCTCACCAGCGATAACTACAACTCGTGGTTTCGCTCGATGCGCTTCGCTCTCAAAGGGAAGAACAAATACGGTTACGTTGATGGCTCCTTCCCTTTCCCCGAAGATGGAGATAGTAAGACGAAGGTTGCTTGGACTCGCAACGACAATATCGTGTGTTCGTGGCTTCTCAACGCAGTTTCGAAGGATATCGTCACTTCCATCATCCACGCTAATTCTGCAGCTGAGATTTGGACCGACCTCAAGAACTGTTTCCAGCAAGTCAATGGTCCATGCATCTATCAGCTCCGCAAAGATCTCAATGATCTTTCTCAAGGTAATTCATCAGTTACTCAATACTACACTAAGTTGAAATCTCTTTGGGAAGAATTACAACAATTCAAAGCTGAGAATACATGTAATTGTGGTGGCGTTAAACCTCTTCTTGCTGAAAATGACCGTGAATATGTAATGCTATTTCTCATGGGACTCTCTGATGGTTTCTCCCATGTTAGAG
The DNA here is from genome assembly GCA_039519185.1 of Astragalus membranaceus. Classification (NCBI taxonomy): domain Eukaryota; kingdom Viridiplantae; phylum Streptophyta; class Magnoliopsida; order Fabales; family Fabaceae; genus Astragalus; species Astragalus membranaceus. The sequence continues at coordinate 32,626,577 of CM076853.1, read as the reverse complement.
GACAAATCCTCACTATGGATCCCATTCCCCCCATTGCCAAAGTCTTTTCCCTTGTCCTACAAGATGAAAAGCATCGTGAAATAGGTGCCACCTCTAAAAGCAATTCTGCTGAATCCCAAATTGCTTTTGCTGTCAAGGCCTATCAAGCCAAGAACCAAGCCAAACCTGTTTCCACCAAGAAGGATCGTCCTGTGTGTATGTTGTGCGAAAAGTAGATGTGCAAGTATACACAATCGCAACAAGTAATATATATAATGATAAGTAAAGATCGTTCCCACGTAGATTGTTGAGTTAACTTTTATATTTAAATTAGTAATTTAGCTAGTGAGAAAAACAAGTAACAAATACAAGTTGTCAGCAAGTAATGTCATTGTGATTAACATAAATATAAATAAACAGTAAAGAAAGTTCAAGAGTTGATAAAGTGAGTTGGATTGTTCTTTGCTAAGTAATTTCTCAGTAGTGAAGCGCTATAGCGTTAGACGCTGTAGCGTTAAGCGCTGTAGCAGTATGGCAGCGTGCCTTTCAGTCACTGTCGCCAGGGTTATGTTACAAGACTCCTATGTCTAGGCTCTAAATAAGTTTTACCTGTGGATACCTGTGTTGCAGGTTATCTAATATTGCAGGATTAGTTTTGATGATGAAAAAGACAAAGCCAAGTTGATGGCCAAAGGAATGAGGTGTCAAAGCAAAGCTGATAAAAAGTATCATATATTCAAAAGTCACAATCCAAGACAATCAAGCCGAAGAATTGAAGATTCAAGTTTAAGGGTAGTCCTTAAATACAAAGGTAGTCCTTAGGGTTTGGGTGTGTCTTAGGAAAAAGTGTAAGCTCTTTCAAAGGTCAGCTCGCCTCTCAAAGTCTCACACACTCACACAAGTTCTCAAAATGCATGCATGCATACGTAAACATAAAAAGGTTTTTGAGAAACTATAAAATCGATTCACACTACTTTTTACTAAATATCAAAATCGATTTTTAACTCAATATGAAAGCATACAATCGATTCATATTATTTTTACTAAGTATATAAATCGATTCATAAACTATTTTTTCAAAGCAAAGAATCAATTCATATTGTCTTCACTAAAAGCAAAGAAATCGATTTCCAACTATTTTTCCTAAAGATAAGAATCGATTCCTATAATGTTTAAAAAGTAAAGAATCGATTCCTAGTATTTCTCTAAAGCTCAAAATCGATTTCCTAAATCAATGGTTAAGCACATAATCGATTCCTTGCTTCATTATTTAAATAAGAATCGATTTCAAACTTCTTCCTTTTGTAAACTACACAATCGATTTCAAGCTTGCTTTTGTAAACTCCACAATCGATTCCTTGCTTCCTTATTTATATGAAAATCGATTTCAAACCTTCTCCTTTAATCTACATAATCGATTCCTAGCCTGCCTGTAAGCCAATAATCGATTGCCATCCTGTTTCAAATAAGACAAGAATCGATTCTCACCATAAGGAAGTCACACATAAGAATCGATTCTCAGATCCAATACATTTAAGCAATAATCGATTCTCATACTTCCATAAATATTTCAACGTAAACTTTTTTCTATATAGCCTATAAATAGAGGTTTCATAGTCTTCATTTTTTCACAACCCATCTTCACGATCTATCACTTTCGGAAAAACTCTTTATATTTTATTTATGTTCTTCTCGCACCGCTGGTCCGTCAAGAGCTGATCTTTTGCTAAGAGTTAGTTGGGGTTGCATTCTTCAAGTTGTAATATCTGCCTACATTAGAGGTATTTCTGTCTTTATAATTTTTTATTATTTAATTGTTGTGATTTGTTCTAGGGAGTGGGGTATCTCTCTAGGGTAGCTGTTTGTACTAGGAAGTGGGGTATCTTTCTAGGGCAGCTGATTGTAACAGGGGTGGGGTATCTCTTGTTATTGTTATATTATATTTGAGGGCTCTCTATAGGTGGGGTATCCTAGGAGGAGAGTGCCTGAGTCTGTAAAGGTTTTCCAAGGCACCTGTAAGCCTTGTTGTTTTGGTTAGTGGAAAATCTCACAAGGGTGTGAGGACTGGACGTAGGTCACTAGGAGGTGACCGAACCAGGATAAATCTCTGCGTGCTTTACTGCTTTCCTGCTTTACTGTTATACCGCTTTACTGCTTTATAATCTAATTCCTTCGCTTCCACTTAACCTGCGCGAAATTGATCTAAGTCATTGAAAAAGGGGAAAAACGTTTTCGAAAGATCTGAAAAGTTTTAAATCTCAATTCACCCCCCTCTTGAGACTGAAGCCACTTGCTAACATTACCCCTGTATAATAAAGATCTTACATCATTTACCTTATGAACTATTACTCCCCTATGTCTAGAGTTAAGTAGTACAAGTCATTTAAATGTCTTTAAATGGCCTTTCATTCATATCAATCCTTGAGTTCTCTTCGTGAACCATGTCTGTACCCACGAAGCCACTTATTTCAGTTGGCCATTCCCAAAACAAGTTTGAAAGTATTATCATACAAATATTGAAACACAAACATCATAACGTTATATTGATAAAACTAAGGAGTCATTACAAAGCTTAAAACAATCCAACTACTAGTGTTTAGCTCATGATGAGCATCATCAACACAATACAAACTAAAATCTTATATTACCGAAAATGGAAAGAAGAAGCAAGGTTGCAAAAGATGCACGTAGTGGCCTCCTTCCCATGTGACAGGTTGTTGACGCTACAGCGTGGCTTCACAGTGCTGGATGATGATCTTCTCTTGAATAATAAAAGCTTAAAGTGGAGGATCAATGGAGGAGAAGGGTGATCAGTGCATTTTGATGCACATTCTTCCATGTTTATACTTAAGCATTTCTATGTTTTGCTTTGTTTATTTTTATGTTTTATAATGTTTTTCTAATTTAGTTTATTTTTGGCTTAATTTGATTTCCGTATTTTATTTTCAGCTTTAGCAGCTTTCACGGAAAAATTCATAACTGGAGCTACGAGTATCGGATCGACGCGTTCTAATATGCGTTGAAAAGCCAAGAGAAAGAGCTGCAACTTTCATGTTGAAGTCAAAAGCTAATTCGGAGCGCAAGAGTCCCAAATAATTCGCTGAAGTTCCAGACTTAATGAATATTTAGTTTTGGGCCGGACTTTTTATGTTTTTCGACCCTGTTGGGTTATGACCCGAATTCCTTGTTTTCCATTATACCTAGGCAGCCGTTTACTGTTCACGGAGTTCACTATTCACGAAATTTTTTGGAAGTTCTTGGGTACGAATTCTCATGGAGAACTAACCGATCCAGACAATTTGCTGTATTCAGGTTCCGACACCTTGAGATTTTAGTAATTATAATCCAGGTTTTCTATTCCTTTCAATATCAATCTATGTCTCTTGTTTGCTTAATTCGATTTACATAGGTTATATTGGTTTAATTCGATTGATTGTATGATCCTAACTATAGACACGTTATCGTTTGCTTAATTCGTTATCGTGTTCATTTAATTCATGTTTGCTTAATTCATGAAACTTAATCCCGTTTGCTTAATTCGGATAATAGGAACATACAACTTATACTATCAATTGCGCTTGTCACTTGATATTATAGTAGAATAGGAATAGGTAATTTGCGGTTGGAATTACGACAATCGATGATAGGCAGGAACCGAATCAGTAAATTGATTCTTAAACTTATTTGATAATCACTTATTTACTCTATTTGTTAAATCGAACCTTAAACCAAACACCCCCTAATTCGATTTCAGTTGGTTAATTATTATACAAGAATCCTTGAGAACGATATTCGAGTTGTCGTTACCGTATACTACATTTTTAAAATCACTCGTTTTGATCCGTGCGCGACAGCGGATCAAATTGGCGCCGTTGCCGGGGATTCTTGTTGTTATTAACTGATTTTAGAGTCATAGGTCTAGTGCTCTGGCGTTTAGACCCTAGTTTCCTCACTGTTTTGGCAATTTCGCAGCTCAGTGTCAAAAATCCGGTTTTCAGGAAAATTGTGTCCGTTTCAAAATCTGTTTCTTGCAACCTGAGCGGAAAAATCGTGCGATCATTAGTCCCCTACTCATGGAATGAGTTACGGGACTACAGCCTCAAATTGCCAAATTCCTCCTCCTTCTATTTTTTATGAATTTTTTACTGTTTTCATAGTTTCGAAAAATTCCAAAAAAATTCTCAAAATTATTATTTCACTTAATTAGATTAAATTTGGTGTTTTTGTATTTTTCTGAATTTATTTTAATCATATCTCTTCTTTGATTTTGTTTCTGCCTACTAGGGACATTGTTGGCATTTTCGCATTTGTTGCTGCATTGCTGCATTAATCCTGGCTACTAGGTCTGTTTGTTCTGACTTGTTTGCTTTTGATCCTGAAGTTGAGAGAACCTTACACACACGCCGCAGAGCAAATCAGACTAGCACTAGTTCACCACCCGTTATCGATTCTGATTCTGACTATTTGCATAATTTGTTTGATTCTGATTCTGAACTTGCTTTTGATAACATGGCTGAACAAAGAACACTAAGGCAGCTTGCTGCCCCTGATGTGAACTATAATGGTTTATGTATTGATTACCCTCAAGCTGATACACCATTTGAATTGAAATCTGGTTTAATACACTTGTTGCCAAAGTTTAATGGTCTTGCAGGTGAGGATCCGCATAAGCATTTGAAAGAATTTCAGGTTGTGTGCTCTACACCATTGAGGCCTGAAGGAATCACTGAAGATCACATCAAACTCAAAGCCTTTCCATTCTCATTGCAAGGTGCAGCAAAGGATTGGATATATTACCTTGAACCAAATTCTATCACAAGTTGGAATGCTCTGAAAAGAGTGTTCTTAGAAAAATATTTTCCTGCCTCCAGAGCTGCATCAATCAGAAAGCAGATATGTGGAATTAGACAGGATGGTGAGTCATTAGCTGAGTACTGGGAGAGATTCAAGCAGTTAGTGTCCAGTTGTCCCCAACACCAGATCACCGAGCAGTTACTTATCCAGTACTTCTATGAAGGTTTGTTACCAATGGATAGAAACATTCTTGATGCTGCTAGCGGTGGGGCACTTGTTGATAAAACCCCAGCTGCTGCTAAAGCCTTGATTGAAAACATGTCTCTCAACTCCCAACAGTTCACCACTAGAAACAGTAATGTCCAAACCAAAGGTGTGAACGAGATCCAGGCTTCCAACAAGGCTTTAGAAACAAGAATTGACGAGCTTACTTCTTTAGTGAAACGGTTGGCAGCAGGTAAGACTCAAGCAGCAAACTTGTGTGGTATTTGTACTTCTCCTGAACACCCCACCGATACATATCCTATTTTGCAAGATGAGTCAATCACCGAGTTGCCTCAAGCTTATGCAGCAACCCTTTACAACCAAGGAAACAATCAGCAAGGGTTCAACATTCCTGACCTGTCCACTAACAGATACCATCCCAATTGGAGGAACCATCCAAACCTTCGATATGGGAACCAACAGTCCAGCCAACAACAAAACCCTCCCCTAGTAACCACCCCTGTACCTTCCGGACCTTCACTAGAGGAACTTGTCAAGCAAATGGCTGTCAACAATCTCCAGTTCCAACAAAGAACTGATTCTAGCATTCAGACCTTGCAGACACAGATTGGACAGCTTGCTACTTCAATGAATGCCATGCAGCAAGCCCAAGGGTCGAACCAACTTCCCGCCCAAACAGTTGCGAATCCAAGAGGCCCTAATGTAAGTGCAATTTCCTTGAGATCCGGAAAAGTATTGGAACCAGCCAAAAATGAAAAAACTCCTGAGGTAACACCTTCTTCACCTGAACCCTCTTCTGTTTGGGTAGAAGCTGAAAAAGATAAACTGAAAGAGTATGTACCACCAGTTCCCTTCCCACATAGAGTACTGAAAAATAAAGGGACTGATGAGGGGGACAAGGAGAGAGAGATTTTGGATGTATTCAGAAAGGTCGCGGTAAGCATTCCGCTTCTTGATGTCATTAAGCAGGTTCCGAAGTACGCAAAGTTTCTGAAAGATTTGTGTACACGCAAAAGGAGGTTGAAGGGAAATGAGAGAGTCAACTTGGGAAGAAATGTTTCTGCTTTCATTCAGCCTAAGCTTTCATCTGAAAAAGCCACAGGAGAGCAAAATGTTTCAGCTCTCACTCAAGTCATGCCACAAAAGTGCAAGGATCCAGGAACTTTTGCTATTCCTTGTACCATCGGGAATAGTAAATTCGAGAATTGCATGCTTGATTTAGGAGCGGGCATTAATGTTATGCCTACTTCTGTTTATAATAACCTTAATCTTGGTCCTTTGCAGCATACAGGTTTAATCATTCAGCTGGCAGACAGAAGCAATATCCGCCCCACCGGAGTAGTGGAAGATGTCCTTGTTCAAATTAATGACTTAATTTTTCCTGCAGATTTTTACATCCTGGACATGGAAGGCGAAACTAAGTCAAGCAGGGCTCCCATCATTTTAGGCAGACCGTTCATGAAAACGGCGAAAACCAAAATTGATGTTGATGATGGAACCATGTCCATGGAATTTGGTGACATTGTCGCGAAATTTAACATTTTCGATGCTATGAAATATCCCTTGGAAGAGCATTCCGTTTTTCATATTGAATTGATCTCTGAGTTGGTTGATGACACTTGCTCTGAATTGTCTTCACTGGATTTTCCATCCTTATCTGGATTTGATGATATTTATTCATGTGTTGATTGTACTGACACTAACCTTTGTGTTGTATGTGTTGAGATCGATGCTGCCTTGCAGGGTGACATGTTTCCTACAAGTGAAGTTGTTGTCGATGAAGTTGTTTATGCAGTTGATGCTCTCGACATCCCGGCTGCCCCGAACACTCCATCCATTGAGCAGCCCCCGTCCTTAGAGCTGAAACTACTCCCGGATAATCTGAAATACGCTTATTTGGGGGGTTATGAAAAACTACCTGTTATTATTTCTTCTAACCTTGATTTCGACCAGGAAAATAAACTTTTGCAGGTTTTGAAGAAGCACAAAAAGGCAATTGGTTGGACACTAGCTGACATCCCAGAGAGATGCAAACATAGAGGAGCTTTCTTTGGAAGCGCTCAACTACACTGCAACTTGATCAGGGAGTTCTTCTTTCCTTCTCTCTACTTTAATAGTTATGCCCCTTTCATTGAGGACAATGCTTGTTTCAAGTGTGGGGGAGGGAATCATTGGTTTTCTTTGCTTTTGTTCGTTGTTTTGTTTTGTTTTCAGTTATTATAAAAAAAAATGCATCTTTTTGAAAGTTTTGGGTTATAGATTAATCTGAGTTTTGGGTTGTGGAGACTTGGGAAAAGTTCACAAGATCGGTATCGTCTTAACACCGTGAGTCTCTTGCATATGGAAATTAATTTGAATCCTTATTATGACATAGCCTTGAATTCTCATTCTCTGACAGCTCTTGAGTAGTTTATCTTTGCAGTCAGCACCATCTCGCACACGCTCTACGTAAGGAAGCCGATGAAAATAAGTGAGTGATCCAAGTTCCAAAAAAAAAAAAAAAAAAAAGTAGGGAATGCTCCTTCTAAGTTTGGTGACCCTCACCCGGTCACTTAACCCAACGGTCGTAGAACCTACAAAAAAAAAAGAAAAAAAAAAAGAAAAGAAAAACCCATTGTTAGTTGGTTCAGAGGCTTCTGGTGCTGAACTTGGTAGGGTGGATTACGGTCCAATCCCCCGCAACTACAATTGGGTAAACAGGGGGTTATGCCATTTAATTCCAGAACCCCATGCAAAAAGGATCAGAGTCACTAACCGGCGATAGCCTTACTATGGGTGTGTGGAGATAACGGGCTTAATGTGATTGCGCCAGAATGAAAAAGAGAAAAAAAGGAGGATTGGTAAGTTAGGCTTAGGCATAATAGCATGATTCGGATTGGGTTGTGTATTCAGGAGGCTTACGATTGCACAATTGTGGATTAGTGTTCTTACGATGCCCTTAGTGTGCCAGATTAGTACCTATCAACACAATCTTAACCGAAGAAAAGTTTATGGCCTGGGATGAGTAACTGATGATGCTTGGGTGTTTGCTGAGTTTTTATTTTTATTTTTATTTTGCTCGGAGTGCAAAAGTTCAATTGTGGGGGAATTTGATCAGTGCATTTTGATGCACATTCTTCCATGTTTATACTTAAGCATTTCTATGTTTTGCTTTGTTTATTTTTATGTTTTATAATGTTTTTCTAATTTAGTTTATTTTTGGCTTAATTTGATTTCCGTATTTTATTTTCAGCTTTAGCAGCTTTCACGGAAAAATTCATAACTGGAGCTACGAGTATCGGATCGACGCGTTCTAATATGCGTTGAAAAGCCAAGAGAAAGAGCTGCAACTTTCATGTTGAAGTCAAAAGCTAATTCGGAGCGCAAGAGTCCCAAATAATTCGCTGAAGTTCCAGACTTAATGAATATTTAGTTTTGGGCCGGACTTTTTATGTTTTTCGACCCTGTTGGGTTATGACCCGAATTCCTTGTTTTCCATTATACCTAGGCAGCCGTTTACTGTTCACGGAGTTCACTATTCACGAAATTTTTTGGAAGTTCTTGGGTACGAATTCTCATGGAGAACTAACCGATCCAGACAATTTGCTGTATTCAGGTTCCGACACCTTGAGATTTTAGTAATTATAATCCAGCTTTTCTATTCCTTTCAATATCAATCTATGTCTCTTCTTTGCTTAATTCGATTTACATAGGTTATATTGGTTTAATTCGATTGATTGTATGATCCTAACTATAGACACGTTATCGTTTGCTTAATTCGTTATCGTGTTCATTTAATTCATGTTTGCTTAATTCATGAAACTTAATCCCGTTTGCTTAATTCGGATAATAGGAACATACAACTTATACTATCAATTGCGCTTGTCACTTGATATTATAGTAGAATAGGAATAGGTAATTTGCGGTTGGAATTACGACAATCGATGATAGGCAGGAACCGAATCAGTAAATTGATTCTTAAACTTATTTGATAATCACTTATTTACTCTATTTGTTAAATCGAACCTTAAACCAAACACCCCCTAATTCGATTTCAGTTGGTTAATTATTATACAAGAATCCTTGAGAACGATATTCGAGTTGTCGTTACCGTATACTACATTTTTAAAATCACTCGTTTTGATCCGTGCGCGACAGCGGATCAAAGGGTGTCACGTTTTCCTCTCCAAAAACTCTCCTTATTCTGAATTCTAAGTTCTAAAATTGCTTAGGGAAGAAGATGAAGTGAAATAGATCTTATCCACATCTCATAAAGTAGATATTTACAAAAAGGTGACAATGACATCTTTCAATAATAATGTGCCAAGTGTCCAAACTTGTCATAAAAAGCTACAGCACATTCGGAACAGCAAGGGATAAGGGTGATGACTCATCAAATAGTAGTAGGCTCCAAAAGTGTCCAGCTAGCTGTCCCACCGTCATATAGCGTTGTAGCGCTTACCGCTGCATAGCACTTACCGCTGCAGCACTTAACAGAGACATTATAATATTCGCAAAGGCACCAAATGTGTCAAATGATAACAAACAAGCTCCTAACCCTTCTTTCCTCTAAATAACTAACATTTACCTAATAAAGCACGAATACTACTTGAGAACTTGTGTTGATTTAAGTGATAAGAGCATAAATAACACATCTAAATATGACTCATCAGTGTACTCACTGTGGACTTCTTGGCCACACGGTTGAGAAGTGTTACAAAATTCATGGTTATCCACCTGACTATGGCAAGAATAGGCAACACACTGTTTCTGGATCCACACCAAGCACTGGTACAGCAAATCAGGTCACTGCCAATGATGATTCTACTTCCAACACTGCCTTCCCAAATGATCAATGCAAGATGTTTATGGCCCTCCTCTCTAGCCAAATGACTCAGGCAGCAGTTCCTGAAACAACTTCTTCAACCACCACATCAGGTGCTATCTTTAATGTTTGCTTGAATACTGCTTCTTTCAATTATTTGAAACTATCTTTTGGCATTCATTGTTGGATCATTGATACGGGTGCTACTTGTCATATAGCATACACCTTAGACAACTTCATATTCATCAAACCTACTTCTAATTCCTTTGTTACACTACCCAATAAAACTGTCATACAAGTCCATTTTGTAGGCACAGTCTCCCTAGGCAATGGCATTATACTTCACAATGTCCTATATATCCCTAGTTTTCATTCTAATCTACTCTCAGTTGGCTCTTTACTCACATCTTCAAACATTTCTATGTTTTTGATTGATAATAGATTCTTTATGCAGGAACTCAAGCAAATGAAATTGATTGGGAGCGGTGAGCTGGTCCAAGGATTGTATCTCTTTCAAGCTCATCAACCTACTCTTCCAATCAATACTACCTGCTTCCTAGATAAGGCTTTTCCAATCACTGCCTCATCCAACACTGTAGTTTCTCATTGTAATTCTGTTTCACATGACCACAATTTCAATTTGTGGCATGCACGTTTAGGACACTTATCCAATAAATGTCTTCTCTCACTTAGAAACACTCTAGGATTGAATTTGTCTCATTCTAGCATACCTCATACATGTAACATTTGTCCTTTAGCAAAACAAAAACGTTTGCATTTCCATTCCTTTAATTACATGTCTAACTCTCCTTTTAGTCTTATACATTGTGACATTTGGGGCCCTTATCATGCTCCAACTTATGATCAAAATAGATTTTTTCTTACAATGGTAGATGATTATTCTCGTTTTACATGGATATATTCACTTAAGCACAAATCTGATGCACCCACATATATTCAACAATTTTTTGCACTGATTGAAACTCAGTTTCACACTATGATTAAGGCTATAAGGACTGATAATGCAAAAGAACTGGCCCTCACTGATTTTTTGGCAGCTAAAGGCACTTTACATCAATTTAGTTGTGTAGAGAGACCACAACAAAATTCAGTTGTTGAGAGGAAACATCAGCATCTCCTCAATGTTACAAGAGCCCTGTATTTTCAATCTAGAGCTCCAATTTCTTTTTGGGGAGAGTGTTTGAAAACAGCAGTGTTTCTCATTAATAGAACCCCATCCAAACTTCTTAAAGGCCAAACTCCCCACCAGTTACTTTTCTCCAAAGAACTATACCTTTCATCCCTCAGAGTGTTTGGTTGTCTTTCCTACGCATCTACCTTACCCTCTAGAAGAGACAAACTCACCCCTAGAGCCATTCCCTCAGTCTTTGTAGGTTATCCCATAGGCTACAAAGGTTACAAACTCTACAACATTCAATCCATGACCTTTTTTTATCTCAAGAGATGTAGTTTTCCATGAAACTACTTTTCCCTTTCATAACATTACTGAGATTTTACCTTCTGACCCTTTCCCTGACACTGTCCTCCCTGTACCTATTTCTGATCATCAGTCAAACAGTGACAGTATACTCACTTCTACCAGCTGTTGCGCCCGAAAAAGTCCCCGAGGGAGAACCTTCCTCGTTCACAACTTTTCTTAAAGTCAATGAAGCCGCCACCAATATTTATTAAGGAAAATATTAGGAAAACCTTTTTGGAAAGCGATTGGTCTTGCGAAACTAGAGAATAGGGTTCGGGGGTCAGTTACGCGCGGGGAAGGTGTTAGCACCCCACACGTCCTCTCTACTGAGAGGGAACCTTTAATTAAATGTGTGGTTTTAAGTGTTGATTTGAAAAATACCTAGTTTGCCTCTTTATTTCTTATTGAAAATGAATTAAAGAACTTAATGAAAATTTTTATTTTTGGCGAGAAAGGGGGAAAAAGGGTTTTTAGAAAAAGTGCTTGACGGGACATGGCCCGCTCCTACGTATCTCCCGGTGCGATGGAGAACTCAAAGCTACGTAGTTCTTTTTTGTCCTGAAAAAGGTTTTTGTCTTTTATCTTTTTAGTGAGTTTTCGAAATAGGACGAGCATTTAGTGAATGATTAAACTAACCAAGGTTATGGGTAATCATCGCTAAGTACTCTTGAAAATGAGAATCACTACCGCCAGTCAGACGAACAAAGGTTCTGATTGACTATTAGTAGCGACTCGTTTTTATTTGTTCTTTTGAAAGGGATTTTCGAAAGAGATTGATTGGCACGAATGATCAAACTAACAAAGGTTATGAGTGATCATCGCTTGTTGTTCTTTTGGGAAAAAGACATCGCCACCAATGGCTAGACGAACAAAGGTTCCGATTAGCCACTAGCGATGATGGGTTGAAAATGTTTTTAGAAAGGAAAAGGTTTTCGTTCTGAAAATGATCTTGGTTTGCAAAAGTGATTCTTTTTGTCATGAAAATAACTCTTTTCTTTTCGTTATGCAAATGCTAAATTTTTTATGGTTGCGCTTGACGAGAATGTGACTCGCTCCTACGTATCCCAAATGGGAATCAAAGCGACGTAGTTCTAACGAGCCTTAAAAATGAAAATCTTTTTGAAACGTCTTTTGAAAATGAAAGCTTTCATGATGATCAAACTAACAAAGGTTATGATGGACCACCGCTAATAACTTGTTTTTGGTTCTTTGATACTTAAAAGAATGCTTTTTGAAATTGGACGCGTTCATGATAATCGAACCAACAGAGGTTGTGCTGGATTATTGCTAGTAGTTGGCTTTATGCTTACGAAAATTCTTTTGAAATTGAGGCTTTCATGACAATCAAACCAACAAAGGTTGTGATGAATTGCCACTAGTAACCGTTTTTGTGCCCGGTCGTTTAGAAATGAAAACAATGAATGCAAGAAAGAATTGGTGGATTCAAGCATAACACAATCAGTGGAATCAAATCATTAAGCAACAATATTTGAATTCGCAAACAAAAATCAAGCCTGAACTACACATAGATAGGCAAGGAAGGAACTTGAATTGGGCATTAAGCAAAATACGAGAGTAGGCGAGATTGAACCTAAATGCACATCTAGTGGAAGATGCTAGGCGAGAACCATACTCAAATATTTCTACAAAACGCAAGGGAATCTAAATGCACATCTAGTGGAAGATGCAATGTAAGGAATGGACCTATCTAAGTATTGATGATATTCTATATGAGAGTAGACGATGACACTGTAAGCTCAAGCAAAAGAGTTGCCTCAATCATGATCATTGGCCAGCATGAGCAAGCAAATTATTTAGCGACCAAAGTATCAAAAAATGTTGAATCACTTTGGTCAATCCTCACACTTAAGATTAAGTGCACAAGTGCACAAGCGTGAATCACATTGCCAATCATCATATAAACTAAAAGGGTTGAATCATCTGAGACCATCTTCACCACTTAGAACATGATGCACTAGGCATAAGTGGGAATCATGTGGTTCATCATCAACAATGACACTATAGCTAAGTTAAATCACATAGGGCAATTTTGGCATGGATCACAATGATTAAATATTAACAAATATAAAGACAGAAATACCTCTGATGAAGGCAGATACTACAATTTGAAGAACGCAACTCCAACTAACTCTTGCAGAAGATCAGCTCTCGGACCAACGGAACGAATAGAGCAAGAAAATAAAGCGTAGAAGAGTTTTTCTATAAAATGTGAGAGATTTCGAAAAATGGGTTTTTTCTCTGATCTCGTGAAAAAATGTGTGTCTTGAAATGAAAAATGAGCGTCCTATTTATAGGAAATCAGATTTGATCTATTTTAGGAAACGGAGTAATCGATTATGTTGGAAATAACTTGGGAGATGTAATCGATTATTGGCTCATTGATTTTTGAGTAGATAATCGATTATATGGCATATATAATCGATTAGGTACTCACCATATTTAGTGAAAACTTTCCATTTATGCTCATAATCGATTATGGACCTTAGTGAAAACATGAGATAATCGATTATGCTCCTGAATTGTTTCAGAGTAGATAATCGATTATCCCCTTTGATTTTCAGAGTAGATAATCGATTATCCCCTTGATTTTCAGGTAGATAATCGATTATCCCCTTGATTTTCAGAGTAGATAATCGATTATTTGCTTGAAGGAAGGATATGAATAATCGATTATGTGCCTTCCTAAAAACATGGATAACTTCCTTATTCATCAAGAATACATTATATGCATGATAAAATCAATTTTATACTTTCTAAATAAATATTTTCATGCATGAGGCTTATTGAAAAATATTTCCATGCAAAAATTATTTTTATAGACCCTTTTGTGAGAAATGACCAAAATGCCCTTTTTGACCCTAACAAACCTAATTTCCCCAAAAAGTGCATTCTAACCCTAAAAATGATTTCAAAAACTTTGGAATGGTTTCTAGGACCCAAAATGCAATGCATAATTTATTATATATTTTTGTGTGGAAAATTAGGGTTTGGACCTAAGCCGGACAAAATTGGGGTATGACAGCTGCCCCTCTTTATTTGGATTTTACCAAGAAATATGAATTGCGCGAGACATATTTCGAAGGTAAAATAGAAATAAAGAATTCAGAAATTATACCAATTTTGTCCATTTGGAGAAATCCGATTTTTTTTTTGAAAGATAGACACTTTCGTGTTGATGCGAAAACAGTAAATGAACACTGACGTGCAGACTGAAAAGTAAAATGGGCACTTGGCGTGCAGACAGAAAAGTAAAATGGGCACTTGGCGTGCAGACAGAAAAGTAAAATGGGCACTTGGCGTGCAAACAGAAACGGTAAAATGGGCACTTGGCGTGCAAACAGAAACGGTAAAATGGGCACTTGGCGTGCAGAAAACGGTAAATGGGAACTTGGCGTGCAGAAAGCGGTAAATGGGCACTTGGCGTGCAGAAAGCGGTAAATGGGCACTTGGCGTGCAGAAAAACAGTAAATTGCCCAGGCTGCCTAAAACCTGTAATCCTTAAACGAACTCTTAACGAATCCGAGTTTGCACGTGGCTTTGAGGAGCACGCTCTTCCTGTTGGCCTTTTCGAGCGACCGGGGGGATCGTTACCAGCTCCGGAACTGATATACTGATCAATGCACGGCGTCCACTGTATCTTAGGCTGATACAACTATTCCGTTGAACCTCACATGGCCGGGGCTGCGGTCCATCGTGTTGCTCGTACACGACGTGAGACCTGGACAGAAGGGAGTGTTGAACTCTGACGAGAGCGATTTTGAACTCCAAACTGCAATGCACGCTTGAGCGCTGAACTGAAAAGCATTTGAACTCCGGACTAAGGGAGCATTTTCTGGGAACTGAGGGCGAGGATTAACACCGAAGTGCTCATCCTCTCTTTGTACCTGTAGCTGAAAATGAACAAATGCATGCAATGCAAATGCCATGATTGTTGTTTTCTTTTTTCTTATGATGAATGATGAGTTTCTTATTTCCTTTGTCTATGTCGGATGACTGCATGATCTTCTACTGTTCTTATATGCTTTGATGAATGCAATGATTTTCCTTTTCTACTCTTGTCTGTACGCAATGCATGAATTTCTTTTTTTTTATGTCTGATGAATGCATGATTTTCTACTGTTCTTATATGCTTTGATGAATGCAATGATTTTCCTTTTCTTCTCTTGTCTGTACGCAATGCATGATTTTTTTTTATGTCTGATGAATGCATGATTTTCTACTGTCCTTATATGTCTTTTTCTCTTTCTCTAGCTTCTCTTCTTTTTCTTTCTTTTCTTTTTTTTTTAGTTGCTCTCTGGGCTCTTCTCTTTTCTCTCTTTTGGCTTCTCTTTTTGCTCTTTTAAGAATCATGGATATGCGAATGTGCAAAGCTTTGATGGAATGCTCATGTATTTTAATGCGAAGGAAAACTTTCTCGTCCCCTTTTTTTTTATTTTTTTATTTTATGAAATGGGAATATTGCTATAAAATGATGAATAACATGAAATGATGAATGACATGGGATGTTCTAGCTTTCTTTTCGTCTATGAGATGCCAGTAATGATGTGATGCAACTGTATTGCTTTGATGTTTGAATGCAAATTTATGCGGTGATTGATGCTTTGATGAATGAAATGCTCCTGTTCTAACTTCTGTTCGTTTCTTTTTGCTTCTTCTATGAAATGCAAACATTAATATGATGCAAATGCAATGAAAAGATTTCTGCTTTTTCTTCTTTACTATTTTTCTTCTATGAAATGCAAGTATTAACATGGTGCAACTGATGTGGAACATTTTTTTTCTTTCTTTTTACTATGTGATGAATGCACAAAATGTGAAGATGCAAATGTAACGCTATGATGCATATGCTATAATGCCTAGATGCATGAGGTAAACATTTTTGTGATGATGAGATGCGAGACTTTGAATGCAAGGACTTGAGATGATTATTGACCATTCTGTTGAAAAATTGAATTTGATTCAAACTCTGGTGTTCTCAAGGTTTTTATTTACAAACAACCTCACTTGCTTTCTCTTTCTTTCCATGATGACTGAATTTTTAGATATCACGTAAACAACTTGTGTTCTCTCCTTTGAAGCATTATCTAGTAAGCATGCATAAGAATGCAAATGTGAATAAATGAGTCAGTTAACTTGGAATTGGTTTAGGGCATGGACTTTTATGGCAAGTGAAGGAATGACCGACATGGCTATTGCCGAAGCTTATGAGGGACCAAGAGATACAAGATTGCCCCAATTCAGGTCTTTGACGAGTGAATAACTTGCCCCTGTCTAGTGGTGACAACAACTAGGGGTGTAGAAGATGATGAATTGGGAACGCTTCGGCTCTTGGGATGAAAGCTGGAATGAAAGGGGTTTTGCTTCAACCCACAGAATTTGATGTTGCCCCAGTCATAACAAGGACAAAGCTGCCCCAATCAGAATGACAAGGTCTTGTTTAGGATAGTGAGTTGAGAAATTGCCCTGGTGAGGTTTTTATGGGGATGAATGAGGTGAAGGAATGGGAATGCACTTACCCCACTATGGAATGACATTGACAACTGGAGTGACACGGGATGGGCATTGAACAGACTTTCCCAAGACTAGGGTGTGTGGGTGGTGAAGAGAATGCCCCAACTTTTGGGTCTGAGTGGTATTCTCAGTGCAAATCTTTGGTTCTCTACTGATGTCTTGACTTTTGGTGCGAAAGAATCCTTACCTGGTGATCACTAAACCTTGTTTTAATGCATCTTGAATGTGTTTTGGAGTGCAAGTCCCTCTTTTTTTATTTTGTCAGCTTTCTTTTTTTTGACTGTTTTTTTGTTTCCTCAGTTCTCTTTTTTCTGAGGGTTTATTATTTCTTGATCAGCTTTCTTTTTTCTGATCGTTTGTTTTTCTTTTGAGCAAACACATTGTACATAGATAAGCTTGTTCATCCTAAGATTAGAATTTGAGTGAACAAAAGCAACCGGTCATTGATCGGAATGGACTTTTCGGGATTGTGGTGTTTTGTGGAGGAAGGAGGGTCAGGCTTAATGAAGTGTTTGAGGCTAATGGGAGGGTGAGTTTTGTTCGGCGTTGATTGACGGTTAATGGTCTATGAGGAAGATGGTTATTGGGCTTGTTTGGGCTCTGTTAAAGCAAATTCGTGTCTCATGGTAGAATGACTAAGGGGTTTGAGGTTGAGGCCAAAGGAAGTGTTTGAAGGTTTATGGAATCAGGTGTTCGAATGATGAAGTGTTTGAAGGTTTATTTAGACAAGGATCTCTTGTATTTTGTGGTAACATGTACCAGCTCACCACTTACATTTCTTTTGTATTTTCTTTTGTTTTGGGATTTTCATTTTTGAATCCCCTTTTTTTGATTTTCTCTTTTTCCCTTTTTTTTTCTTCTTTTTTGATTTATGACTCTTTTTCCTTCTTTGACTCGGGTGAGCTGCTAAAAAGTGATGCACTGTTTTTTTATTTGGGGTGATCCTTGTCTAGGGTGGTTTTTGGATTTTGGTTTTTCTTGGCTCAAGGTGGGTAGGAAAGGGGCTTTCTGGGATTTTGGGGTTTTTGGGGAGATGGCCAAACTTCATTTCAGATCCTGATTGCTTATTTCTATAAGACTTAACTTTAGAACAATAATTTATCTATCTTCATGTGTTTGCTCTTTTTTCCCTTTTTGTGCCCTAATTTTTGCCTGGACCGCTCTTTGCGAGTTTTCAGTCCACCGGGCACTCCTTTTTGCCTAGGCCGCCCTTTGCGGGTTTTCAACCTAGCGAGCTTGTTTTCTTGTTTATTATATTATTATTATTTTTTTTTTTGAGAGACTTGCACTGAAGGAATATGATATTAATCAAGGGGAATTAATGATCACAGACTTGCCCCAGCATGGAGGACTTGAACCAAAAGTCAAATATGCACTGATGGGGAGAATATGCACTTTATGGGTGGACGGGGCGGGACTAGACTTGGATGGGGAATGATGATAAATGAAGGAAATTGACTGACTCAAACAAGAGAAACTGCACGTGGCATGCATGCTTACTAGAAGAACGCTTCACAGAGAATTAACATTGGTTAAAACTTTGTTGTTTCTTTGACACACTATTTCAGTCTTTTGTCATAGAATGGATGGGATGCAGTGCTTTTGAAAGAAATGAAAATGAGCTATTGATTTGAAAAACTGAGTGCCTTGGAACACCTTGAGTTTGCAACCAAGTAAGGGTAAACTTTTTCAAAAAGGATGATTGTTTCGCAAGAACGTCTTGCTTCTCATCACAACTCTTATTTTATGCAATGAATGAATGAACAAATTATGATATGCAAGTATGATGCAAATGCGTGGAGAATGACCACTCGAAGAGTGTGGCTTATTCTAAATAATTTTGTTATTTTTAATGCAAGACAAAATATGGAATGCCAATGCGAATGATGCAAGAATGATGCCCCTTTTTTTTCAAAATGATTTTTGATTTTGATTTTTTTTTTATTTTTTAGAGGCGAGACAAGGTATGAAATGCCAATGCCCCTTTTTTTTCTTTTGAATGATGAAAGATGCAATGATGATGATTTTTATTCATGATTATGAATGAGATGCTTTCTTGTTTTCATTTTTTTTTTGTGCAATGAAATGCATGATACTCACAATGATTTTCTTTTTTTGTTTTTTTAGTTTTGGAACATGATTTTGAAAATTATTTGGAGATGCAAATGATTTTATTGGAAAAAAGGTTTTAGAAAAATGTGCTTGACGGGGTATGACCCGATCCTACGTATCCCCATTGTAATGAGGAATCAAAGCTTACGTAATTCTACTGTGTCTTTTTTGAAGTAATGCTTATGCATGAATGTCTCATGTTGGATGAACTTGACGAGGATTTTTTTGCATGATTATAAATGAAATGCTTATGCTATGCAGATGATAATTGTTTTTGTTTTATCTTTATGTGATGAAAGGGAATGCAAGATGAATGGTTTTTTTTCAAAATTGGAACTTTATGCAATGCAAATGATGCAATGATGCAGTGATGCAATGATGCGATGATGCAAGGATGCTTTTTTTTTGTGTTTTTGCAGAAAGGGGATATTTACAGGTGGTGATTTGAAAATTTTCACACTATATGCCACCTCATATAGGCGTTTATTGAAAAGGGAAAGCATATCCTTTTTTTTTAATTTTCAAAAATTTTGAAGGAAAAATTGATTGAACTGAATGCAACGATGCAACACACCATTTGGAAAGCCCTTGTGACCTAAAAAGGGGGTAGAACCTATGATCTAAGGTATTTTAGGGATAATCTTCTCATGTAGCTCTATTCACTTCCTTACAATGGCAACCAAGAGCTAAAGTCTCTCTCACGATGGCACCCACAATCGTAGAAAGCTACCGAGTGTGAGGCATCATGACAAAGCGCACTCTTGGGCGGAACTTTCATGAGAGCCATACAGACAAAGGTCTACGAATGGCAGTCACTAATCGTTCCCACTCTCCTAGGTTTTTGTTCAGACCTTGGGTTTTAGGCCCCACTCAATGCTCACAAGTATAGGATGTGAGGTGTGTCGAGGGCACAACACCTAGGAATAACTACCCTTCCCCACCTGCAAATGAAAATCCAGGGCAGTCCAGACAAATAGCATGTTGTTTATCCTAGGGTTCAATATCGATCCAATATAAACTAATCTAGGGTGCCAATAACAATGCACTACTTACCTCAAGAAAGGGAGCAAAGAAGAGGGGGACATGATACGAAAGGGGAAAAAATGCATGAGGGAACTAAGCAAAGAAGTAACTATCTATTGCTTTAAACAAAAGCAAACATAGAAGAAGAATGCACATGGATGTAATATGCTTATGAAAAAGGAAGAAGAAGAGAGGCAAAGCAAGATATTCGAATCAATCATATAAACCACACACTTAATTAATTAGGCTTGACCCACTTTTAAAAAAAATGTTTTTTTTAGTGTCCCCAGTGGAGTCGCCAGCTGTTGCGCCCGAAAAAGTCCCCGAGGGAGAACCTTCCTCGTTCACAACTTTTCTTAAAGTCAATGAAGCCGCCACCAATATTTATTAAGGAAAATATTAGGAAAACCTTTTTGGAAAGCGATTGGTCTTGCGAAACTAGAGAATAGGGTTCGGGGGTCAGTTACGCGCGGGGAAGGTGTTAGCACCCCACACGTCCTCTCTACTGAGAGGGAACCTTTAATTAAATGTGTGGTTTTAAGTGTTGATTTGAAAAATACCTAGTTTGCCTCTTTATTTCTTATTGAAAACGAATTAAAGAACTTAATGAAAATTTTTATTTTTGGCGAGAAAGGGGAAAAAAGGGTTTTTAGAAAAAGTGCTTGACGGGACATGGCCCGCTCCTACGTATCTCCCGGTGCGATGGAGAACTCAAAGCTACGTAGTTCTTTTTTGTCCTGAAAAAGGTTTTTGTCTTTTATCTTTTTAGTGAGTTTTCGAAATAGGACGAGCATTTAGTGAATGATTAAACTAACCAAGGTTATGGGTAATCATCGCTAAGTACTCTTGAAAATGAGAATCACTACCGCCAGTCAGACGAACAAAGGTTCTGATTGACTATTAGTAGCGACTCGTTTTTATTTGTTCTTTTGAAAGGGATTTTCGAAAGAGATTGATTGGCACGAATGATCAAACTAACAAAGGTTATGAGTGATCATCGCTTGTTGTTCTTTTGGGAAAAAGACATCGCCACCAATGGCTAGACGAACAAAGGTTCCGATTAGCCACTAGCGATGATGGGTTGAAAATGTTTTTAGAAAGGAAAAGGTTTTCGTTCTGAAAATGATCTTAGTTTGCAAAAGTGATTCTTTTTGTTATGAAAATAACTCTATTCTTTTCGTTATGCAAATGCTAAATTTTTTATGGTTGCGCTTGACGAGAATGTGACTCGCTCCTACGTATCCCAAATGGGAATCAAAGCGACGTAGTTCTAACGAGCCTTAAAAATGAAAATCTTTTTGAAACGTCTTTTGAAAATGAAAGCTTTCATGATGATCAAACTAACAAAGGTTATGATGGACCACCGCTAATAACTTGTTTTTGGTTCTTTGATACTTAAAAGAATGCTTTTTGAAATTGGACGCGTTCATGATAATCGAACCAACAGAGGTTGTGCTGGATTATTGCTAGTAGTTGGCTTTATGCTTACGAAAATTCTTTTGAAATTGAGGCTTTCATGACAATCAAACCAACAAAGGTTGTGATGAATTGCCACTAGTAACCGTTTTTGTGCCCGGTCGTTTAGAAATGAAAACAATGAATGCAAGAAAGAATTGGTGGATTCAAGCATAACACAATCAGTGGAATCAAATCATTAAGCAACAATATTTGAATTCGCAAACAAAAATCAAGCCTGAACTACACATATTAGATCATAACACATAGATAGGCAAGGAAGGAACTTGAATTGGGCATTAAGCAAAATACGAGAGTAGGCGAGATTGAACCTAAATGCACATCTAGTGGAAGATGCTAGGCGAGAACCATACTCAAATATTTCTACAAAACGCAAGGGAATCTAAATGCACATCTAGTGGAAGATGCAATGTAAGGAATGGACCTATCTAAGTATTGATGATATTCTATATGAGAGTAGACGATGACACTGTAAGCTCAAGCAAAAGAGTTGCCTCAATCATGATCATTGGCCAGCATGAGCAAGCAAATTATTTAGCGACCAAAGTATCAAAAAATGTTGAATCACTTTGGTCAATCCTCACACTTAAGATTAAGTGCACAAGTGCACAAGCGTGAATCACATTGCCAATCATCATATAAACTAAAAGGGTTGAATCATCTGAGACCATCTTCACCACTTAGAACATGATGCACTAGGCATAAGTGGGAATCATGTGGTTCATCATCAACAATGACACTATAGCTAAGTTAAATCACATAGGGCAATTTTGGCATGGATCACAATGATTAAATATTAACAAATATAAAGACAGAAATACCTCTGATGAAGGCAGATACTACAATTTGAAGAACGCAACTCCAACTAACTCTTGCAGAAGATCAGCTCTCGGACCAACGGAACGAATAGAGCAAGAAAATAAAGCGTAGAAGAGTTTTTCTATAAAATGTGAGAGATTTCGAAAAATGGGTTTTTTCTCTGATCTCGTGAAAAAATGTGTGTCTTGAAATGAAAAATGAGCGTCCTATTTATAGGAAATCAGATTTGATCTATTTTAGGAAACGGAGTAATCGATTATGTTGGAAATAACTTGGGAGATGTAATCGATTATTGGCTCATTGATTTTTGAGTAGATAATCGATTATATGGCATATATAATCGATTAGGTACTCACCATATTTAGCGAAAACTTTCCATTTATGCTCATAATCGATTATGGACCTTAGTGAAAACATGGGATAATCGATTATGCTCCTGAATTGTTTCAGAGTAGATAATCGATTATCCCCTTTGATTTTCAGAGTAGATAATCGATTATCCCCTTGATTTTCAGGTAGATAATCGATTATCCCCTTGATTTTCAGAGTAGATAATCGATTATTTGCTTGAAGGAAGGATATGAATAATCGATTATGTGCCTTCCTAAAAACATGGATAACTTCCTTATTCATCAAGAATACATTATATGCATGATAAAATCAATTTTATACTTTCTAAATAAATATTTTCATGCATGAGGCTTATTGAAAAATATTTCCATGCAAAAATTATTTTTATAGACCCTTTTGTGAGAAATGACCAAAATGCCCTTTTTGACCCTAACAAACCTAATTTCCCCAAAAAGTGCATTCTAACCCTAAAAATGATTTCAAAAACTTTGGAATGGTTTCTAGGACCCAAAATGCAATGCATAATTTATTATATATTTTTGTGTGAAAAATTAGGGTTTGGACCTAAGCCGGACAAAATTGGGGTATGACACCATCAAGCTGCCAAAATTCCTGAGTGGCAACAAGCTATGTAATCTGAGTAAGATGCTCTTGAGCTTAACCACACATGTTCCGCTTCCCCACGGCAAACACACTATTGGTTGTAGATGGGTCTAGAAAGTTAAAACCAATGCTGATGGCTCCCTTGACAAACATAAGTCACGACTTGTGGCAAAAGGTTATACTCAACAGGCTGGTGTGGACTTCAAAGACACCTTTTCCCATGTTGCCAAGTTAACCACTGTCAGAGTTCTACTCTCTATTGTTGCTGTCAAAGGTTGGCATCTTCTCCAACTTGATATCAACAATGCCTTTTTGAATGGTGACTTATTTGAGGAAGTATACATGGATCCTCCTTTCGGGTATCTCAACAAAGGGCAGCAACTTGTATGCAAGTTAAATAAATCCAGATATGGCTTAAAACAAGCATCAAGACAATGGTTCACTAAATTTTCTCAGTCATTAACCAACTGTGGCTTTACTCCGTCCAAAAATGACTATAGTCTCTTTACTTTAGGATCTGGTCAGACCTTTGTTGCAATATTAGTGTATGTTGATGACATTGTTATAGCTGGTCCCTCTGTTGACATGATTAAACAGGTACAAAAGAAGCTTGAGACCTTATTCAAACTGAAAATTCTTGGATCTCTTAGTGTTGACTCTCAATCATATGATGTAAGTTATGCATTTTTAGGACCAATTGTGCAGGTTTTTTATTGTATCACAGTCATTATCTGGGGATTTAGTCTAGTTTTAGATAATTGTAGTAGGAATTTCATTTGTAAGTAATTCCTTCACTTTTGGAGCTAAATTGGACTTGAAGACCTCTAATTGGTTGTGGCATCATTCGGCGAACCAGACACTTGCCCGGAAATGCAGCAAAATGGAGGGATTTGATTTCTGTTCAATATCGCGTCGCGACCAGGAGGAGTTTTGCGAACACCTTTATGTTTGTTTTCTATTTTATGTTGGTTTTTACTCTTAGGATGGATTGTAACTAATTTGCTTAGATTAGGGAGAGATGAATCTCCCAACCCTATCATGTGAACCATTATTCTAATCAATTCAGTTGTTATTCGATTTACTTTGTCTAAATACCTATGTTCTTAATGCTTTTCAATTACATGTGATAAATGTGATGATCCAGGCTAGTGATTGCATAGGAATATGAATTAGTAGCTGGAAATTGGGTAGTTAGATCACATGCTAGTAATCATCATAGGAATATGTGGTAGCTTATGTGAATTCGTTAAAATTCTTAATCTTAATGCGTTACCCTCTGGCATGACTCACCTAAGGAATTAGGGTAACTCTTAGGGTAATAGGGGTCTTGAGGCAAGGAATTGCCCTTGACCTTAATTAGTGAATTGAATCTAGAAATTGAATAATTAACTTGAATTGGCTAAGGTTCATGTGATAGGCGAGGTGAGAGGATTCGATCCCTAGTCGTTTTCTCGTATTCTTAAATCACGTTTGTGTATTGTTACTGATTACTCCAATTACCAAAACCTTTACAATCTAAGAATTTACAACTTTGCTATTGTTTTCAACGCGCAATCCCTGTGGAATCGACCGGTTACTTACCGTATTTTATTACTTGCGACGACATTTGGTACACTTGCCAAAGTCTTAACAAGTTTTTGGCACCGTTGCCGGGGATTGTTGACTTTGTTGTCGACAAGGCAAATGAGTTGATTCTAGATTTTTAGTTTTTGATTGTTTTTAGTTACTTAATTTTGCTACTTGTTGGGTTCTTGAATTTGTTGACGTTTGCTTCAGTGTTTCAAAGATTTGTGCATGCGGAGCAAGGGTCCACAAGAACTCTTGTTTGACCCGGAAATTGAAAAACTAGCAAAGGCAAATCGAAGAAAGGCTAAGCTTACCAAGCAGCAAGCAAGGGAACTGTCACAGGTACAATCAACCTCTACCTCGATACCGGAAGATTTTTCGAGTGAAGAGGAAGAGATGGCTGATCCTCCACCTCCACCACGACGTACTCTACTTCGGGGGAAGAAATCAAGGTGCCCAAGCATTAGCATTTCAGCCAGTGGGCGTGGCCCAGTTTGATATCAAATCCTCTGTGCTCACAGCCTTGAAATCAGAGCAATTCTCTGGGTCGGATGCCGAAGACCCTAATCAGCACTTGTTCCAATTCTACGAGATATGTGGGACCACACACCCTGAGGGAGTAACCGATAGTGCAAAGAAGGTCCGGCTATTCCCTTTCACTCTCACAGGGAGGGCCAAGGGTTGGTTGAACACTCTCCCAGGGACAATCAACACTTGGAATGACCTTGAGAACAAGTTCTTGGAGAGATTCTTCCCAATCTCCAAGTTCATAAGGAAAAGAGCTGATATCTCCAATTTTACACAGGGAGAGTCCGAATCGTTGTATGATTCTTGGGAACGATTCAAGCTACTACTCAAGAAGTGTCCCGGCCATGGCATAGAAGATTTCCTACAGTTACAAACCTTTTGCCATGGGCTGAGACCACAAACAAGAATGATGTTGGATGCCACAGCTGGAGGATCCTTAGGTACCAAGACTTGGGAAGAAGCCAAACAGTTGGTTGAAGACATGGCTTCCAATGAGTACAGGATCCAAAATGATAGAGGGGCTGGAGGAAAGAAAGGCGTGCTGGAGCTTGATTCAAACAGCGCGGTGTTAGCCCAACAGAAACTAATGACCATGCAAATCGAGGCTCTCACTAAGCAATTAGCGGCAGCGTATGAAGTAGGTTCTAAAGCTCCAGCAACAGTACAAGCAGTGCAAGCAGGCGGGTGCAATTATTGTGGTAGGGAATCCCACGAAGGTGATTGTGCGGCTTATGGAGAAGCATTGGAACAGGCCAACTATATGGGAAACTTCCAAAGACAAGGCGGGAACCCATTTTCTAACACCTACAATCCAGGGTGGAAGAATCATCCCAACTTTTCTTGGAAGAATAATAATGAAGGCACGAGTTCCAACCAACAACAGTCTCAGGCACCTGCCAATCAACAGCAGAAACCACCTTCTCGGTTAGAGGATGCATTGACACAGTTTATGCAGATGACCAAAAATACCTTCCAAGCTCAAGAGCAGGTAATGAAAAACATGGAGAAAAACCATGAAGCATCAATGAAAAATTTGGAGGTACAGATTGGTCAGTTATCGAAGCAACTTGCGGAGACATCCAAAAGTGGTTTCCCTGCCAACACTGTGGATAACCCGAGGAATGAGAATTGCAATGTCATCTATCTGAGAAGTGGTAAGGAGTTGGAACCGTCTGAAGTAATGAAAAGAGTGAGGAAACAAATGAAAAGAGTGAGGAAGCGGGGAAAGACAAACCTCAAGTGGAACCCAAAGAAACCCCATCGTACATGAACATGCCCTATCCTCAGGTAAGCCAGAAAAATCAGAAGGATGAGCAGTTCTCCAAGTTCATGGAGGTGTTCAGAAGCCTCCAGATCAATATACCTTTTGCTAACGCCCTGGAAAAGATGCCGGTCTATGCGAAGTTCATGAAACAGCTATTGACCAAAAAGAAAAAGTTAAAGGAGAATGAAACGGTAGCATTAACAGAGGAGTGCAGTGCTATCATTCAAAACAAAATTCCCCCTAAGCTGAAGGATCCAGGAAGCTTCACCATTCCCTGTGCAATTGGTGATGTCACTATAGATAAGGCCCTCTGTGACTTGGGGGCAAGCATAAACCTAATGCCCTTGGGAATGTGGAAAAAGCTTGGGGGAGGTGAAGTCAAATCGACTCACATGACCCTGCAACTGGCTGATAGGTCAATAAGGCATCCGTATGGTATTGTGGAGGATGTCCTAGTAAAGGTGGGAAAATTCCTCTTCCCGGTAGATTTTGTGATTCGGCGTTTGGATGGTGACACTGAGGTCAAGAGTTCAATAGATGGGGAAAATGACATCCCCTTCATCTTAGGGAGACCTTTCCTAGCCACCAGTAGAGATGTCATAGATGTGGCAGATGGGACTGTGAAGCTGAGAGTGCAAGATGAAGAGGTAACCCTAAAAGTGATCAAGGCAGCAAGAAAGGATGAGAAAAAGGAAGGGTGCTATAGTGTTGAGGAACCCAACCTCAAAGCCAAAAACTGAATGCACATTCACTCGCCACCAGATAAGTCATCCAGCGAGTGGGTAGATCTAAAAGAAGTGGTGGGTGAGCCTAGCTGGAAATTCAATGGAGAAGGTTCTGAAGGAGCTGTGAATGGGGCACTTAAGAAGCCAAATGCTCCACCTGGGCCAATGTGAGACATCTTCTGAACCGTCAAGCTAGTGACGTTAAAGAAGCGCTGAGTGGGAGGCAACCCACTGAGGTACCAAGTCTTTAATTCAATTTCAATTTAAGTCATTAATTTACCGTATTTTGCTGTTAGTCTTAGGCATGAGAAGAAAATTTTTGTGTTCAGTCAAGTTCGTGTCGCGAAAGGAAAGTAATTTCAAAGAAAATGTTTCTGGGTTATTTCGCGTCGCGAACCAGTGATATCGCGTCGCGATGGGTCGAATTTTTGCTGAGAAAAAAGTTTATGTTTGATTTCGCGTCGCGAATAAGACGCGTCGCGTCGCGATGCTTCAGAATTTTTGAAACTGAAACGGTTTCTGTGTAATCTCGCGACGCGAAGTACACGGGCCGCGTCGCGATGCAACGTCTTTTAGCCCAGAAACTGGACAGTCCGAACACAAATCGATTTTTTTTTCAAAGTTTGCCTCTGTTCTTCTCTGGTGCGCCATTTCCCCCATTTCCCCCATTACTGTTTTGCTCTTATTTGGTGGTGCATTTGCACACTCTCACACGGATTCTTCCTTGTCTACATCTCCAGGTAACAATTCTCCTCCATCTCCATCTTTAATTTTCAATTTTCTTCTTTAGTTTTCAGTGATTTTGGGGGACACGAATTGCGAGTTTGGGGTTGAATTAGGAGTTGGATTGTTGTCCCCTACCCATTTACATTGCATGCTTGCTGTTATTTCTGAATTAGGGGGCTTTGTTAATCGAATTGGGGTTGGATTCCTGTTGATTTTGATTGTATACGAAGTGTTTGTTATAATGCCTCAATGAAGTTTTTGGTGTTCACCAAGTGTTTGTGAAATTGCTCCAATGAGTTTTGGCTAAGCAACTCAATTGTTTGTGGAAATGTCTAAGTGAAGTCTGTTTTGGGGTTGCTGGCCTGTTTCTAATTTTGCACATATTCACAACCTTAGGGTAGATGACCTTGAGTCCAGAAACTATGTTTTGGCTGTTGATTATTTGTCTCTGATGGAGTGGGGCCCGCACCCGGGACCCACCGAGAACTAACAATTTGGACTGGGTTCTGGTTATTTACCTGCAGGAAATTTTTCTTAAACAAGTGCTAGCATGGACAAAAGAGCAAAGACCGACACATCTAGGAAGAGGAGGGGGGCCTCACCATCAGAGGTTGACAGATTCAGGTCCCCCGTACATGAGGAGAGGTACCACCAAATGGTCAAGGGAAAAAAGATAAATCCAGAAAGGGCCTTCAACCTCAGCACGGGGGAATTCCCCGTCATTACCTCCACTCTCCGGGAATTGGGTTGGCTCTCGCTCAACTCAATGATCAAACAGGCTAACCAAAGCATGGTGAGAGAGTTCTATGCAAATGCCTACGGGGAGGAAGATAACAGAGTTTCAATGGTTAGGGGAAGAGAGGTGTCTTACTCTCCTGACACCATCAACAGTCTCCTCGGGTTACCCACTACTGCTGATTGTGCCATGATGGATGCCTGGGACAGTAGAGGGGAGCACGATTATGAGGGCTTGCTGGGAGAGTTGTGTCGTCAGGGAGCGACGTGGGACAAACATCTTATCGGTCCGATTGGACAAACTTTTCCCCGCCGTTTCTGCAACATGGCTCTGAAGGCAATTCCTAAGGCCTGGAACAATTTCTTTAATCAGTTTGTCATTTCATGCTCCAACTCCACTGATGTCAAGACCAAGGTAGCCATGGGACTACAAGCTATCATGAGAGGCCAGAGGGTAAATCTGGGGAGAGCCATTTCAGCGAGCATTGCAGAGATCGTCAGATGTCCTAGGGCTCGATTGGGGCACTGCTCTATCATCCATGCTTTATGTAGACAGCAGGGCTGCCCGGAGTACCCAGACGATCTTCTAACTGATCCCAGGGAGGGCATCACAGCAGCATGGATCTTGAAGCAGCCCGAGGGGCCCATAGATGGAGCAGCACCACAGCAGCCAGCACCTCCAGCACCGCAGCAGCCAGCAGGCCCATCTTACTGGGAGCAGTTTCAGACCGACTCCTCTTTCCAGTATGACCTCCTCATGGCCAGCTGGTGCGGGTCGTCTCTGTCATTGCAGCAGCAGGGCATAGATACTTCACATCTGGCATCATACAGAGTCCACCGTGCTGCTGAGGAGTATATGGCAGAGAACAGAGCAGCCGGCCCTTCATCTTCATCAGTACCCCATGCAGAGCAGCAGCAGGACCCCCAGGATCCACTTCTTTCAGGGGATGAGTATTTGGAGGAGCACTTTTCATTTCCTTGAGCAGGAGGCTCAATTTATTTTACTGTTTTATTCAGACATTTTTACTCGCATTTTTGGTTGTATTTTGCCCTATTTTGACTTTATTTCGCACTTTGGTCTGTACTTATTATTATAACTTACTCTGTGATATTGGGGCACCACTGCCCTATATTTTGTTTTTGTTTTGTTAAAGCAGCTTCAATAGTGATGATGTGTGGCATTTGGGGTCGCATGTTTGCATTTTTCCTTTTGACACTCGCACTTCAAGTTTTATCATCAAGCAATAGCAGGGGTCATGACAAACGTTGCGGAAGTTCTTTATCATCTGTGAGCAGCATCTCTCAAGTTCCATCTCTACGATCCCAACTGTGAGGTTTGAGCCTAAACATGTTCTTATATATATTGTGTGTATTCCTTGCCTGCATTAGTTTGCAGAACTTGACATTGTGCTTAATTGTTTTTGCATTTGATTTTCATACACACTGAGGCATTTCTTTTGGCACCCCTGAGCCTTTCAAACCACACCTAATTAATGTTTATCCTCTGCTAGCCCCTCTGAGCCTATTGTTAAAAAAATTGTATGCTGTTTCTCTGAAAATCATAGCCTAGTTAATTCTTAACTTGGAGTTAGGTAACAAAAGCTGTGAGAGTGGGGAAATTTTTAAGTTTGGGGTTGCTCGTGGAATAGCAACAATATAAGTTTGGGGTGGTATACAAGAGAAGGAACAAGAAAAGGAAAAATATATATGTATATATATATATATATATATATATACATAAAAAAAAATAATAAAATAAATAAATAAATAAAATCATTCTCTTGTTTTGTTAAATGCTTTGGGAAAATGGGTGAGTAAGTGAATTGCGTGAAATTGACAAAAAGAGAGGTAGGCCTAACTCCAAGTGCAACCTACTTATCTAAATGTATCCACCCTTACCTAAGCTCCGCTATAACCTTTAAAGTCCTCAAAATGTGTGTATGCATTTCATTTGTATAGAATAATATAGAACTCTGTCAAGCCTATGAAACGATGATGCAGGTACTGTGAATTGAGTGAATACCCGAAACACCTCAAGAGTGAAACACTGGTGAGACGTGCGTACAGAGAAAACTTGAGAATGCTGCCTGCTTATGATTCGGTATTTCCAATTCAGTTGTCCTGCCACTGTATTAGGTTGATGATGATAGTTGATGTGCTGATGTGTTTAAGGTTGATGTATTATATGTAACAGCTAAATAGAAAAACAGCCACAGTCTGAATTGAATGTTTGCTTGAGGACAAGCAAATGTTTAAGTTTGGGGTTGTGTTGACTCTCATTCATATGATGTAAGTTATGCATTTTTAGGACCAATTGTGCAGGTTTTTCATTGTATCACAGTCATTATCTGGGGATTTAGTCTAGTTTTAGATAATTGTAGTAGGAAGTTCATTTGTAAGGAATTCCTTCACTTTTGGAGCTAAATTGGACTTGAAGACCTCTAATTGGTTGTGGCATCATTCGGCGAACCAGACACTTGCCCGGAAATGCAGCAAAATGGAGGGATTTGATTTCTGTTCAATATCGCGTCGCGACCAGGAGGGTTCGCGACGCGACCAGGAGGAGTTTTGCGAAGCCAAATGTTTCTGTCCTATTTCGCGACGCGACGGGCACGGGCCGCGTCGCGATGGTGCGTGAAAATTAGGGTTTTTAAAGCAGTTTCAGCAATTTTTCAAGGAGACTTCGTCTTGGGATCTGAGCCACATTTTGGAGCAGCTGGAGGGTGCGATTTTGGGGCCTTCTCACCACTTGGGAACAAGGGATTGAAGGTTCTATTGTCTTCCTTTATGTTTGTTTTCTATTTTATGTTGGTTTCTACTCTTAGGATGGATTGTAACTAATTTGCTTAGATTAGGGAGAGATGAATCTCCCAACCCTATCATGTGAACCATTGTTCTAATCAATTCAGTTGTTATTCGATTTACTTTGTCTAAATACCTATGTTCTTAATGCTTTTCAATTACATATGATAATTGTGATGATCCAGGCTAGTGATTGCATAGGAATATGAATTAGTAACTGGAAATTGGGTAGTTAGATCACATGCTAGTAATCATCATAGGAAGATGTGGTAGCTTATGTGAATTCGTTAAAATTCTTAATCTTAATGCGTTACCCTCTGGCATGACTCACCTAAGGAATTAGGGTAACTCTTAGGGTAATAGGGGTCTTGAGGCAAGGAATTGCCCTTGACCTTAATTAGTGAATTTGTAATACCCCCAATTTTTCGCTAATTAAATTAACTGGCGTAAATTGATATTTAGTGATTTATTGTGTGATTGAAAATTTCATGATTTGAAAATGAGTTGCTTGAAAAATAATTTGCTTGGATTGGCAATTAATTTAATTGTGTGACAAATTGAGTTAATTGCATCATATTAGTTTATTAGGAGTGGGAAGGAGTCATAGGGAATGAAGTTAGTAAGTGAGGGGTAGAATTGTCTTTTCCCTATACCCTATATTTATACTCCTCCTCAGCTGAACTTAAAGGAGAAGATATCATTTTTCTAAGTCTAAAAGTCAGCAAGCTGAAGAGAGGAAGAGAGGGGAGAGGGCGTGGGTTGTGAGGAAGGAAGAGAGGAGGAACTTCTCAAAAATCCATTGCATGTTGAATCCATGGGTACCAAAATGATCAGCACACTCCCTCCATTCTATTGATACCATTTTTTTCATCTCAGAAACTCCTCCCTTTCCAAATCACCATTGAAGCCCAGCCAAGCTTCACCCAGCCATGCAAATTCGAGTTTGAGGGAGAAGAAGGGTTCAACAGAAAATTCTGGGTAAAACCCGTTTTACCTACCTTCAGTGTTTCGTTCGTATCTCCCTGTACTGACCTCTGATTCAGTTGATTTTTATTTATTTGGAAACTAGACAGAAGATGCTCCAGTTTAGACCCAAGAATCATCCGATTTCACTGAGAATGTAGGGAGATATCACCTTCCTAAGTTTCGTTTCCAGAATCAGCTTCAGTCTTGACCCAGCTTCATTGTTTCGGTTGTAACTCTCTGGATATAGGATGCATGTGGTTTGAAACCTCCACCTTCAGAAACTAGAGAAAAATCCCTTCACCATAGGCTCTCGTTTTGCTAAGTTTGGTTGAGATTTGAGTGAGTTACGCTCGTTGCAAATTGGCGTTTAGTTGCTGGAAACAGCAGGAGCAGTTTCCGTTAGTTCGTGTTCGAGAAGTTTCGGCGTTGGGTGGTCGTCATCTCCAAAAAGGTGAGTTCTATAACTCACTAGGGAAACCATGATTATGTGTATGCATGTGTGTCCTGGTTCAGGTCTCGCGTTTTTATAAAATTCGAGTCGATAATGTCTACGAAAATCTCGCGTGTGAGTCGTCGAGTCATTAGATCATTGGAACTAAAATTGCTAAATTGCATGAGTGTGATTGTTGAATGAATTTTATTGATTGTACTGAATGTACTGGTTTCCATGTCTGTATTGATGGGTTATCGAGTTTGAATGTGAATCGGAATGGACATGGGAACGATCGGAATAGAAAAGAAAACGCGAAAACAGTTTTTCTGAAATACAGAGAGTCACGCACGGATCGTGTGTATGGGCGCACGGGTCGTGCGTGAGACTCTGAAACTCTTGGTGCCGTTTTTGAAAACGCGCACGGGTCGTGCGCCATAGCGCACGGACCGTGCGTATCCTTCTGATGCCAACTTTTAAAATATGTCCTAAGCTATTCCGAATGGTCCCAAGTCCCTTCTAATCCACTCTCCAAGTCTCCCCAAGGATGGGAGCACTGTAATTCTATGTGTTTGACTGTGATTGAATCCAGGTTATGTTAGTGCCATGTGATTGGTTATGTTTGGATTTTGTTCAGGTGCAGTGAATGCTCATGTGATTGACCATTGGTTTCATGTTATGACTTTGTGATTTGTGTATTGTGCTGGACTGACTCGTTTAGTAAGGTTATTAAGTTAAGTTAGCGAATCATTAGTAATCCATGTGAGATCACTAAATTATAAGATTAAGTTAATAACTAGATCACCTAATGTCAAGAATAAGATTAGGTCATGATAAGGCTCAGTGATTGAGTATGCTTTCAGGTTAGGCTCAGTGATTGAGCAGTTTTCATTGTTCATTGTTATTGTATATTCTATATGCATCATTGTTTAGGCTCAGTGATTGAGCGCAGTTCATTGTCAGGGTGACGACCCTATTTCAGATTAGTGTGCTGGGGGAGAGGGAGTCATGACCCTTATGAACCTAGGCCCCGTTAGGGACCCACTAGTGATTAGTGGGGACGGGTTCACCGGAAGCTTATTATGCCAAGTGACCGGTGACATGCTAAGAATCATTGTTAGGCTCAGTGATTGAGCATAGTTCATTGTTAGGCTCAGTGATTGAGCATAGTTCATTGTTAGGCTCAGTGATTGAGCATAGTTCAGCCACATAGTCAACTTTGAGGACTATGAGTTTTAGATAATGAATCAAGCATAATTGAACCGAGAGGATTAGTAAGGGGTCGCGATAGAACTCACTGAGACAAGTTGTCTCACCCAATCCATTGTTGTTGTTTTTCAGTTAAGCAGGGAAAGTTGAAGACCGTGAGGCACGGCTATGAAGATGCTTGAGGAGCAGCCGCGATCTTTATCTCTTTATGTCTTGTATTTCAGTTTCCTTTGTATTTCTGTATTTTGTATTCAGTATCTTAAGACTACTCGATTGTACGACTTATGTATTTCAAGTTGTACATCGCTTCCGCAGACTTTCGGTTTTGAGTATTGAACACTAGTTGAGGGTGTAAGGACCGACTTTATTTATATTCAGTTCAGTTATTTTAAGCACGTTCGATGAGTGATTCATCGAAGTTTAGTATGTGTTCAATATGTTAAAAGGAAAGTCACTCTGATGTATGCCAGTAGTGCGCTTCGGTAGTTTCTACAAGTTAGAAATTAACGGGGTGTTACAGAATTGAATCTAGAAATTGAATAATTAACTTGAATTGGCTAAGGTTCATGTGATAGGCGAGGTGAGAGGATTCGATCCCTAGTCGTTTTTCTCGTATTCTTAAATCACGTTTGTGTATTGTTACTGATTACTCCAATTACCAAAACCTTTACAATCTAAGAATTTACAACTTTGCTATTGTTTTCAACGCGCAATCCTTGTGGAATCGACCGGTTACTTACCGTATTTTATTACTTGTGACGACATTTGGTACACTTGCCAAAGTCTTAACACTTAGATACTTTCTTGGCCTGGAAATTGCTAAGGCAGCAGATGGCATTTCCCTATCACAGAGGAAATATACTCTGTCTTTACTCAGTGATACGAGTTTCATTGACAGCAAGCCTGCTGCACTTCCCATGGATCCTAATCTCAAATTAAGTGCAGATGATGGTGATCCCCTACCTGAAGCTTCCATGTATAGAAGATTGATAGGCAGACTCCTCTATCTCACTATCTCTCGGCCAGACATCTGCTATGCTGTAAATAAACTCAGCCAATACATGTCCAAGCCTACTAGTGCTCAGTTGGATTCCATCCACCATCTCCTCAGATATCTTAAAGGCACACCAGGAACTGGTCTGTTCTTCTCTGCTGCTTCAACTCTGTCCCTCAAAGCCTATGCAGACTCTGATTGGGGAAGCTGCCAAGACACTAGACGAAGCACCACTGGCTACTGTGTCTTCATTGGGGATTCCCTAGTTTCTTGGAAATCAAATAAACAACAAGTTGTATCTCGTTCCTCTGCTGAAGCAGAGTATAGGTCATTGGAAAGTGTGGCTAGTGAGTTGCAATGGTTGCATTCCCTGCTAAAAGACTTAGAAATTTTTGCTGGTCCTGCTCTGGTTTCACTAGTGGAAAAAATGCATTTTATAACTGCTATTTATATCGGTTAAAAACGGACTGATATTAAAAGTGACGCGGTGGCAGTTCTGTAATTAAAATTACAATTTTTATATCGGTTGCCACAGGAACCGATATAGAAAGTGCAAAAATCATCTTTCATATCGGTTCCATTTCATAACCGTTATAGAAAGTGGGGCTTCCATAACGGGTCAAAACACCACCCGTTATAGAAACTAAAATTTTTTTTTTTCATATACGCTCCCTCTCTCAGTACTCTCATTTTGTTCGCTCTCTCCCTTATCTCTTCCACTGCGTTCCACAGCTACTCCTCCTCTTCTTCAACTCAAAACACCACACTCTCAGTCTCAATCACGCGCACGTCACCACACACAGTCACACACAACACTTCAACCCTAATTTTCGTTTTCATCTTCCCAATCGATTCGGATTCACCATATACAGACGTTGTTTCTCTCTCAATCTTCATCACATCATATCATTTCTCTGCTCTGTCGCTGTTCGCCTGTTCCTCAAACCTTCATCATCATCTTAACCGAATGTCATGGATGGAAGCTTCAACAGCCGTTGACGGTGGAAGACGACAGCTATAGACGGTGGAAGACGACAGCCATAGACGGTGGTTATTGGTAAGGATCCTTATTTCTCTGTTAGAGTTTTCTTATTTTGTCATTATTTCATTATCTTGGCTCAGGGTTACGGTTTCTCTTCATTCATCCATAGACGGTTTCTTTGCCGCTGACTTAGGGTTTTCATTTTTGAGTTTGGGATTGTTCTGCTTACGATTTCTCATTAGGTTAGGGTTTTGCTTCTATATTGTGTTCCTTTTTTTTGTTTCTGATTTGGGGTTTTTTTAATTAGGGTTTTGTTCTTTTACTTGCAGAATGTTTGTTTTATTTTTGGTATTTGTATGTTAAGGTTAGAGTTAGAGTTTCTGGGTAAGTGATTTTGGGGTTTGTGTTTGTCAAATATTGTGGTTTTACTGCTAGTGTTAGGGTTTCTAATTTTGCTTATTCCTTTCTTGATTGCAAACCCTAATCTCATTCCTCTCTTGATTGCGAACCCCAATCCTGTCCTTCTCTACGATTTTGAGCCCTAATCTGAAGAAATCAGGAACGAACTCTGAAGTGTGAACTGAAAGAACTGTGAAGAATCTCTACGAACTACAAACGGCTAAGCATCTATGCGAATCATCTCAGTTACGTAAGTTTTTTCAATCTCTACGATTTTACATGATTTTTTCTGGGTTGTTTATCTCTATTCATGAGCTGAGTTATGTGAAATTTCATGTTGCTGGTAAAATTACCTAAGAGATGCTATTTTAATGAATCTGTTCTGTTGGTTATCTTCTTGAGTGTATGATTAGTTGTAACTTAAAAGAGGGAAAATGATGGGGAAGTAGTTATGAGTTGATTTTAGGCATTTGGAACAGCTTATTTAGATGAATTTGAGGAAAGATGTGAACAGATTAGGTCAGCAAAAATGGTCTTGAAACTATGTGAACAGCTTATTGGAACAGCTTATTTAGATGAATTTGTATTAGGAAAGCCTTATAAAATCAGCTTACATGTTCTTGAGCTTATTTCAACTAGTTTTTCTAATCTCTCCACTATAGCTTGTTGAGACAATTTGCAAAATGGTTATTTAGAATTACACTCACCCTTTTATTTTTTTATTATGAATATATTTTAACAGAAAAAGAGAACCTGTGGAAGCACGTGGGAGGCCTGGAACCCAAGGGCGGGGGCTTAAGGGTGGCCGGAGAAATTTCTCACCTCATAAAGTATCACATGGTGAGTAACCATTCTCAGCTACAACATATCTGCAACTTATTTGATGGTTCATTACTTCATTTATCTATTTATTTATTATTTTCTTATTAGATTAGCTCCTTCTCTGGTTGGCTAAACTAGTTTTTTACTTTGACTAAATTGTGATATCTGTATCAAGCAGTTTTAATAGATAGACGAGTCTGAACATGGTATAGCATCATCTTCTGTCTGAAAATGGAAACCATGCACTTTTAATTTGATAATATAATAGACATGGTTTTACATACTTTTCTAATTGTAAAGTTTCTGTATTTGTACAATTTGTGTATGCAAGAGTTTATAATATTCATATATTTAATATTTGATTTCTTTTATTGTTTGAAGTGACAATGGTCCTTTACAATTTATGCAGACCTTTTTCTCCCAGAAGAGGATGACAAGTTTCTTGAGAGAGTTCAGGCTACAGTGGAAGAAGAGGAGCGTGAAGCTTTGGCTGCAGCTGAAACAGATGCTGCTAGAGATGCAATTGCATCTGCCGAGGAATCCAGGAAAGCTATTCAGAATCAAGGGAAACTCTCAAAAGGAAGCATTGATGATGGTGATGTTAAGGTGAACAACGAGCAAATGGTTCTGAGAGTAACTGAAGAGGGCTTTGGTGCAGCTGATGAGAAAAAATCTATTGAAATAGCAACTAAAGAACAGAACTATGGAGAAACTTTTGATCCTTTGGCAAATTTACCTATTGAGTTCTATCATTATTATCATGGAAGCAACAATGACATGGGAACATTAATTGAGGTAATCTTAACTACTTTTATTAATTAAATTCTACATCTCTTGTGAAACAACACTTTTCTTTTTGTTTCTTTAGAATTCATATTTGTCGAACTTAACTGAGTATGAAGGCTGCTATTTTTACTTAACTGATTCACCACTTACAACTACTACTAGTAGCAGCTTATGTTTAATTAACTTGCATATTCATTATTAGTCCTTGATTGTTAAGGCTGCCGATTAATCTCATGCAGGTTAGAAGAGGATGGGATGCCTATATCAGACCAGGAGGAAGGTAACAAATGAGAACAATGAAGCTTTTTGTGCTAAAATTTTATTCTGTCTGTTCATTTGGTATCCCTTAAAAGGGGGTCAAAATTTTAGGCAGATTGTTCAATATAATTCTTCGTATAAATCTCATCAATGAATGTTCTTTACCCTCTTTTGTCAAGGGCATGACAAAGTTACTTTTAGTGAATATTTTTCTGCTTAAGCATGTCTTAGATTGTATTTCAAAACTGAGTGAAAGTGAGGGCACTGGAAATCAAGTCATTAAAGTATTCATGAAAGGTCAAGATTCTGACCCAAGTAACGATCACCTTTAATAATGCTTAATGATCTGCACAGCATATTATTTCATCCATGCCACTGCCTGTACTAAATATGCTTTTCTGATAGGTCCTTTACTCGACATATTATTGCTATAGTTACGAGTCGAATTTATGTTGATATTTATTGCATCTCTTAAATCATTGACATTTGACACCACCTTGCATGTAAGTTTATCATTTTCCTAATATTTATCATGAGTTGTATCAATGAGAGTGAATAATGAAAATGAAAGATTTGAGTATCTTATTTGATTTCCTTGCAACTTTGTGCAGTCGCATACACTGGGTTCAGCCTCCTCCTCCCGCCAACGAGATATGGGCATCTTACTTGGTTAGGCCTAAATGATTAGTTAACAAACTTGTAAATTCAGGTATGAGTTTTGTGGCAGCTGGTATAAACCGATAGGTTTTGAAGATTTGTGGCAGCAGGTATAAGCTCTGTGGCAGCACGTTTTTATTTTCAAAGTAGAATTTTCCTGCTGTTAAATTCTGATGCTGGTGATCATGATTGTTGAGTGCTAATAGAGTGACTGATGTGTGCAGCTGGTGCGGCAATGTTAGTTGCTAAGCTTGTCCTAAGTACGTGGCTAGACCGTTATCCTACATAGGGAGTTTGTTAGATACATAGCATTCTGTTGATCCACATGTAATAGTGAGTTGTGGAAGTTAGTAGTTAAGCTTATTGTATAAATAGCACACTGTGCTAACACTGATTCAAGGGTTGATTCACAATTCAATTGAGTTATGAATTCTAATCTCTCTGTGATTCTATTTATTATGGCATCATTCAGGTGCATGTTTTTGTATAGATTTGTATGGATATGCCTGCTAATGTGAGTTCCACTCCAGTTATATCTATATAAGATAACTGTTTGATTTGTTCTCTCATTAGTGTCACTTTTTTTTTTAAAAAAAAAGAGACTTTTCATATCGGTTCCCATAGAAACCCGATATGAAAAGTCTATTTTTTAAAAAAAAAAAGACTTCATATCGGTTTTCTATGGGAACCGATATGAAAAGTCTTTTTTTTTTAAAAAAAAAAGAGACTTTTCATATCGGTTTTAGGGGCGACCGATATAAAAACAATTTTTCATAACGGTTCAGGAGCCGATATGAAATGTCCCTATTTTTTATATCTCCTTTTTTGGCATCGGTTCGGGAACTGATATGAAATGTCAATTTTAACCGATATAAAAAGCCTTTTTTCCACTAGTGTTTTCTCAGATAGCCAATCTGCTATCCACTTGGCTTCCAACCCCACCTTCCATGAGAGGTCCAAACATATTGAAATTGACTGCCACTTCATTAGAGAGAAAGTCTTGACTGGTGTAATCCGATTGGTGCTTGTCAAATCCATTCACCAACTTGCTGATATTCTTACTAAACCAGTTACTGCTTCTCTATTTCATAGTTTATTATCCAAGTTGGGCTTGCACAACATCTACCTTCCAACTTGAGGGGGGGTATTAGAGTGTAAATATCTTATTTAATTTTTTATCCTACACTCATGTATCTAGTTATATTAACCATAGTTAAGTCTATTGTAACTATTAGAGAATTAGTTCAGCTTTTCTGTTTTGTATCAGTTAGGAAGTTAGTTCAGAATCAGTTCCTCTAACTGATAAGCAGTTTGTAATCAGCTTATATATATATATATATATATATATATATATATATATATATATATATATATATATATATATATATATATATATATCCAGTTTGTAAATCAATCATCAATCAATGAATTCATTTTATCCAAATCACATTCTGATGAATTCTGAGTTTAATAATGTTGTATATGGGAACCCTCTCCTTTTTCTTTTCTCGATCATGTTTTATCTTTCTTGAACCGTTATCACATGGACGAAACCCATAAGAATGTTGATTCCCTCAAAAACATTATCTCTGCAAACTCACGTGACCTATCAGTCTCATTGTGTCACCACCACCCCACGAGGTTGATGGAAGGATATCCTTGGTGACGCCTTCCCCACCATGCCAAGAATCACCTACGAGCATGATAAGTCGATCTATAGGTAATAGACGTATAAAAAACCCTATACCCAACATGTCGTCGAAGTTCTTCTAGTTCCTCCCCCACGACTCTACCAACCTTCTATAAGATCTTCTAGCTTTATTTCGATGGGAAAATCCACATGTTCTAGCTAGGAGCACAACACTCGTTTGAGCACATCAAATTCTAGCAAATGGACATGTTTTCTAGGGTCGCCACCCACTTTGATGCTCACAGATTCGAAACAACACCACAGTCGTAGAACAACCATGATGTCGAATGATTTGACCACGACTTTTCCAAATGAAGTACGCCTCAACCATCTCAAAATCAAAGATCATCTGGTCACTGACAACCAGTGCTTCACCATGGCTGACTCCTATTACCTCTTTAAGTTCCTTTCACTTTAATGGGAGTGAAGATGGAGACATTGACTTGCTTACTATGGAATGATTGTTTGCATTTCCAATCTCCAAGGCCTTGGATAAGTTGTCGTCCTTTGAGATATACAAAATAATTGGTGATCACGATGATTATTTGAGCTCCTTCGATGCAGTGGCCGTGAGAAGGCAGTAGTGGCCAGGATGAAGGAAGTCGTACAAATGGCAGAGCAGGTTGTTGAGGACTCCTTCAAGAACGCCATTGCCCAAGTTCAATGCTTGAATCCTAGGGCTGACTTACTCCTAGATGGGCTTGACAAAGAATGTGAGGTCCACCAAGACAAGGTGGTGATGTTTTCCAAGGACTGGTCCACCTTCAAAGTCCGAGCTGAACCCCGCCCTTAGTTCCCAAACTTTTGAATTATATGGTGAGACGAGGTATGAGAACTTACCTAGGGCGCAAGAGGGTGTGAGTATTTATAGAGTTAGGCGAGGTGAACTCGCACCGTCGGATGCAGGATGATCGTGGCCCTTGATTCGGGCTTGCCACGGATTGCGATCCGTGGCTGGAGGTGGAGACTTTCTCGCGGCCTACTCCTGGTCGCGCCGGATAATATTCAAAAGCAAAATAGTAAAAGATTATTCGACTCATTTTTGTCCTGTTTATAATTTATACAGTGAACTATGATTATTAGTGACAAATATTTATCAGTGAGTGTTTACCGTGATTTTTGGTAAACACCGCTAGTTACACGTGTGTGTTGCTTGCGAGATCAACTAGAAACATCTCAGAACATTTGTGAATTAAAGTTTTACTAAAATTATTGATGTTTATGATGATAACTATTTTAATGGAGTAAAACAAAGAAGAAACGCATGTGTTTAAGAAAAAATGCAGAAATGTAGTGAAGTGCAGGAAAGTGCAGGAAATGTAGATAAAGAAAAGAAGATTGAAAACAGTAAAAAGGCAGGAATTCGTAAATGAATGCAAATAAACTGCAGAAATCTTTAAAGGAATGATAAATATATTACTGAATTTAAAGGTTGGTACGCAGATTCATACATTGAATTCCTTTGACTCTGTTTTCTCTGATGCGGAAGTAAGAGTTTTTCGGAAGTTTATGTAGAAATGAAATGTGCGACCCCTTTCTCTACAAGAAAACTCCTATTTATAATAAAAGAAAAACAATAACAGCTCAGCGTTTTTTTTCTAAATAAAACAACTGCTATTTCGACTAGATAAGATTAGACAACCGCTCCATCTTTCGACCACATCACTGCTATCCTTTTCTACCAGCAATCTTTGATTTAACCTGTTATCTGAATGTTGTTCAACCTTTTGTCGAAACTACTAGCTTCGGCTTTCCATTTTCGCTAAGTTATGTGTTACGCTGATTCTCCCTATACACAGCTTTTGGTTGTCGAAATATCAAATCTTCTTCCTGAATACACCAAGTCAAACCTTGTTGACACATAAATGCCTATGTTTTCGACAACAACACTGCTCTGCCTTCGACTGAACTCTTTGACGTCTTTCTTGTCGAAATCTTTGTCTTTAAACTCTCAATTTCATTAAGCCTTAGACATAGTCGAAATTACTCTTCACAACACCTTTCTCAATGCCAAATATTAGCATCTCTTCTTTAAAATGACAAGTCATCAATATTGACTGCATTTAATTGAGCCTGTCGAAAATGTAGGCTAACAAATTGCCCCCCAAAAAGACGTTTTCGACTGAATTCTTGAATGAAGATAGAAAATGACTTTTTGAAACTTCTTTCGACTATCCCATGAAATCTTATGTTATCATTTCACATCTTTTTTC
The DNA here is from genome assembly GCA_039519185.1 of Astragalus membranaceus. NCBI lineage: Eukaryota > Viridiplantae > Streptophyta > Magnoliopsida > Fabales > Fabaceae > Astragalus > Astragalus membranaceus. The sequence goes on along the minus strand of CM076853.1, from coordinate 32,583,627 downwards.
AGAATATGAGGGGACATTTCTGGGCAAAAGCAGAGCTTGCTGGCGCCTTCTTCCAACGAGAGTGCGCCACGTATGCACAGTTAACTGTTTAGATTTTCCACAATCTCACGTTTCCCACTAAAGCCACGATTACCAACGTATTTTATTATTATTATTATTATTTTTTATTCAAACGTGGTAAAACGGCTATAAAAAGGAAGTTGTACCCTTTCATTTCTTTTTTCAAAACCTTCAACTTCTTCTTCTCTGCGAAAACTCCATTAAAGCTTCTTCTGAGTACTGCGTTTCTTTCTCCTTCTTCACCTTACGAAACAAAACAGACACTACGAAGTACTTCTATTTCTTCACTAGCTTTCTGTTTCTAACAATGGCATCTTCTTCCACCATAAAATCTCATACTGTAACCCTTGGGAAGAAAACCCTTGTTTCTGAACCTGCTCTCACTTTGGATCAGGAAACACAAATTTACCGGTCTCAGGTACTTATCCCCTTCTCTAAACCTTCAAAGCATGTTTTTAGGCCCCCTTCCTATCGCTGATGATGATTCCTCTAAGATTAGGGACATTTTCCCTAGCTACCATAGACTCAGCCCTAGGGTTTTTAGCGAAGGTCCACACGTAATGGATTTCATGAGTAACCCGAATAGGGTTTTTCGATCTTCGCCACCAACTGAGAAAAACACGCCCTACATCGACTGGCTCAACAAAATTTAGTCAAAGAAAGGAGATATCTGGAAGAGTCAGGGAATTTTCGACCTGATCCAAATCTCAAGGTATGGGCCTAAGTATCAAAGCCCAATGCTTCTTTCTGCTCTACATTTTTGGGATATCACTACTAATAGCCTTCATTTAAAGTGTGGCATGCTTGCCCCTACTTTGCTTGATGTGGCAGCTATAACAGGTTTGAAGCCCTTAGGGGAAATTTTCGACCCTGTTACCCATACTGACTTCGATTTTGACTTCAGAAAAGCTAGCTTTAAAGGGTATATTGAAGAAAAACATATTACCGGGTCGAAGGATGTTTCTGATGAAGAGCATATTGCTTTTCTCACTTTCTAGTTATCCTTCTATGTCTTCTGTTCTTCGTCACTTCAAGTGGCTAAGATGTATATCCCCCTGGCCATTCAATTACATCAACGTCGAAAAATCAACTTGGCCACCCTTATTTTAGGGTCTCTTTTCGACAACTTGAAACAAGGGGCTATTGATTTGAAAGGACTCAAACCAGAAGGGAAATATTTGGTCTCTGGACCAATTTGGCTGTTTCAATTGTGGCTTATTGCCACTTTCAACTCGAAATTGATAATGTACACTCCTGATGAATATCTTGATGTAATTTCTAACAGAGGGGTCGAAGGTGTACGACTTGCTTTGTTGAAACCTAAACAAATAGGAGTATCTGTCGAAGATCTCTTTTCACAAGCTTTCAACATGTTTCTGAATTGTACAGAATTTTCTCCTTCCATGGCCCCTTTTGCTGGAAGAAATTATGGACCACATTGGTTCACTAGGGAATTCCCTGCTAACAACCCTGATGAGGAGCTAGAAACTAATCAAATTTGGAAAGCATTTTTAACTCCTCAATTGTTATCGTCCCGAATTTCTCCTGGGAAGTCATCAAACCAATTTGGTTTATTCTCATATCATCCAAGTTTATATGCACGGCAATTTGGGTTGTGTCAACTTCGACCCAGCCCCTTTTTCCGGTCTAAAAAGGAACTGTTAGTTCCTGAGAATGAGGAGGAATGGATAAATCGTCTCAATGATTTTCCTGCTGATTCTTTTCGTCTCACCCCAATCCCCTTTGAGCCAACTTTCTCTTGTACCCACAAATTTTCTCAGTGGTGGACAGAGTATTTCACCAGGAAGTTCGCTGGTGTCGAAGAGGCTACTCTGTTAGTCAAACTAATATCTGCTTTTCCTTCTTCGCAGAAAAAGAAGACCAAGTCGAAAGGTATACATATTCAAGAAATTCGAGCATTTCAACAATATTTCGAAACTGTATATGATCCGACTAATCTTCGTCGAACTGTTTCTCAAGCTGCAAAGGTTTTTAAACAAAAAATTCTTGATAAAATTCCGACTATGATTTTTCCACCTTATATAACCGATAAATACTTTTTTGTTTTAACACAAAACAAAATTAAATTTCCACCTTTACCAACCAGTGAACTGGCTCTGGCATTTTGGTCACCCATTCCAGAATGGTTTGTATGTGGTTCGACTAAGGCGCTATTTGATTTTTCGAATAAAACAGCTGAGAAAGTAGTTTCGACTAAGCAGGACATATACACTTTTGAGGGTCATCTTCATTTAGATATTCAACATATTCGAATCTTGTCCTCCATTAGAGAAGGTGATTCACAAGACTTCTTAGGAAAAATAAATTTCCCTTTTATGTATTTCGTATTAACACTTGTTTGTCGAATATTTGTAGCTGTTCCTATCACATCGTCTTCGACAGATGGCACAGCAACGAAGAAAAAGAAAAAAGATGTTGAGGCTTCGTCAACAAGAAAACAATCTCTTCAAGAAGAAAAACAAAAAGTGAGTACTTAAATTTACTCTTTGTATCATCTTCTTATACTCTTCGACTGATCAGTCATCCGTTTTGCAGAGTCGAAAAAGAACAAGTAGCTCTTTAACTTCCAATCCAAAGAAGACAAGAAATATTAAACCAAGAGTTGTGAGCGATTCAGAGGTCGAAGTTCTTAAAACCTTGCCTATTTATATTTGTTTTCTTTTTCTTATTTATGCTTATATGATTGTTGTATTTTTCAGTCTGATGAGACACCACTACTCAGGACTAAACCTGTCAAGGTTCAAGTTTCTGAAACAGAAAGAGAGAGAAAGACAAAACATTCTCAAGATGCCTCTAAAACTGTTTCTCAACAAGCTTCTGTCGAAAGACAACAAAAAGAAGAAAAAGCTCCGAAAAGGCTTATCAAGAAAATCCAGAGTGCACACTCTTTAGTTGAGAACATCAGAGCTAAGGTGATTGATTGAAGCCTATATTTTTTCCGAAAATCCGAAAACTTATTTATGTGATAATACTCACTTTGCTTCATTTTTTAGGGAACTGAAGTTGTTAATCCTGAAGTCCCAACAAAACAGGCTACGCCTTCCTCCACTCACTCCCCTTCAAAAATAAATGTTTCTGGAGAAGGTGTCGAAGAAAAAGATTTGAATCAACATACACCTGTTGTCGAAGATACACTGTTGGTCAAAACGACTCTTCTTGCTGAAACTGCTAAGGAAATTCCTGCTGATGGCCCAGAGCTTGCTGCTATGGACGTTGATGAAAGTCCTGATGTTGGCCACAGTGGAGCTGAGATCAGCATATCTTCTTCTCCAAACATGGAAGAGCAAGGGTACAACGAAGAGGAGAGTGAAGACGACGGTAACAATGAAGGGAGTGAATCTCTTGAGGCAGCCAATCCTCCACGCTCTGTGCCTTCGACACGTGACACCACTCTGAGCCCTCAAGAGCAAGAACTTTTGGATCTAAAACGCAAAGACCCTCTTGAGGCTTTCAAGAGAATGGTGAGTGGTTTATCCTCCACAGAAAGTAAACCAAGTGTTTCGACTGCCTCTGTTGGCAATTCCTCTGGAGGTCCTAAAGAAGACCTGATTCGAGAACTTCAAGCATCCCTCTTTGAGATAGATCTGTTCAAGGCCATCGAAGCAGATCATATGCTCTATTACAAACTCAAATCTTTGCTCAATAAACTTAATAACTCTGGCTCCAGTGACTCTCTTTTATGCTTTATTGTTGAATTTGAGCCTTTACTAGAGCAGATTTCCAGAGATATACAGAAAAAGAATAGCACTATTGTGAACAAAGAGCGCGAGCTTGGGCTTCTGACAGAGGAAAGTGTCGCTGTCGAAGCCTCAGAAAGCAAGATTTCGGCCCTGGAAATTCAAGCAGCAACTAATTCCAAGGAAATAGATGACTGTGATGTGAACATTTCGACATACCAGGCTCAAATCAAGGAGTTGCAGTCGAAGAAAAGAAGAAAATTTCTGCTCAACAGAGGTCTTCAATTCCTGTAGAGGATGCACTTCGATCTGAGGCAACATTGGCTATCGAACACTTGGAGAGGGTTCAGAAACATGATGAAGCGGTCAAGAGGCTAACTGAGGAAGAATCCCTCTTAAATACTAGATTGAGGCATGCCAGAGCAGCCTTTGAGAGGCTTAAAGTTTCTTTTGTAATTTAATTTTCCATTTGTATTCTGACAGCATTTTGCTCAATCTGTATTTTGACAATATTCTTTGGCATGAGTGCCATGTTTATATTTTCTCATTCTCTTAATTTTGCGTTATTTTAATTTCTTGCAACACTGGCTTATATCTTTTTAAATACTTGCCATTTATACGCAAAATTCGATTATCAGCGCTTAACTCTTCGACTTCATAAGCACCGTTTGAGAAAACTCGTAAAATTTTAAATGGCCCTTCCCAATTTGGCGACCATTTACCTAAGGCTCTATCTTTTTTGTCTATAGGTAGGATAACTTTCCACACAAAGTCCCCAATGACAAAAGTTTTTGATCTAACCTTTTTGTTATAGGCTTTAGCTATTCTTTCTTTCTGCCTTGTAAGGATATCTAATGCAAATAACCTTTCTTCGTCCAAATCAACCAATTCGTCTAAAATCATGTCCCAATAATGATCTGATGGGATCTCAAATTGCCTTTGAATTCTGGTTGACTGTAGATATATTTCGACAGGTAATACTGCATCATGCCCAAATGTAAGTTTAAATGGAGTAGTGTTAATTGATTCTCTAGGAGAATTTCGACAAGCCCATAATGCTTGATCAAGAGTTTTGTGCCAATTTTTAGGCTTTTGCCCAATATGTTTTTTAATCAAGTTAATGATAATTTTATTGGCTGCTTCGACTTGACCATTTGCTTGAGCATAATATGGTGTCGAATTTAATAACTTAAATCCATTTTCAGAGGCAAAATTCACTACTTTTCGACCAGTAAAAACTGAGCCTTGATCTGTGGTAATGGTTTCTGGTATCCCAAACCTATATAAAATATGGTTTTGAATAAAGTCCATTACTGCCTCTTGGTCTACCTTAGCTAAGGGAATAGCTTCGACCCATTTAGTGAAGTAATCAATACCCACTAATCTATAACGGTGGCCTCTCGACGACGTTGGTTTAATTTCACCAATTATGTCTAATGCCCAACCTCTAAACGGCCAAGGCTTTACTATTGAATGTAATTCGCTTGCAGGTACGTGTTGTATTCCTGCGTGTTTTTGACACTCTTGGCATCCTTTAGCAAAATCTATGCAATCTTTTAGCATAGTTGGCCAATATACTCCTTGTCGAAATAAGAGCCATTTCATTTTGTGGCCTACTTGGTGAGACCCACAAGCTCCACCATGAGTATTGGATGTTGCTAAGTACGCCTCATTTTCACTAAGGCATTTGAGCAAAACCCCTTCAGGAGTTTTCTTGAACAACCCGTTTCCAATAATTACGTAGCTTAATGCCCTATACTTGGTTTTTCGATTTGTTGTTCCTGTTGGGTTTTCCAAATATTCGACAATTGGTTTTCGCCAATCATCATTCAACATATTGTCAATGGTAAAAATTTCGCCATTTTCACTTGGAGGAAATAGTAATTCTGACTTGTCTGCCCCCCCAAGTTTTGGCATTGACAATTCATCTTCAGAACAATCCGTCGAAATTAATTTCTCCTTGATTTCTATTAATTCACCAAGTTTTGTTGGAGAAATTCTATAACCTGAAGCAATTTGTGCTAAGTCATTTGCTTCGTGATTTTCAATTCGAGGTATATGCTCAATGTTCACATAATCGAAGCGTTTCAACAAAGCATTGGCAGTGACGAAGTATATGATTAAATTTTCTTTAATGCATTTGTACTCCTTAGTTAATTGTTTCACCACTAATTCAGAGTCACCTCTAATTTCGACGGACTTTGCCCCCAGCTCTAGCAAAACTTCTAAACCTGTTATTAAGGCTTCATACTCAGCCTCATTATTAGAGCAAAGTTCTTTAATTTTAAATCGATATTTCGTTGGTATTTTTGTTGGCGAAATAATTAATATTCCAATTCCAGAACCATTTTTATGGCTTGACCCATCGAAATATAGTGTCCAAGGTCGAACATTCATATGATTAATTGTTACTTCGACCAATGAATGGTCAACAATAAAGTCTGCAACAATTTGCCCTTTGATAGCTTTCAAAGGTTGATACGTTAATGAATATTCAGAAAGAGCTAAAGCCCATTTACCAATTCGACTGTGCAATATAGGTTTCGACAGCATATGTTTAATAATATCAAAATGAGAATAAACATACACATCAACTGGTTTTATATATTGCTTTAATTTAGTACAAGAGAAATACAAACAAATGCACAATTTCTCCGTTGGATGATATCTAGTTTCAACATCATTTAAAACTCTACTAAGGTAATATATAGCTCTTTCGACACCATTATCATCCTCTTGTGCCAACATGCTACCTATTGTTAGCTCTGATGCTGCTATATACAATTTCATCACCTCATCTCTGATAGGTGGTAACAAAATAGGTGGTTTAACTAGATAAGCTTTAATCTCATCGAAGGCCTTTTGGTGTTCTGGATCCCATTTGAACACATCTTCTTTCTTCAGTCGAAGCAATGGCGAGAAAACTTGAGTTTTGCCACTTAGATTTGAGATGAACCTTCTTAGGAAATTGATCTTTCCTAATAATGACTGGAGCTCTTTTTTGGTCGAAGGAGCCTTCGTTTCCATGATTGCTTTCGTCTTGTTTTGATTTATTTCAATGCCTTTTTTGTGGACCACAAATCCTAAGAAGTCACCTGCACGTACACAGAAGGCACATTTTATTGGCTTCATTTTCAATCCATATTTTCTCATTCTTTCGAATGACTGTCGAAGATGGTCTATATGACCATTTTCTGTCGAAGATTTAACAACAATATCATCTATGTATACTTGCATAAAATTTTCAATAAAATCATGAAACATAGAATTCATTCCTCTTTGGTACGTTGCATCAGCATTTTTTAAACCAAAAGGCATCACTACCCATTCATAAACACCTAAAGCTCCTAGGCATCGAAATGCTGTTTTCGACACATCTTCTTCGGCAATAAAAATTTGATTGTACCCTGAGTATCCATCTAACATACTGAGGTATTCAAATCCTGCTGCCGAATAAATTAGCATTTCTGCCACAGGCATAGGGTATTGATCTTTGGGTGTATCATTATTTAGATCTCTAAAATCTATGCAGACTCTTAATGTTCCATTTTTCTTAATAACAGGAACAATGTTAGCTAACCAATCAACATACCTAGCAGTTCTGATGAAGTTGCTTTTGAGTAGTCTTTCGATTTCCTCTTTTATCTTTGACAGAATCTGCGGTGCAAATCTCCTTGGTGTTTGCTTCACTGGTTTTCTATCTGGTCGAATGGGCAGCTTCAATTCAACCACTTCTCGACGCAGTCCAGGCATTTCATTATAGTCCCAGGCGAAGCAATCCTTGTATTCCTTTAAAAGCTCAATAGTTCGATCTCTCAATCCTTTGTCAATTTTGGCACTGATGAATGTTGGCCTTTTTGTGAAGCCATCTCCCAAATCAACTTCCTCTAAAGGATCTTGAGCCTGAATCCTCTTGGTCGAACCCATTGGATCTTTTTCAAAACCTAAAGGCTCGTCATCATAGACGCAGTCAAGCCTTTGGCCTTCGACCATATTATCTTCCAAGTTAACTTCATTGTTAACTTCAGTGGTTTGATTAACCATCATTGGTTCTTTTGTGGTTTGTTTAACCATCATTTGTTCCATTTCGGCTTCTAACGCCGCATTTTGTTTATTTTCGGCCACATAGGCCGTAATTCTATCCCATATGTTGGGTGTAGACATCATCAACATCTATGGGCCGTCCCATCCTGTAGGCTTACAGAAGCCTCTTGGACGAGTTGATTCATCGATCACTTCCCTCTCCCAAATAAAGCCGTGGGTAGGGTGTAGATCAAGAGAAGCATATATATTGTCCTGAGGGACATATGCTGTATCAGAGGGAGTACATGGCGCTATGTTCGCCAATTGTTTGTCAAAAGTATGTTTGGTGATATGGTCGACTTCAGCTAAGAAGTAACTTTGGTCCCCTTCCACGTTTTCGACAAGGCCATCCTCTCTCCAGATGGAAATCCTCTGATGGAGTGTTGAAGGGACTGCCCCAACTCCGTGGATTCATTCTCGACCAAGCAACAAATTGAAATTGGCCTTGGTAGGAATAACCATAAACATGGTTAATCTCTTGACACTTCCCACCACCAATTCCACCTCTATGGCTCCCAAAGAGTAGCCAGATTTTCCCTCATAATTTGTGAGAACAATGTTGTGTGGCCTCAGATCGGTATCTGATTTACCGATTTTTGCCAACATATGTTGAGGCATTAAGTTCACCGCAGCTCCTCCGTCGACGAGAACCTTATTAACACCTACATTATTAACTTTGGCCTGAATAAACAAAGGCTTTAAATGGTATTTCATGCCTCCATTTGGGTGTTCAAACACTGCGCTTTGTTCTTCCATGCAGCCATTGTTGAGTACATAGTAGCAAATTGGCTTATGCTTAGCCATATCTTGGTCGAAATCTTGCTCGACTTCGTTGACTTCCGATATCACATCGAACTCAATAGGAAGTATTGAGACGACACATATGACGTCGAAATCAGGCTCTGAGTCTGAAAAGTCATATCCCATCTCTTCGTCATCCAGGTTAAGGCCTTCTTCTGGGTTGAGGCCTTCTTTGACAACCCTAAGAGGAGGAAAAATCCTCTCTGTAGCAGGCTTTCTTTGCACTTCGACAGACGAAGATATTTGCTTTCCTTTGTTGGTGGCTGGATTTTCACTTCTTTCAGCAGCAATAAATTTCATCTGGCGTTGATGTCTCCGCCATTGAGTTTTGGTCATGGGATTTTTCCCTTTGTAATTTTTATTATAGACATATTTACTTGAATCATATGTCTTATTCTGGGTCATGGCACTCGAGCTTCCCTGCACCATTTTTAAAGAATACCCTGCATCCTTTCCTCCTGAATGCACCCATCTCTCGACAGGTGATTTTGTGGATGGCACAAAGGTTTTCGCCCCCTTATGAGTTGAAGGTGTCACTTTGAAGGGAATGCCTCTTTGATTAAAACTGAATTTTGGCCTATTATCAACCCACGCATTCTTTCTCTTCTGTTGATGAGTAGAATGTTCAAGGCTTTTCGCAGCCTCCTTATCAAATACCGAACTGCATCTAGGGCACAGCATCACTTCAGTATTGTTGATTTTGCATCTATTGAGGAAATCAATCAATTCCTCTTCAGCTTTTGGATACACCACCTGCATATGATCTTCATGATGGTCTTTAGTGACCATTTTGACCATTGTTTCAGCCCTTTCAGCACTTTTCGACATACTGGTGTTTCCAGCAGTGTCTTGACTAGCTTCGACAACGAGAATATCAACTTCAGTATAATTCGTTTCTGCAGTTGGTAAAGGATTGCTGTCGATTTGCATTGAAGGTTTTGACTTATCATCAAACTTGAGTCTCCCTTCATTTAGTGCTTTCTGAACCAAGTCCCTGAAAAGAACACATCGAGAAGTGTTATGGCCTAAAAAATTATGATATTTGCAATATCCTCTTTTCTTTTGTTGTTCTAATGGTGGTATTTTTAGGCCTTTTGGCACTAAAATCTGGCCATCAGAAACCAACAAATCAAATATTTGGTCACACTTTGTGACGTCGAAGGTATATGTTTTTGCAATATATTTCTCATTTTTTGATTCGACAGGATTTTTCCCATCAGAAGGCCTCAATAATTTACAAGTATATGGAGGTCCGGGCTTTAATTCTGCCATATTAACCTCTTCTTCGACTTCTTCATATGATATGTCAAAGTCTTGGTCACTATCGTTAGTATTAACATAAGCAACCTTTTCCTTTTTATTAAATCGATTAGTTCTCGCATTCTCATCTTTAAGCCTTTCGACTTGTCGAACTCTGTCAGCCAATTGAGCCATGTCTCTCAGGTGTAAAGTGTCTAACTTTTTCCTAATAGAATAATCTAGGCCACCAGCAGCCATTTCGACTAACTCGTGCTCGGGTATCTGAGTAAAGCATCTAGCTTTGAGAAGTCTAAATCTATTGAGATAATCATCAATAGATTCTGGCATTTTGCGTCGAACACTTGCCAATTCTTTAAGCATAATCTTACATTGGCCCATGTAGAATTGTTCATGAAACGCTTTTTCCAATTGATTCCAATTAAACATGGAATGTGGGGGTAATGTAGTGAACCATGTGAATGCATTTTTTGTTAAAGAATTTGGGAAATATTTCATTCTTAAATTCTCATTTTGCGCTATGTCACCAGCCTCAGTCAGATATCGCGCAATATGTTCGACAGTGGATTCGCTGGTTTCTCCAGCAAATTTTGTGAACTTAGGGATTTTCCATCCCCTAGGCAAATCTGTTTGTATCACATATTCCGATAGGGGAGATACAAAATTAGGTCTATGCAAGCCTAAGTTAAGACCATTTTGGGCTAAAATTGTTTCGACAAGATTTGCCAAATTATTTTGATTACCAAAGTTGTTTTGCTGAACATGTCTTATTACTTCGTCAGCATCTTGGTTTCTATTAACCAATACCATTTCAGGCACAGGTTCTTCGATAGCCATTATTTGTCTTTGATCGACAGGAATTGTATAGTTAGGCCTTTCGACAGGTAATTCTATAGGCCTAACATTTTGGACTTGGGGAATTCGCTGGTTATGCACTGGTGGAGTGCCAAAGAAATCAGCAATTCGACCCATTTGTGTAGCTAACATTTGGTAACTGTCATTTGTGTTCTGAATTAATGGGTTAAACACTGTACCAATTTGTTGTGTTAGCATATTAACCATATCGTGGTTACTATCATCCATCTGTTGCCTTAATGCCAACAAAGACGAGGTAGTTATCGAAGGCTGTGGGTTTCGACTATAAATATTTTCTGGGGAATTATTTATAGGTGAAAAACTTGAGGCTAAGTTTTCTGCATACGTAGATGCATTTGTTTGAAGCCCTGCCATCATGGCTGTTGGCATGCCATATGGGTAATTTCGACCATTCATGAAATTGAATGGCATATTCCCCATCATGGAGTTTGCCATAAAGGGCATAGTCGGATTTAAATTAGATGATACAGGGACCATATTCGACAAAGGGTTAATAGTAGGAGCATTTGTTGCAGTTACACCCACAATTGTCGGAGAAGGAATCGGAGCGGTTACTCCTGGAGCGGTTACTCCTGGAGCGGTTACTCCTGTAATGGTTGGAGAAGATGCAGGAGCAGTTACTCCTGAGACAGGTACAGGAGCGGTTACTCCTGACATATTTGCAGCGTTTGCGTTGTTAACTGACGCTTGAGAATGAGCGTTTGATGTAGAAGTATCATTCATATTTGAGCGTGGCATTTCAATAGTACGCCTACCACTTCTTAACTGCATGCAAAGTGTAAATTACTGGTTTTATGTTTGATAAAAACCCAGAATTATTTAGTAAAATTTTTAATAATTAGCACAAATGTCCCACCGGGCGTGCCAATTTGTTTACCGTGATTTTTGGTAAACACCGCTAGTTACACGTGTGTGTTGCTTGCGAGATCAACTAGAAACATCTCAGAACATTTGTGAATTAAAGTTTTACTAAAATTATTGATGTTTATGATGATAACTGTTTTAATGGAGTAAAACAAAGAAGAAACGCATGTGTTTAAGAAAAAATGCAGAAATGTAGTGAAGTGCAGGAAAGTGCAGGAAATGTAGATAAAGAAAAGAAGATTGAAAACAGTAAAAAGGCAGGAATTCGTAAAGGAATGCAAATAAACTGCAGAAATCTTTAAAGGAATGATAAATATATTACTGAATTTAAAGGTTGGTACGCAGATTCATACATTGAATTCCTTTGACTCTGTTTTCTCTGATGCGGAAGTAAGAGTTTTTCGGAAGTTTGTGTAGAAATGAAATGTGCGACCCGTTTCTCTACAAGAAAACTCCTATTTATAATAAAAGAAAAACAATAACCGCTCAGCGGTTTTTTCTAAATAAAACAACTGCTATTTCGACTAGATAAGATTAGACAACCGCTCCATCTTTCGACCACATCACTGCTATCCTTTTCTACCAGCAATCTTTGATTTAACCTGTTATCTGAATGTTGTTCAACCTTTTGTCGAAACTACTAGCTTCGGCTTTCCATTTTCGCTAAGTTATGTGTTACGCTGATTCTCCCTATACACAGCTTTTGGTTGTCGAAATATCAAATCTTCTTCCTGAATACACCAAGTCAAACCTTGTTGACACATAAATGCCTATGTTTTCGACAACAACACTCATCTGCCTTCGACTGAACTCTTTGACGTCTTTCTTGTCAAAATCTTTGTCTTTAAACTCTCAATTTCATTAAGCCTTAGACATAGTCGAAATTACTCTTCACAACACCTTTCTCAATGCCAAATATTAGCATCTCTTCTTTAAAATGACAAGTCATCAATATTGACTGCATTTAATTGAGCCTGTCGAAAATGTAGGCTAACAGTGAGTTATGATTATTAGTGACAAATATGTGTCCCGTGCTTTTTTTATATATTTATCAATAACAATTATTGTCTCTATTTCTATATATATAATTGACAAATATATATCTCGTACTTCTTTTGTATTAATGATAAATATTTATCGCATGTTTTTTTAGAGAGAGTAGAAGTTATTTTTTTAAGAACTAAATTGAATTTAAAATTTTTCAACAACAAAAATAGGTATCACTTTTTTTAAAAAAAATGAAATAATTAAAAGTGAAAGTGGAAGTGAAAGTGTGAGAGAAAAGATGAAGGCGAGAGTGAAAGGATGTGAAAGGTGGGAAATTTAAAATTCAAATATTGATAACAGATGGAGGAAACGATAATGTATAATGACTAATTTACCCTTACAAAGGTGATGTGTCAACGTTTTAGATATGAGTAGTTTAGTATTTTACCTAGGGGTTTGTTTGCTTATAGTTACAAATATGTGTCCTGTGCTTTTTTTATATATTTATCAATAACAATTATTGTCCCTATTTTTATATTTATAATTGACAAATATATATCTCGTACTTTCTTTGTATTAATGAGAAATATTAATCGCGTGTTTTTTTAGAGAGAGTAGAAGTTATTTTTTTAAGGACTAAATTGAATTTAAATTTTTTCAACAACAAAAATAGGTATCACATTTTATTTAAAAAAATGAAATAATTAAAAGTGAAAGTGGAAGTGAAAGTGTGAGAGAAAAGATGAAGGTGAAGGTGAAAGTGAAAGTGAATGTGAATTTGAAAGGTGGGAAATTTAAAATTCAAATATTGAGAACAGATGGAGGAAACGATAATGTATAATGACTAATTTACCCTTAAAAAGATGATGTGTCAACGTTTTAGATATGGGTAGTTTAGTAGTTTACCTAGGGTTTGTTTGATTATAGTTACAAAGATGTTTCCCGTGCTTTTTAATATATATTTATCAATAATAATTATTGTCTCTATTTTTATATTTATAACTGACAAATATATATCTCGTACTTTTTATGTTTTAATGATAAATATTTAACGCGTGTTTTTTTAGAGAGAGTAAAAGTTTTTTTTTAAGGATTAAATTGAATTTAAATTTTTTTAACAACAAAAATAGGTATCACTTTTTTTTAAAAAAAATGAAAAAATTTAAAGTGAAAATGATGTGAAAGTGTGTGAGAGAAAAGATGAAGGTGAAAGTGAAAGTGAATGTGGATGTGAAAGGTGGGAAATTTGAAGAATTGGTAGATCTGGATTTTTGCTAGTGGGTTTTTGATTATAGATATATAGTTGATGTCGTCAAACTGTATTTGATTGATTGTGTCTCTGTACAAGTTACTCTTCTATATATATATATATATATATATATATATATATATATATATATATATATATATATATACACACACACACACACACCCACACATAGGCCCGCGTCGGCCACTAAGCGAGTCAACATTTGCCTACCGTTGGATCAATTGAAGATCAACGCCTAATCTCGCTCCTAGCCCCTTAGAAATTGGAGCTACCCACGATCCCACTAGCACGGTTAGTGGGGTGCAAAAACCGCTTTGCTCCACTCTTCAAGGCTTCTCTTCTTCGCTTAACCTTCAACTACTCCCACGTTCTATCCACATGCCCTTCCTTGCCTCACAGGCTAGTCCTCTTTGCCTCAGTCCTATACGCCCTCGGCTGATCCTTGCCCTCGGCCTGTAGCCATCAAGCTTAGGCTAACCGAGCTATTGTGGCCGAGGCACTCTATACGTTGAGATTTGCTCTACTTCAGCTCTATCTGATACCTGTTGAGCTCAATCCCTCCTTGGAGCGTTCATATTGTATCATGCCTCGAGCTTCATCCATTATCCCTCGGGCTCAATCTCTCCTCGGGGCATTTATATTGTCTTTTACCTCGAGCCCCTCCTTTAAGATTGTCCCTTCAGCAAATATTTTCTATAAGTTGTCAGGTGATTCGTCTCGGCGTCTTGGTCTCCCCTAAATTCTCTCTCTCTCTCTCAGCCTTCGGCCTACGACTTAATTTATTTTTGGGTGTTAACAATTACCCCCCTTTTTGTGTTGTCGCGCGGTCGTGGGGACATAACTGATGGAACATAAACCCTTGATAGGACCTGATGTGACGGTTGCAGTGACTTCGTGCTATTAAATGACATTTGGCGTTTCGAAAACCGATAAGGTGGCTAAAATGGTTACCAATGCTAGCTCTGCGAACCAACCCCCCATAGCTATAACTAGGCTTCATAATTACTGTGCACGGTTGCTTGCATTCCAAAACTTCTCAGAGTCTCGCCATCTTCTTCCAGTGAACAAAACCCCTTTCCCTTGACCATAACCGTTTTCCACCATTGTGTTTTCAAATTCCGATTCGCATAACCGAGACCACAGTTATAGTGACGCCCACCTGGTGCGTCCTTCTTCCTCCCATTCATCGTCGGTAAGCCCTCCTCTTCGTGTTACTGAAGATGACCTTCTCGTCGCAGTTCCTGGTGGTGTTACGGTGCAACCCACGACCTCTGAGGTTCGTGAGGGCTTCAACGCCTTCCAACAGATTTTTAAAGCTTCAGCGCAGCCAGGTCTTCTAGTTACTCAAGAGTGGTTCACCGTTGATGCCAAAGAATCAGAAACCAGAGGTTGGGCTAAATCTATAGATGACTATCGAGTCTGGTTTGACAGGATGCATTCTGCCAAGAAAGATACATGGAGAGCCCGGGGCTTGCGTGACATGATCGCTCTGTCTACCTTTGCCATCCCTCACAACTATGATGTTCTGTTACCCCTTTTGGGTTTCTGGTCTTCCGATTTTAATGCTTTTATCTTCCCATGGGGTATAGTGACCCCTACGGTTCTTGATGTGGTTGCCATTACAGGTTTTCCTTCTTTTGGCGTCGCTGTTCACCCTGCCCGGCTGCCCAAGAAGGACAACTTCAACCATATTCACGTCGGAGGCGTTTATTCCAAGTTTCTTGTCAAGAACTCAAGAACCGAGGCAGACATCAGTGAAACAGAACATACAGCTTTCCTCATGTACTCCTTCTGCAAGTTTTTCTACGGCACCACTTCCGCAGGGATTTTCCAAGAACTCCAACCCTTTGTTGCTGTGATGATCGGTGACACTGTCTATGCGTGGGCCCCTACTTCCTCGATGGGCTCTAATGGGGTATTCAGGCCACACTTGATCAGATCAGGGAATATGGTGTCGTGACCAAGATTCAAGGCCCGGTGTGGTTCCTTCATTTGTGGGCTACCCTCTACTTTCCTCGTATCCTTTCTTCGGGGCTTACCATTCCCAAATCTCGAACCAGCCGAATTTAGGTCCTCAACTCTCACACATGCCTTGCCATCGACTATCCCCGGCCAAGTTCATGGAAGCTCTCCTGCGCAGGGACTCAGCCGATATGTCGTGGTGTCCCATCCTGGAAAAGAAGTTTGCTCCCTCTTGGATTTTTGCTCCCCAGAAACCTCAGTCCAAACTCACTCTCGCCGACCGCAATGATGCTCGTGATCATTGGCGTTATGCCTTAGTGGCCTGAGATCTGCTAGCCCTTGCTGAGGAAGAGGCAACCAGACGTCGCATCAAGGATATTGAGACCACCCTGGCCGAACTACATCAAAAGCTGGAAACCCTGCGGTCTCAGCAAGAAGTGGCAGTGCGCAAGCTCGGCGGGATTGTCCAAGAACAGAGCCAATTGTATCTCCTGAGTACACCATTGGACCAACGTATTAAGCAACTGGAATCTCAAAAGGGGGTCTTTGTATATGACCTAGAACGTGGCTAGAGGGACATTCAGACTACGATTTCCTCTTGGGACAGGCTGTATTCTCTTTGGTAGGTCCCTCTGTTATTCCTCCAATAACTGATTCCTCGACGGTAGCCGCTTCGGGCCCTGCAGTTCCTTCTTCTGTTGACACGCTACCGAACCCAGAGATGCCCAGATTGGTGGAGAGGGAGATTTTTGCAGCGGAGAGGTGAGTATTCTCCTTTGACAATCTTTTAGTTTCCATTAGGCTGTCGGTGTGTGGCGTTCCGTTCTGACAATTGAAAATTTCTTACAAGGGCCCATCCCAGTGGCAGAACAGTTTTCCAAACAAGGTCACCTTCAACAAACTTTTTTGGCTTGCCATGTTTGTTGTAGGCGCGGGCCGTTTTGGCTTTATTTGTTTCTATCCTGCTGAGGGCAGCCAGTCTGTCATCATCAACCGAGTCCGTAATTAGCATGGCCTGTTGGTAGTCATCCATACTAAGAGAATGCTGTCGAGCCACTCTCAATGATGCCACACTAATCTCAAGCGGTAATACAGCATCCTGACCATAAACTAAACGATATGGGGTTGCCCCCGTGGCTGTAGACTTGGAATTCCTCATGGCCCATAGGACCTCATTAAGGGTTTCATGCCACCGTTGAGGCTTATCCTCTATGTTTTTCTTGATGAGCTCGATGATGATTTTATTAGTAGCCTCGGTTTGTCCATTAGCCTGTGCATAATAAGGAGATGAGTGTCTCATCTTGATGCCATACTCTTGGGCAAAGGCCACCACTTGTTCTCCTGTGAACATTGTACCCTGATCGGTCTTGATGGTCTCGGGGATCCCAAACCTATATATGATTTGGTTCTCTATGAGATTGATCACTGCGACCTGATTCGGTATATCTTGCCAATCAGGTCCATGGCCCATCCTCTGAACGGTCAGGGTTTGACAATGAGATGGAGCTTGTCCGCAGGTACTCTTTGGATCGGCCCATGCAGCTGACATGCTTCACAACCTTTTGCAAACTGGAAATAATCGGTCGTGATCGTTGTCCAATAGTATCCATGTCTGTAAATGAGCCACTTCATGATGAGACCAGACCTGTAGGAGCCACATATCCCCTCGTGTACCTGAGCCATTACCATATAAGCATCCTTCCTCCTAAGGAAACGTAATAATACCCCATTGGCGCTTCTCTTGTAAAGCTCACCCCCTATCATGTTGTATTTGAGGGCCCTCTACTTGACTTTGAAGTCAGCGTTAGCCGTTGGGTTATGGAGTTATTTTGACAGCACTCCGATCCAAGCATCGGTGGGATCAGACTCAGGTGGTACCACAACATCTTGCTGTAGCACTTCGGTTATCATCTCCTTATACCCCGAGGCGTGTTGGGCCAAATCGTTTACCTCTCGATTCTCGTTTCTAGGGACATATATGATCACGACATCGGCAAACAACTTTAACAAGTTATGAGTCGAGGACCGCAGCTTCTTGAGCTTTGTGTTGTAACACTTGTACTCCCCAGTGATTTGTTTGATCACCAACTGGGAATCCCCTTTTATCTCCACGTACTGGTCCTTCATGGCGGCTAAGATATCGAGCCCCATAATCAAGGCCTCATACTCGGCCTGGTTATTAGAAGCTTGATCTCCTATCCTGCACATGAACCCCCAAGTTCGGCCGATGGGACTAGTGATTACCACACCAATGTCTGCCCCTATTTGGGTGCTTGACCCATCGAACATGAGGCTCCAGGGTTTTAACCCTAAGTAGTTGATAGGTTCGGTGGGTAATTCGCACACCTCCACGCATGGGTGTTGGGCTCGAAAGTTAGCTAAGGCTTGACCCTTGATGGCCCTTAGAGGTACGTAAGTTAAAGCGAACGCATTCAACTTAATGACCCACTTTACAAGTCTTCCTTGCAAGACAGGCCTATTAAGAAGATATTGGATGATGCCTAATGGCCCACTTTACAAGTCTTCCTTCCTTAGGCAATAGGTAATATTCAAATTTAGTACAGTCATTGAACAGCGATAAACAAAGCTTCTTAATAGGAGAATATCTGGTTTCGGCATCATTGAGGATCCTACTGAGATAATATATAGCTCGCTCCGCCCCATTATCGTCATCTTGAGCCAACAAACAGCCGATAGCTTGCCCCTTGGTCGCAATGTACAGCTTAAGAGGCTTGCCTGGCTGCGGAGGTACCAAGACCGGGGTTTTAGTCAAGGCAGCCTTGATTTGCTCAAAGTCCTCCTGTTGCTTAGTTCCCCAGACCATTTCTTCTGTGTTCTTTATCCTTAATAGGGGTGAGAAAGCCTTCATCTTCCCAGCTGAGTTGGCGATAAATCTTCTTAGGAAGTTAATCTTGCCAAGTAAGCTTTGCAATTCCTTCTTTGTCTTGGGAGGTCTCACCTCTAGGATGGCTCGAGCCTTGTTTTTGTCTACTTCAATGCCTTGGCTGTGCACCAAGAAGCCCGGAAAATTACCTGCAGATACGCCAAATGCACATTTAGCGGGGTTGATTTTAAGATTGTGGAGTCTCGTCCGCTTGAGAGCTTGCTCAAGCTCCACGAATGGGCCTCGAAGCTCTTGGATTTGACTACCACGTCATCAATATATACTTTCATCGCCCTTTGATACGTGGCCCCTGCATTTTTTAGGCCGAAGGGCATTACCAACCACTCATAGATACCTAAGGCACTGGGGCACCTGAATGCAATCTTATGGGTGTCAGCCTCGACCACATATATTTGATTGTAGCCAGAGTATCCATCCATGACTGTCAATCGCGCGCCACATGTCGTTTCAATCGCGCGCACGTATCTTTTACGCTCATACGTTATTTTGATATTTGTTTTTGTTGATATTGCTTATTATTATAAAATATAAAAAAAATAATAAAAATGTAATACAAAATGAGGCAAAAGCTGAATAGCAAAGTCCTTTTTATTGCATAACCAAGTCCTTTCACACATATAGACAAAAAAATGAAAAAAAAAATAGTACAAAATTTTAAAACAATTCAAAAAAGAGAGGGAATGGGCGCAGCTCTTGATGCCCTAGCTGAAGGCATTTTTGGAATGAAGTCAATCTTTTTTCCCCTTCCTTTTAGCCTTCCCATTTAAGGAAAAAATAGTGCTGTCCTTTGCGCCCTCGATGTTGTCCTTTCTTTCCTCACCACAGCGCCCTAAATTGCCTCCAGCTGCTGTTGTCCTTTCCCAGTGCCAGCTACTGTCCTTTGTCCTTTTTCTTAATTGCCGTCCTTCCCAGCGCCTCACCACTCAGCCAGCTGCTGCTTGTCCTTGTGACTCCTCAGCACCTCACCAATTGGCCTATAAATGCACACAGTAACAGTCACATAAACAGAAAAAAATACACAGGCAGAGACCGAAATGCACACACGCACAGACACAGAAACCAAAAATTCACAGCAATCAGAGCCAAAATTAGGGTTTTACACTAAAACCCTAATCATCAAACACCTGAAACCCCAATTGCAGACAGAAAAAACAGAGCAGTCCAAGCAGGGGAGAAGGGGTGGTTCCTCTATTTTCAAAATTTGAGACCTAGGTCGGTTTCCATCTCTTTTCTCTACTCATAACCATATTTGTTTAGTTGTTCATATGATAGAGTCTGTGTGAGTTTTTTTTGTTTTAAGATAACAGAGCATTAGAACCATTAAAGCCATCAAAAGTCGTTTTTTAGAATAACATGTGAGGGTTACAGAAGAAGAAAAAATGAATATGGAAGACGGATTAGGGGTCAGGGTGGAGGGGACACTGTGAGAGGAGACAATGAGGGGAAAAGGAAAAATTTTACCTCCGGCGACCGTTCACGGTGGCCGCGGCCATAGCCTTGCTGTGAACCACCGTGCGCCACCAAAACACCACCCCTCACACCACTCCACCACCGTAACCAACACTAATGGAAAAAAGGCATTTCATATCGGTTAAAATTGACATTTCATATCGGTTCCTGAACCGATGCCAAAAAAGGAGATATAAAAAATAGGGACATTTCATATCGGTTCCTGAACCGTTATGAAAAGTTGTTTTTGTATCGGTTGCCCCTAGAACCGTTATGAAAAGTCAGTTTTTTAAAAAAAAAAGAGACTTTTCATATCGGTTGCCCCTAGAACCGTTATGAAAAGTCAGTTTTTTTAAAAAAAAAAGACTTTTTCATATCGGTTTTATATGGGAACCGATATGAATACTGATTTTTAACATCGGTTTTATATGGGAACCGATATGAAAAGTCTCTTTTTTAAAAAAAAAAGTGAGGTTTCATGTTTATTATTACCTGGACAATTAATCAAATTCACAATCAAAATTAATCTCCAGAATCCCAGAATTAATCCTTGAAAATATGAGAAACACAAAATTTAATTTTAACTACTAGTTCTAGATCTGTCTTCTAGCATCCCAGAATCTCCAATTCTCTGAACTGGGAACATGAAAAACCAAAAGTAAAACACAATAAAAAGACAAGTTTGGGTAGTCCTATGACATTCTGAAACTAATATAAAGGAACTAATATATTTCCAAATTAAGGAACTAATATATTTCCAATGTAAACCTTTCCTCCAAACTTCTTCATCTTGCATCATTAGAGTTAAAGGAAACTGCGAATCCATCATGAGGCGGTATGTTTGACTGTGTATTTTCTGCATCTAGCATTGACGAAAGATCAAGATTGCTCCTCCCTTCATAAGCCTGCCACGTGATACCATTTTGATTAGTTACGGAATTGAACAAGAAAGATAAAAATTATCACTATGATAGAGTGCCAACTACTATACTTCATAATGATTATTAGACAAAAATGACAAACAGGACTGCGGATGATACATTCAGATTAAATGACAATAGCAGCTACTCAACTTTACCAAATTGGGACAGGCTTTGAGCATGATAATAGCAGCTACTCCACTTTACCAACTTGGCTTTTGTCAATAATATCACCTTGAGAGTAAAGTAATAGCAGCTACTCCACTTTTCCAACTTGGCAAGAACTAAGGAATTTTTCCGATCTGCAGCAGAGGTGGATGTAAAATTTAAAAATTTAAGCAATTAAAATTTTCAAAACAACTCTCCAATTCTATGTGAGACAAATTCTCATGCAACAAAAGAAAAGGGAAACATATTGAGATTCAAGACTAGGCTAACATCAGATTTCTACATTAATTTGATAATATAATCATGAATACCTATCTGATTTTCACATAATTAGTTTGCAGTGCTGTTGCTGCGGATTCCGATAGATGGGGGTGGCATTGAGTTCGGCAATATTGTAAATACTTGAGAACAAAAGCATAAAACATTTTAAGTTACCTTATCTTGACTGTACATTCTGATGTCTTTCACAATGAAGATTAAATCAAACCTAGAAAGAATAGTTGTCTGTAAACATAATAAATAATCAAACCATACTTAACAAAGAGGGGGGGGGGAGCCAGAAAGACAAAATCAGAAACACTACATTTGAACATTTGGCAATTCAGTTTTACTGCAGATAATAACAATAAAATACTGAACGAACTTCAAAATTATTATAAAATAGAGTAGTAAGTCATTCAAGTAAGATGAACATCTTGAAATTACCTTGTGGTCTAGGAGTTCTCGTATTGTATCAGCTAATGATAGCAATTCTTCAATGTTATCAATGACACATCTACAAGAATGAAATGAACATAAGACATTTAGCAATGACACATCTACAATATGAGGACTAACTAAAACAAGCACATATAAAATGAATGCACCACAACTTACTTTAAACGTAACCAGGAAAGGCTTGGATCAGAAAGCAACTCATCTGCAAGCGATGTCTTCCTCTCTTTCTTTGTTAACCTTCCTGAGAAGAACTCCACGAAGATTCTACAACTGTTCCCACCTGATCATATTCAAATGACGCCAAAAATTAAAGTTGTTGAGCAGAAACTGAATTTTGAAAGAACATGTAAACAACCCTAAAAATACTTGGGAAGTGCCTTTGATTTTGAATCACCTTTCTTGTAGTGCCGCTTCGGATCAATGGCATCCCTCAACTGTGAGCATGAATAAATATACATATCAAAGTGTAAGGATCTTATTTCCCATAAATTAAGCAATTAAACAATAAGAAATTGCTTACTGAACAAAAATATAAAGCACGACACAAACTGAGAGATACAATGAAGTCCGTGTTAGCAAATGCTATATAAATGTCTAGAATTTTTTATAAAGCAATGAAGTATAATCTTAACATTTCTCATTGCACTAACATCAATGTATTTATTCCACCATGTCAGGAAAGTTTCCAGAAGTTTATGAAGGCTGACATCAATATTCTAAACCAACATATAAAAGATTAAGCAAATTAAAGACCATAAAGCATAAGAGAACAACATGAAAGGCTTCAAGTGTGAAAATGAGACAAATAAAAGGTTCAAGACAAGAAGAAGACATAATTAAACATAAAAACAAATCACTCATCAATGAAAAACCTTCAAAAGGCAAAAATGAAGTTGAAACCCTCACCTTTACAATGTCTCAGACTTCAAGCTTTTCTCACAAAGCTGCTTCCTTTTATGATTCAACCCTCCCTAGTAAATTAGGAAAAACAAATAAGATTAAAAAACAAAAAGTTGCGAAATGTGTAACCCTAAAATAGGTTTTCCTATTTCACCACCAACTGATTTACAAACATGTACTCAAATTAGAAAATAAGTAGAAACAGAGAACAGTGATACCATTTTCTCATTACATACCCAAATATTTCCCAAAACAATCAATTAGTTTACAATGATATCAAATGCACTAATAGTCAGAACCATCATATATTCTATGTTTCAGCAAAAAGACCACAAATCACAAATCACCCCAAAAACCTAATTTCAACTATTAAAAAAGTAAAACGATTAACCCCACCAAAACACATTGACATCACAAAAAATCTAAGAACACAAAATCAACTCAAATCCACAAAAGAAACTCCACCTATTCGCATACGATGGGAACAGATTAGGGAGACAGCAACTAAGAAGCATCAAAACGAAAACCCTAAATGTGTGTGCAAAAACTGAATTGCAAAATGGAAGAAAAGAATGAAAGAGAAGAACTTAGTAAAAGAAACATTACCAATCATAGAAGAAACGCAGCGAGAGTTTCAGTTAGCGACAGAGTTTCAATTACAACTTGTGAGACGCAGCAGCGAGTTCCATCGTGTTTTGCAGCGAGAGGGATAGATGGTTTTGCAGTGAGGGGTGAGATGGTTTTGCAGCGAGAGGGCAGCGAGAGGGAGAGATCGTTTTGCAGCGAGGGGTGAGATGGTTTTGCAGCAAGAGGAAATGAGGTTTCAGCGCTATAGGGTTTCAGCGCAAGAAGAGAGGTTTCGCGAGAGCCGCGAGAAAATGAACTAATGAAGAATCAGCGCCTACAATTTGGGATTTTCTATAACGGTTCCAGTTATGACCCGATATGAAACATGTTAATTGGCATTTTCTATAACGGGTTTACCATGGAACCGATATGAAAGATGTAAATGTTGTAAATATAATTACAAAACTGCCACCGCGTCACTTTTAACATCAGTTCATTTTTAACCGATATGAATTACCGTTATAAAATGTCTTTTTTCCACTAGTGCAACCAACCCCACAACGACCTTTCGCCCTCCTCTAAGCCACCGTAAACCATAACAACCACTCAACCATCAAGCTGTGGCCACCCTAACCCCCAAAACACCATCAACAACCTCTTCAAACCACCATAGCCTCACCCTCACTTAGCAAGAAACCACCCTCACACCGCCAAAACCACGCTTCAACCACCCACTACCACTCAACCCCCAAACCGCCACCATATAGTTACCACCACACCACCAACAGAATCGAACCATCGCAGATCGTCCCTCTCCCTTTGCGAATCGCACCCACCTCCCTCTTCTCTCTACTCAGATCTCTTGTTTTCCCTCTCTCCCTTTTCTATTTCGTAGAGCGTTGTGTTGGTAGTGAGAAGAGAAGGTGGGGTAAGAGTGGTGAGAGAAGAAAACGTGAAATCTAGGGTTGGGAGAGTAAGGGAGAGAGCGGCTGTGAGAGGAAACGGAAATAGGGTTAGAGAGAATGGAGAGCGGCGCTGAAGAGAGAGAGAGAAGGAAAATTAGGGTTGAAGAAAAAGGAAGGACAGCGCTGAAAGTGAAGAATGAATTTGGGTTAACAAAAATTAGGGTTTTCTTTGAACCATATTAACGGGTATTGGGCCTGGGTCACGGATTTGTTTTTTAAATTCTCTTAAAGATTAGATTCATAATCACACCCATGTAGTTCATTAAGGCAGCCCCCCCCCCCTTTGCCTATTATTATTTACACATCTTCATTTTAATGTCAGTACCCACCTCCCTTCTATCTTATTTTCTTTCTAAATGTTTATTAATCTGATTTATGATGACACTCCTAACTTTCCTTATCACAACCCCCTCACTAAAGGCCCATATTCTCAATCTGAGCCTCAACCACAGACTGGGCTCGCTGTTTACACTCTCTTTTTTAAGTACATCATCTGTTGCTATTCACACCTCCCTTTTAATAACACAAAACCTCTGTTAATTACACTTCCCTTTTTATTACAACTCGTTTTTTTTATTATTACATCATAATGCTTCCAAACA
This sequence comes from Astragalus membranaceus, assembly GCA_039519185.1. NCBI lineage: Eukaryota > Viridiplantae > Streptophyta > Magnoliopsida > Fabales > Fabaceae > Astragalus > Astragalus membranaceus. The sequence goes on along the minus strand of CM076853.1, from coordinate 32,558,576 downwards.
ATTAAAAAAAGGGGTTGTTACTAATGGTCACTCTGAGTTTAGCTTGTTTGATCGTTAGTGACAACTTTGGTTTTCAACGGGCTATGAGTGATGGCCACTCTGAGTTTTACTTGTTTGGTCATTACGAATGTCTATCCCAATTTCAAAATACTTAAAAAATACCAACACACAAATATTTTCTACCCAAGAACTACGTAGCTTTGATTTCTCCATCGCACATGGGGATACGTAGGAGCAGGGGCCCACTCCTGTCAAGCGCAAAAAAACTAAAATTTTTATTAAGTCTTCCTTTTCAATTTTGCAAATAATAAAAAGGGTAAATTAGAGTGTCTTCTTCGAATTAACTTTTTTCTACACATTAAATTAAAAGGTAACCTTTTTGAAAGGATGTTGTGGGGTGCTAATACCTTCCCCACACATAATCGACCCCCGAACCCAAAAATATAGGTTAGGTTTTTTTCAATATTTTTTTCTATTAAATAAATATTGATGGCGGCTTCATTCAAATAACGAAGAATCCCTCTTTCCGGATTTTTCGGTCGCTACAGTTGGCGACTTCACTAGGGAACATTTAAGAGGGTCAAGCCTAATTTAATTAAATGTGTAGATTATTGTTAATTTAGTACTTTGTTTACCCTTAACGCTTATATTTGCATGTCTATTTTATTTATTTATTTCTTTGCTTTATTGAACCTTAGGGTAGAAGACCTTTGTACTATTATCTGTATTTCTTTTGCAGCTTGGGTTGTCTAGGTATTATGCCTATATCACACACATCACTTACACATGTTTATTCACACACTTCTGAGTTGGGCCTTATACCCGGGTCTGAAAATAACCTAGGACGAGTGGAGATTATTAGTGACAGTCATTCTGGATTTATCTGTCTGACTATCATGAAAGTCTCAGCCAGAGTACACTCTTTTATGGTATCCCACACCTGGTAGCTAGCTATCGTTGTGGATCATATCATGAAGGAAATTTTAGCTCTGAAGAGCTTTGTGAGGAAGTGAGTAGAGCCACCTGAGAGATTGATCACATAAGTGGCCCTAGACCATGACCTATATATAAGACATAACCTATTTAGGACACAAGGGCATTTCACCTACCCGCTGCATCATTACGGATAATTTTTCTCAAAAACCAAATCATCAAAACCATTTGTTTCTTTTTCCTTTTTACTTGTGACATTTAGTTAATGCTTTCTCAAAGTTGAATCACCAAAAACTTTCTTTTAAATTTTATTTTATTTTTAACACGCGTGACATCATCCTTTCATTCATCATACAACATCATTATTTCACAAAAAAAATGTTAAAAAATACTTACATGCATGTTATTCATCTCATTTAGGTTTGTCGGGAATTGTAAGAGGCTTGAAAATTTTGTCATAAGCAAGGCGATATGGGATCAAACAATGAAGCAATTCAAACTTTGAACGACCCTATAGTGAAACAGCCTAATCTGACGAGTCTAAGGGAATGTGCGGGTTGGTTTCCGCCCATCGAGCGCAGGTCTTTTGATAGAACTTATGGGAAGATTATTATGTTACTATAGTTGGAGGTGCAAACAAATGGCATTGCTACTTTGAGTCAATTCTATGACTCTTCCTTGAGATGCTCCACCTTCAAAAATTTCCAAATGTCACCTACCCTAGAAGAATACACCCAGATCCTTGGTTTTCCTCAACAAGACATTAGGCCCTACCAGTATCAGGGGCACTACTACACAGATGAGAAACTTGCCTCAATGTTACAAATCAGCAAAGAAAATTTGAGGCTCCAAAAGAAAAATCGAAATCACATTGTAGGGTTCCCAGAAGAATATCTGGAAAGTCAAATGAAGTCATTCGCCGATGCTAGAAATTGGGGTCCTTTTAAGCAAGTGTTAGCTTTGACCATCTTTGGCATTGTTCTATTTCCACGCCATGAAAGATCTGTGGACACAACAACTATTGGTGTCTTCCTATGCTTCAAAGATGAAGAAAACTCATCCAACCCAATTCCAGCCATTCTTGCAGACACTTACTGTACTTTCACTCATTATAGTGAGCTAAAAGGGATTGCTGGAATGAATGTGTTTGATGCTATGTGCTGTTTTGTGTGCATGTAAGAATTTTGTATCGATCGGAACGGACATTGGGACGCACGAGTCGGGTGCCTACGCGCACGGACCGTGCACCACCTTCTGATACTGTGCGCAATGAGATTTCAAAATGTGCACGGGTCGTGCGTCTTCACGCACGGACCGTGCGCCAAGTTCTGTAACTTATGAAAAATTTTATAAAATGCGCACGGGTCGTGCGTCTATACGCACGGACCGTGCGAAAGCTTCTGTCACCCTATTTCAAAATGCCCTTTACTCCATTCCAAATGATTCCAAGTTTCTTCTAATCATTTCCCCAATGTTACTCAATGATTGTAACCCTTGAATGTCATGAATTTATTATGCTTGAGATGAAATTTTCTTAGTTATGAAAGTTGCGAAAACCGTACATTAGTATACGCGAGTGTACACAAGTTAAGTTAAGATAAATGACTATAAGTCCAAACAAGTCAAGTCAAGATAAAGGACTATAAGTCCATACAAGTCATGTAAAGATTCTAAATTCATGTAATAACAAGTCAAGTTACTTTCTGATACACCGCAAGTATACGGTTATATCGCGTAATAATAATATCGATCCACAGGGAGTTATATGTGACTACCAATCTAATTCTTAGTGATGATTAGCTGAAAAGGAATGATTAAGTAGGAAAATGTTTGATTTTTAATTTAGAATATAAAAAGCGTCTTGGGATCTTGGTTAGATCACAATGAAGGTATAAAAATAACCCCTTAACTATCCCCTATCTTATAATTTAGTTTGTTTTAAGGACAAGGTATTCTTGCGGTTTATTTCAAGTTTCCTTTCGGACAACAAGAACGTGTCTCGAAACAATGGTCAAGCCTATTCTCATGGTTGATCATCGCCGAAACCCATTAAGCACAACCTTATTGTCCCAAAGTCACCTCGGCTATTCTCATGCTTTGGTTACTTTGTCTAATTCCATTTGTTCTAATGTCAAGCTTCACCTTTCGGTACTTCGCTTGACATTTGGGTTATACAAATTTGTACAATGGTATTAGATTAAAAGTCAAAGCAATCATAAGATAGGGCCTGGCTTTGGGATTATTTAGGGACCATCATTGGATTGTTTCCCATAATCCCAAGACTAAGAGAAGTCTACTCACAATTGCTCATTGTAGACAAGGGAGTAGAAGAGAAGGACATAATGTAAATAGCGAGAAATAAAATAAAGCGTGTAAAAGACTGAATTGTAAAAAGGGCAGAATAACAATAACCTTAATAGAAACTTGCAAGAACTTTAACATAAACTTGGAGTGAAAATTACAAAGATCCAAGATGAATATGAAGCTACATTGGGGTCCTTTTTATAGGCCAAGATCAGAGACAAAGCACTAAATATCAATTACAATCCATAAAGACAGAATGGGAAGAGTTGTAACATTTTTGGCCATCAGAAGGGACGCACGGATCGCGCCTCCCAGGCGCACGGGTCGCGCCAGGGCGCACGGATCGCGCCTCCCAGGCGCACGAATCGCGCTCAGGGTCTTTTCAGCTTCCTTCCATTTTGCGAACCAGGCGCACGGATCGCGCCTCCCAGGCGCACGGATCGTGCCAGGGCGCACGGATCGCGCCTCCCAGGCGCGCGGATCGCGCTCAGGGTTTTTCAGCTTCCTTTCATTTTTTTCAACTTCCCTCCAAAATCTGATTTTTGCACCTTCTATTTCTTATTCTTCTCCCCATCCTTTTGCCTTTTTATCCTTTGCTCTTTAAGCACTAAAATTCCTCAATTGCTCCAATAATAACCTGAGAATAGAAACCAACAATTTGTAGTAAAATAGCTCTAAACTAGAATCAAAACATCAAATAAACTACTTAAAATAAGTGCTAAAAACATACTAAAACATGACTTATCACTTTCCCTTGAGGAAAGGAAGGATGAGATACATAAAATAATATATGTATATCAAGGGTGACGACCCTAAGGATTAGCATACTAGGGGAGGGGAAGTCATGAGCCCCAAAACCTAGGCCCCATGAGGTTTGCCCGCTAATTAGTGGTTAGTGGATTGGGTTCACCAAAAAGCCAAAGAAATAACTAGATAAGGTAGGCTCGAGGTGTTGTGCTAAGTTAAAGGAAAGATAAGACATGAAATGTAGTCGCTTATTAGGGCTACAAGACGGAATAAAGAAAGATATGTCCACATGGTCGCTTATTAGGGCCATGATGTTCAAAGTACAAAGCATAATGAACCGCTAGAGTTAGTAAGGGGTCTCGATAGGACTCACTGAGATAATGTTTATCTCACCCTTTATTATTGTGGTTTTTACAGAGAAACATCGGAAAGCAAAGGCGAAGAAGCATAGTTAGCCGAGGTGACTCATGGAGTTATTGAAGAAATCAGTTTTAAGATTATGCCTTTTTCTTTTTGTTGTCTTTGTACTATCGATTGCATAACTATTATTGATAACAATTGTAAATCGTTTCCGCTACTTATGTTTTGGGTATTGAACACCAGGATTGTATAAGTTTTAAGTCATGAGACTTAGGTACTTTGTTAAGTTTAATGAGGTTCATGGAACCACTTGATAATTATTTATCGGAAGTTTTTAGTTGTGTTCAATATTCAATAACAGGAAGTTACTCTGATGTTCGCCAAGTGGTGCACTTTGGTATTTCTACAAGCTAGAAATATCAGGGTGTTACATTATGGTATCAGAGCAGTTCGACCTAGTCGGGCTTAGATTAGTTTTAGGGTTGTTTGTCTCTTGAGTAATTCTGCTATCTTGCTTCTTATGATGCTAAAAGACATTGAGACTGATCAACTTAATACTTGGTGTATCGTTTGCAGAATTATGGCAGGAGGATCAAGGAACACTCAACCAATCGATCCACATGCTGCTTGGATGCAGAATATGATGGAAAGGCAACAAAAGATGCTGGAAGACATGCTGCTAATGCAACAAAATGCACAAGCTCAGCCTCAGCAAGTACCTGAGCCGCAAGTTAACCCAAGACAGATCTACTCTGAATTCTTGAAGATGAAACCCTCCGAGTTCAGAGGAGGACCTGATGTCATGGAAGCCCAGCATTGGCTGGATGATATTGAAAAGATTTTTCTGACAATGCAAGTCACTGATGAGGATAAGCTGAGATTGTCATCCCATATGCTGAAAGGAGAAGCCAACAACTGGTGGACTAATGCTAAGACCATGATGACAACTATGGGAACTCCCTAGACATGGGAGAATTTCCGACAAACATTTCTGGAGCAATTCTTCCCAACTGCTATGAAGTTTGATAAGGAGAATGAGTTCTTAGCTCTCACGCAAGGAAGTTTAACTGTAGGTCAATACACGGCCAAATTTGAAGAGCTGTATCAATTCTTCGGTTTGGCTGGGTATGCTCCCAATGACAGATGGAAGACTGACAGGTACAAGTACGGGCTGAGAGAAGACATTGCATAGAGTCTAAGTTCTTTTGCTTATACTAACTACGCAGCCATGGTACAACAGGCTCATATTGCCGAGGGCGACTTGAAGAGATTGTATGCAAGCCGAAAGGCATTTGGTCAGAATAGGAAAAATGCTGGATCATCTAATGCTCAGATGGGTCCCAGGCACAACCCAAACAAAGGGAAACAAGTCCAAACATCCAATTCCTCAAGATTCAGCACGTGTTCCAACTGCGGAAAGTATCACCATGGAAAGTGTCAACTTGGGACAAACCACTGCTATTACTGTAAGAAAGAAGGTCATTATGCTCATGAATGCCCAGCAAGGAAGAGGAACAAGGAGGATAGCCCTACTACTACAACTCATGGGAGAGTCTACACTTTGGACGCTCAGAATGTTACACCGTCAGATAATCTGCTAAGGGGTATGGGATCTCTTTTCTATAACTCCGTACGTATTTTATATGATTCAGGTGCGACTCATTGTTTTATATCTCAAGTTTGTGTCGATCGGTTGGGATTGGCTTTAACTCAATTGCCTCAATCAATCTCCCTTAAAACTGCTGTTGAGGGTAGTATTCAGACCCAAGCCTTATGTGAAAATTGTCTTCTATCCATCGGAGACAGGAATTTTGTGGTGGACTTTATTTGTTTACCAATGAAGGGTATGGACATTGTCCTAGGTATGAGTTGGATGACTGCCAACCATGTAACTATTGATTGCTTTCATCGGACTATCGTTTTTGCCTCCGAATCGGTGGAGCTACAATCGACAAATTCTGAAGCGGTTATCACATTCACTTCTGCAAGTCATTGTCTATTCCAAGGCGCGGAAGCTTATGTCATGATGTTGTCTGCATCGACTGAGACATGTTTAGATCTATCTTCTATACAAGTTGTTAATGAATTCCTAGATGTATTTCCAGATGAAGTTTCTTCTTTACCTCCGGATCGCGAGGTAGAATTCACTATAGAGTTGGTTCCAGGCAATGGCCAATTTCTATCGCTCCTTATAGGATGTCTCTTTTAGAGACGAAAGAGTTGAAGACCCAACTGGAAGAGTTGATATCAAAACAATTTATCCGACCGAGTGCCTCGCCATGAGGTGCTCCTGTATTGCTTGTCAAGAAGAAGGATGGGAGCATGAGATTATGCATTGACTATCGTCAATTGAATAAGGTGACTATTAAGAACAAGTATCCTCTGCCGAGAATTGATGATTTGCTAGAACAACTGCGAGGAGCTTCGGTATTTTCTAAGATTGATTTAAGGTATGGCTATCATCAAATCAAAGTGAGAGCTTTGGATATCCCGAAGACCGCTTTCCGTACTAGGTATGGACATTACGAATTTGTAGTGATGCCCTTCGCGTTAACCAACGCTACAGCTGTATTCATGGATTACATGAATCGAATTTTCAATCCTTATCTGGATCAATTTGTCGTGGTATTTATTGAGGATATCTTGGTGTATTCTAAGACGATTGAGGAGCATGTGCAACATCTCCGAATTGTTCTGAACGTACTCCAAGAGAAGAAGTTGTATGCCAAGCCATCTAAGTGTGATTTCTGGATTCCTGAAGTAAAATTTCTGGGCCATGTGATATCTCAATCCGGTGTTGCAGTGGACCCCAGTAAGATTGAAGCTGTGGTAGACTGGGAACAACCATCTACAGTCAATGAAGTGAGAAGTTTCTTGGGATTAGTTGGGTATTATCGGAGATTCATTCAAGGATTTTCTCTACTGGTTCTTCCACTCACTCGGTTAACTCGCAAGGGTCAACCGTTTGTATGGAACTCAGTCTGTGATGAATGTTTCGCAGAATTGAAGGATCGTTTGACTTCTACACCCATTCTAATTCTTCCAGATCCGTCTATGGGATTTCAAATTTACTGTGACGCCTCTGGTAAGGGTTTAGGATGTGTCCTTATGCAGAATCAACAAGTAGTTGCTTATGCCTCCAGACAGTTGAAGCCGCATGAAGAGAACTACCCAACTCATGACTTAGAGTTGGCGGCGATTGTGTTTGCCCTAAATATTTGGAGACATTACCTGTATGGGTCTCGTTTTGAAGTCTTTAGTGATCACAAGAGCCTTAAGTATTTGTTTGACCAAAAGGAGTTGAACAACAGACAGAGAAGATGGGTAGAGTTTCTGAAAGATTATGATTTTGAACTGAAGTACCATCCAGGGAAGGCTAATGTAGTAGCTGATGCTTTGAGTAGGAAATCTATTCACACGGTGAAATTAATGATTCATTAGATGACATTGTTGGAATCTTTTAGAGATCTCAATTTGAAGGTTATGCCAAGGAGGAACAGATTGGTGTTGAGTCATATTCAGATTTCGAGTCCCTTAAGAAATCTGATTCACTCAGCCCAGGAAGTTGATTTAGAGCTGCAAACGCAGAAGAGGTTGCCAAAATACACCGAAGATAGTGATGGTGTGATTTGCTTTGATGGTAGAATCTGTGTGCCGAATGATGAAGATATTAAGAAGCAGGTTTTAGAAGAGGCTCATGAGTGTCCGTTCTCAATACATCCTGGGTCTACCAAGATGTATAGGGACTTGAAGCAGTTGTATTGGTGGCCGGGTATGAAAATGGAAATTGCAAAATTCGTGTCTCGATGCTTAACTTGTCAAAGGGTTAAGATAGAGCACCAAAAGCCTGCCGGTCTGTTGCAACATTTGAATGTGCCAGAATGGAAATGGGAAAGCATTTCTATGGACTTTGTCATGGGGTTACCACAGTCCCAAGCCGGAAATGATTCTATTTGGGTAATGGTGGATCGCTTGATCAAGTCCGCCCATTTTATTCAGCTGCGTTCGAATCACAAGATTGCTAAACAGCCCGTATTTTATTGTGCTTTGTTATTACTTTCGATCTTTTTACGGTGCGGTTTTAGATAGAAGGTAAGGAAGTTAAAAAAGATTGAAAATTAAAAGTTTGAAAATCTTATTCCGTATGTTGGTTATTACGGTCTTTTAGTCGCCGGTATCTAAGAATATAAATCCAAGGGTAGTCTCCAAGTGGGGCCTACACCTAATTTTGGCTCCAAACTTCCCACTTTCGACCCTCCAAACTCCCCCCTCCCCCCACCCCTTAACCCCCCCACCCCCCTACCCCCCCCTCCCCCCACCCCCCCTTTTTTTTCTTCTTATTTTTTATATTTTCATTTTTTAAGAATACATTTAAATTTAAGGAAAAAAAATTAGATCTATAAATAGATGAAGTTTGTTCCTCAATAATCAGATTGGTGAAAAATGAAAATTAATTTCCTGATAAATTATGTAAAGTGTGATGCTAGCCACTCTGTTTTAAGGTAATTTAGAGTCTAAAAAAAATTAGTTGTTCAAAGGAAATAGTAATACAAAACAGTGTGTTTTGGGGTTCTTAAGTAGTCGGAAAAATTTGGTCAAAAAAAAAAGTAGTCGGAAAAAAATTAACTGTTCAAATATGCAGAGTTTGTTCCTTAGTAACCTGTTTGTTGAAAAAAAGAACTTTTATGTAATGTGATAATGACTTACTTGATTATCATTTGTTGTCTATATTTTAATGGATCGATTTCATTTTTGTCACTAACTACTTTCTTTTCATTCTATACAACATTCGTAATTTTATATTTTAAGGGTACTTTAAGGTTCACTAGAAATTTTAACTGTTCAAATAGCGGAAATTGATTCGTCTGTAATCAAATTAGTGAAAATGAAAATTAATTTCACAACAAATATGTTCTACCTTATAGTTGGGCCCCTTCTATTAATGAAAATATCTTTATATATACATCCACTCCCCACTTTGGCGCCAAACCCCCCTCCCCTCTCTTTGGTTTTTCTTCTCATTTTTTATATTTTTATTTTTTAAGTATAATTTAAATTTAAGAAAAAAAAATTATATCTATAAATAGATGAAGTTTGTTCCTCAATAATCGGATTGGTGAAAAATGAAAATTAATTTCCCGATAAATTATGTAAAGTGTGATGCTAGCCACTGTGTTTTAAGGTAATTTAGAGACTAAAAAAAATTAGTTGTTCAAAGGAAATAGTAATGCAAAACAGTGTGTTTTGGGGTTCTTAAGCGGTTGGAAAAAATTAACTGTTCAAATATGCAGAGTTTGTTCCTTAGTAACCTGTTTGTTGAAAAAAAGAACTTTTATGTAATGTGATAATGACTTACTTGATTATCATTTGTTGTCTATATTTTAATGGAGCAATTTCATTTCTCTCAGTAACTACTTTCTTTTCATTCTATACAACATTCATAATTTTATATTTTAAGGGTACTTTATGGTTCACTAGAAATGTTAACTGTTAAAATAGCGGAAATTGATTCCTCCGTAATCAGATTAGTGAAAATGAAAATTAATTTCACAACAAATATGTTCTACCTTATAGTTTTCTCTTATTGGCTAAACATAACTTAGTTGTTAAAATATGACTTCAATTACTATTAATCTAATTTTGGTCTTATAATGCTTCAGTAGACCATAAAGCTTTGGCCCCGTGCATCCCACGGGTCACGGCGCTAGTTTGGTTTCAAAGGTGTTGTATTTTATTACTTTTAAAATTTAAATCTTGAATTTTCATTTTAAAAAGTAAGGTGATTGAAAGGTATAAATGGGCTATGTAGCACCGGCACCTTCGGTCACTACAAGAAATTTGACTTTTACCCACGGACAAACACCGTCACTAAATGTCAAATGTCTGAGGGTAAAAGTCATTTTAACCTCTCCCCACGGTCACTTTTTCCGTAGAGAATGTAAGACGTCTAACCACGCTTTTGCGTCCGTGGGTAAAGGTTTTCCCTACGCTCAAGCACCTTTACCTACGGTTTCTGACTGTCACTATATCCTTCACAGGTAGATCTAATTTTAACTTCTACCTACGGTTCTGACCGTCACTAAAAGTGATTTTTTTGATTTTTTTTTTTGGAAATAATAGTGGCTTATTTTTGCTGAATAAAAAATAATTTCTTTTATTAAATTAAATTGTTTTATAGCAACTATAAATTATAAGATTAACATAGTAAAAAATAAATAGTTTGATTCTATTATTCATAAGATTAACATATAAAATATATATTGATAATACTCATGGATAATTAATACACCTTAAGTCAATTAAAACCCAAATCACAAACATAATTGTGATAATACATCATATATCTTTCAAATCACAAACATACAACTATAACTTTTCAATTGTTGTGATAATACATCATATAAAAACATGTCCAAGTCAATTAAAACACTAGATAAAGCTCAATAATAATGTTCGGAATATGTTGTTTGCGTCACTTAACTGGAATCAGTAGTCAAATCGGTTGCTGCAGTCGGGGCCGGAGCAGGTGTAGATAACTTGAAAGATAAATGTATTTTTTGTAAATATTCAACATAGTTGAATTGAATTTTTAATTGAAGAAATTTAATAAAAAAATCCATACCTCTTGAGCCACGGCTTGTAAAATTGCATTAACTTGTGGATCTTCAGCAAAGCGCACTTGGAGAATCGCAACGAGATCTCCAACCAAATTTTCTAATTTCTTGACTCTGCCATCCCCGTTAGACTTTGAACTTCCACGTTGTGGAAGCTTACCAAGACAGCGTACACGTCCTCTTCTTTCGTGGCCCTTCACTTTTGAATAGATGTCATTCTTTCATACATTCTTGAGTGGTTTGAGCATTTCCAGAACTTGCTTCCTCTTCCATGTGCTTCTTAAGTTCATCCTACATGAAACAATATAAATTATATTCAGCAGGGCATATTGTGTAATGTATTATGTAGCAAAATTGCCTCCCATCTACCTTATTTGCTTGACTGGACAATAGGTTAAATACACAATCTGTTAAGATGATTTCAAAATACTTAATGTTTCAGTTTAAAGTTATTGAGTAAATAGTTCTCCAGATTCAATCACAAGAAACTTGAATAAATAACTATGCTTAAAATTCTCAACCTATAGTTAAACAATGATCCAATCTCATAATGCAAAGCTTCAATTTCAAAATCTGGGAAACAACAACAATAATAATTGGGGAAACAGCCGTGCATTTAGCATAAATTCAGAATTAAATAACTAAACAATGACATGAAATTCTTACAATCACACTAGCAGCTTTTTCGGTAACGATACTCCCATCTTTTCGAGTTCGAGTATCAATATATATTTGAGCTCGTGAAGGTTGCACTCCTTCGGCCTCTACTGTCTAACATTAATAATAAGATTGTTAACCAACTTATTTATATTTAGCAAATAATTAAAAATAATACTAGTGACACGGTAAGCAAACCATTTCATTAATTAGCCTGGGAAGATTCTTTGATCCCATGCAATGTAAATCTTCATATTTTGAGCGATTCCTCTTGTTAGTGCGACTTATTTCCTATAACAAATGAATTCAATTGTCAAGAATGAAAATAAGACTTAAACTACATAATTGTTAATATTAACTAAAGTTTAATGACATTGTACATATACCTGTGCTTTTTCAGAACACCAATAATGTACCAATTCACGATATTGAGAAGGAAGAACCCTTGTGTCAGGAATGCTAGAAGCCATTTCCTCTTCGGTCTTACTTTCGTCATACCCCTTTGATTTCAAATCGTGCTTAAATTGATTCAACTTTTCATTCATCTCATTCTTTAATACTTTCTTTGTTTCCTCAGTCAGTTTGGGAACAAATTGAAACTTACTCTATCATAGAAATCATGAGCAAGAAAACCAATTTGTTAGACATATTATAAATTAAAAATAACTTGTGAAGTTAAATATAACTTGTGAAATCTTATATAATACCTGAATCAAATCAAACATATTAGTAATGTAAGACTCGGGCATGTCTTTCCAGGAAAGATAGTTGATAGGAGCACATTGATGTCTCCTAACCAAGCTCCCTATTGCATTCAATAGGGTCTTTCGTTCCCAACCAATGGGATTGCCAAAACCATCTGTTTCAACAGTTCTCCATCTGGCATGTCGTACACATCTAACATATGTGTGTAACCTCTAGTCTTTTTTTTTTTACCTAAATTGTGTATCGATGTCAATTGTTAAAACATGAATCTATTTTGATAATTTCAAATGTAAATGACTGTGATCCACAATAATAAACTTGGCTATAGGTATAAAGCAGGATAAAACATCACATTTAAGCTATATATCAAATGTTCCAAACTTGGCTGATATAATAAGAAAGTCCATTCTGATTTCATTCATCAAAACAGTACCAAATAGTTTCATTCTGGTCTGCAAGCACCGCCTATAATACAACAATAATAAAGGTACAGGATGAGAGTGAGAGTGAGAGTCTGAGAGAGCTAGCGAGAGTGAGAGAGATTGAATCAGAGCGATTGAAGAGAGCGAGAGTGAGATTCTGAGAGAGCTAGCGAGAGTGAGAACCTGAGAGCGAGAGTGAGATTTGTGAGTGAGGTTCTAAAATTGTAGTTCCGTGTTGTTATTATTATTATATTATTTTAATTGTAAAAAAACCTTTTACCGACGGACACTTTTAAAAACGGCACCGTGGGTAGTAGTGGGTTGAAGACGTGTCCTCGGACACCGACACTTCAATTACTTGTATTTTTCAAAAAAGTTCAAAATAAAACCGGTGTCGGGGTGTCCGTGTCGTGTCTGGTGTCTGTGTCCGTGCTTCATAGATAAATGGTCTAAAAGAATGATACACGAAAAAAAATAGTTAATAGGGGTGACTTTCATTATATATAAGTATAGATATTAACATCTTCAAATTATGTTGTGTTTATAAATGTAAATCGGCAACTGTTTCATACTGCTGGGTTTCATGTCAAAATATGTCTTCCTCAGTTGCTACTTGTTAGTGTTCCATGGTTGGACAATTATAGCTTATGTTTGACCTCACTTTAGGGATACATGTGCCTGTATGATACAATTTTACAAATTTGTCCTGCAACTACTGAGTGAAAAGATTTTTCAAAGATGAATGTGCTAAAATTAGCATCATCACTGGAGAGAGTGCCTGTAATCAGTAACCCAAGTATAGTGCATTATTGCATGATTTTTCTCTATTGCATTTCTAAGAACTACTTAACAAAAAACAAATTTAATGTTTGCATCCATCAGTTTATTTTTAAAATCATGCTATAAGAAGGAATCTGGAGTCATTTCTCAAACAGTTCCACTTTCTTACCCCCAAGGCTTCAGTTTGTATTTGTTGATGAATGGTGATTTTTTTGGGGGAATATCTTGTTGGCACTAAAATTTATATGCTTGATGCACCAGGAAGTTTATTTCAATGGCAGCTTGCCATCTTGATGTGTCTTGTGTTTCTGTATTCTCATTATTTGTAATGCTCATAGCTAACCAGGCTCGGTTGTAAATTAGATCAACATTGAGGATAATGGAATTTATGTACTATTTTTTCATTAATCACTTACTATAGAAGTTGTCATTCAGCATCAGTGCATCATAACGTCACCTCTAAACAGTACTCTTTGGAATAAAGAACTCCTTTGAATTTAAGTATCTGACATTCTTTAGATACTATTAAGTATTTATTCATGCCAACTGTACCTTAGATATCTTTCTTGTGCTGGTTGATTCTTGTACTTGGTGATTTATAATTTTAATATACACCAGTATTTTACCCGTGCGTGGTCGGTGTATTGCCATGAAGTCATAATAGTAATTTGGAAGATAATTATAAGTTGTGAACAATGTCCAAAATGTATGATTTGAAATTCAAAGTGGAAAGAGATAGGTATTATGTCATATAACATACAAATAAAAATTATATTGAGTCGAAGAAATTAAAGGAGATTGACAATCAGAATTGCATTGATCCATAATAATGTATTTGGAAATTAGAGGTAAAATATGCATCCCCGTTGACCCTTTCGTTTGCATCCTCCCTCGTTGGCTCTCACGTTGGCGCTCTCGATCGTTACTTCTCTCGTTGCCACTCCTGTTGGCGCTCTCGTTGGCGCTTCAGTTGGCGCTTCAGTTGGCGTTCCTGTTGGCGTTGTGGTTGCTGTTGTCATTGCCGCTCTCGTTGCCGCTCTTTTAGCGGTGAATTTACTAAAATAGTTGTGTTGCAAAAAGTTAAAACAAAGTCGGTATCTTCTTATAATATTAATAATGGAGTAAAAGTAAAATATGCGGCCCCGTCGCTCTCGTTCCCTCTCTTGTTGGCACTCTCGTTGGCGCTCTCGTTCCTTCTCTTGTCGGCACTCCCGTTGCCGCTCTCGTTGCCGATTTCGTTGTCAGTCACTCGTTGTCGCTCCCGTTGCCACATGTTTTCTGCTTTTTTTTCTATATGATTTAATATTAATTTAATCATATTCATTTAGTTATAAAAAAATTATTTTGTAATTTTTGGTAGTGGTTAATTTTTTTTTACAATTGTTAGTGGTTAAATTGATTGATTTTATTTATTATTTGAAAATTTGATTGATTTTAGTAATTTTAATAGAGAGATTATAGTAAATAGTAAATTTTAGATTATTTAATTATTGAGTGTAATATTAATTTAATAATTGATTTTATTGGAAAAAATAATTTTGAAACTATTGTTAGAGGTATGGTTTTTTTTGACAATTGGTAGTAGTTAAATTGATTAATTTAGTAGTTTGAGTAGATTCTAAAAATAGTTAAAAAAATTTATACTTTTTGTAAAAAAGCTGACAAAAAAGTGATTTTTTTTATGGAAAAAACTGAAAAACAATTTGGAAAAAAACTGTAAAAAAAAGTTGTTTTAAAAAAAAACTGTTTACATCATGTTTTTTGTTTTATTTTTTTGTTTAAAACTGAAAAACAATTAAAATAAAAAACTGTTTTAAAAAAGTTGTTTTAAAAATAAAACTAAAAAAGTTTGCAGCTTTTGCTGCTTGTCAGAGCATTTCACGCGCAGCTGTCATCGCAGGTCTGCTGTTGTGACCAGTGAGGACAGTGCTTTTTAGTTTTTTTTGGATAAAATGTCGAATTTACCCTTAAAAATTGACAAATGGCAATCAACTAAGGACTCTAAATTTGTATATTTGCTTGTATGTGTTTTGATTATAAGACAATATGTTCATTTAATTATAAAAAAAAAATATTTTGTAATTTTTGGTAGTGGTGAATTTTTTTTACAATTGTTAGTGGTTAAATTGATTGTTTTTATTTATTATCTAAAAAATTGATTGATTTTAGTATTTTTAATAGAAATTATAGTAAATAGTAAATTTTAGATTATTTAATTATTGAGTGTAATATTAATTTAATAATTGATTTTTTTGGAAAAAATAATTTTGAAACTATTGTTAGAGATATGGTTTTTTTGACAATTGGTATTAAGTTTAATTGATTAATTTAGTAGCTTGAGTAGATTATAAAAATAGTTAAATTTTTTTATGTTTTTGGTAAAAAAAACTGACAAAAAAGTGATTTTTTTATGGGAAAAACTGAAAAACAATTTGGAAAAAAAATGTAAAAAAAGTTGTTTTACAAAAAAACTGTTTACAACATGTTTTTTGTTTTATTTTTTTGTTTAAAATTGAAAAACAATTAAAATAAAAAACTGTCTTAAAAAGTTGTTTTAAAAAGTAAAACTAAAAAGTTTGTAGCTTTTGCTGCTGGTCAGCGCATTTCACACAGCTTTTGCTGCTGATGCGGGCAGCTGTCATTGCAGGTCTGCTGTTGTTACCAGTAAAAAGACAGTGCTTTTCAATTTTTTTTGATTAAAATGTCGATTTTACCCTTAAAAATTGACAAATGGCAATCAACTAAGAACTCTAAATTTGTAAATTTGGTAGTATGTGTTTTGATTATAAGAGAGTAGATTCTTGTTTTTTTTAACTACCTTTGTTAGGCCCTAGTTTCTTTCTTGTACCTTTGTTAGGCCCTAGTTTCTTTGTTTTTTTCCTTCTCCTTTCTCTTTTGTAACAAAAAAAAACACACACACTACCAAAATTATCAAACTACCATTTTTTTAACTCACTTTTTATTCTATCTCATTTTTTATTTTTGTGGGTCTCACTTTCTTATCAACTATACATTTAATCAATCAACTATCATCAACTATATCTTTAATCAAAACACCCACTACCAAAAATACCATACTACATTTTTTTTAAACTTACTTTTTTTTTCTATCTAACTTTTTATTTTTGTGAGTCCCACTTTCTCGTCAACTATACATTTAATCAATCATCAACTATCAACAATGTCAACTATATCTTTTTTATATAATGGCTTTTTTATATTCTGATTTTGAATTACAACAGGAAAATTGTAGCGACCGAAAAATCCGGAGGAGGGATTCTTCGAAGTTCTTGAAATGAAGCCGCCACCAAAGTTTAGTTTAAGGGCAAACATTGGAAAATCCCTATTGAGTGGATAAGGAGGTTTTGCGGACCAGGTTTAGGCTCGGGAGTCGTTTATGCGTAGGGAATGTATTAGCACCCTACGACATCCTTCCTAAGGAAGGTTACCTTTTAACTAAATGTGTAAACATTTATTAATTCAAAAATAATGTTTTTTACCCTTATAATAATAATAATAATAATAATAATAATAATAATAATAATAATAATAATAATAATAATAATAATAATAATAATAATAATAAAATACTCGATAAACAGTTAGTTATTTTTTGCACTTTTTGAAAAATAGGAGAGAAAAGGATTAAAAGAAAAAAATGGTTTTTTATTAATGCAATTGACAGAGGTCGGCCGCCCTCTGCTCCTACGTATCTCCTGGTAGAGAATCAAATCACACGTAGTTCTTGGTAGAAAATGTTTGTGTGTTTATTCGTGACGACCAAACAAGTAAAACTCAGAGTGGTCGTCACCCATAGGTCGTTTTGAAAACTAAAGCCGTTAACGGTCAAACAAGCTAAGCTTAGAGTGACCATTAGTAACAAACCATTTTTTATGTTCGGGAAGACATTTATTCGTTACTTGGGAAAAAAATAGGTTTGTGAAAGAAAATGTTTATTTGTAGAAAAGAAATTTAAAATAAAAGGAAAGAGAAGGAAAAGGGTGTGCGTATTTAAAAAGGGGTGTGAAAAGGAGCAGGATATTGTATTTTTTAAAAAGGAGGTGCGAATAGCGAGCCCAACTTGTTTTTGTAGGCTGGGCTGCAAAAAAGGGAATGGGCCGTAATGAGGTGTGTACGCAGCAGAATATGGGGCGTGGAGATCAATATGATTTTTTTTAAAAAAAAAATTGGAGGGTGCATTACGAAACCTGGGGGGGTGCTATTAGTGGCCCCATAAAAAAAATTAACAAAAAAAAAGCAAACATTGAGAGCCCAAGATGCATACAATCTCATAACCCTAATTTCCCTTTCACTCTCAAACTCTCCCAGCGCCGCATCTCCTCACTCTCAAACCTACTTCTCCGTTCTTCTCCCTCCCCACGCCGTTCCAAACCCATTCCTCCCCACCGATTCCTCGCCCCCTCCTCTCCTCCGTTTTCCTCTCACCAAGAACCCCCATTTCTCTTGCTCAACGTTCTGATCTCTCTCTCTCTCTCTCTCTCTCTCTCCTATGACGGTGACAACGAACTATAACACGGAGAGAGGGGAAAACTTGTGAACGACGGCCCTGGGGGAAAACTTGTGAACGACGGCGTCGGTTGGGGTGTGGTGGGGGCTATGGCGGCGTTGGTTTGGTTTCTGTGCTGGTGGATGGTTACTGTTGTTGATGGCTTGGGGTATGACGGTGTGCGATGGTGATGTAGGAGGGACCGTGGGTAGTTTTGGGACTGTTGGGTGCGAAGGGGGCTGTGGTGTGTCGGTGGTGGTGATGATAAACGCGAGGGTGGTTGAGTGGCGGAGACAGTGAGGGTGTTTTGGTGGTGGTTGTTGTTTTAGCGGTGGTTCGGTGGCGGTGAGGGGGTTTGGTGTGCCGTGGTGGTGTTGGTGCGCCGTGGTGGCTGTTCGGTGAGGGAGGAATGATGGTAGTGGAGGGTTTGTGAGGTTGTCCGTGGAGACGGTGGTGGTTCACGGTGGTGACCACCACGTGGTGGCCGGAGCTCCCAGCTCCTTTTCTTTCTTTTCTTTTCAGATTCTTAATTTTTTGTTTTTTGATCCTTTTTCTCCTCCTTTTCCCTCTGTCTTTTCGAGCCCCCTTTGATGTGGTCTGCTCATGGTTATTTATAGTCCTTTTGAAATGCTGTATGTTGAGTTTGTTTACAGGCTGTGTTGGAGGGGTTAGTGGGGACAAGGAGCAATGTAACACCCCGATAAATTCTAATATGTAGAATTACCGAAATGCACTAAATGGCATACATCAGAGTAACTTCCTGTTATTGAAATATTGAACACAACTAAAACTTTCGATAATACATATCAAATGGTTCTCTGAACCTCATAAACTTCCTGAAATTGCTTAAGTTTCAAGGCTTAAGACTTGTACATAATCCTGGTGTTCAATACTCAAAACATAAAGTAGCGAAAACGATTTTATAACTTATACATGATAGTTATACAACCGATAACAAAAGTACTACAGAAGGGCAAGGGCCTAAAACAAGAAACATAGACTTCCGGACTCCTCGAGTCACACCAACTATCCGTGCTTTGTCGCCTTTGCCTTCCCCTGTTTTTCTGTAAAAACCACAAATATGAAGGGTGAGATAAACATTATCTCAGTGAGTCCTATCGAGACCCCTGACCAACTCTAACGGTTTGTTATACTTGAATCTGAACTCGTGGCCCGAATAAGCGACCACGTGGATACATGATGTTTACTCGTAACGTGTAGCCCTAATAAGCGACTACTTGTTACATTTCTGATTTCTTTCCTGATGTAGCCCTAATAAGCGACTACGGATCATATTTTAACATGAACTTAGCACAACCCGAGATATAATGCTAGACAATCTTGATTGCCCAATATCTACGGAAACCCCAATCCGAAATTCTATCCGAATAATGCTAGGGTCCTAGCTTTGGATTCATGACTCCCCTCCACTAGGTATGCTAATAACTGGAGGATCGTCATCCTCGATATACACAAGGTATACCATCTACCTTTCCCCGAGGGAAAGTAACTTGATTTGTGTTTACATGAATTGAGAGTTTTTATGTCTTTATAGACTTACAATCAATTAGCTTACATGACATGATGAACTTGAAGTTCGTTATCTTAACATGATTGGACTCAAGGTCCGTTAACATTTCTTGACTTGTGTTCTCACGCGTTCTCTAAGTACGGTTTTCGTCACATTCATAACACACAAGTTTTCTATCAAACATGATTAACTCCTTGATATCAATCTTTATATTGTTGGGGAACCATGGGGAATGGATTAGAAGAGGATTGGAATCATTTGGAATGGATAAAAAGTACTTTGAATTTGGGGACCAGGAGGTCTCACACGACCCGTGCGTGTAGGCGCACGACCCGTGCGCTGTTGAACAAATTGTAGGAAATTTCCAGAAAGATACGCACGACCCGTGCGACCAAGCGCACGATCCGGGCTTTATTGTATAAGGTTGTAAGAAGTTCCAGAAACATACGCACGACCCGTGCGACTAGGCGCACGATCCGTGCGTGTTTAAAAATCCAGTTCTTGTAGCATCAGATGGGGGCGCACGACCCGTGCTCAGGGGCACACGATCCGTGCGTCTCCATCAGTTTTCCAGAAAACAGACCTTTCATGAATTATTCCATTCCGTTCCGATTCCAAAATCCCTTCCGACCGAGACCCAAACTTAAACATGCATCGAAAACAGTATATTATAGCAATCCCAAATCAATCCAAACAATCAATCAAGTAACTTCATATTTTAAATCACAATCTTTTCGGTAAAACAGTTTTCGAAAAGGTGGAAACTCAGAAAACACACGCATTCCCTAAGCGAGTTATAGAACTCAGCCGAAGTGATGAAAATCACTCAAACAACGAATCTAGCAGCCGCCATGTTCGAGTAGCCTCACGAACCTTCTCAAATCCTATCCCACGACATCCCAGCTACCCAAAAGTGACTGAACAGCAGCAAGACTCGAATTCCAGCTACCCAAATGAGCTTCAAACAGGTTTGTTGCTTGGATGTGAGCTTTGGTACTGAATATAGGGCTATAACAAGGACATGCAAACTATTTGGACCATCAGCACTCCATTTTTGAGCTTGGAGCTTCAAAGGTACACAAATGGTGAATCTGAGTTGGGAGGAGGTTGGGTCATGAAATTTGTATCAATGGATAGAGGAGGAGAAACTAATCATTGTGGTGGTGGAAATCGAAACATGCATCAAGGTCCTGAATTTCTTCTTCCCTCTCCTTCTCTTCCCCTCTCTCGCAACTCTCCTCTCTATTCTCTCCTCTTTCTAATTTTTCTGGTTTGTGTTCAAATGAGTGTGTTGGCTGGGTAATAAGGGAACCAGCTGACTCACTCCCCTAGGAATTTACAAAACTGTCCCTCAGCTCTTAATCCTTTCCTATCACTTATGACAAAGCCTAAGCTACCCATTTAGTCAAATTTTTAAGAACTTAGACACCAACAATTATTTATATCATTGATACTCTTTCATAGTAATTTAAATCATACCCAATTAAGCAAAAGATAATAATCCTCTTGTACTAAAAATCCCATTTAGCCTACGATTCGCTTTAATCTTTTTCGCTAATTTAAATAAACTAAATTAGCAAGTTAGGGGATGTTACAAGCAGCAACTTGCAGGGTGGTGTCTACAAAGCTGCTTTGTTGGAGCGAAAATGGAAAAGATCAAAGAGAATGAAGAAATGGGCTTTGGCATAATGTTCAAAGTGTTGCTGGCTGGTTCAGAGGCGTGGGTGCAGTGCTGTGTTGTGTTGTGTATGAGTTGTGAAAAACATTTTCTTTGGCAAGAAATGGAAAGTAGCAGCAAACATGTTGAAAGAAGCTTGGCACTAAACGTGAAATACACCTATGGCATCCAATGCTACTTTTTTCTTTTTTTTTTATTTGATTATGATTTTGTATTATTATTTTTTATCTGTATAAAAAAAAATATAATAATGTAAAAGAAATAATAAAGATGGTCCATTTTTCGTTTTTTAATAAATAATCAAAATAAAGCGTAAAAAGGTGAACATCGAAAATTCGATATCGTTTTCATTTATTTGAAATTAGTCGGACAAAATTAGGGTATAACAGCTGCCCCTCTTTATTTATATTTTACTAAAAATAGAAATAAAGATAAAAAGACACTAATTTTGTCAAGACTAATTCGCAGTCGATGCTTGGCGCATTGATTGGAGTTAAACTGAAGGACCGACGGGGTCTGAAGGGGATGCCTAAGCCTGATGGACCAAGATGGTCTGATGGAGCGCAAACTAGCAATGGTACTAGTAAAACGGTCTGCTTGGGGGTGGCCTTTTTCGAGCGGCCATGGGGCAAAGTCAGGTCGATGATGTAACACCCCATTTCTACCCGGTAAAATAATGCAAAATCAGAGTTCATAAAAATCTCTTTCAACAAACAATGGAGTGCCACATTTGCTTCGTGAAAACAATAGACGGGTTACTTCCCATAGGCGCTAAGGTGCCAACATGCAACAACATTAAGCAGGAATGGCAACACATCAACAACAGCAACAATAGCAACAACGACGACAGCAACAATAGCAACAATAGCAACAACGGCAACAACAACCCTAGCAACAACGGCCACAGCAACAACAACACTGCAACAACAGCAGCACAACACCACAGCAACGCCGCAACAGCAGCACAGCAACAGCAGCACAGCAACATCAACACAGCACAGCAACACTGCAACAGCAGCACAGCAACAGCAGCACAACAACAACAACAACAGCACATCAACAGCAACACAAACAACAACACAGCCACAGCAGCACAGCAACAGCAACACAGCACAGCAACAGCAGCAGCAACACAGCAACAGCAGCAGCAACACAGCACACAGCACAGCAACAACAGCAGCAACACAGCACAGCAACAACAGCAACAACACAGCACACAGCAACACCGCACAGCAACAGCAGCAGCAACACAGCACAGCAACAGCAGCAGCAACACTAGGGTGTGGCGCCTAGGGACAGGGCGCCAACACCAGCAACACAGAAATAGGGTGTGGCACCTAGGGACAGGGCGCCAACACCAGCAGCAACAAAGTAGAGCATGGCGCCTAGGGATAGGGCGCCATCATCCGCAAGCAACAAAACACCAAGCACAGGGCAAATTTCCATCAAACATACCTCTACTTCGGTGAATTAATTAACATATCAAACGGTATCGAAACTTAGCAAAGGACCTCTCTATGGAAAGCTAAGAATATCTAGTTCCTGGCTATAATTGTTATTTTGCAAAATAATGGTCCAATTCGTACAGTTTCAGTAAATAAGCAACAAGGTTCAGAAAACAGGACAGCCACCATGACCTAGCTTGTGACACCTCTAAAATTATCAAAACTCAATCAAATGACATGTGACTTGAGCCTAACCCGAAACAAATTGAGTGTAGTTTTCAATGAATCAAGAATCATTCAAAAAGGAGTTCAAACGAAAACGTTATACACGAAATACCGAACCTATATCCAGATTGTTTCCAGAATTTTAACCTAACTTGTGACACCTATAACTCGAGCTATACAACTCCAAATGCAACCAAACTAGTGCCAAATTAACAAGCATTAAGTCTAGTTTCTGAAAAGGTAAACATAATTTTTGGACCACTAGATTGTTCCCAGTTACTGTACAACCGAACCTATATCCAGATTGTCTCCAGAATTTTAACCTAACTTGTGACACCTATAACTCGAGCTATACAACTCCAAATGCAACCAAACTAGTGCCAAATTAACAAGCATTAAGTCTAGTTTCTGAGAAGGTAAACCACATAATTTTTGGACCACTAGATTGTTCCTAGTTACTGTACAACCGAACCTATACCCAGATCGTTTCCAACACCAACACATAGATTCAAACATTAACCATAGTTTTCAAGAGATAAACATGGATTCAATCATCAACAATAGTCTAAACAAGAGATTCAATCATCAATAATAGTTCAAACAACAGATCCAATCAACAATAATAGTTTAGACAATAGAGCCAATCATAAAAAATAGATCAACATATAGGATCATTCACCAACAATAATTTCGAATATCATCAATAGATTTTCAAAGATTAAACAAATAGAATCACTTATTAAACAAACATAGGATCCCCTAATTCCCTACATAAAGCCCTTCATATACCCTATTATAGAGTTAGAACCCCACCCTTACCTTAGCATTAGAAGATCACGAACCCTAGCCTTCTCTCTCCTCTTGGCGTCGCTCCCTCCTTGTTCTCTCCTCTTGGCCGTCGCTCTCTCCCTCTTCTCTTCTCTCTAATTCTATTTTTTTGTTCTTTCTAAATGAGTCAAATCCTAAAT
Source organism: Astragalus membranaceus (assembly GCA_039519185.1). NCBI lineage: Eukaryota > Viridiplantae > Streptophyta > Magnoliopsida > Fabales > Fabaceae > Astragalus > Astragalus membranaceus. The sequence continues at coordinate 32,534,700 of CM076853.1, read as the reverse complement.
ACCTCTTATTTATACTTATTTAATTTTATGGGCTTTTCTATAGCTTATGCGAATTACATCATGGGCCTCACTTAACACTTCTCATTTTACTACTCCCAACCCTAACAATAGGCCCACATATACTAGCATTATTATTATTATTTTATTATCTTTCTACCAATTAAATTCCCAAACAATTCAATTAAATAATTAATTAAATTTTGGGCCGTTATAGTTGACCTGATTTGCTCACCTCGAAGGACGTGCACTGTGTTTTTTAGGCGGACACAGCTAGTCTGAAGGACCTGGGGTCGGATGATCGGTCGCACTCAGTGTCGACATAGTGATTTGAAGGTAGAGTTCGAAGTCGTTGCTTTGACGTGTTAATTCGAACTGAACTGAAGGACCTGGAGTCGGATGATCCGTCGGTTTCTTTGCCTCAAATTATTGGTCACTTTAGAATCCCAATGCAACATTTATTATTTTTTTCCAATAATACATTTACTTTTATTTGTATTTCCAACTTTTCCATTTCTCTCTCCTCATAATAATAAAGAGGTACTTTGGTCCTTCCATACTTTTTAAACATAAAAAAACAGCATCTCCAATCATTTTCTTAAAAACAGCGTATAACCTTAAATGACACTTAATTTGAGACGGAGAGAGTAATAAAATACAGCCGCACTTGCATGGGTGGCATGTGGCAGTACCAGAATGCATCAAATGTTCCATCAAATGGTGAAGATGAGTCTGGATCCTCTTCATTAGTCCAACTGTCCAAGTAATGGAGATCTCCATTACATTTATTAATAACAGCATGACACATGGATTTAAAACATTTGAGTGGCTGAGATTAAATAAGTTGTTATCTATTTATTTATTTTTTTTAAGAAACTCAAAAAGCCTATTCACCATCGCCGCTTCAACCTCGCCCCTGACCTCTCTCCCCACCACCGTCTTGCATCAACCTTTCCAATCGCTCTGATCTCGTTCTTTTCTCTTTGCGTATCTGACCATCCCCATCACCGATCTCGTTTCGCTCATTTCCAATCGCATCTCTGACCTTGCTCCGCCACGATCCTTCGCTGCTCCGGCCTTGCTTGACGCCCTCCTTTGCTCCGCATTGAAGGTACAGACTCTATTATGCTATAAACTACTCCTATTTGACAGAATTGTGACATTTTAAATAGACGAAGCAAATGAAATTTATGGTTTACTTCTATAGAAGATAGGCAATACTGCTATTCTGGATTTCTCCATTTTCGGTATCTTTTCTCTCTCTCTCTCTCTCTCTCTTCCAATTTCTCCATTTTCTGTACTTCAATTGCATATTCCTCTCTACTTGTTATTGTTACGGTCAGTGTTGTTGAAGATGACGTTATTGTTGCTATTCGTTTTTCTGTTAATTACGTTTTTGCTTTTTCAATTTTTCTGTTTCTCAGTACTTCTTAGGTCCTCTTTTCTTAGGTTATGTTAAAGTAATTGAAATGCATGTCCAGATTGTTGTTCTTTTTCCCCATTATTTTCTGCTTCCAATTTATTTTGTTTTGAATTTAACTGTCTGAATGTTTTTTTTGTCTGTTATATATTTTAGGGTTAATTATATTTTTGGTCTCTATAAAATTTGGGTTTTTTGTTTTTATGATTGGTCCCCAAGTTTTTTCCATCTTTCTCATGACTTTTAATAGCGCTTAGAAGCGCCGTAGAAGGTAAAAAACACTATTAAAAGTCATGAGTAACTTAAAACAGGTGAAAAAAAACCTTGGGAACCAAAAGTCTGAAATTTTTTTGAGGAACTAAAACTAAAAACTCATATTTAATTTGATTTTTAAATTATTTCTATTTCTCAGTTCCATGTTCTTTTTTGTCCTTTGTACAAACGTTGTGGGTGAGGGATGGGGGATGAGGAGGGAAGAGGGGTGGGTATGAGGAGGGGAAAATGGAGGGTTGCGGGTTCGAATTCACACACCTGTGTCCATACAACACTTATTTGTGCATTACTTTGCTCGTGATATTTTGTCCAGAGTTTTGATAATACATAATCAGTTTTTCTATGACTAATTTCTGCAGCCAATTTTTGTATTTTTATTAATTTTTCTGAATGTGTTTTTAAATTTTTATTTTTGAGTTTCCCATTGTATTTTTTTGTTCTTAGTATTACTCAGTTCCTCTTTGTTTTAGATTTCAAGAGAAACAGAAAATGCATTTCCAGGGTGTTGCCAATTGATGTCTTTCTTTTAAAGTTAAATTTGACAGAGGTGAAAAGCATGGGTGTCGGTGGAGAAGATTGAATTTGGCGGTATGATAGAAAGAATGGATGATGGGGCACATTCTTTCTGGGTAGAGGAAATTAATGGGAAGGTTCAGACTTCTGTGAGAAAGAAAAGGAAATACAAAACAAAGAAAAAGGAGTACAATGGATGGGGATCAACTTCCCTTATTCAGTTTCTTGAATCCATTGGTAGAGATACAAGCAACAAGATAACTCAAAGTGAGGTCACTAATATTATAAGTGATTATGTTAAGCAGAATAACCTTCTTCATCCTACGAAAAAGAAAAGAGTTGTGTGTGATGGGAGGCTTCATATGTTGTTCGGAAGGAAGAGCATTAGTCGGTTGAAGATCACTGAGTTGCTGGAATCACACTTTGCGGATAACTGTGGAGAATCTTCTGATGATGTTTTGTTTGACTCAGAAGACGATGATGCCTCTGTGACGTGTGAAACCCCAAAACCGGCGTCTTCGGAGAGGAAGAGTCAACCGAGGAGACCTGTGTTTGAAAAACCAAGGAGCTGTTTTGCCGCCGTCAATCCTTTCAACATCAAGCTTGTTTATTTAAAGAAGAGTCTAGTTGAGCAAATTTTAAAGGACCCTGAAACTTTTGAGACCAAAGTGATTGGAGGCTTCATAAGAATCAAATGTGATCCAAATGACTATCTTCAGAAAAACTCACACCAGCTTCTGCAAGTTACAGGTAGTTTGCCTTATATAGGTTTGACATTGCATTCTAATAAATGCTTCTTTGTTTTCATTACTTTAAATGTACAGGATTCTTTGAAGGGTATGCTCATCAACTGCATTAGTTTTATACTTGTGCTTGTCAAAGTAGCTGCAACGAATAAAAATGCAAATGGAAATGTACTTACTGTGTACTATTTTTTAACGTCATTAGCATAGGTGATGTACATTTTTTTTTGACATGTACATTTTGATGACTTGGTAAAGTAGTCACTTTTTTTTGTAATTGAATGATTTGGACTATTAGCAATGACTAACATTGTGACGATACCCTTCTCGGTCTTTTGGCTAAGATCAAGTGTATGTAGTATCTGTTCTTATTAGTTTAGTATCTGATATATGGGTCATTGGTCCACACGAAAAAAAAAGTACTGACATTCTGACAATGAACAAGAAAATGTAACCAAATAACCTCATGTCGGGTTGGGTTCACATAAGTGAAGCAAACCAAAAGTTGTTTATCATGTATTATTTTCTGACATCATTAATATAAGTGATTGGTCCTAATTGAACATTTTTTGTTATTCACAATGAACAAAGTAGTATACTTATTATAATCCATAACCACGTGCTGGGTGGGATTCAAAAGCATGAAGATAACCAATTTGTGCTCTCTTTTTGACATCATTAATATATATATATATATATATGTGTGTGTGTGTGTGTGTGTGTGGGGGGGGGGGGGGTCATGTGTTGGGAGTGATTTGTCCTAATTGAATTTACACGATTCACAATGAATTTGGTATGTCGATTGACAATTATGTGATAGATACAAAAAAATTAGATTATGAGATTTAATTTGTCTGATTAGCTGAAGTAAACTTCTTTCTTCGCTATCTTCTAGGTATAAAGAAGACCTCAGGAATGGATGGGGAAATTTGCTTGGGAGCTTCTGGTTTCATTAAAGACATCAGCATTAACATGCTTTCAGATGATAATTTTTCCGAGGTACAGTTGATTTATCGTACTATTTTTAGCTTTCTTTAGTAAAAGAATTATGGACTCTGCCATTGAGGACTAGTTCAACTAATAGGGTTGAATTGTGCTGATGCAAAGGTACATGTTGTCTTTTAACTAGAATACTTATAGAAGAACTATAAAACATCTTATCATTAATGAAATTCTAGGAAGTCAATGCATATTTCAATAACTTTTCCAAGATAATTTAGAGGAAACAACGAGATAGGGCAGACTGGTTCAAGGTTTTATACCGGTAATAAATAATGAAAGCCTAATATTTCAGAGAAGTAAAGCTGGGGTGGGGGACGAAGTATAATAGAAGGGAAAAAAAATCCACATGAAGTTTCCAGCAAGTTTTTAAGAAATCCGGTACCTTGTCTTAAACTTTGGGGATCTGGGAATGTGCTTTTTGCTTTTAGAAAATAAAATCTTCATTCTGACCAGCAATAGGGATTAAGGCTCATTTGGTAAAAATAAGTTATAAGCGAGCTTATAGTTGATAAACTAGCTTATAGCTGAAAAGCTGCCTAATACTCATAGCTTATAGCTAAAAAACCAGCTAATTAAAATTGAAGTGTTTGGTAAAATCAATTGTTTTAACTAACTAATAAATATAAAATGACATAAAAAGATAACGGTTTATCTTTATTTTAAGTTTAAAAAGGGATGAAAAAGAAAATAATGAGAATAAAAGAGCGGGAAAAATAATAAGCTATAAGCTCAGCTCTGATGCTACTAAGCAGCATCTCAAAAAAATCTATAAGCTAGTTTGATAAGCTTGCTTGCCAAACACCGTTCCTTTGGTTAAACAAACTTGTAAGGTAGTCTAATAAGCTATAAATTAGCTTTTTGGCCTTACCAAACTAAGCCTAACTATAACAAGGGGAAACTTGAAATCAATGTTAAGGTCATATAGGAAAATACAAATGCTAAAAATAATCTTGGAAATCTGAAAACTAGAGATGGGGCGAAATGATTTATGTTATAAGATAAAGTAATATCAATTTAGATTTTATCATATCTTAGATTGTCTCTTGGATTAATTTCAATATCTATTATTTATTATTATTATTATTATTATTATTATTATTTATTTCCTGATTTTCCTATTTATTTAGGATTGAGTCTGTATCCCTCTAAATAGGGATTAGTGTTTAGTCATTTATATTAACCTACTATCAAGCTATTATCAAAGTTCTTATTATTTTCTGTCCTCCTTTTATCTAAAATCTCACGTCTTCAACAATTTAGACTATTTACACTAAAACTAAATCCAAAATAACTGTCCTACAAATTCTCAGCCCCATGCTCTTATTTTAGTTTGCTTCAATTTAGACTATTTTTCATTTAGACTATTTTTCATTTTAGACTATTTCTCATTTTGTCTCCATTTTTTAGTTTGCTTTACTAACAAAAATAATTTTAATAGATGCTGACAAATAAAAGCATTCTTCTGCATAAAAGTTACAACTTTATGCGGCTCCCTTCTAACATCTTCTCATGGTGATTTACTGTGCTCAAGAACTTTCTGCTCTACATCATGCTTTTAAGTTTTTGGGGTTTTTGGTCCATGACTTTGGTTTCAGGTGGAGTGTGAGGATTTACTTCAAAGAGTTAAAGACGGCTTGCTAAAGAGACCTATGATCGTAAGCTCTTTTTATTACTTTGATTATTCTAAATAATGAAATTCCTGTTGCACTAGAACAATCCACTTTCTTGAATTGTCAAATGAAAGGAATAAATACAGTATATTCTTTATGCATGAAAGTATGTTTCTCCATAAATAGTATGTCCGGTTCTTTAATCAATCTAAAAACCTAAATATTATGACAATGCTTTTTTTGTTTTATACATGGTAGGTGGATATGGAGGAAAAGGCTAGGTTACTACATGAGGATATGACTAACCATGTACGTAAGAACCCTTGCATTTTGATTTTTTAATTCATGTTTCAGTTCAATGATATTCTGTCACATTTTGGTGGGTTGCAAATTTGCAATTATGTCTGATAAGCACCTGTCGTTTGGGAAAGTAAATATAAGATACAGAAGAAAAAGGGAAACGATAAGGAAACAACTGCTTAAGAAAGAAGGACTTCCATATTGGGCATTCTCATTTGCTTGAGAATTGTATTGAACTCAATATTGTGCGGATATCATTTCATGAACATAACTAACATACTAATACTATTTTTATTTGCATGTCTGGATTTGCAATGAAACAAGATGCATAAACATTGAAAGAATGTGATATATAGCTATATAGGTAATTTTTGTTTTGATAAATTAAGTAGCTGATGAATTGTACGTATTTTATTGTGCTTTGTCATTACTTTCGATCCTTTTACGGTGCGGTTTTAGATAGAAGGTAAGGAAGTTAAAAAAGATTGAAAATTAAAAGTTTGAAAATCTTATTCCGTATGTTGGTTATTACGGTCTTTTAGTCGCCTGGCATTTGGTTTCAAAGGTGTTGGTTATTCCGTATGTGTTAGCCTTTCTGCTAACTGGATATCGAAACTGAGAAGGACTGGGACAGTGGCCAGCTATCTTCTCAGTGTTATTTTATTTAAAATGAGAAAAGGCAAACACAGATGCAACTACGCACCTCTTGCTGGCTTCCCCAGCTGAACTAGAATTCTTATCTAAAAATGTGCATAACTAACCTTGGTCTTAATCCCCCTTATATAACGCATAGGAGATCAGAGCACAGGCTTACAAATGATACCTAACTCACTAACTACCCTATAACAGAAATAACAGATTTACTTAACTCTATTCCTTCTAACATAGGTCTTGAGAGGCCTAACAATTCCCTCCCTCTCCAGAACAGCCTTGTCCTCAGGGTTGAGGTTAGGAAATTGTCTTCTCAGAGTTGCTGTCTCCTCCCAGGTGGCTTCCTCTGCTGAGTGTCCCTTCCGTTGCACCAGAACCTGTTGTGTGGATCTTCCCTGCTGCTGTGTCATTCTTTCATCCAGGGTTTTTTCTGGTGTGTATTGTTCTGCTGGTGCATGTAGCTCTTCAGGCCGTTCAGCCTCAACTGGGTGGTCTCCAATGGCTAGCTTCAGCTGAGATACATGGAACACAGGGTGTATTCTGGCCGTGGCAGGTAGTTGTAATTGGAAAGCCTCTGCCCCAACCTGCTTTGTCACTAAGAATGGTCCATAATATCTGGCTGCCAGTTTAGGATGTAGCCTTGTAGGCATGGAAGTTTGAGGGTGATAGCTGGCCACCGTCCCAGTCCTTCTCAGTTTCGATATCCAGTTAGCAGAAGGCTAACATTTAATTGTTAGGCCTAACAGTATGTTGGTTATTACGGTCTTTTAGTCTCCTGGTATTTGGTTTCAAAGAAGGTGTTGTATTTTATTAGTTTTCAAATTTAAATCTTGAATTTTCATTTTAAAAAGTGGGCTGATTGAAGGGTATAAATGGTCTAAAACAATTATGCACGAAAAAGTTAGTTAATAGGGGTAACTTTCATTATATATAAGTATAGAAGTATAGATATTAACACCTTCGAATTATGTTGTGCTTATGAATGCAAATCTGCAACTGTTTCATACTGCTCGTTTGGTATCAAAATATGTCTTTCTCAGTTGCTACTTGCTAGTGTTCCATGGTTGGACAATTATAGCTTATCATTTTTAATCAATTAATCAGTATTGTTCGACCTCACTTTAGGGATACATGTGCCTGTATGATACAAATTTGTCCGGCAACTTCTGAGTGAAAAGATTTTTCAAAGATGAATGTGCTAAAATTAGCATCTTCACTGGAGAGAGTGCCTGTAATCAATAACCCAAGTATAGTGCATTATTGCATGATTTTTCTCTATTGCATTTCTAAGAACTACTCAACAAAAACAAAATTTATGTTTGCATCCATTAGTTTATTTTTAAAATCATGCTATAAGAAGGATTCTGGAGTCATTTCTTAAACAGTCCAACTTTCTTACCCTCAAGGCTTCAGTTTATATTTATTGATGAATGGTGATTTTTTTTTTGGAATATCTTGTTGGCACTAAAATTTATATGCTTGATGCACCAAGAAGCTTATTTCAATGGCAGCTTGCCTTCTTGATATGTCTTGTGTTTCTGTATTCTCATTATTTGTAATGCTCATAACTAACCAGGCTCGATTGTAAATTAGATCAACACTGATGATAATGGAATTTATGTACTATTTTTCATTAATCACTTACAAGAAATTAGACTTCATTATAGAAGTTGTCATTCAGAATCACAACGACACCTCTAAACAGTACTCTTTGGAATAAAGAACTCCTTTGAATTTAAGTATCTGACATTCTTTAGATACTATTCAGTATTTATTCATGCCAACTGTACCTTAGATATCTTTCTTGTGCTTGTTGATTCTTGTACTTGGTGATTTATAATTTTAATATACATTCTTGTTCTTTTTCTTTTGTGTATGTTTGTGCTGTACATCCTCTTTCAAATGGTAATAGATGTTTATTCTTTTGATATTTAGGCTTGATTTTTCACCTAACTGTTCTGCTTTCTTATGATGTGGTGAATATAGTGGCTTGCACGAGAACTTGCTCTGTTACAGAATCAGATTGAGCGAGCTAATGAAAAGGGTTGGCGTAGAGAATATCCTTTTCTGATATTTATCAGATAATAAGTTTTTATATGTTGTGGTAATGTCTCCGTACCCATTTTTGCATCTTGTCAATGCATTACACTACACTTAATTATACAATTACATTTTTTTCTCTAGTACATTGTTAACTGTACTGCTAGTGGCTGATAAAAATCATTAGCTGTTTGTAGCTGTAAAAATACCTAGTTGCTCGTGGTAACTTCGTTGACTTGATAGTATTGCCTTCATATTTAATTTAGTTCTTAGTTTTGACAAATAACGATATTTATTTGCTGATTCAACTAATGAATATATAAAAATCTGTCATATCATTGTTTTTTAAGGACTAAAATTTTGTAGACACTTCGTGATTACTCAGTTTATTTAAGTCATCAAATCAGTTTTTGTTGAGTCCTTACCGTGCTTTATCTAACAGTCTCATAATTATTCCTAATTTTGTTTAACATTTTCCTGTATCAATTTTGTTAGTGTCCCTTTGTAGGATAGTTTTTAAGGTGATGCATCTTTTCTATTTTAGAACCCTGGACTTTCAAATTTGCATAGTCACCACCCAAATTAAGCCCAGATGGTATGTATGAGGGGAGACCGTAGTTTCTGTGTTTTTCTTAGAAGCAGCATTTAGATTTATCTGCTGTGTATTTTTTTTTGGTGTGAATTTACCTGCTGTGTATGACATAACTGGATGTGGATACCGCCTTCAAGTTTTTACTCCACTCTAAGTAATGCATGCTTATTACATCTTAACAATCCCTTCTATTCATTTAACTTTTCAGTAAAGTAGTACGGATATCATGAATAAGATGGCAGTCAATTGTAGTGATGAACATTTTGCATTAGGATTCTGTCTGATCATCTATATGCTTTGCTAAGAAATTATTTTCGAGTCAAAAATTTCTATTAGATAGTTATTTTTCCTTAATTATTGGAAGCACATTGGGTGAGTACCTACGAAAGAGGGACAAGCTTCAGAGTTCAGAGGAACGGGAAAGGTTATTGCGTGACATCCCTCAAGTCATTGCAGATGATCTAGAAACAGAATCTACAACACCAGATGTTCCAGATAAAAAAGTACAAAACAATTTTCAAGACTCGTGGCAAGCTACTTGTACAAAAACATCGTTAATCACCGTGGACTCGGAAACAGTTGCTGATGGTTTTGCATGCAAGTCTACAGAACTGAATGAGGAGCTTCAGTATCTAGATGACGAGGAATGGTTATTACATCAAGTTCCTCTAGTTACTGCAGGTGACCTAGAATCAGACTCTAAAACACCAAAGGACACTCCTGATAAAAATGTAGAAAATAATATCCAAGAGTCATGTACAAAAGCATCTTTAGTGACTGATGTCCCAAAAGCAGTTGTTGATGGTTTTGCATGCAAGGCTACAAAACTGGATACTGCAGATCTAACAAAACAAGAAAGCGATTCACCGAAGTCAATTCTCAGTCTTAGCAGAGCAGCATCAAATGTTCCTCTTTTCAATATGGCAGTGAATACAACTATGATGAATCGCATTTCTCGTGACACTGCTGCAGGTTTGTTATAAACACCTTTTTCCATGACTCTTTTAATGTAAGCATGTTATTTTCCTGGGAATGCACTTGATGGTAGTACTGTATTACGTTGTTCGTTAGGAAGTGTGCAAAATTTATTTATTATGCCTCAAAAGTGTTGACCAAATGGTGTCAAAATTCAAGAGTGTTGATAAAACGGCGTCGAAGCCCCTTTGGAAAGATATAAAGATTCTAGAATGAATATGAGAATTGATATGGATTTAAGATGTGAACCAATAGACTAAGAATGTAGTGCCAAGAATATTATGATGAAACTAAGCACAAGTGCTATCAAACTTTGCAAAAACATTTTTCTGATGTCTTTTCCCATTTCCAACTCCATCCAACCTATTTTCGTTTCCATTAACACCACAATTCAGTTTTAGCCTCTGGGCTAGATCAGATTGCTTGCAAAAAACAAGTTGCTCTGTGTGTATTTGCTTATACAGATAACCTGTTTGCATCATGTATATTCCACTTCACAAATGATTAAATCACTCCTACTAATTATTATCAAATATTCTTTTTATCTAAAGGGTGATTCAGCTGCTATCTTTGCCAAAATGCTATACATCATACAATGTCTATTATAAGCATTATTTATCAGAGAAATTTGTGTTTCAGTTGCTATCTTTGCCAAAATGCCATTGATCAGGCAATGTCTATTATAAATATTATTCATCAGAGAAGTTTATATCTCTAACTCTTTAAATAATGATTTCCTGGTATGCTTGAAAAAATTGCTTTGAACTTAAAGGTAATGAATTGACTCGCCCTATTATTTTGCCTAGTATGTCTCTTTGTTTTTAGTAATTTCAGAATAATACATCTCTTAATGCCCACCACTTAATATGTAACCCTCTACCTGTCATTCATTGAATTTCTATTGTTCTTGGCATGTTTTGGCAGAGCAACAAAGGTCTGAAGTGCCTGTGCAACAGCAGCCCGGGCAGCAAATACACCTTGCATATAAGGGGGGCGTGTCTAAGCCAGACGAATCAAATAAAGCTAAGATCTATCAAGCACTGCCAGACAAGCTGGTGCGGCCGTCTCAGTTTCAGTTTAGAGCTGAATCAAATGGAGCTAAGATTTCTCAAACACTGCTAGACAAGCTGGTGCAGCCGTCTCAGTTTCAGCTTACAGCCGAATCAACTGGAACTAAGATCTCTCAAACACTGCTAGACAAGCTGGTGCGGCCGTCTCAGTTTCAGCTTATAGCAGAACCAAATGAAACTAAGATCTCTCAAACACTGCTAGACAAGCTGGTGCAGCCGTCTCCAATTCAGTTTATAGCCAAATTAAATGAAGCTAAGAACTCTCAAGCACTGTCGGACAAGCACGTGCGGCCGTCTCAGATTCAGTTTATACCCAAATCAAATGAAGCTAAGATCTCTCAAGCACTGCCAGACAAGCAAGCGCGGCCGTCTCAGATTCAGGTTATAGAGCTGAGCGATAGCGATGACGATGAAAATGAAAAACCAAGCACCATAAAACAGGTTCCACCTGAGGAATTGCAATCCTCAATGTGGCATTACAAAGATCCCCAGGGAGGGGTGCAAGGACCATTTCCTATAATTTCTCTAAAACTTTGGAGTGATGCTCACTATTTTACTTCAGACTTCAAGGTTTGGAAAGTAGGCCAAAGTCAAGCTGAAAGTGTACTATTAGTGGATATTTTACCCCAATTTTTTCCCAGTGGATAAAATTTCATATGATGCTTTTCAATTCAGGTTAATAATTAGATTTGGTTCCTAGGCAATCGACAACCTGCGGCTTATAATTGTGTAACTGGGGAACTCACGTTGTATCATTGAATCAAAATTGTATCTGATGATGCATTTGATCCTGGTCAATAGTTTGATTCTTAGGCACCAGCCAACCTGCAACTTTTTATTGTTTTCCTCTCTTCTTCCTTGCCTATATGAACACTGTTATTCATGTCTATGCATCCAAATGTTTGTTTGTAAAATGTTGTGCTTACCATGTTGCAATGCTCCAGAAGGCTAAGGTTGTCCAAGCTTGTGATTGAGCGGGCTATAGTGAAAGATATCAACTTGGAAACGTGGTTGATGCAATAGATTTGGCTGAGTGAAACTCGGAAACCTCTGAGCTCAAAGATCTTATCGAGCTTGAATTATAAACAAAAATGATATTTTGACAAAAAAAAGTGTGGTTAATTGTGTTTAGTAGATGGTTAATGGAGATCGTCATAGTCGAAACTCGTTAAATATCTACCGAGTAGAATTAACTACATTTTTGAACGATGTTAACCATAATTTTTATGTATTCAAATCTATATGTAATTGAACACATGGAAATTATCGCAAGGTAAATGCTTCTTCAAACAATTCATCTTTACAAAGCCCATCGATCATAACCATATACGTTCTGACATCTAGATTGTATCCTTTAACTAAAAGATCTTGAAAAATTTGTTGTGCGTTTTTAAGTCTCCCACCTTTGCATAGTCCATCAATAAGTATATTGTATGTCTACATATTTGGCTGAATACCCCGTTTACGATTTTCCTAACCAAAGCAAATTGCCTTGTCATGATGATATTTGCATAATGCCCGTCAAAAGAATTGTAAATGATAACATTGGTTGGTTGACCTCTAACTTGACTCAATTTAAATACCTTTACAACTACATCATCATGAAAGTTTAGTGCTTTAAGACAAAAACATTTCATAAGTATATTCAAGACTATGACATTTTGGCTGATAACCCATTTTGAGAATCTTACCGACAATAGAAAATGCAAAATGCATTTGACCAAGGTGGCAGTAACAATTGATGAGAATGTTAGAGGTAACAATGTCTTACTCAATTCCCCTTATTTTCCATTTGATGATAAAGGAAAATGACAGTAAAGTAGTGTTGGATCTTAACAAGGGAACTTAAAAGCTTTACAAATTTGATGATCGGTGGTGTAGGATGTAATCTAAGCATGTGATTGAAGGAAGAAACTAAATCATTTTTTTTGGTCAAAAAGACACTAAATCATCAACAGCAAGAAAACCTAGTTTACACCATAAAAAAAGTTCATCCGAATAAGGGTTATATAAGTAAATAAGAGAGGTGTAAATAGTAAGTTACCTATATTAGTCCATTGAGAACTCTGATCCATTCTCCGCCTAAAAGATGGAACCCTAAGAAGCTCAAATGATTAGTAGCGTGGCTTCGATCGATTTTCATTGAGAAAGCAGACTACGAGAGTGTGTTTGCGTGCGTGAGAGAGAAAGAAGATATTGTGAGGGATTTCTAAAATAATAGGAATCCAATAACATTAAACTGAAAGAGAAACACATCGTTTCTGGTTCTAAAGGTGTGTCATTTGGTGGCTTTCACTAGTAGTTGTGTTCTTTCATGAACATTTATAGTGAAGAGGCACTTATCTTCACCAAATGGTATGAGTTGGTCTATATATAGAACAACTTTACATTTTGCATTTTGCATTGATGATGACTGCAATTTTGGAATGCATTTCTTCTTACAACTTGAGAGAGATGAATGTTCAAAATTCACCATAAACTAATTCATTCATACTCACGGTGAAAGGTACACGATTATGAATGCAATTACATAATATTACAGTAGTTATTCTATGCATGGAGTTGTGTAGTTTACGATAATTAAAGTACATGACATTTCAATATTGATCAGTGGATAATAATCATTGTCAAATATCCAAACTTGTCCACGAGAATCAAATTAATAAGCTTCAATGTTGAGTTCTAAAAGGTTTAAGTAGAAACAAGAAATTTTTGAATCAGGGAGCCATAGATTCCTTTTACGTGGAGCAAATTTTTGATAAAAAATCATAAAGGCTTATCATGGGTTGCAAACAGTTTTTTTACCACCTTATGGGTTAATGTCTGTCGACTTTTATGAACCGTTTTTGATGTGTTTCTCCTAAATTTTTTTCATGATTACGATATTTGATTTCCAACGCGTTGTGTGGGTGTTTATTGAAATTTCAGATGTATGTGTGATATAAAAAATTGAAACTCTTCTACTTTCCACCGATTTTTATGCTCTGCTATGATCTATTAGAAGGAGCAAAGTCAATATATACATTTTCTGGAATATCGGTGTCTTGAAGTGGAAAATTTATGTGTGGCCAGGATCTCGACGCCAACGACTCAAAAATTGTGTAATTTCGGGAGTCGGCGTTCAATTTATTAAATTGAATCCCACTACACTCATAATACATTCATCCTAAGACCAAAGACTAGTTACTAAGACCAAAGACTAGTTACCTTAAATTTGATTCTACAAATTATTATTGAGTCATGACGTATTTATTTTACCATGATGTATTTATTTTACCGAAGAATAAATAAAATAGTGTTAAGTAAAGAAAATAACTATGCAAATTTAAGTTTGAATTTCAAAGTTTAATATACAGGTTACCCAACTTTTGTTTCCTTGAATTGATGGGTTAAGGAGGGAATGACATGTGTTACCCTTAGCTGCATTCATTAAACTCTTAACCGGATGATGTGTTCTTTTTGATTTCATTTTATACTACCCCATGAATCCATCATATGGTATGAAACATGATGGCACGCCATAGTCTTCGAAGCCAACTGCATGCTTGGAGGTTGTTAAGATGCACTGTTTTTTATTTTAGTCAATTGTGATATTTGTCTTGGAGTGACCACTTGAATTTGTAACAAATAGTCTGTAAATTGAAGAGTGCTGAGTGTTAGTAATACTTTCTCTAATAACACTGTTTTGACAAACTTTCTATTATTGGATTTTTTTTGACAAATTTTTATTATTAGGTTAAATTTATAAGTTCCACTTTGGTTGGATTCCCATCCTATTTAGTGAGAATGATTGAGTTTCATCTAATAATAAAGAATGTGTTTAAGAAGTCACCTATAAAGTGTTGTTAGTTTTACTACATCTGATGTAGTGATGTGAACACTTGAATAAGGATATATAGTGGTTATATATCTAGGTTGGCTTTTCTGACCTTATTATGAATTTGGTAACTATCGGTTTTACATTATTAGCACTTGTATCTAAGCATTATATTTGCATTCACGCCTCACCCAAAATTGTAACACCCCGGTATTTCTTTAACAAAGAAATACCTAAATATACAATTTGGTATAAATCAGAGTATAAAAATTCCTGTTCAGATATACATCTTTACAAGAAACAGCGGAAACTATAAAAATGAAACTAATACAAGCTCGAGTCATACGACCGAATACAGAGATAACCACAGGAGAACATGGACAACTATCAAAGAATCAATCTTCAGTCTTCTTCTCGAACCCGACATACCAACTGTGCCGCCTGCTGTCCTTATAACCTGTTCTCTGTAAAAACAACAAATATGGATTGGGTGAGACAACTTGTCTCAGTGAGTCCTACCGTGCCCCCTCACTGACACTCGGTTCAATTTATTAAACCGTTACAACAAAAGCTGACATAACAATGTCTTATTCATTAATCGAAATGCCTCGCACTTCGTGAGTTTAGTTAACACGTACCGACTGCAATCCAGTGCTAATCCCGGTAACCGTGTGTTCAACTTATTAAACCGTTATCAAAAATAGATCATTAGCTATCACAAGCTATAATCGAAATGCCAAGCAAATCGTGTTCTCAATTATGTTTTTAATAGCTTAGCTTAACCGACTGCACAACTGCTAATCCCGGTAGCTACAGCTTAACATCTGCCGACTGCACAACTGCTAATCCCGGCAATGTTACTTATAACCATTAACTTAGCACAAGCCGACTGCACCTCTGCTAATCCCGGCAACCCGTGAGTTGACCACGCCAAAACACATTCAGGGCCTAGGTAAGGGGTCATGACTACCCTCCCTAGTATGCTACTTGTCGGGTCGTCACCCAACGCAATACGTATGACAATACGCATCAATTTCTCGAGAGTTAGATAATATATATCTTTCCGATCACCAAAGGATCAATCATATAATCTTTTTAGAAAAGTTATATCTTATCGATCTATAACCCGTTTTGATGAATTTATAACATCCGGCATTATAATCATACTATAACGTATTATTGACTTATAACCCGTTTTGATGAATTTATAAACATCCGGCATTATAATCATATTATAACGTATTATTGACTTATAACCCGTTTTGATGAATTTATAAACATCCGGCATTATAATCAAATTCAATTGACATATATAAACATATATATATATATTTTCAGTCAGTTTATCAGACGGTGTACCCACACGTATACTAGGGTTTCGGTTTTTCAATCAAATATGCTTTTGAAACTCTCTTTCAAAATCATGAGTTGAATAAGTTCAAAATACGGTTGTCAATAAGGCAACATCCTTAAAGTGGGTTGGGGAGAAAATTAGAAATGATTCGGGATCGAAAGGAGCGACGAAATGAGAAATCGGAGTCCGGTAACAGCAGCTCACGCACGGTCCGTGCCCAGGGGCGCACGACCCGTGCGTGATTTACCATAATCACACAGCCAACCCGAAGAGGACGCACGGTCCGTGCCCAGGGGCGCACGACCCGTGCGGCCTGTTCTGTTACTGAATTCTAGTTTCTCATTCCGCTTTCCATTTCTCGCCCAAATCGAATTCTGATCGTTCTCCAACCTGAAAACGGATTTAATAAACAACATTCCAGACCATATTCCAGTGAAAGCACTTAAAATCACAATTTCGCAAATTGTTCAACAATTCGATAAAAACCGTAAAAACGCGATATTGTTCAAAAACGGATTTCGGTTCCAAAATCTTTCGAAAATTGATAATTGCCTTATGACTCAACCCGATATAATTTCAAGACACGAAAAATATCCCTATCCGTGAGTAGAACTCACCCGGTTGACGATCCCGCGAGAAATCACGCCGGAACACGAACGGCCGGATTGTAACCACTCGAACAATCCCCGTAGTCACGTACATGCTCCTAGTGCCTCCGCATCTGAACTCGATGGGTCCCACATGCACCATCAGTAACTCGATCAAATCCTTGCTACTGAACACTCATCCGGTACTTGAGTTGACGACCCTCGAGAATTATGACGAATCGAACTCAATTTCGACGAGCGGGCATACTAGCTTCAAATTTCCATTTCCCAGAATCAGGAACCAGTTTTGCAATAAGCATAAGTTGGTCAATCTGTGACCAAATATACTCAAATCAGTGCCCATTCTGAAGATAATTTCGTCTACTTTCAAATGGAAAAAGTTTCACGCGCATGCATCCAGTAGATCGAGAGATATCACCGAAACTATGTGACTGGTCCAGGACAATGTTTGATTCTGAAACCGTAACTTGTGGACAGGATATCTCTCTCATTTCTCCATGAAATCATACGGTTCTTGTGCCCAAAATGAAGAGCTTCGAGTCTAGTTTCCAGAGGAACAAGAATCGCGATCATCGGAGTAGTTTACAGCGAGAAATGATGGAAACACCGAGGGTATGTCACACGGGTTTTGCCCAGAATTCTGGATAGACTTCAATCATCACCCTCCTTCACTTGCAACTTCGAACTTGAGCTTCCATTCTCTGTACCAGTAGTTCCACAACCTTCAAGATACCTTCCAGATCACGAAATGGGTCCAGATACACTTCTCCACTTGCTCATAGTGAACATGCAAGCAAACAGCAACTCACAACTCCTCCATATCCACCATTGAAGCACTAACTCGAAAATGGAAGTGAGGGAAGGAGTGAGAACTAGCTTCTGAAACTTATACCAATGGATAGAGAATCAAAAATGGAGTGGCAAGGAGCTCTGGATACTTACATGCAAGCAGATTTAGGGATGAACCCTTCTTCTTCCATCCCCCTCCATTCTCGCCTCCCCTCCTCTTTTCCTCTATTCTGTTTCAGCTTTCTTTCTCATTTTATTAAATATGTTTTCAGCAACTGAGGGAGTGTGAGGAGGAACATATATATATATATAAATCCAGCTGAGGGTTTAATAGGGCTAATTTACCAAACTACCCTTATTTCAAATTTCACTTAACTTTTACTTTCAATCAAACAACCAATCTCTAATGCCCATTCTCCTATTGTTAGCGATTGATTAATTTGAGTACATTAAGTCGACTAACACCTGTATCCATGACCACTTACTAGATTGGTCCAATGATACTTAGTGAAATGACTATTTTACCCTTCAACTTAAACTCTTCATTAATTCATGGCTAAGCCGTAATTAATTAGAGAATGCGATTTATTTGACAATTTCCTCGACTATTCTTCGCCGAGACACGACCAATTATTCCCATAAATAATTAAATCGGTCTTAGGCTTCATAGTACGAATTTTTAAAATTAGGGATGTTACAATCACCCCAACTTTTAAAAATTTTGTCCTCAAAATTGACAAGACGAACCTTAAGCAAAAAGGTATTGATATCGGTTCATCATGTCCTCTTCCAATTCCCAAGTAGCCTCTTCGGCTGAGAAGCCCTCCTAGACTCTCTTGACAAGCGGAACAGTCCTCGACCGCAATGTCTTCACGACATGCCCGAGGATATGACTAGGATAAGGTTGGAATGATAAATCCGGTCGAAGATCGATCGTTTCAACGCTCAACGGCTGAAGTGGATCGGGAATTCATTTTCTCAACTGAGACACGTGAAAGACATCATGAAGATACAGACTTTCTTCAGAAATTAACTGTTCCGACCGCTTGAAAGCTGACACTAGCTGTTATGGACAATGGAATGCCTCCAATCTATTTAGGACACGAACTCATAGTTACGGTATCCACACATCCTGCACTATCGAAGTCAGGAACTCAGAAGGTTCCATCTTAGCCGCAGCTTGAATTGGAACGAAACGATGATTGTAAGAGAATTTCTTTGGAATCAAACCA
Source organism: Astragalus membranaceus (assembly GCA_039519185.1). NCBI lineage: Eukaryota > Viridiplantae > Streptophyta > Magnoliopsida > Fabales > Fabaceae > Astragalus > Astragalus membranaceus. The sequence goes on along the minus strand of CM076853.1, from coordinate 32,515,714 downwards.
TACGGTATCCAGAAGAAAAGTTTTCTTCTCTTCCCGAGTTACGCTCACATAAGCGCTTGACTCATTTACTAAAAATTTCGACTGAAGCAAACAGAGTTGTTTTATAAAACAGGTTGACTTTCAGTCCAAGGAATCTAGAAACGATTTTTCCTTGCAACCGAATCCAGGAAAAACTCTAAAATAATAGCAAAATATTCTTTCATTAAATCGGTTCCAGAACTTGAAAGTATAATAGTTCCATTTGAATGAAAATTCTTTTCAATGGGATTTCTAATGACGATAGTTTGAAAATACGACTATCCCAAAAGTTAATTCACCCCAACTTATAAATGACCTTACTCGATGCACGGCGTTTCAATAAAGCGGAATCTCAATCTCAAATTTTTAAATTTGCAAGTTCAAAAGTGAGAATAAAGGTGTTATTTTGTTGGAGTCAACCATTTGTGCGATCAAAATCTCGCAAACTTTTATCGTGCTTGAGTTCGGTTCCGTTAAAACAAAATAATTAGGTTCGTTCGAGAAAGGGATCGGGAGGGACATTGAGCCGAAAAGAAAGCGGGTATTTGCTGAAAAAAATTCTTCTCAAGCCGCTATTCCACTCGATTCAATTCACTTCCTTTCAATTCCTTTTCTCGAATCGGTCCAAGACAAAATTTCGAGATTAAAAACAAGGTTCATATTTCATGATGAAAAACAGACACGACTTGACCGTCTCAAGAGACTACACAAGGTTATAAAGTTCACTATCAAGGACTCATGTGTCATACAGCCACTGTCCAATCATTTAGTTTCCGACCGACATACGGTTCATCCTCACTCACTCTACCATCAAACGGGTGTAGAAGGTGAAAAGGTAAAAACATTATAGGTACTCAACTCATTGGATTCTTAGAAAAGCATCGTGTGCTGGACCACAATCCGACAATTCCGAATTCAGCACATACTTGATTTATTGACATTTAATCATAGGTCAATAGAATGGAGAATTAGCATCGACCCATCCGATGGATCAAGGTCACAACAACTTACTGTTGATCTTAACGAATTCAAGATTAACGGTTGGAGTTTCACCTCAGTAGCGGAAGCTTGACATTAAAACAGTCAAATGATGATTTCCCAAACATGGCTTGGTACCTCTCCAACTAGTAATTATATCCACGTGTTACCCAGACTTCCATTACTTCTGAGTAAACATTTGAGTAACCCACATCTTCGGTTATCTTGGAACATTTCTAGTATTTTAGGCAGTCATCGGTACCAGCGATGTTGTTAACTGACCCAAAATACTAATAAGAGTGTGTCTTTCGACCCTTATGACTCGGTCCTCGGAACTCAAACTGACAGCTTGGTATCCACACACAGGTTATGGCCCTTTCAGAATTTTCTAAGTCCACGATTTATCCAGTTTCAACTGTCCTCCTAGGTCAACCAGGCATTGAACTTCGATATCTATCTTTCATAGATCGTTGATCACTCAGATTCAAAGGAGATGCGAATTCCGATATTAGGAATCCTACGAGAACGACATAGGGTTTTCTTTCGAAGAGGATATTCAGAGTCATCCTAGACAATCCTTGGTTTCTCGATTAACTTTGATGTAGTAATTATTCTCGGATTAGTCACGAAATTGAAATTGCGGTGGCACCAGGGAATTTTGAAAACAAAAGGTTATTTTGGGAATCACACGAGTACACCATGAGTGTCTCCGTATTGATTCGTTGAAATTGGGTTTATTCTTTAAAATTTTCCTTGGCCGAGCTTCTTTCCGAACTTCCGCGACTATCCAGACATAATGATTACATTATATTAACAAATATAGCTTCAGAACGGGTTCTAGGAGTCTAAACTGACTGATTGGAGATCCTTTCTACCAATTTCCCGTACAACAGGGAGGTCCACATTCCACGAATGCTTAGAGTTTACGGTTCAGATTTAAAACAGAGGTACACTTCAAAATACAATTGAAGATGCGGTTCACAACCCATTCATCGGTGTAGATATTTTCGTTAGCTTTCCAACGCCTCTCGGAACATAAAAATCGGAGTTCCGGAACAGGAGTTACGAACAAATGAGTCGGAAGACTAACGAGAATTTCTCACAGACCGTGATCGGAATGCTTCCAGCAGCGGATTGAAATAAGGTCACTTCTACCGATTCCAAAAACTAATCTTCTTTGAAGGATTTGATTCATGATTCCTGATCACTTAACCTGATCGGCACTTATGATTCCACTAGTCATTACTGGCAACAGAGTATCTTTACTCAGTTAGCTTTATCATCTGTCACATTGTGACTCGGAAGAAGAAGAATCGGAATCTGTGCTTAAGATTAACCGATACGGATTTTTCCTTGAATGCTGCCCTAACTGGGATTGACTGACACCAGAAGGTGAGATTTATGATGGAAACGATATTTCTATAACTGATAAGCTGACTAAATAAGGTCAGGGTTTCGGGTGTTAACTAATCTGACAGAGTTCAGTACACTGACGTTACTGCCGCACAATGGCTTCGCTTGATTTGTACTTCTCGATAAGATCTAAGACGTTTCATCCCGCGACTCACTAGCCGCATCCGATTTATTTACTGAACAGCCGCCCACAGTTTCCGCGAACCATCGCGGATGCCCATCCTTGTTTCCAAATGTAATATGTAGCCCTCTGCTGCTGCTACGCGTTCTGATGGAATGAGAAAGCTGAGAATCCTATGGTGTAAGGTCTCGGACATTTTCGGGGCTGAGGCAACTATCTGTCATAGTTTTTCAGTAACTTACATGAAACATTGAGTGGATCCTGACTCAATACGTCACATAATATACTAAAAAGGTCTGACATATAATTGTCTAAGTCCCTAGCTGACTCGATCCTATGTTCTCGACCCGAAGGTCACTACGTCCGACAAGGCCGAACCGCTCTGATACCAAATGTAACACCCCGGTATTTCTTTAACAAAGAAATACCTAAATATACAATTTGGTATAAATCAGAGTATAAAAATTCCTGTTCAGATATACATCTTTACAAGAAACAGCGGAAACTATAAAAATGAAACTAATACAAGCTCGAGTCATACGACCGAATACAGAGATAACCACAGGAGAACATGGACAACTATCAAAGAATCAATCTTCAGTCTTCTTCTCGAACCCGACATACCAACTGTGCCGCCTGCTGTCCTTATAACCTGTTCTCTGTAAAAACAACAAATATGGATTGGGTGAGACAACTTGTCTCAGTGAGTCCTACCGTGCCCCCTCACTGACACTCGGTTCAATTTATTAAACCGTTACAACAAAAGCTGACATAACAATGTCTTATTCATTAATCGAAATGCCTCGCACTTCGTGAGTTTAGTTAACACGTACCGACTGCAATCCAGTGCTAATCCCGGTAACCGTGTGTTCAACTTATTAAACCGTTATCAAAAATAGATCATTAGCTATCACAAGCTATAATCGAAATGCCAAGCAAATCGTGTTCTCAATTATGTTTTTAATAGCTTAGCTTAACCGACTGCACAACTGCTAATCCCGGTAGCTACAGCTTAACATCTGCCGACTGCACAACTGCTAATCCCGGCAATGTTACTTATAACCATTAACTTAGCACAAGCCGACTGCACCTCTGCTAATCCCGGCAACCCGTGAGTTGACCACGCCAAAACACATTCAGGGCCTAGGTAAGGGGTCATGACTACCCTCCCTAGTATGCTACTTGTCGGGTCGTCACCCAACGCAATACGTATGACAATACGCATCAATTTCTCGAGAGTTAGATAATATATATCTTTCCGATCACCAAAGGATCAATCATATAATCTTTTTAGAAAAGTTATATCTTATCGATCTATAACCCGTTTTGATGAATTTATAACATCCGGCATTATAATCATACTATAACGTATTATTGACTTATAACCCGTTTTGATGAATTTATAAACATCCGGCATTATAATCATATTATAACGTATTATTGACTTATAACCCGTTTTGATGAATTTATAAACATCCGGCATTATAATCAAATTCAATTGACATATATAAACATATATATATATATTTTCAGTCAGTTTATCAGACGGTGTACCCACACGTATACTAGGGTTTCGGTTTTTCAATCAAATATGCTTTTGAAACTCTCTTTCAAAATCATGAGTTGAATAAGTTCAAAATACGGTTGTCAATAAGGCAACATCCTTAAAGTGGGTTGGGGAGAAAATTAGAAATGATTCGGGATCGAAAGGAGCGACGAAATGAGAAATCGGAGTCCGGTAACAGCAGCTCACGCACGGTCCGTGCCCAGGGGCGCACGACCCGTGCGTGATTTACCATAATCACACAGCCAACCCGAAGAGGACGCACGGTCCGTGCCCAGGGGCGCACGACCCGTGCGGCCTGTTCTGTTACTGAATTCTAGTTTCTCATTCCGCTTTCCATTTCTCGCCCAAATCGAATTCTGATCGTTCTCCAACCTGAAAACGGATTTAATAAACAACATTCCAGACCATATTCCAGTGAAAGCACTTAAAATCACAATTTCGCAAATTGTTCAACAATTCGATAAAAACCGTAAAAACGCGATATTGTTCAAAAACGGATTTCGGTTCCAAAATCTTTCGAAAATTGATAATTGCCTTATGACTCAACCCGATATAATTTCAAGACACGAAAAATATCCCTATCCGTGAGTAGAACTCACCCGGTTGACGATCCCGCGAGAAATCACGCCGGAACACGAACGGCCGGATTGTAACCACTCGAACAATCCCCGTAGTCACGTACATGCTCCTAGTGCCTCCGCATCTGAACTCGATGGGTCCCACATGCACCATCAGTAACTCGATCAAATCCTTGCTACTGAACACTCATCCGGTACTTGAGTTGACGACCCTCGAGAATTATGACGAATCGAACTCAATTTCGACGAGCGGGCATACTAGCTTCAAATTTCCATTTCCCAGAATCAGGAACCAGTTTTGCAATAAGCATAAGTTGGTCAATCTGTGACCAAATATACTCAAATCAGTGCCCATTCTGAAGATAATTTCGTCTACTTTCAAATGGAAAAAGTTTCACGCGCATGCATCCAGTAGATCGAGAGATATCACCGAAACTATGTGACTGGTCCAGGACAATGTTTGATTCTGAAACCGTAACTTGTGGACAGGATATCTCTCTCATTTCTCCATGAAATCATACGGTTCTTGTGCCCAAAATGAAGAGCTTCGAGTCTAGTTTCCAGAGGAACAAGAATCGCGATCATCGGAGTAGTTTACAGCGAGAAATGATGGAAACACCGAGGGTATGTCACACGGGTTTTGCCCAGAATTCTGGATAGACTTCAATCATCACCCTCCTTCACTTGCAACTTCGAACTTGAGCTTCCATTCTCTGTACCAGTAGTTCCACAACCTTCAAGATACCTTCCAGATCACGAAATGGGTCCAGATACACTTCTCCACTTGCTCATAGTGAACATGCAAGCAAACAGCAACTCACAACTCCTCCATATCCACCATTGAAGCACTAACTCGAAAATGGAAGTGAGGGAAGGAGTGAGAACTAGCTTCTGAAACTTATACCAATGGATAGAGAATCAAAAATGGAGTGGCAAGGAGCTCTGGATACTTACATGCAAGCAGATTTAGGGATGAACCCTTCTTCTTCCATCCCCCTCCATTCTCGCCTCCCCTCCTCTTTTCCTCTATTCTGTTTCAGCTTTCTTTCTCATTTTATTAAATATGTTTTCAGCAACTGAGGGAGTGTGAGGAGGAACATATATATATATATAAATCCAGCTGAGGGTTTAATAGGGCTAATTTACCAAACTACCCTTATTTCAAATTTCACTTAACTTTTACTTTCAATCAAACAACCAATCTCTAATGCCCATTCTCCTATTGTTAGCGATTGATTAATTTGAGTACATTAAGTCGACTAACACCTGTATCCATGACCACTTACTAGATTGGTCCAATGATACTTAGTGAAATGACTATTTTACCCTTCAACTTAAACTCTTCATTAATTCATGGCTAAGCCGTAATTAATTAGAGAATGCGATTTATTTGACAATTTCCTCGACTATTCTTCGCCGAGACACGACCAATTATTCCCATAAATAATTAAATCGGTCTTAGGCTTCATAGTACGAATTTTTAAAATTAGGGATGTTACAAAAATCGTCTTCCCCACTGTTGGAATGTATTAATAAGCCTTTGTATAGTCCTTGCAGTTAGCTTTATTAATTGTACAATGCGACTCTCTATTTGTAACACTGCAGTAAGTACACTGCAGTGATAGTGTGTTCAGTTTGTACTATTCCCTGCTGCCACTCAACAATATAAGTATCCATTGCAGTGTTGTTAATGGCGGATGGCGGTCTATGGCGGCGACCCTAAAATCCGCCATAAACATATGGCGGATGGCGTAACGGCATATGGCGGGCCAATTTTTTTAAAAAATTAAACATATATATATATATACTAATATACATACAAAAAAACAAAAAATAATCCAAAAGCCTATTAATAAATGTCAAAAATCATAGACTTAATTGGTACAAAATATCGTTAGTCTCTATCAAATTGTCATAAACAACCAAGAACCACTTCGAATTAAGTTTAAGACATCAAAATAACAAAAAAATGAAACATAGCAATTTATTTTAAAAAAATAGCACAAACAGAATAGGACTAAGATTAAGAACAAAGAAAAAAAATGAAAACAGATTAAGACTAAGAAAGAAGACCAACAATATAAAACAGATGCAATATAAAAGACTAAGAAAGAAAAAAAACGGATACAATATAAAAGAAAATAATTAAAACAAAAAGAGAGTCTCAAAAAAATATGACTAAGATTAAGAACAGAGAAAAAAAAAAGAAGACCAACAATAGAAGACAGATGCAATATAAAAGACTAAGAAAGAAGACTAACAATACAAAAACAAGAACACAACAAGATAAGAAAAAGAAAAAGAAAAGAGACTAAAACAAAACACAGCGTAAGAAACAGAGGTGGAATCGGCGAAGAGAGAAGGAAGGGCTGTCAGGTTGCTGCTGGAGTGTTGGTGGTCGCGACCTTCGTTGCAGGTGTTCGTCAGGGTTCCTACTGGTGGAGAGAGAAGAAGCAACGAAGGGAAGGAGAAGAAGCAGCAAAGGGAGGGAGAGAGAAGAGTGCGATGTTGTAAGATTTTAGAAGGGAGTAACCGTTAGAGAGGGAGAGAGAGTATTTCAGAATTAGGGTTTTGCATTTTTAAGCCTTTGGGTTAATTTCGGGTCGGGTTACATGACCAAAACCCAACTTTTTTGTAATTTTTTCCGTTTTGTCCGCCATTTTCCGTCACGCTGCCACAACCGCCATACACATAACGCCCGCCATGGCGCTGCCATTGGCATTACCGAAAAACTTGATGACAAAAACTATTTCGTGTGGTTACAGCAGGTGGAACCGGTGTTGTGCGCTCATCGCCTTCACCGCTACCGTGTCTCACCGGAAATACCTCTGCAATATCTTTCCGATGCTGATCGTCTCTCCAACACAGAAAATCCAGCCTACACCGCTTGGGAGCTCCAAGATCAATTGCTTCTCTCTTGGTTACAATCATCCCTCTCTGCCTCGTTTCTTCCGTGCGTAATCGGATGTCTCCACACGTTTCAGCTTTGGGAACGGATTCACACAAATTTTCACTCCAAAACCAAGGCCAAACCTCGTCAATTGCGCACAGAGCTTCGCACTACGAAGAAAGGCAGTTCCACAGTTGCGGAATTCCTCGCCAAGATTCAATTAATCTTTGATGAGCTTGTTGTGATTCTTGATGGATTACCAATAGAATTCGAGTCTATTGTGACACTTATCAACAGCAAGATCGATTGGTTTGAAATCGATGAAGTGAAAACGCTCCTTCTTGCACACGAGCAGTGCGTTGACAAGCAACATGTCACAGAGGAAGTTGCCACGCTCAATCTGACTCAGGAAAAGAAATCCTCCGACGAACAAGGTGCTAACACCTATGGCGCTCAAGCATATTATACGAACAACAACAACGCTTCTGACTCAACGCACAATTCTGGTCAACAGTTCAGAGGAAACTTCAATTCCCGTGGTCGTTGTTGACTCATCCTCACATGTGTATTGCTGTTCAGTTTATAGCCAAAATGTCTGTTATTTGAGTCTTATTTCAGTCAATGGTCAACGGAATTAGCATAAATGTAGATGGATGTATTCGGTTGAATTGTAATTGCATTGGAAGACCTTCAATTTAATGTGGCGTCAACTAGCGAACCAGACACTTGCCTAGTGACGAAACGGAGAAAAGAAGGAAGGAAAGGATCTGCCAGTCTTCGCAACGCGACCAAGAAAGGTCGCGTTGCGACCAAACAATTTGCAGGCCCATCGCGCCGCGAGGGGGACGGGTCGCGTCGCGACCCATGGCCGAAACATTCTAGTTTTATGCGAAATTGCAGATTGGAGGAGGCACTTCGTCTCAGGTGCGATTTCAGGGTTTTGAGTAGTGACAAGGGGCGATTTTGGGAGCTTCTTTTCACTTGGGAACAAGGGATTGAAGGATCCAATGTCTTCCTCCATGTGTAAACTCTCTTTAATCTTGTCTTTTATTCCTTTGATGATGTGTAACTAATTCTCTAGGGTTAGGGAGAGACGAATCTCCCCAAAACTATCGTGTGAACTCTTTGCTATGATTAATTCAGTTGTTATTCAATTTATCAATTGCCTTTACCTCTGTTCTTAATGCTGTACAATTGCACATGATAATTGTATTTGTTTTAGGGTTTATGTTCACCATTGAAAAATGGGTATGTTTGCCTGAAGTTGGGGTTTTAGGTCACGAACTTGATGATCATAGGAATATGGAATTGGGTTCGTGAGTTCATTAATTCTTATGTTTCATGCTTTGTCTAATGGTGATTCACTTAAGGAATTAGGGTTTTCCATTAGAGAAAAGGGGTTTTGAGGCAAGGGATTGTCCTTAACCTATTAATTGAATTGAATCTGTTAAATTGGGTAATTAATTCGAAATTGATTGAAGGTTCATACATGATAGCATAGGGGAGAGGATTCGCTTCCTAATCGCTTGGTTCTCTTATTTCTATTGCCAATATTCTGTTACGGTTACTATAAAATATAAATCCATTTCAATTGTTTACATCTAAGAATTACCACACTTGCTTATTAATAATAACTCTCAATCCCTGTGGATACGACTTGGTTCTTACTGTTTTACTACTACTTGCAACGATTCGGTACACTTGCCGAAATCTTAACAGTCGTGGCAACCGTTTTGGTCGTCACAGTGGACGCGGTGGTGGTCGTTAGAATGTGCAATGTCAAGTTTGTCATCGCACAGGTCATGGTGCGTCTTACTGCTATCATCGATTCAACGCTGCGTATGGAGCCTCTCCCTATGGTGCTGCTCCTATACCTCATTCTGGAAATCCTTACCAGTATACTCGTCCTTCTGTTTGGCCACAGGCACATGGTTCTTATGCTGCAGGCACACCTGCTCAATCAGGCACTCAACACGTGGCGCCTATGGATACTGCTGCGTCGCATTATGTCACCACTCTGCCTCCACCCCCTGGTGCCCCTGCTCCTCCGTCGCATCTGGAGAATGCCTTCCTAGGGAATGGTCAAGGTCTTCCTGTTAAATCCATTAGCTCTTATTCCTTCCCCTCTCCTACACCACCTAATACTATACTTCACCTAAAGAATGTGTTGCATGTTCCTTCATTAAATAAAAATCTCATCAGTGTTAGCAAGTTTTCATTTGATAACAATGCATATGTGCAATTTCACCCATTTCATTATGTGGTCAAATCTCAGGATACTGATCAGGTGCTGCTCCATGGCCAGCTTGCTCCTGATGGGTTGTATCCACTGCAATCTACTGCTTTAGCTTCTAATAATTCCTTTTCTACATGAAATCCCCTTCCCTTTGTTCATTATACTGTAAGTGCTCAATCCCCTACCTTGTATTTCAAATGGCACAATCGTTTGGGACATCCTAGTCTTGCTATATTGAACAATGTTCTTCATCTTTGTAATATGTCATCTTTTCAACATAATACAAATAATTTTTGTGTATCCTGTTGCTTAGGAAAAGCTCATCGTTTACCTTCTAATCTCTTTCAAACTGTTTACAATGAGCCTCTAAAACTAGTCTATTGTGACTTATGGGGGCCTGCCCCTATGTTATCTTCAATGGGATATAAATATTATGTCTCCTTTATAGATGCATATAGTAGGTACACATGGATTTACTTCTTAATAGCCAAGTCAGAAACTCGGTCCAGCTTTAAGCAATTCAAAGCTCTTGCTAAACTTCAGCTCAATAGAAAGCTTAAAGCTGTGCAGAGTGACTGGGGTGGTGAGTTTCGTCTCTTTAAACAGTATCTTGATGATTTAGGGATCATTCACATAGTTATTTGCCCTCATACTCACCACCAAAATGGTGTGGTTGAATGAAAACACAGGCACATTGTTCAGATGGGCTTGTCTCTTCTGTCACACTCCTACCTTCCTTATACATATTGGGACCATGCCTTTCATACTGCTGTTTTTCTCATCAATAGACTACCCTCAGCCCATGGTCAGGTCATTCCCTCCCAACTTTTGTTCAATGTTAAACCTGATTACCATTTCCTTCGCTCCTTTGGTTGTGCCTGCTATCCTCTTCTCACTGTTAGACTATAGTATAACCTTAGAGGGGGGGGGGGGTGAATAAGGTTATGTGTAATTCTTGGATTCTTTTCAAAATAAATGATAAGTTTGTTTAAATCAAATGCGGAAAAAGAGATTTGAACTTATCAGATATATGCAAGCAGGCAGATCAAGCACAATATGATATTACTCTATATTTAATATACAGAATAACTAGATTATTTATAGGCAGCGCAGTGATATTGAATATAGCAACAGACAGATCTACAGCAGTGATATGGATAATAACAGATCAGCACAATAATATAACAATAGACAGATCTGAGTAGTGATATTCAAAACAGATATAAACAAAACAATGAATACCACAGCTATATAACAATAACAAATATAGACAATAAAGTAAAGAGAGAGGGATAGAGATACACCAGGAATTTTACGAGGTTCGGGATAAAAGCCCTACGTCCTCGGCCTCAGGCATTGCAACCCTTGGACTTGATGGTAACCACTATATTGAAGAATTCTTTACAAACAGGCAACTTCAAGATAGAAAATCTCAATTCCCCCGAACTGAGAACCCGAGCACCTAGCTAAGGATTTCAACCGCTTCAATCTCCTGATTGAACGACCCAAGAGCACCTCCCAGGATTTCACTACCACTTCAATCTTCCCCGATTGAACGACCCAAGATTACCTCCCAGGATTTCAAACCAACTCAATCTCCTGATTGAGAGACCCAAGAAAACTTCCCAGGATTTCAAACCAACTCAATCTCCTGATTGAGAGACCCAAGAACAAATCCCAGGATTTCAGAGTGACCCCACAAATAGAGTAACGAATACAAACAGAGATCTATGATCCAATCACCTCAGATATAATGACAGTATAGTGACTAAGAGATGAGTGATATGGAAAATAGAAAATGATATGAAAGTTGAAGCTCTATTTTCTCTCTTTCTCAGATTTAGAAGATGTATGTGAGAAGTAGAGAGGTTTAGAAAAATGTGAAGTGTGGTGTGTTTGAAAGTGAGTCGCACCCGCCTATTTATAGGCTTTAGAAAAATATAGGATTCATAAATGTGACTTAAGAATCGATTCATGAGTGATGTTAAAATATAGTATAATCGATTCTTTATTTTTAGAAAACATAGGAATCGATTCCTTGGCTTTTGGAAATATGTAGGAATCGATTTTCAGGACATCCTGAATAGGTAAGAATCGATTTCAATGTTTAGTTAAAGTAAGGAGGAATCGATTCATAGCCTATAGGATAGTTGAAAATCGATTTCAAGGTGTTTTATAAAAGAAGGAAATCGATTCTTTGGTTTGGCTTGAGAATATGTAGAAATCGATTACATGCTTCAAACATAGGATAAGGAAATCGATTCTTGGCCTATAGGTGAGCCTAAAATCGATTTCATAGCCTATATAAATTGTATAAATCGATTTCATAGTCATTGGAACAAAATAGAAATTGATTTTTGATTTCCACAAAGTCGTTTTATGGTTTAGGTTCCACCTTATGCATGCATGCAATTTTATAAAATATTTTTCAAAACTATTTTGATGCACCATGCATGTTTCGAAAAACTCATCTCTCAGCTACTAAAATGTCATAGACCTTAAGTGATAGGACCTTACACAGTGTCCTAAAGAAAGCGGATAAACAAATAGGTCTTGAACTGCTGAGGTGGCTTCTTCTCCAAGCTGCTCCATTTTAATCTTCCTGCTCTTTGCTTTATGTCCTGTACTTAATTCAACTTGAACCATTAGTAGATAAGGTGTAATTTGTTATCATACAAAACAAAGAGTGTTTGTCCTTGGTTCAACACTCACACCTTACAATAACCATAAACTGCAGTTTAGATCTACTGAATGTATCTTTCTTGGCTATTCATCCTCTCATAAGGGGTACAAATGCATTGACTCTAATGGTCGATTGTATATTTCCAAAGATGTTTTGTTTAATGAGTATAACTTTCCCTTTCAACAACGTCGGTTTCCTGCTAACACTCCCACTTCAAACACATGAAACACATTCTCTGGCTCACACTCTTTACCCTTGGACATTGTTCCAAAGACAAACCCACCACCTTCTAACCCGTCCACACCATACAATACACCTCCTGTCAGTCCATTTCATCCCAATTTCTCATCTGCTGTCTCACCAAATCACTCTATCCACTCCCTGCCCTCCACAGCCTCTGACACTACTGACCCTGCCTCCTCTCCTTCCCCCTCACCATCTCCACCACCACCAACTAACAACCATCCTATGCTCACACGCTCTAAAACTGCCAGCCTCAAACCTCCCTTATATCCTACTATAAACCTCACCACCACTGAACCTGTGACTGTTCAGCAGGCTCTGGATACCCCTTGTTGGGCACAAGCTATGCAAGCTGAATTTGATGCCTTGCAAGCTAATCAAACGTGGCATCTTACCACTCTTCCTCCAGGGAAGTCTCTCATTGGTTGTAAATGGGTCTTTCGCATCAAAGAAAACCCCGATGGTTCTATCAACAAATATGTGGCTCAGTTGGTTGCAAAGGGCTTCAATCAGAAATCTGGTTATGACTACACTGATACCTTTTCCCCTGTTGTTAAACCTGTTACGGTTAGAACAATCCTTACATTGGCTCTTACATATAAGTGGTGCATACAACAATTGGATGTTCACAATGCCTTCTTAAATGGCAAGCTTCAAGAAGATGTTTACATGGATCAGCCTCCTTGCTTCTCTACAGGTGACAAATCAGCAGCATGCAAGCTTAATAAGGCAATTTATGGTCTAAAACAGGCCCCTCGGGCTTGGTATAACAGTCTAACCAAGACTTTGATCAGTTTTGGCTTCACACTGTCTAGGTGTGATCCCTCCCTTCTCATTTATAATCATGGAGATCAATGCATTTACACATTAATATATGTTGATGATATCATCATAACAGGGTCCTCAAAACTTCTAGCACAGTCAGTCATTAACAAGCTCAATGCCATCTTCTCTCTCAAACAAATGGGTAACCTGGATTACTTTCTGGGCATTGAATGCAAACATACCAAATCTGCTTCTATAGTTCTGTCACAGGCCAAATATATACGGGACATACTCCATAGAGCTGCTATGGATGACTGGAAAAGCATCTCTACTCCACTGCCTGCAAATCTGAAACTGTCTCGCAGTGGTGCTGATTACTTTGAGGATCCCTCGCTGTACAGAAGTATTGTAGGTGCTCTCCAATATGCAACAATTACTAGACCTGAAATGGGCTATGCTGTTAATAAGGTTTGTCAATTTATGTCTCAACCTCTCACTACTCATTGGACTGCTGTGAAACGCATCCTACGGTATCTCAAGGCACTCTTGACATGGGTCTCACCTTACAGCCTGCTACCAGCATCTCTCCTCTATCTCTCACAGTCTTTTGTGATGCTGATTGGGCATCTGATGTTGATGATAAGCGCTCCACATCAGGTGCCTGCATTTATTTGGGAGCTAACTTAGTTTCTTGGTGGTCAAAGAAGCAAACTCTAGTTGCGAAATCAAGTGCCGAAGTTGAGTATCGAAGTCTGGCCTTGGCTGCTTCAGAAGTTATATGGATCCAGTACTTGTTACATGAACTGAAAATTACTGTGCCTCCTCCTGTCATTCTGTGTTATAATCAGAGTACTGTTGCCTTGAACCACAATCCTGTTCTGCACTCTAGGACTAAACATATGGAGCTAGACATCTTCTTTGTTCGTGAACGAGTTCTTAACAAGTCTCTCAGTGTAGAGTATGTGCCTTCCCAAGCTCAAGTTGCAGATATCCTCACAAAGCCTCTCTCAAAGAACCAGTTTTGCTTTCTAATGGACAAGCTCAAGGTGCTTCGCTCCCCTGAGCTTGAGGGGGGACTGTTGGAATGTATTAATAAGCCTTTGTATAGTCCTTGAAGTTAGCTTTATTAATTGTACAATGCTACTCTCTATTTGTAACACTACAGTAAGTACACTGCAGTGATAGTGTGTCCAGTTTGTACTATTCCCTGCTGTACCCACTTAGCAATATAAGTATCCATTGTAAACTCAATATTCACTTAATGAGAATATAGAATTTTGTTAGAATCAAAACAGAATCAGTTTCAACACCCACGCACAATCGACTTTCGAACTTAAAATCTGGTTTTCAAGACCATTTTCTTTTTGAAGAGATTTTTCAATGTTTTTCCTCATAATTAAATATTGGTGGCGACTTCAATGAACATAGTGAACATGCAGAATCCTTGGTAATTTTTGGGGGCAACATATACAAAATGATTATGAAACAATTTCTAATTGCATCGTTGGGAAAGTTTTGTACATAAACTGATTAGCAAAAATTGTGTATTTGACTTAATGTATATTATATTATAGGTGTTATTGCAGATTGGCAATCTTGCGAGTTGGAACTTCCCCTGCCTACTCCAATTTCTAGGCAAACGGCATGGTTCGTAGGTCTATATGGGATGCCGAATGAGAGGGAACTGCTGATACAGTTATACTATGGCTCATTGAAAGTCGTAAGGAAGGTTCCAGAAAACAATAAGCTTCGAATGTTTGCTGAGTGCTCCATTACTCGTAAACTTACGGTTTGTGAGGAAGAGGATGATTGGGAATTAATTAAGAATAAACTTGATTATGAGGATCCCATTCAAAAGGCACGAGAAGAACTCGATCATTGGAGCCTCTTTTTCGGTATTTTTATCTCTTTCATTCTATTTTTCTTTCAAATCTGAAATGTGTTTTCTATGTTCTGATGTGTATGTGTGTGTTTATGTTTATTGAAATTGAAATCGAAATCTCAAATGTACGTGTGATATAAAAATTGAACTTGATCTATTTTCGACGGATTTTTATGCTCTCCTATGATTTATGAATTTTTGTTAGTAGGAGAAAAATCAATATATACATTTTGTAGTAAAAAAAACTAAAAAAAAATTTAGAGACTAATATAAGAACACCTTGCATTGCATTTGAAGGGTTTAAAAACATATAACACCTATGCCTCTCTCATTTTGAGTTTCTTAGTTTTCTATTTTTTATTAGGGTGTGTTTGGTAAGGAAGAGAGAAATAGAAAAGAGAGTGACTTTCTATTGTTTGGTTCATTAGAAAAAGTGGAAGAGAGAAAATGATGAGATTAGTTTAGTACTATTTTACACTAAGCAAACACTAGAAAGGAAAGAGAGAGGAAGGGAAGAGATACCATTAGTGACAGCTATAAGCTTATGTTACGTTTTTATTCTCGTTGCTTAATATACAGGTTAGTCAGAGGCTGCACTTTGAAATGAATTCTTAAATTTTAAGCTCCAAACTTTGAATATTAAGGATCTCAATGTCAGCTATAAGCTTTTTGTTGTGAAAACCTAGCGTTGGTCTTGGGCTATGTTTGGAGAGATGGCACAACCGCACAAGAGGTAAGGCGAGGAAAGGAATGGTCAAATTTACAAAAGTGTGTTTTAATTAGAGTGGTTAAAAAGGATGGTGTTGACTTTGGAGTGTGGAATGGCAAGGGAGGGACTCCTTGCCAATCTGCCCCACTACAAGAAAATTGACATATACCAATGGACGCCTATAGCGATGGTAAATAAAACTGTAGGTATAGATATCCTACACCTACAACAAGTTAAAAAAACCGAGGGTATAGGTTCACGTGAAAGATTGTGAAATAACTGTGGGTACACCTCCAACTTTATCCATGGGTGGCTCACTCTCTCACGTTCTCACTCAACCCTCGCTCTCGTCTCTGAACCTGGCTCTCGCTCTCAACTCTCATTCTCAGCTCTCTTTCTCAACTCTCTCCATCTTCCTCACAATGTTACGAAACCCTCTTCCTCTCGCACCCAAATACGAAACCCTAGTCTCACAAATCAAAAACGCAAAGAACCATCGTTCTTTGCTCGCCGTTGCCATCGTTTCAGTTCTGCGCGACGTTGGTTTTGAAGGTAGTGCCTGTTCGTTATTTCCTTCCCCACGTCCTTATTTTCAGTGTTCACCAGCACTATTTCAGTGTTGCTCTGAAATCACTTTGCATTGAACCTTAGCGTTCGTTGTTAGAGCTCTATGAACGCGGGTTTGGTCTTCTTCCCGTAGTTTCCGTCATTTGCAACATATTTGGGTTTCACAAAATCAAAGCGATTTTAGGCCACAAACTCGAATCTGACTGAAGCTAGAAACTGAAGCTTTCACGTCTACGTTCAATCGATTCTATGATATTGGTAGGTATTTCTTACATCACCTTCCTTCCTTTCACCTTCTTCAGTAACTCATTTGTATTTTCATATAGTCTTTGTGGCTCTTTTCCCAAGGGCTTCAGTAGTTTGTTCTTTGAAGTTGCAAGGTATGCCTTTAAAGTGTTTGATAAAATGCTTGTGAATACATTATTGTACTACATAACTTCTAAACAGTGTTTGTTTGTGAATGTTTGGGCTAAAGTTTTTAATGCTGCCCAAAGTAGAAATGAAGGTGTCTTAAAGAGGGTGAAGCTATTTGGAGTGAGTTACTTTCTTTAAGATGTGGTAATCTGGGGACAAATTATGGCCAATGTGGGGAGGAAGTTGGGAAATAAAGACTCAGTATGGTGGAGAGATTTAATATATAGGGGAGGGTTTTACACAATACAAAGACTTTTGCCAAGAAACCTGTAGATTTGTGATGGGGGAAGTCACGAACATTTTATTTTGGTCTCATCAATGGATTGGAAATGGTAAGCTTGCAGATTTGCATTTTGGTCGTGATCTGTGAAGGGGAGAGCTGGATGATTTTATTATGGTAATTGGAGTTGGAGCTTGACTAGGTGGAAACCTTCTACAGTAAATTCATCAATTCTTATTACAATTTTATTTTGGAGATTTTTTCTAAACACTTACCCATTAGTGATGTTTTACTTTCACCTGGTATTCTTACAGGTGCTTATGTGTCGTCTTGTTTTCTTTGCTTCGAATTGGACGAAATGGCGACAAATTTATTTTTGACTTGTAAAGTTTCTAAATCAACTTACTCTGTAATTTGGCTTTCAAATGCTTCCTAGGATGTTGTTGTCTTTGGTTTTAATCAAAACTTTACATTGGTTTTAATTAATCAAAACTTTTCTGCATAATCTTGTGCAGAATTTTATCTGCAGAGCTATAATTATGTTATTGTTTTGATAAGGTTGTTCATGTAATAATTATGTGCTTTATAATTTATTGTTTTGATAAGGTTGTTCATATAACAAGCACCGTCCTTTGTGTGTAGGCTAGTAAATTTCCTTGTTCACTTGGACAAGAGCCCACTTTACCAGGACATGTCAGTTTTCTGCTCCAGGTATGCTTTCATATGTCTATATTGTTAAATGATTATTTTTCTCCATTCATATAGGATGTGATGCAATCACCTTATATGCTATTTCACACAAATCCTAATTGCTTGAAGTTACTTGCACATCTTATTGAAGGTGACAGACCATTACCAATTAGCACTCAACAATTAATGAAATGTTAAGTGATTCTCACAATCTGATTGAAGTATTATCAGTCTTGAAGCGTTTGAATTTTGTCTTGAAATAGTTACCGGATTGCTTGAAAGGAAAGGGGGGGGGGGTGATGGAGGAGGTGTAGAAGGAGAGTTTAAATTTAAAGGTAAACCCAATTCCTTTCTTTCTTTGAAAATCACTGAGCGAACAAGAGTTTCTAGACCAAATGCTAATCTAATCATTTCTTTCTCACCATGGTCTTGAAGTAAAAGTAAACCCATTATTTTTGAAGCATTTTCAGCGTCCATGTTTTGGATCCTTGATTTGATTTGATTTGTTTCCAATGTATCATTTATGCTTAAATTCAAATGTGTTTTGAGCTGCTATTCTTTCTTCCATTACTCCATTAGGAAGAGGGAACTAGCAATTCATATTTCAAGCACACTTACTCTTTCTTTCTACTTCAGTGCTTAGGAATTCCTAAATTCATTTTAGTATATTGTTAGATATTGAATTTGATTTGTTTCCAATTTCAGTACTTTCTACTTCAGTACTTTCTACCATGTTCCCATTGTAATTTAACCATTGAATTAGTCAATTTTGCATTCTATAAAAAGTTATTAGGTAGTGTAAGTACATTTTACTTGGTGTCATCGAGTGTCAAAGGCATGTTTGGTTCATGAATGAAGCAATTTAAGAAAAAAAGAACAGTTTGTTTCCAATTTCAGTACTTTCTACTTCAGTACTCTCTACCTATTGGACTACCTTTCATATGATCTAATTTTTTATTTGGACTTTAAATCTTCTGCTCAACAGAGGCGGGTGTCATCGGAAAAGTGTGCAGAGCTGACTATTATTGCCGCAACTCATGGCTTAAAGGAAGCTTGTGTTATCATGGCTTACAGATAACACAAGAATGTATTTGATTTTTTTTGTAAATTTTGAGATTATCGTAAGACTTGATGTTAATTTACAATATGTTGGCATGCATGTAAGACTTGAGATTAATTTTTAATATGATTAGAGTTTTATTTTATTTTATTTTATTGTTTCATATATATATATATATATATATATATATATATATATATTATATTTAGCTTTTAACTGGTTTAATGACAAGAGGTGTCACTAAAACCTACAAATGTTGTTAATAAGTTCTAAATTTACCAACGAAATGAAACGGTGGGTATAGCAAATTAGGAGGTGTCAATAAAACCTATACCGATGGAGATTCAACCGTGGGTATAGCAAAATTAAGAGGGTTGTTAAAACCTATACCAACGGAAAAGTAATCGTGGGTATAGCTCTAAGGTTTTGTCCAACGGTAAAAAAAACTGTCACTATAGGCTATAGCAACGCCATTTTTCCGTGGGTATAGCCAAATAAAGACCACGAAAAAATTGTCCGTCGGTATAGGTTTTTGGTGCTATACCCACAGTTTTTAACCCCAAGTTTTGTTTCCTTAAATTGAGAGGTTAAGGAAGGAATGGCACGTGTAATGTGTTAACCTTCTCTGCCTTCTTTAAACTATTAGTCAAAACTTTCGTAATTATTTACTTGGGAAAGTTTTTTTGCTTAAACTGATTAGCAAAAGTTGTGTATTTGACATTATATATATATATATATATCTTGGATTGTAGGTCCGGATGCCTACCCCAATTGAAGATATCCGAAAGTTCCGCGTACCAAGGATTTCGTAGAAAGGTTTGATGCATGGCGTGAGCTTGCATCACCAGAAATTTTGAAGACAAGCTCTACTGGTCAAATCAGGAACAGATACTCCTAGTAGTGAATCTCTCTTTAAGCCATGACTTTCAACCACATTAGAGCTGGTCCTAAAGTGAAGAAAACATTAGCTGATCTAGAAGAAGGGTTATGCATGAGAATGAAAGTCATGGTCAGCATTTTGGAGGTTAATTTCGTGATCTATGGCGGTTGGAAATTGAAGATACAAGTTCATAGAGATATTCTGCAGCAAACCCGTTTTGACAACCTCTAGTATTTCCTTCATAATTATCTCCACAGACTTCATTTAAATGTAATTATTCTTTTTATAGGAAGTAGACATCAAACCCTTAAAATAGGCACAAGAATCACCTGATTGCATTACTTATTAAGGGAGAAAGTTTAGCCACAAGTTTTGTTTTTAAATCAGTAATATATTTGACCTAGTCGCATTGTTTTGGCCATAACTCCCTAAATATTTGTTATATTAGTTTGGAACTTGCACCCCCAGAAACTAGACACATTTGTTTTTGACAAATTTAGTTAAGTATCGACTTAGATATACCCTTTGCAAAACTGCTCAAAAAAGCTGCAAAACAGAATGCAGCAAACCCCATTTAGCCAATTATTTTTTAATTTGAAGACAGAATCAAGCATCGAAACTTGGTATACAAATACTCTGATTGGTGGTATTGCAATGTTGGTAGCATCAAGATAATTTGCCTTCTTGATAGAATCTGATTCATAGATCTTAGCATCCAGTAACAATAGTAAGCAACAAGAAATGATCAATGCTATTCAAGGAATCATCAACGATAATTCAGAGGCAACAAGACCAGAAACAAGTAGTTGTAGGATTACAGGGAGTAGAACTGAAATCACAAAGTCGTAGTCGCAAAAGAAATTTCGCAAATCAGAGGCAAATTGGAAAAACAAAAATAAAATCATGGAACAATTTCACAATTTTAAAGATGCAAGAACGTGAAACAAGATTCTGTTTCAGAAACAGAAACAAGTTGACATAACAGAGTAAACAATCAGAGAAGAGCGATTCAAGAACAGATGTGTAATCAAAAAATAGGACTCAGATGTAAGCCAACAGAGAAGAACGATTTCAGCGAAGGACACAAGTGCATAATCGTAAAGGAACGGTTCAAGAACGAACCTAAATCTAGAAGATGATCGAAAATGAATTTACAGATCATAGAAAAAAAACCAACACAGTGGAGAAACGATCCAAGAATCAGAATATGATCCAAGTATCAGAAGGTGATTGTAACTCAAAATCGCAAAAGAGAAAACAGGATCAAGAATCGATTCACGTAACCAAAAAGAATCCAAACTCGAAATCGCAGCCAATCTTGAAGCAATTCAAAACCAAAATCGATGCAAGATCAAGGAAATGAATGAAGAATTTGATTTAGAGGAAGAACTTCGAATCAGATGACTGAGCAGAATCAAGAAAGGAAGATGAGAACAGAAACTAAATTTCGATTTAGGTCAAAAAAGGGGAAAAAACGAACCAGAGTCAAAAGACTAATCAAGGATCGATTTTCAAAGAGGGAGAACCGCAACAGATGCAAATGAAGCAACATATGCAAAACAGAGAGCGATGAAAGGTGTGAAAGACGAAATCGAAATCAAGGACACAATAAACAAAACCGAACTGAAATGATTGCAAATTAGAAGAAGCAAATCGAATCAGATGGATTACGAAGTAGAGAAAACCAATCGAAACAGAACGATTGCAAATCTGAGGGAAACAGAATCGACGTTGCCAAGTTACAGAGATCGATTCACAAAGGAAGGGAAAAAGGAGAACTCATCCGAAAGGAGAGTGAAAGCAAGATCGATTCTGATCATGAATCTGAGAAAAAAGAAACTAAATCGAGATCCAGAGGAGAACGATGCAGCGTTTTGTAGCGGCAATTCGAAGTAGAAGGAGAAATTGGATCAAGATTCAGAGAGAATGCATCGCATCAACAGTGCGATGAAGAAAGGAGAAAAACAGTGATGGTTTTTCTAAGAGAGAGGGGCTCGCGAGAGAGAAAAAGAAGTTTTGTGGAGAAGACTCGCGAGAAAGAGAGAGTGAAGTTCAGAAAAATAATTTTCATCTGATACCATGTTAGAATTGTAAATCTGAACTTGTTTATTGAATGAGGGATCAATCCCTATATATACAAAAATGTATACAACTGAATCAGTTAATGGAAGCTGAACCATTTACTAAGTCTAACAAACTAGCAACTATACAAACTCATCTACAGACCAACTTATACCAAGTGAGCTATCGGACTAAATGATTCAAAGGAACTATACAATAAAATATTGCCTATTCTAACACTAAGAACTCTCAAGCACTGCCAGACAAGCAGGTGCGGCCGTCTCAGATTCAGTTTATAGCCAAATCAAATGAAGCTAAGATCTCTCAAGCACTGCCCGACAAGCAGGCGCGACCGTCTCAGATTTTTATTGTTTTTCCTCCCTTCTTCCCTTGCTTATCTTCCTCGTTGTTTTTTGCCAAGATGAACACTTTCATTCATGTCTTTGCATCCAAACGTTAGTTTGTTTGTAGAATGTTGTGCTTACCATGTTGCAATGCTCCAGACAAGGCTAAGGTTGGTTGTCCAAGCTCGTGATTGAGCGGGCTATGGGAAAGGTGGTTGATGCAATAGATTTGGCTGCTGAGTGAGACTCGGAGACACTGAGCTCAAAGATCTTTTCGACCGTGGATTATAAACAAAAATGATATTTTGACAAAAAAAATGTGGTTAATTGTGTTCATTAGATGGTTAATGAAGATCACAGATGTCGAAACTCGCTAAATATCAACTAAGCGGAATTAACCACATATTTATTTATAATATTTAGATTTTGATATCAATGCTCATGCTTACACGTGTCCTAACACATACTTAAACGTCAGCACGTTCAAGCATGATTTCGTCCTTCACTTACTTCAATGCCTTGTTTGGCATGTGACAATTGGAATTCGAGTTTGACACGTGGCAATACGTGTACTCCCCATTCATTTGGAGAAGTGAGCGGGGATGTGTTTTACGAAGCCATGCATGGTGACTTGTCAAATGGTGACTCAACCACCATCCAACGTTCAAACATCACCAAGGCCAATGTAGAGTATTGCACCAAGGCCAATGAGTGGTTAACATTGTTCATATATGTGGTTAATTCCGCTTAGTTGATATATGTTCACATGGATTTGACTAGTTTTCTCCATTATATCCCTCTTTAAACCCTCTCATCTTCCAATCCATGTGTTCTTTTGATCTTTCTTCGCATTCTTTGCTCTGATTCTGAAGTTGTCTTTTTTTTTTAAAAATCGAAACCTTATTTCTGTTTGAAATGCCTATTTTTTTTTTTTTTAAAAATGAAAAGCGGGAATTTTTTTTATTAATCAGAGTAGTACTAATGGTCGTTTTAACAACTGTCTACGAGGGAATTTAATCTCAGCACATTGACACAAGGGGCTTTCGTCAATGGGATCCTCTCTCCCCTTAGATTTTTCTTCTTTGTATGGAAAAACTCAACGTTCTAATTCAATCTAAAGTGGCGAACCATTTGTGGAAGCCTATCAATATTTGTGAGCATGGCCTAGCCATATCTCATTTTTCTTTGCAGATGATTGTCTTCTTTTCACCAGTGCTAAGTCCTCTCAAGTTCAACATGTCAAGGAGGTGATTCACTCCTTTTGTTTAGCTCGGGAATGAAGATTAATGTCCACAAGTCTAGATTTCTCCCTTCAAAGAATCTTACTAGAACAAAGGTTCTCAAGTTTGAAAGAATGTTGGAGTTTCAACATACCTACAACATTGGGTGGTACTTGAGTTTTCCTATGTTGTCGGGTAGAGTTACCAACTCTTGCTTTTCTTTTTTTTTTATTGATAAAGTTCACAGTAAACTAGCAGGTTGGAAGGGCAAGTTGCTAATTAGTAGAGCTGGGAGAGTAACTTTAGCTAAGTCCTTCCTTAGCTCTATGCCAATATACACTATGCATAATCTCTGGATTCCTGAAGGCATTTGTGATAGTTTGGATTCAGCTATAAAGCAGTTTGTTTGGGTAGGTAAGACCTGTCATTGGGTCAAATGGGGGACAACTAGCACTCCTATGAGTAGAGGAGGTCTTGGTTTGCGAAGGACAAGACCGGCTAATATAGCTATGCTTGGCAAACATATGTGGGAGTTGATTCATAATCCTAAAAAACTATGGGTTAAGCTATTGACTGCTCGTTATACTCCTAATTTTAATATTTTCCTTGAATCCAATAGTAGAGGTGCCTCCTATACTTGGCAATCCCTACTAAAAGCTGCTGATGTTTTGCAACCCGACTATATTTTCTGTAACACCCAGGTTTTTCTAACATGTAGAAACACCGAAAGTGCACAGATGCGGAAATTCAGAGGACACAGTTCCTGTTTAAGTTTTGGACATACAAACTCTTTCCGAAATAAAACATAATCGGAAATAACATTACTTCATAAAATAGAAGTTCATCGGTTCCATACCGAGTAGATTACAATACCCAAGTCCAAATACCAAACAGAAACATAACCGGTTCATATAACTCATAATCAATACAAGTTTATACAACCAATAGGACAACAAAAGAACAAGGAGAAAATGACTAAGTCTTCAGCACCTCCAAGAGTATATCAACTACTCGTGCACTATAGTCTTCCTTTTTCCCTGCTTCTCTGAAAAACAACAAATATGGATAGGGTGAGATAACATTATCTCAGTGAGTCCTACCGTGCCCCCTCACTGACACTCGGTTCAATTATTAAACCGTTAACAATGTTAAATTAGCTACCAATAGCCATAATCGAAATGCCAAGCAAATCGTGTTCTCTTTTATGTTTTTAATAGCTTAGCTCAACCGACTGCACAACTGCTAATCCCGGTAGCTACAGCTTAACATCTGCCGACTGCACAACTGCTAATCCCGGCAATGTTAACTTATAATCAGTAACTTAGCACAAGCCGACTGCACCTCTGCTAATCCCGGCAACCCGTGAGTTGACCACGCCAAAACACATTCAGGGCCTAGGTAAGGGGTCATGACTACCCTCCCTAGTATGCTACTTGTCGGGTCGTCACCCAACGCGATTTATGTATGACAATACATAATGATTTCTCGAGAGTTAGATAATATATATCTTTCCGATCACCAAAGGATCAATCACAATATCTTTTTAGATAATTTATATCTTATTGATCTATAACCCGTTTTGATGAATTTATAAACATCCGGCATTATAATCATATTGTAATGTATTATTGACTTATAACCCGTTTTGATGAATCTCTAGACATCCGGCATTATAATCATATACAGTTGATATATATAAAAATATATATACATTCTATCCATCAGACAGTGTACCCACACGTATACTAGGGTTTCGGTTTTTCGATCAAATAGGCTTTCAAAGCTCTTTTTCAAAAACCATGAGTTGAACAAGTTCAAAATAAGGTTTTCAGTGAGGCAATCCCTTTTTGAATGGTTGAGAAAGAAATTAGAAAAGGTTCGGGATCAAACGGAGCAACAAAACGAGAAAACGGAAGCCGGTAACAGAACCACACGCACGACCCGTGCCCAGGGGCACACGACCCGTGCGTGGTGCACTACTCAGGACCCATCTACCAGAAGGAAGCGCACGATCCGTGCCCAGGGGCGCACGACCCGTGCGTCCCGTTCTGTTTCCAATACTTCCAACCCGAAGCAGGCGCACGACCCGTGCCCAGGGGCGCACGGTCCGTGCGACCTGTGTCTGTTACCAGAATTTCTCACTTTCCTCATTTTCGCTCTCCGTTCTCGTCCGATTCGATTTCTAATTTCAATCACTTGAAACTCAGAAAATTCCCAGAATATATATATTTCTAGTAGTAGACAATTCATTTCATTTCAACGATTTAAATCAAAATCTCATTTAAACCGTAAAACACCGTTTTGACTCAAAAACGCTTTTCAGTTCTAAGTGTTTTGTAAACAGAAATGTGACCAAGGGATTCCATATCGAAAACAAGTTCAGAATATCAAATTGCCCTATCGTGAGTAGAACTCACCCGTTGACGATCGTTCTAGGAGTTCCGATGAACGCGCGATGACCGAAACGAGAGAATTCACGAACGGCACCGAAGAGCACCAACTGATACTTCAGAACAGCAACCCAAATCTTTCACAACCTTCCCAAATCGAAATGCAAGCTTGGGATTTCCCCCTCTTAACCGCAAAACTGAACATGCAAGCCATCAACACATAGCTCCACCATTTTCACCACTTGGAGCTTCATGGGTAACAATGGAGATGAGTGAAAGAGTGAGAATCAAGCTTTGAAAGTGGTACCATTGGATTCAGAATCAAAAATGGAGTAGGATGGAAGAGAAACAACTTACATGCAACAAGGATTTTGGATGATCCCTTCCTCCCTTCTCTTCTCTTCCCTTCGCGCCCCTCCTCCTCTCTTCCCCCTTCTATTTCCAGCTTTTATTTTTCTGAAATTTGGAGGAATGGTTAAGTACTTGGGAGTGTGGCTGAGTGTTAAAAGGGGTCAGCTACCAAATGGTTGGGTGTGAAAGTACGATAATGCCCTTCAGCTTAAATATTTCACTTAACCATGACTAAGTCATAATAAATTTCGGAATGGAATTTCCTTGGACTTTTCCTCTAATAATAATCCCCGAGACACGACTAATTATCCCCACAAATAATAATCGGTCCTAGGCATCGTAATACGAGTCTTTAAAATTTAGGGATGTTACAATCTCCCCAACTTTTAAAAATTTTGTCCTCAAAATTGACGAAACATACCTTACTGAAAGAGATAGGGATATCGAGCATTCATGTCCTCTTCCAGTTCCCAGGTAGCCTCTTCGTCTGAAAAGCCATCCCAGACCACCTTGACAATAGGAATGGTTCTAGAGCGCAGAGTCTTCACACCACGCTCCAAAATATACCTTGGATAAGGTTGAAATGACAAATCCGGTCGCAGGTCAATAGTATCAACCCTCAACGGCTGATGCAAGTCGGGAACATACTTTCTCAACTGAGACACGTGGAACACATCATGGAGGTTCGATAGGGCCGGAGATAATGCGAGGCGATAGGCAACTGGCCCAATCCGCTCGATGATTTGGAAAGGTCCAACATATCGAGGACTGAGCTTCTTCGCTCGCAAGGCTCTTCCAGTGCCTATGGTTGGAGAGACTTTCAAGAACACATGATCACCAACCTCAAACTCCAACGGTCTCCTTCGGTTGTCAGCGTAGCTCTTTTGCCGACTCTGAGCAACCTTCATCCTTTCTCGAATTAACTTGACCTTCTCTGTAGTCTCGCGAACCATATCGGGTCCCAAAAACTTGTCTTCCCCAATCTCCCACCAACACAATGGAGTTCTACACTTCCTACCATAAAGTGCTTCAAACGGTGCCATTCCAATGCTAGAGTGGTAACTGTTGTTGTAGGAGAATTCCACTAACGGAAGATGGTCCTCCCATTTTCTCCCACTGTCGAGCACACAAGCCCGAAGCATGTCCTCAAGAGTCTGGATAGTCCTCTCCGTCTGACCATCAGTCTGAGGATGATAAGCAGTGCTAACCAGCACCCTTGTTCCCAAAGCTTCATTTAATGCTCTCCAGAACCTGGAAGTAAACTTGGGATCTCGGTCTGACACAATACTCGTTGGGACTCCATGCAGTCTGATAATGTTCCTCACATATTCATCTGCTAACTTGGAAACCTTATAAGTCGAGCGAACGGGAATAAAGTGAGCGGATTTAGTCAATCGGTCCACTACTACCCAAATAGAATCATTGCCTGCCTGTGACCTCGGCAAACTCATGACGAAGTCCATTGAGATATCTTCCCACTTCCAAACTGGTACATCTAGCGGTTGTAACTGACCGCCCGGTCTTCGGTGTTCCGCCTTAACCTTCTGACAAGTTAAGCACCGAGAAACAAATTCTGCAATCTCGACCTTCATTCCAGGCCACCAATACATCAACTTCAAGTCTCGGTACATCTTGGTGGATCCCGGATGTACGGAGTACTGACTCCTATGAGCTTCTTCCAATACTTGCCTTTTGATATCATCATCATCGGGAACACAAATCCTCCCATTAGAGCAAATCACGCCATCACTATCCTCAGTGAAATCTGGCGATCCCCTCTGAGACTGCAACTTCATATCGGCTCCTTGAGCTACACGGATTTGTTCCCTTAGCACACTGGCTATTCGTATATGCCGCAACACTATGCGGTCCTTCTTCCTTACCACCTTGAGCTTCAAATCTCTGAATGACTCCCACAAAGCCATCTCGTGAACCATTAACCTTGCCGTGTGGATAGACTTCCTGCTCAGAGCATCTGCTACCACATTGGCTTTCCCAGGGTGATATTTCAATTCGAAGTCATAGTCCTTCAGAAATTCAGTCCACCTTCTCTGTCTGTTATTCAACTCCTTTTGGTCAAATAGATATTTCAAGCTCTTGTGATCACTAAAAACCTCGAAACGAGAACCGTAAAGGTAATGTCTCCAAATTTTCAGTGCAAACACAATAGCCGCCAACTCTAAGTCATGAGTTGGGTAATTCCGTTCATGCGTCTTCAATTGCCTCGATGCATAGGCCACAACATGTTGATTCTGCATGAGAACGCATCCTAAACCCTTCCCAGATGCATCACTGTAAATCTGAAATCCCAATGACGGATCCGGAAGAATTAGGATCGGAGCAGAAGTTAACTTTTCCTTCAATCCAAGGAAGCACTCTTCACAATCGGCATCCCACGTAAACGGTTGACCCTTGCGAGTCAATCGAGTAAGCGGAAGTACCATTTGCGAAAAACCTTCAATGAATCTTCTATAGTAACCAGCTAAACCCAGAAAGCTTCTGATCTCAGTCACTGACGTTGGCCGTTCCCAATTCAACACAGCTTCCACCTTGCTAGGATCCACTGCAACCCCTTCTTGGGAAATTACATGACCCAAGAATTTTACTTCAGGCATCCAAAAGTCACACTTTGATGGTTTAGCGTAGAGTTTCTTCTCTCGGAGTACTCCTAGGACAAATCGGAGATGCTGAGCATGCTCCTCAACTGACTTGGAGTAAATCAAGATATCATCAATAAAGACGACCACAAACTGATCTAGGTAAGAATGAAATACTCTATTCATATAATCCATGAATACGGCTGGAGCGTTAGTTAATCCGAAAGGCATCACTACAAACTCGTAGTGTCCGTACCTCGTACGAAAGGCAGTCTTCGGAATGTTTAAGGTTCTTACCCTAATTTGATGGTACCCTGACCTCAGATCAATTTTGGAGAAAACTTTAGCACCTCGAAGTTGGTCAAGTAGATCATCTATCCTTGGCAATGGATACTTGTTCTTGATAGTGATTTTATTCAGCTGACGGTAGTCTATGCATAACCTCATGCTTCCGTCCTTCTTCTTGACTAGCAATACCGGAGCACCCCATGGAGAAGCACTCGGTCGAACAAACTTCTTGGAAATTAATTCCTCAAGTTGGGACTTCAATTCTTTCAGTTCAAGAGGAGACATCCTATAAGGTGCTATAGATATTGGCCCTGTGCCAGGCGCCAAATCTATAGAGAATTCTACCTCTCGTTCTGGAGGTAAAGAGGAAACTTCCTCGGGAAAAACATCTAAGAATTCATTAACAACTTGAGTAGATGATAAATCCAAATCAGCTTCAGTTGATGCAGACAAAATAATAACAAAAGCTTCCGCACCTTGGAATAGAGACTGGCTGGCTGAAGTGAACGAAATAACACCATCATCTGCAGGTAGTGAATGTTCCGCTATTTCAGAAGGAAAATTAATTGCACGATTGAAACAATCAATCGTAATGTGATTGGAAGTCATCCAATTCATTCCCAACACGATCTCCATTCCTCTCATAGGCAGACAGATAAAATCAACAACAAAGTCCCTGCCTCCTATGGTGAGCAGACAATTAAGACATAATGATTGGGTTCGCACACGACCCTTTGCCGCAGTAAGGATAGATATTGGTTCGGATATAGGAGATACTATTAATCCTAGCCGTTCCGCACATGCTTCAGAGATAAAACAATGAGTAGCACCAGAGTCATACAGAATATTAACAGTTTGATGAAAGATAGAACCTGTACCCCTTATAAGATTATCAGCTGGCTTGATGGTCTTAGCATCCAGAGTGTTGACTCGAGCCTGTCTCGGAGCATCAGGAGACTCTAAGAAAGCTTTCCTTGACGGACAATTATTAGCATAGTGGCCCACTTCTTTGCAAAGATAACACTGATCCGACCTTGTCTCTGATCGACACCTTCCTGGATGATTCTTCTTGCACACTTCACACCGGCGATGCCCAGAAGTGTTGTTTGTCTGAATCTGCTTTCCCTTGTCTAGATTCCCTCTATACCTCGGGTTTGCAGAAGTTGACCCACTGCCCTTCTTCTTATCCTTCCAAAAATCCTTCCTCTCAGCATACATTCTTTTCAGATCGCTTTCTGCTGAATGAGCCTGTTGAACCAAAGCAGGATAAGTGGTTAGGGAATACGAACTGAGACCTTGATTCACATCGCCTCTAAGACCTTGTCTGAACATCACCATCTTCCACCTATCGTCAGGAGCGGTGGTCCCCAATTCATAGAATTGTGACAATCTCTCAAATTTTGCAGCATATTCCCCAACTGTCATCTCTCCCTGTTTCAAACTCAGAAATTCCATCTGCTTGTCAAGTCTTTGGGAGTCGGGAAAATAATGACCCAAAAACAACTCTTTGAAGTTA
The DNA here is from genome assembly GCA_039519185.1 of Astragalus membranaceus. Classification (NCBI taxonomy): domain Eukaryota; kingdom Viridiplantae; phylum Streptophyta; class Magnoliopsida; order Fabales; family Fabaceae; genus Astragalus; species Astragalus membranaceus. Next base: position 32,485,033 of record CM076853.1, on the reverse strand, counting down.
TCCCACTCAAGAGGAGTTCCTTGATTTTGAAGCATTCTACGAGCGTTAACCCACCAAGTGTGAGCATCCTCGTCCAGAGCGTTAGCAGCACAAATTACCTTTTCTCCTTCATTGCATTGCAAAGTATCAAAGATCCGTTCCATGGCATCTACCCAGAAATGGGCTTTCATTGCCTCGGATCCTCCTTTGAAGGTTGGGGGTTTCATCTTCAGAAACCGGAAATACATCCTGTTGGGATCCTCAGGTGTTGGCACATTAACTGGCTCAGCTGGTTGTGGTTGAGGCATTTGATGCATCTGCTGCATTTGAGCCATCTGAGCCATCTGTTGCTGTTGCATTAGCATCATGTCATTCATCATCTTTTGCTGAGTCTCGATGACATTCTGCATCCATTCTTGATGAGGATCAACAGGTGGGTTTCTCCTACCTCTCCCAGCCATGATTCTGCGAAGTATGCACAAAGTATTAAGTTGATCAGGCTCAATGTCTAATAGCATACTAAGAAAAATCAGACTTAGAAGACGTAAAAGACTCTTAACATCTAAGTCCGACTAGGTCGAACCGCTCTGATACCAAATGTAACACCCAGGTTTTTCTAACATGTAGAAACACCGAAAGTGCACAGATGCGGAAATTCAGAGGACACAGTTCCTGTTTAAGTTTTGGACATACAAACTCTTTCCGAAATAAAACATAATCGGAAATAACATTACTTCATAAAATAGAAGTTCATCGGTTCCATACCGAGTAGATTACAATACCCAAGTCCAAATACCAAACAGAAACATAACCGGTTCATATAACTCATAATCAATACAAGTTTATACAACCAATAGGACAACAAAAGAACAAGGAGAAAATGACTAAGTCTTCAGCACCTCCAAGAGTATATCAACTACTCGTGCACTATAGTCTTCCTTTTTCCCTGCTTCTCTGAAAAACAACAAATATGGATAGGGTGAGATAACATTATCTCAGTGAGTCCTACCGTGCCCCCTCACTGACACTCGGTTCAATTATTAAACCGTTAACAATGTTAAATTAGCTACCAATAGCCATAATCGAAATGCCAAGCAAATCGTGTTCTCTTTTATGTTTTTAATAGCTTAGCTCAACCGACTGCACAACTGCTAATCCCGGTAGCTACAGCTTAACATCTGCCGACTGCACAACTGCTAATCCCGGCAATGTTAACTTATAATCAGTAACTTAGCACAAGCCGACTGCACCTCTGCTAATCCCGGCAACCCGTGAGTTGACCACGCCAAAACACATTCAGGGCCTAGGTAAGGGGTCATGACTACCCTCCCTAGTATGCTACTTGTCGGGTCGTCACCCAACGCGATTTATGTATGACAATACATAATGATTTCTCGAGAGTTAGATAATATATATCTTTCCGATCACCAAAGGATCAATCACAATATCTTTTTAGATAATTTATATCTTATTGATCTATAACCCGTTTTGATGAATTTATAAACATCCGGCATTATAATCATATTGTAATGTATTATTGACTTATAACCCGTTTTGATGAATCTCTAGACATCCGGCATTATAATCATATACAGTTGATATATATAAAAATATATATACATTCTATCCATCAGACAGTGTACCCACACGTATACTAGGGTTTCGGTTTTTCGATCAAATAGGCTTTCAAAGCTCTTTTTCAAAAACCATGAGTTGAACAAGTTCAAAATAAGGTTTTCAGTGAGGCAATCCCTTTTTGAATGGTTGAGAAAGAAATTAGAAAAGGTTCGGGATCAAACGGAGCAACAAAACGAGAAAACGGAAGCCGGTAACAGAACCACACGCACGACCCGTGCCCAGGGGCACACGACCCGTGCGTGGTGCACTACTCAGGACCCATCTACCAGAAGGAAGCGCACGATCCGTGCCCAGGGGCGCACGACCCGTGCGTCCCGTTCTGTTTCCAATACTTCCAACCCGAAGCAGGCGCACGACCCGTGCCCAGGGGCGCACGGTCCGTGCGACCTGTGTCTGTTACCAGAATTTCTCACTTTCCTCATTTTCGCTCTCCGTTCTCGTCCGATTCGATTTCTAATTTCAATCACTTGAAACTCAGAAAATTCCCAGAATATATATATTTCTAGTAGTAGACAATTCATTTCATTTCAACGATTTAAATCAAAATCTCATTTAAACCGTAAAACACCGTTTTGACTCAAAAACGCTTTTCAGTTCTAAGTGTTTTGTAAACAGAAATGTGACCAAGGGATTCCATATCGAAAACAAGTTCAGAATATCAAATTGCCCTATCGTGAGTAGAACTCACCCGTTGACGATCGTTCTAGGAGTTCCGATGAACGCGCGATGACCGAAACGAGAGAATTCACGAACGGCACCGAAGAGCACCAACTGATACTTCAGAACAGCAACCCAAATCTTTCACAACCTTCCCAAATCGAAATGCAAGCTTGGGATTTCCCCCTCTTAACCGCAAAACTGAACATGCAAGCCATCAACACATAGCTCCACCATTTTCACCACTTGGAGCTTCATGGGTAACAATGGAGATGAGTGAAAGAGTGAGAATCAAGCTTTGAAAGTGGTACCATTGGATTCAGAATCAAAAATGGAGTAGGATGGAAGAGAAACAACTTACATGCAACAAGGATTTTGGATGATCCCTTCCTCCCTTCTCTTCTCTTCCCTTCGCGCCCCTCCTCCTCTCTTCCCCCTTCTATTTCCAGCTTTTATTTTTCTGAAATTTGGAGGAATGGTTAAGTACTTGGGAGTGTGGCTGAGTGTTAAAAGGGGTCAGCTACCAAATGGTTGGGTGTGAAAGTACGATAATGCCCTTCAGCTTAAATATTTCACTTAACCATGACTAAGTCATAATAAATTTCGGAATGGAATTTACTTGGACTTTTCCTCTAATAATAATCCCCGAGACACGACTAATTATCCCCACAAATAATAATCGGTCCTAGGCATCGTAATACGAGTCTTTAAAATTTAGGGATGTTACATTTTCAGAGTTGGAATCAGTGATATATCTCTTTGGAATGAGACATGGTTGCATATGGGGCGATTATGTGACTCAGTTCCTTTTGTTGATATTCATGATACTCACCTCTCGGTTAGGGATATATATGTGGACTCTCGGTGGAATTTTGATCTTCTCTACACTCAGATCCCTTTGGATGTGCAATTAGAAATGCAGAGTTTATTTCTTAATCCTAGTCTCACCGACATCCTGACTTGGGCTCCGTCTCCATCAGGGACTTACTCCCCCAAGAGTTCCTATATGTGGCTTACAGGTACCGAAGGTCCTTTTTTCTTGCATCAAACTGTGAATCATAGTGACAATTGGTCTTGGATCTGGAGGTTGAAAATTCCGGAAAACTTGAAACATTTTGGGTGGCTTATCATGCACATGAGCCTTCCTACTAATGGTTTTCGGTACTATAGACATCTTACTCAATATGGGTCTTGTCATCTCTGTGGTACTGATAGAGAGGATATTATTCATATGTTGCGGGATTGCTCTAGAGCTCAGAATGCTTGGAGGTTATTGTCTTTTAACACTGATGTTGGCGAGGTTAACGATGATGCTCGGCTTTGGTTTAAACATCATGCTATTGGTTCCTCTGGATGGCTCGAAATGATGAAGTTTTTAATGATGCAAAATGGGCAACTTGGAAGATTCTTAATCGAGCTAAACAATTTTCTAATGATGCTGTTAAATTTTTGTCTTCTGGGGTGTCTACCTGTCCTCCTAGATTGGATCGTTGGTTTCCTCCTACTAGCAATTGTATTAAACTTAATGTTGATGGAAACTCCATTGGTAACCCAGACCGTAGTGGCTATGGGGGATTACTTCGGGATCATACAGATGGTTGGCTTCTTGGTTTTTCGGGAAATTGTGGCATTGCTACTAACTTGAATGCAGAGAGCTCCATGCAATTGCCAAAGGATTGAACATAGGTTGGTCCAATGGTTATAGGTCTTTTATTTGTGAATCAGACTCCGAAACCGCCCTATCGTTGATTGCTCGTGAGCTTGAAGATACCCACCCCTATGCTTCCATTATTCCTACATCAAATCATTTTCTCTTAAGGCCAGCTTGGGATTTGACTTACGTCCACACGCTTCGTAAGGGAAACCCGTGTGCTGATTGGTTAGCAAAGTTTGGAGCGAATATGAACTATGGAGATCATGTGTGGCCTCTCCGGCCTACCACTGTTTCGCCTCTCCTTATAGCTGATGCTATGGGGATAGAGCATGTTAAACCTTAGTTTGTTTTTGTTTTGTGTTTTTTTTACTGCATTCATTTTGATCAAAAAAAAACTCAGTACCTTGAGTATACTAGGCTAAGCTCTTACTACTGAGCTAGCACCTCAAGAACTATAAAATGCTTCTTAGCAGCTTTAAACGATATATTTGTTCATTTGTGTTTTAGCTACGGTAACTCTACTTGCGTATGTAGCCTTTCAGAAAAGGTGCACAATGTTTTTTTTTTACATGAAGGTGCACAATGTTCTGTAGTACTGTAATGCTTGCATCGAAAACTTTTGTTTTCTTTTGTTGATGAAAACTCATATAAATATGAGTTATTTAGCTCTTTAACGTTTGATTTTGCGTTGCCAAATGTGTGAGTAAGAGTTATGTGGCTCTTTAACGTTTGACTTTGCAAAGCCATATGTGTGAAATGTGAATAACGTAGTTGGTTTAGTGCATAGTTGAGTAGGAAAAACTTCAGGTGTTGTTTGTGTCACGTTTTGGAAATGGTCCCAACCGTAAAAGGGTAGATTCCATCTGCCGTATAGTGATGGAAACAATCGTCTCCACTCATGACGGAATTAATATATACCGGTGCGTGGATCCGTGCGTTGCAGGAGACAATAACTTTAGTTAATATGGAATTCTTGTATTGTTAAAATTTTAAAGGCTTAAAGGTACTTTTAGTCCCTGCAAATGTCAAGATAATCCAGTTTAGTCCCTGCAATTCCAAAACTTTTAAAATAGTCCCTGCAATTACTAAACGTTACTACTTTTAGTCCCTGCTGTTAGTTAAGGGTTAACACTGTTATCTTTTGATGATGTGGCAAGCTGACTCATATTAATTTATAATATTTTGATGATGTGGCACACCCCCCCACCCCACCCCCCCACCCCACCCCCCCACCCCACCCCCCACCCCCCCACCCCACCCCCCTCTCCTCCCCTCCTCCCCTTCGCCCCCCTCCCCTTCGCCTCTCCTCCCCTCCTCCCCTTCGCCCCTCCTCCCCTTCGCCCCTCCTCCCCTTCGCCCCCTCCCCCCCTGTTTCGTCACTACATGGATCTCTCAGAACTCCGTCACCCCCTTCGCCCCTGCTCGTAATCGCCGAAATCCTAGCTTCACAAATCTCTCCACGTGGACCTCGCGGATGTTGATTGCCTCCGATCTCGCTCACGGTCTCGATTACGTTCACAATTTCGCTGGTTCTGGTTCTGGTTCCGGTTTCGTCCATAATCATATCAAGAGCTCAAGTATCCTCGTCGCTGAGGAGAGTCTCGGCGCGAAGATCTGCCACTACGGTACGTCGGAGCTCTGTGGCGAGTCTGTCGCCGTCGATCCTTCTGGATCGGACTCTGGCGATAGGTTGAGGAGGTCCGGTAGCCGAGGGTGGTGGGGGGGAGGGGGCGAAGGGGAGGAGGGGCGAAGGGGAGGAGGGGAGGAGAGGCGAAGGGGAGGGGGGCGAAGGGGAGGAGGGGAGGAGAGGCGAAGGGGAGGGGGGCGAAGGGGAGGGGGGCGAAGGGGAGGAGGGGAGGAGAGGCGAAGGGGAGGGGGGCGAAGGGGAGGGGGGCGAAGGGGAGGAGGGGGCGAAGGGGAGGGGGGCGAAGGGGAGGAGGGGTGGGGGGGTGGGGTGGGGGGGTGGGGTGGGGGGGGTGGGGTGGGGGGGGGGGGGGGTGGGGGGTGTGCCACATCATCAAAATATTATAAATTAATATGAGTCAGCTTGCCACATCATCAAAAGATAACAGTGTTAACCCTTAACTAACAGTAGGGACTAAAAGTAGTAACGTTTAGTAATTGCAGGGACTATTTTAAAAGTTTTGGAATTGCAGGGACTAAACTGGATTATTGTGACATTTGCAGGGACTAAAAGTACCTTTAAGCCAATTTTAAATTGCAATACGAAAAAGTCTTATTAGTTGATCCTTTAAAGGCTAAAGCACACTACTTAAAATCGCATTTTATATATTTGTCACAAAATTATTTTTTTTTCACCAAATCGTTTATTGAGAAATGAACTTTGAGTATTTGAACGGTTAACATTTTTTTCAAACACTAAAATACTACAGAACACAATGTTTAGCATCACACTTTACATATTTTCTCACGAAATTATTTATTTTTTCACCAAACCAGTTATTCAGACACAAACTTTGCATATTTGAATAGTTGAATTTTTGTTTTGCAAATACTAAAACATCCACAAACACACTACTTAGCATCGTACTTTACATATTTTGCTATGAAAATATTTTTTTGCCAAACCGGTTATTGAGGAACAAACCTTGCGTATTTGAACAGTTAATTTTTTTGGACCACTTAAGTACCACAAAACATTGTTTAGCATTGCACTTTACGTGCTTTATTACAAAATTACTATTTTATTTCAACAAACCGTTTATTGAGGAACAAACCTTGCGTATTTGAACAACTAATTTTTTTTTCGGAATCTGTTCTGGATTGGACCAAGAGGTCCATTTAGCAATATCAGGGGGTGCAATTAACAACAAGATATGGATCAGCCCAATCAACTTGGCCCATATCCACTACATACAAGCCCAATACGCTTGGAGGGTTCAGATCGCCTCTACTGATCCGACGATCCACAGCGAACAACAATTTCCTATAAATTCCGGCTCGCATAGCCATTTACGAGGTACACACTCTTCCATTGCAAATTCACTAGCTTATTCTCATACTGACTTGAGTGTCGGAGTGGCTTTGCAGGTACCCCCCGGGCGCTCACTGACCTCCTGCCAGGGCATCAAGAGACCTACCAACAGCAGCCTACCAAAATACTGCTAGGTACAGAACATTGGCGACCACAGTGGGAGATATCAATCTTTCACATCATCACTACTTGAACTTTTCTCTTGCTATTCCATGGCTCCTAGAGGCAGACTCCGGGTTCAGAGCATTGCCGTACCGACACCCCGACCACAGGATACCCCTGAAGGTAACGTCGCCAGCCTGTCTAATGAGGGCAACAACGCCAGCTTGCCTAATGAGGGCAACATCACCAGCCTGCCTGACGAGGGCACCAGTCAGCACGCCCAACCATCAAATGTAAGCCAACTTTTGGATCTCCTTGCCAGCCGCACTCAAGCTATGCTGCAACAGGAAGCTCTCCTAAGGCAGATAGAAAGGCGCGTGGCTTCCCTATCCGAACAGCCTCCTCCGATAACGGTGGTTTCAAGGCGCCATCGGTCTCCCCCTCGAAGGCACCTCGTCCATCGTTCTCTCCCGAGGCGAAGGCATGTGCACCGGTCTCCCCCTCGACGGCATAGGCATGAATGGTCGGGCTCACCTCCGAGGACTCCTCCGTCCCCTCCAGGTGATGTCTACCAGCCTCACGACTCCCTTTCCAGGACCTCCTCACGCGCATCCCCCGATTCTCGTGGGAGACCAAGGAACCGGGTCCATGCCCATCGGAGGCACCATCGGGGATCGCCCTCGAGGAGATCCCCGACCAAGGCAGGTACCGTGAGTTGAACTATGAAGACGAATCCCCCCGGAACTCAGGAGGCTTTTCGGAAGAAGGACCATTCACCCGAAGGGTGGACGAATGCCGAATTCTAAGGGCCTTGGAGAAGCTGCCAGCCCTTAAGATGTATGACGGAACCGGAGATCCAGACCGCCATCTGGTACACTTCTCACTGATGATGCACTATAGAGGCGCCAGGGAGCCCGTTCACTGCAAAATCTTCCCCCTCACTCTCGAAAATTCCGCACTAGAGTGGTTTCAAAAGCTGAGGCCGACCTCCATCTCCTCTTGGGGGCACCTAGCGAGAATGTTCACAGCTCGATTCACAGCCTCCCGGTTGAAACCTATATCCGAGGAAGTGCTAAGGGCCGTCAGACAGCATGACGATGAGACGCTCAGAGAATACATTGAGCGTTTCAACAAGGAGGACTCGTGTGTCCGGAGTTAGGAAGACATGCAGAGACTATTTTGGATGAAAGACGGATTGAGAAAGGGGAGTCTTTTCCAGATGGATGTAGGTATCAACAAACCTAGAGAATTAGGCGAGTTCATTCAAAGGTCTCAGAAGTACATGGATTACGAAGAGGATGATATGGCTTACCACGAGGTAGCCAAGGTCGGGGGCGACAGGGAAGACGCCGCGAAGTCCACCAACGAAAAGTAATAAGAGGCGGGCCAAGATCCTGGCTGAATGCGCTAACACCAAGTTCAGAAACGTCAAGAGACCGGAGCCTTTGGTACTGAAAGATGGCCAGAACCCCTCGAGGAAATGGTGCCGCTATCATCGAAGCGGAGGCCACAATACCAATGGCTGCCGTGCTCTCAGAGACGACATTGAGGAAATTGTAACACCCCGTTAATTTCTATCTTGTAGAAATTACCGAAGCGCACTACTGGCATACATAAGAGTGACTTTCCTTTTAACATATTGAACACATACTAAACTTCGATGAATCACTCATCAAACGTGCTTAAAATAACTGAACTGAAAATAAATAAAGTCGGTCCTTACACCCTCAACTAGTGTTCAATACTCAAAACCGAAAGTCTGCGGAAGCGATTTACAACTTGAAATACATAAGTCGTACAATCGAGTAGTCTTAAGGTACTAAATACAAAATACAGAAATACAAAGGAAACTGAAGTACAAGACATAAAGAGATAAAGATCGGCTGCTCCTCAAGCATCTTCATAGCCGTGCTTCACGGTCTTCAACTTTCCCTGCTTAACTGAAAAACAACAACAATGGATTGGGTGAGACAACTTGTCTCAGTGAGTTCTATCGCGACCCCTCACTAATCCTCTCGGTTCAATTATGCTTGATTCATTATTCTAAACTCCAATACTCATAGTCCTCAAAGTTGACTATGTGGTGGTACTAATCTCAATCACTGAGCCTAAACCATGAACTATGCTCAATCACTGAGCCTAACAATGAACTATGCTCAATCACTGAGCCTAACAATGAATCTTAGCGTGTCACCGGTCACTTGGCATAATAAGCTTCCGGTGAACCCGTCCCCACTAATCACTAGTGGGTCCCTAACGGGGCCTAGGTTCATAAGGGTCATGACTCCCTCTCCCCCAGCACACTAATCAGAAATAGGGTCGTCACCCTGACAATGAACTATGCTCAATCACTGAGCCTAAACAATGATGCATATACAATATACAATAACAATGAACAATGAAAACTGCCCAATCACTGAGCTTAACCTGAAAGCATACTCATTCACCGAGCCTTATCATGACCTAATCTTATTCTGAACATTAGGTGATCTAGTTATTAACTTAGCCTTATAATTTGGTGATCTCACATGGATTACTAATGTTTGCTAACTTAACTTAATAACCTTACTCAATGAGTCAGTCTAACACATATATCAATCACACAGTCATAACATGAAACCAATGGTCAATCACATGAGCATTCACTGCACCTGAACATAATCCAAACACAACCAATCACATGGCACTAATATAACCTGGATCCAATCACAGTCAATTACCACTCAATTCAGGGCAATTCAATTATAGAAATATTGGGGAAGGTGGAAGGAGGGATTAGAAAGCAATTGGAATCGTTCGGAATGATTTAAAACACTTTTTAAAATAGGCAACCCGAAGACCACGCACGACTCGTGCGCCCATACACACGATCCGTGCGTGACTATCATTTATCGTATCATTCCGTTCCGATCCCTACTTACTTCCCGATCGACACTACCACTTCAGTCATAGTCACAACAAGATAATAGCACTACTTTTATTACATATTCAGTTAGGCCTTTTTATTATCTTTCCAACGCATTTTAGAACACTTGAATCGGACCACTAGATCAAAAGTTATCGCGAAACGAAAAACAGTGTTGGGTTGCTGAAAATCTGCAAAATGGCGCGCGAGTGGCGCGTGGCGCGTGGACTGACAGTAAGGATCTGTCCAGTGGCGCGCGAGTGGCGCGCGGCGCGCAAGTGGCGCGTGGAATGACAGTAAGCAGAATTTGGCGGTTTCGTGCGAAAACCGCGATTCCGCTTAATTCCGATTCTCGTTCCGATTGAAACTTCCACTTTACCAGCCCATAAAACACAGTCAAACAAGTCAAAATCAACACACATCAATCAATAATCATGATATGCCAATTCATAAGTTTCAGTCCAACAATTCATCAACCTTATGATTCAAACGATATTTTCGCAAAACGGTTTCGCACCGGATTTTCGTAAACGCGAGACTCGATCCAGAATTCACCAATTCGCGACTCAATTAAAATGAAAAGGCTGAAAACAATCCTAGTGAGTATTAGAACTCACCTTTTTGTGACGACGATACACCCGACACCGAAACTTCGCGAATACGGACGAACGGAGAATCACGAATCCGCTCCAGCTATTTCCAGCAACACACCGCCAGTTTGCAACGAGCGTAACTCACTCAAATCTCAACCAAACTTAGCAAAACGAGAGCCTATGGTGAAGGGATTTTTCTCTAGTTTCTGATGGTGGAGGTTTCAAACACATGCATCCTATATCCAGAGAGTTACAACCGAAACAAGGAAGCTGGGTCTAGACTGAAGCTGATTCTGGAAACGAAACTTAGGAAGGTGATATCTCCCTACATTCTCAGTGAAATTAGATGGTTCTTGGGTCTAAACTGGAGCAGTTTCTGTCTAGTTTCTAAACAAATAAAAATGGTCTCAAATGGAGGTCTGTACAGAGAGATATGATGCGAACACTGAAAAGGGTTCCAACGGATTTTTCACTGGATTCTGTGCTTGCACCAAGAACTTCAACAAACTGCTTCTAGTAACTCACAACAGAAAACCCAATTCGTGATATTGGTACAGTAGGTGGTCTATGGCTTCAAAAGTGGTATCAAATTGAAGAGCATGAAATATGGAGATGAATGGTGGTGATAGATGAGACATGCATTAAGATTTGAGAGAGAACTCTCTTCTCCTTCCTCCCCTAGCCCTCACGCACTCTCTCCTCTCTCAACCTTCTAATTTCAGATTTTTCAAAGTGAAATGTTTGTGTTTATGTTTCAGCTGAAAATGGGTATTTAAAGGGGTAGGGCGAAAATACAATATTGCCCCTCACTTAACCTTTCTATCCCATATGACTCCTTTCACTCCTAATCATCCTAACTTAACTTAATTAAACACTCAATCACATAAAATTCCATACTTAACTAATCAAACAAGTTATTCTTTTCAACACATTATTTTCAAGCAACTCATTTAAATTAATAAAAATCATTTCACGCCAAATAATTTAAATAGCGAAAAATTGGGGGTATTACAATCACCCCAACTTTTAAAAATTTTGTCCTCAAAATTGGACCAATCAAAACAATTAGCACACGATATACCTTTCGACGATCCGGCATCAGCTTCGCCTTTCTGAGCGTCCAACACAAATACTATTCCCGCTTGCAGAGTTAGCATTCCATTCTCGGTTCCTCTTCCTCGCTGGGCACTCCTTGGCGTAGTGCCCTTCCATTTTGCAGTAGAAGCAAAGCTTTGATCCTAGGTGACATTCTCCTCCATGGGGCCTTCCGCATTTGCCACAGTTGGCGGGCTTTAATAATTTCGACGCCTGCACTCGCTTACCCTTGCTGGAGACACCTCTTGGTTCTTCCTCCGGAGTGGACCATTCAGCCGCTTTCCTCTTCTTTACTGGGCACTTGTTAGCATAATGCCCTTCTCCCTTGCAATAAAAACACGCGGTTGATCCCAAACGACACCTTCCGCTGCGGGGCCTTTCACACGCCGAACACTTAACGGACCTCGGAACTTCAGCTACCACAACTTGCTTTCCTTTGATGGAGGTATTCCTCGGTTCATCACTTGGGGTTGGTAATTCCAGTGCCTTCTTCTTTCCTTTCCTATCCGCTTTCCTTCCCTCATTCGATCCGTTGAGATTTGTTTCTGCAACATACGCTCGCTGCTGCTGACTCATCAGTTCGTGATGCATCCACATCATGTCCTGCATCATCCGTTGTTGATTCACGATCACGTTCTGCATCCATTCAGATTGAGGATTGACAGGGACGCTTCTCCTACTTCCACCAGCCATGATTCTGCGAAATATGCACAAAGTGTTTAGTTGATCAGGCTAAACGTCTAATAGCATACTAAGAGGAATCACACTTAGAGGACTTAAGAGACTCATGATTCTAAGTCCGACTAGGTCGAACTGCTCTGATACCAATTGTAACACCCCGTTAATTTCTATCTTGTAGAAATTACCGAAGCGCACTACTGGCATACATCAGAGTGACTTTCCTTTTAACATATTGAACACATACTAAACTTCGATGAATCACTCATCAAACGTGCTTAAAATAACTGAACTGAAAATAAATAAAGTCGGTCCTTACACCCTCAACTAGTGTTCAATACTCAAAACCGAAAGTCTGCGGAAGCGATTTACAACTTGAAATACATAAGTCGTACAATCGAGTAGTCTTAAGGTACTAAATACAAAATACAGAAATACAAAGGAAACTGAAGTACAAGACATAAAGAGATAAAGATCGGCTGCTCCTCAAGCATCTTCATAGCCGTGCTTCACGGTCTTCAACTTTCCCTGCTTAACTGAAAAACAACAACAATGGATTGGGTGAGACAACTTGTCTCAGTGAGTTCTATCGCAACCCCTTACTAATCCTCTCGGTTCAATTATGCTTGATTCATTATTCTAAACTCCAAAACTCATAGTCCTCAAAGTTGACTATGTGGTGGTACTAATCTCAATCACTGAGCCTAAACCATGAACTATGCTCAATCACTGAGCCTAACAATGAACTATGCTCAATCACTGAGCCTAACAATGAGTCTTAGCGTGTCACCGGTCACTTGGCATAATAAGCTTCCGGTGAACCCGTCCCCACTAATCACTAGTGGGTCCCTAACGGGGCCTAGGTTCATAAGGGTCATGACTCCCTCTCCCCCAGCACACTAATCAGAAATAGGGTCGTCACCCTGACAATGAACTATGCTCAATCACTGAGCCTAAACAATGATGCATATACAATATACAATAACAATGAACAATGAAAACTGCCCAATCACTGAGCCTAACCTGAAAGCATACTCATTCACCGAGCCTTATCATGACCTAATCTTATTCTGAACATTAGGTGATCTAGTTATTAACTTAGCCTTATAATTTGGTGATCTCACATGGATTACTAATGTTTGCTAACTTAACTTAATAACCTTACTCAATGAGTCAGTCTAACACATATATCAATCACACAGTCATAACATGAAACCAATGGTCAATCACATGAGCATTCACTGCACCTGAACATAATCCAAACACAACCAATCACATGGCACTAATATAACCTGGATCCAATCACAGTCAATTACCACTCAATTCAGGGCAATTCAATTATAGAAATATTGGGGAAGGTGGAAGGAGGGATTAGAAAGCAATTGGAATCGTTCGGAATGATTTAAAACACTTTTTAAAATAGGCAACCCGAAGACCACGCATGACTCGTGCGCCCATACACACGATCCGTGCGTGACTATCATTTATCGTATCATTCCGTTCCGATCCCTACTTACTTCCCGATCGACACTACCACTTCAGTCATAGTCACAACAAGATAATAGCACTACTTTTATTACATATTCAGTTAGGCCTTTTTATTATCTTTCCAACGCATTTTAGAACACTTGAATCGGACCACTAGATCAAAAGTTATCGCGAAACGAAAAACAGTGTTGGGTTGCTGAAAATCTGCAAAATGGCGCGCGAGTGGCGCGTGGCGCGTGGACTGACAGTAAGGATCTGTCCAGTGGCGCGCGAGTGGCGCGCGGCGCGCAAGTGGCGCGTGGAATGACAGTAAGCAGAATTTGGCGGTTTCGTGCGAAAACCGCGATTCCGCTTAATTCCGATTCTCGTTCCGATTGAAACTTCCACTTTACCAGCCCATAAAACACAGTCAAACAAGTCAAAATCAACACACATCAATCAATAATCATGATATGCCAATTCATAAGTTTCAGTCCAACAATTCATCAACCTTATGATTCAAACGATATTTTCGCAAAACGGTTTCGCACCGGATTTTCGTAAACGCGAGACTCGATCCAGAATTCACCAATTCGCGACTCAATTAAAATGAAAAGGCTGAAAACAATCCTAGTGAGTATTAGAACTCACCTTTTTGTGACGACGATACACCCGACACCGAAACTTCGCGAATACGGACGAACGGAGAATCACGAATCCGCTCCAGCTATTTCCAGCAACACACCGCCAGTTTGCAACGAGCGTAACTCACTCAAATCTCAACCAAACTTAGCAAAACGAGAGACTATGGTGAAGGGATTTTTCTCTAGTTTCTGATGGTGGAGGTTTCAAACACATGCATCCTATATCCAGAGAGTTACAACCGAAACAAGGAAGCTGGGTCTAGACTGAAGCTGATTCTGGAAACGAAACTTAGGAAGGTGATATCTCCCTACATTCTCAGTGAAATCAGATGGTTCTTGGGTCTAAACTGGAGCAGTTTCTGTCTAGTTTCTAAAGAAATAAAAATGGTCTCAAATGGAGGTCTGTACAGAGAGATATGATGCGAACACTGAAAAGGGTTCCAACGGATTTTTCACTGGATTCTGTGCTTGCACCAAGAACTTCAACAAACTGCTTCTAGTAACTCACAACAGAAAACCCAATTCGTGATATTGGTACAGTAGGTGGTCTATGGCTTCAAAAGTGGTATCAAATTGAAGAGCATGAAATATGGAGATGAATGGTGGTGATAGATGAGACATGCATTAAGATTTGAGAGAGAACTCTCTTCTCCTTCCTCCCCTAGCCCTCACGCACTCTCTCCTCTCTCAACCTTCTGATTTCAGATTTTTCAAAGTGAAATGTTTGTGTTTATGTTTCAGCTGAAAATGGGTATTTAAAGGGGTAGGGCGAAAATACAATATTGCCCCTCACTTAACCTTTCTATCCCATATGACTCCTTTCACTCCTAATCATCCTAACTTAACTTAATTAAACACTCAATCACATAAAATTCCATACTTAACTAATCAAACAAGTTATTCTTTTCAACACATTATTTTCAAGCAACTCATTTAAATTAATAAAAATCATTTCACGCCAAATAATTTAAATAGCGAAAAATTGGGGGTATTACAATCACCCCAACTTTTAAAAATTTTGTCCTCAAAATTGGACCAATCAAAACAATTAGCACACGATATACCTTTCGACGATCCGGCATCAGCTTCGCCTTTCTGAGCGTCCAACACAAATACTATTCCCGCTTGCAGAGTTAGCATTCCATTCTCGGTTCCTCTTCCTCGCTGGGCACTCCTTGGCGTAGTGCCCTTCCATTTTGCAGTAGAAGCAAAGCTTTGATCCTAGGTGACATTCTCCTCCATGGGGCCTTCCGCATTTGCCACAGTTGGCGGGCTTTAATAATTTCGACGCCTGCACTCGCTTACCCTTGCTGGAGACACCTCTTGGTTCTTCCTCCGGAGTGGACCATTCAGCCGCTTTCCTCTTCTTTACTGGGCACTTGTTAGCATAATGCCCTTCTCCCTTGCAATAAAAACACGCGGTTGATCCCAAACGACACCTTCCGCTGCGGGGCCTTTCACACGCCGAACACTTAACGGACCTCGGAACTTCAGCTACCACAACTTGCTTTCCTTTGATGGAGGTATTCCTCGGTTCATCACTTGGGGTTGGTAATTCCAGTGCCTTCTTCTTTCCTTTCCTATCCGCTTTCCTTCCCTCATTCGATCCGTTGAGATTTGTTTCTGCAACATACGCTCGCTGCTGCTGACTCATCAGTTCGTGATGCATCCACATCATGTCCTGCATCATCCGTTGTTGATTCACGATCACGTTCTGCATCCATTCAGATTGAGGATTGACAGGGACGCTTCTCCTACTTCCACCAGCCATGATTCTGCGAAATATGCACAAAGTGTTTAGTTGATCAGGCTAAACGTCTAATAGCATACTAAGAGGAATCACACTTAGAGGACTTAAGAGACTCATGATTCTAAGTCCGACTAGGTCGAACTGCTCTGATACCAATTGTAACACCCCGTTAATTTCTATCTTGTAGAAATTACCGAAGCGCACTACTGGCATACATCAGAGTGACTTTCCTTTTAACATATTGAACACATACTAAACTTCGATGAATCACTCATCAAACGTGCTTAAAATAACTGAACTGAAAATAAATAAAGTCGGTCCTTACACCCTCAACTAGTGTTCAATACTCAAAACCGAAAGTCTGCGGAAGCGATTTACAACTTGAAATACATAAGTCGTACAATCGAGTAGTCTTAAGGTACTAAATACAAAATACAGAAATACAAAGGAAACTGAAGTACAAGACATAAAGAGATAAAGATCGGCTGCTCCTCAAGCATCTTCATAGCCGTGCTTCACGGTCTTCAACTTTCCCTGCTTAACTGAAAAACAACAACAATGGATTGGGTGAGACAACTTGTCTCAGTGAGTTCTATCGCAACCCCTTACTAATCCTCTCGGTTCAATTATGCTTGATTCATTATTCTAAACTCCAAAACTCATAGTCCTCAAAGTTGACTATGTGGTGGTACTAATCTCAATCACTGAGCCTAAACCATGAACTATGCTCAATCACTGAGCCTAACAATGAACTATGCTCAATCACTGAGCCTAACAATGAGTCTTAGCGTGTCACCGGTCACTTGGCATAATAAGCTTCCGGTGAACCCGTCCCCACTAATCACTAGTGGGTCCCTAACGGGGCCTAGGTTCATAAGGGTCATGACTCCCTCTCCCCCAGAACACTAATCAGAAATAGGGTCGTCACCCTGACAATGAACTATGCTCAATCACTGAGCCTAAACAATGATGCATATACAATATACAATAACAATGAACAATGAAAACTGCCCAATCACTAAGCCTAACCTGAAAGCATACTCATTCACCGAGCCTTATCATGACCTAATCTTATTCTGAACATTAGGTGATCTAGTTATTAACTTAGCCTTATAATTTGGTGATCTCACATGGATTACTAATGTTTGCTAACTTAACTTAATAACCTTACTCAATGAGTCAGTCTAACACATATATCAATCACACAGTCATAACATGAAACCAATGGTCAATCACATGAGCATTCACTGCACCTGAACATAATCCAAACACAACCAATCACATGGCACTAATATAACCTGGATCCAATCACAGTCAATTACCACTCAATTCAGGGCAATTCAATTATAGAAATATTGGGGAAGGTGGAAGGAGGGATTAGAAAGCAATTGGAATCGTTCGGAATGATTTAAAACACTTTTTAAAATAGGCAACCCGAAGACCACGCACGACTCGTGCGCCCATACACACGATCCGTGCGTGACTATCATTTATCGTATCATTCCGTTCCGATCCCTACTTACTTCCCGATCGACACTACCACTTCAGTCATAGTCACAACAAGATAATAGCACTACTTTTATTACATATTCAGTTAGGCCTTTTTATTATCTTTCCAACGCATTTTAGAACACTTGAATCGGACCACTAGATCAAAAGTTATCGCGAAACGAAAAACAGTGTTGGGTTGCTGAAAATCTGCAAAATGGCGCGCGAGTGGCGCGTGGCGCGTGGACTGACAGTAAGGATCTGTCCAGTGGCGCGCGAGTGGCGCGCGGCGCGCAAGTGGCGCGTGGAATGACAGTAAGCAGAATTTGGCGGTTTCGTGCGAAAACCGCGATTCCGCTTAATTCCGATTCTCGTTCCGATTGAAACTTCCACTTTACCAGCCCATAAAACACAGTCAAACAAGTCAAAATCAACACACATCAATCAATAATCATGATATGCCAATTCATAAGTTTCAGTCCAACAATTCATCAACCTTATGATTCAAACGATATTTTCGCAAAACGGTTTCGCACCGGATTTTCGTAAACGCGAGACTCGATCCAGAATTCACCAATTCGCGACTCAATTAAAATGAAAAGGCTGAAAACAATCCTAGTGAGTATTAGAACTCACCTTTTTGTGACGACGATACACCCGACACCGAAACTTCGCGAATACGGACGAACGGAGAATCACGAATCCGCTCCAGCTATTTCCAGCAACACACCGCCAGTTTGCAACGAGCGTAACTCACTCAAATCTCAACCAAACTTAGCAAAACGAGAGCCTATGGTGAAGGGATTTTTCTCTAGTTTCTGATGGTGGAGGTTTCAAACACATGCATCCTATATCCAGAGAGTTACAACCGAAACAAGGAAGCTGGGTCTAGACTGAAGCTGATTCTGGAAACGAAACTTAGGAAGGTGATATCTCCCTACATTCTCAGTGAAATCAGATGGTTCTTGGGTCTAAACTGGAGCAGTTTCTGTCTAGTTTCTAAAGAAATAAAAATGGTCTCAAATGGAGGTCTGTACAGAGAGATATGATGCGAACACTGAAAAGGGTTCCAACGGATTTTTCACTGGATTCTGTGCTTGCACCAAGAACTTCAACAAACTGCTTCTAGTAACTCACAACAGAAAACCCAATTCGTGATATTGGTACAGTAGGTGGTCTATGGCTTCAAAAGTGGTATCAAATTGAAGAGCATGAAATATGGAGATGAATGGTGGTGATAGATGAGACATGCATTAAGATTTGAGAGAGAACTCTCTTCTCCTTCCTCCCCTAGCCCTCACGCACTCTCTCCTCTCTCAACCTTCTGATTTCAGATTTTTCAAAGTGAAATGTTTGTGTTTATGTTTCAGCTGAAAATGGGTATTTAAAGGGGTAGGGCGAAAATACAATATTGCCCCTCACTTAACCTTTCTATCCCATATGACTCCTTTCACTCCTAATCATCCTAACTTAACTTAATTAAACACTCAATCACATAAAATTCCATACTTAACTAATCAAACAAGTTATTCTTTTCAACACATTATTTTCAAGCAACTCATTTAAATTAATAAAAATCATTTCACGCCAAATAATTTAAATAGCGAAAAATTGGGGGTATTACAATCACCCCAACTTTTAAAAATTTTGTCCTCAAAATTGGACCAATCAAAACAATTAGCACACGATATACCTTTCGACGATCCGGCATCAGCTTCGCCTTTCTGAGCGTCCAACACAAATACTATTCCGCTTGCAGAGTTAGCATTCCATTCTCGGTTCCTCTTCCTCGCTGGGCACTCCTTGGCGTAGTGCCCTTCCATTTTGCAGTAGAAGCAAAGCTTTGATCCTAGGTGACATTCTCCTCCATGGGGCCTTCCGCATTTGCCACAGTTGGCGGGCTTTAATAATTTCGACGCCTGCACTCGCTTACCCTTGCTGGAGACACCTCTTGGTTCTTCCTCCGGAGTGGACCATTCAGCCGCTTTCCTCTTCTTTACTGGGCACTTGTTAGCATAATGCCCTTCTCCCTTGCAATAAAAACACGCGGTTGATCCCAAACGACACCTTCCGCTGCGGGGCCTTTCACACGCCGAACACTTAACGGACCTCGGAACTTCAGCTACCACAACTTGCTTTCCTTTGATGGAGGTATTCCTCGGTTCATCACTTGGGGTTGGTAATTCCAGTGCCTTCTTCTTTCCTTTCCTATCCGCTTTCCTTCCCTCATTCGATCCGTTGAGATTTGTTTCTGCAACATACGCTCGCTGCTGCTGACTCATCAGTTCGTGATGCATCCACATCATGTCCTGCATCATCCGTTGTTGATTCACGATCACGTTCTGCATCCATTCAGATTGAGGATTGACAGGGACGCTTCTCCTACTTCCACCAGCCATGATTCTGCGAAATATGCACAAAGTGTTTAGTTGATCAGGCTAAACGTCTAATAGCATACTAAGAGGAATCACACTTAGAGGACTTAAGAGACTCATGATTCTAAGTCCGACTAGGTCGAACTGCTCTGATACCAATTGTAACACCCCGTTAATTTCTATCTTGTAGAAATTACCGAAGCGCACTACTGGCATACATCAGAGTGACTTTCCTTTTAACATATTGAACACATACTAAACTTCGATGAATCACTCATCAAACGTGCTTAAAATAACTGAACTGAAAATAAATAAAGTCGGTCCTTACACCCTCAACTAGTGTTCAATACTCAAAACCGAAAGTCTGCGGAAGCGATTTACAACTTGAAATACATAAGTCGTACAATCGAGTAGTCTTAAGGTACTAAATACAAAATACAGAAATACAAAGGAAACTGAAGTACAAGACATAAAGAGATAAAGATCGGCTGCTCCTCAAGCATCTTCATAGCCGTGCTTCACGGTCTTCAACTTTCCCTGCTTAACTGAAAAACAACAACAATGGATTGGGTGAGACAACTTGTCTCAGTGAGTTCTATCGCAACCCCTTACTAATCCTCTCGGTTCAATTATGCTTGATTCATTATTCTAAACTCCAAAACTCATAGTCCTCAAAGTTGACTATGTGGTGGTACTAATCTCAATCACTGAGCCTAAACCATGAACTATGCTCAATCACTGAGACTAACAATGAACTATGCTCAATCACTGAGCCTAACAATGAATCTTAGCGTGTCACCGGTCACTTGGCATAATAAGCTTCCGGTGAACCCGTCCCCACTGATCACTAGTGGGTCCCTAACGGGGCCTAGGTTCATAAGGGTCATGACTCCCTCTCCCCCAGCACACTAATCAGAAATAGGGTCGTCACCCTGACAATGAACTATGCTCAATCACTGAGCCTAAACAATGATGCATATACAATATACAATAACAATGAACAATGAAAACTGCCCAATCACTGAGCCTAACCTGAAAGCATACTCATTCACTGAGCCTTATCATGACCTAATCTTATTCTGAACATTAGGTGATCTAGTTATTAACTTAGCCTTATAATTTGGTGATCTCACATGGATTACTAATGTTTGCTAACTTAACTTAATAACCTTACTCAATGAGTCAGTCTAACACATATATCAATCACACAGTCATAACATGAAACCAATGGTCAATCACATGAGCATTCACTGCACCTGAACATAATCCAAACACAACCAATCACATGGCACTAATATAACCTGGATCCAATCACAGTCAATTACCACTCAATTCAGGGCAATTCAATTATAGAAATATTGGGGAAGGTGGAAGGAGGGATTAGAAAGCAATTGGAATCGTTCGGAATGATTTAAAACACTTTTTAAAATAGGCAACCCGAAGACCACGCACGACTCGTGCGCCCATACACACGATCCGTGCGTGACTATCATTTATCGTATCATTCCGTTCCGATCCCTACTTACTTCCCGATCGACACTACCACTTCAGTCATAGTCACAACAAGATAATAGCACTACTTTTATTACATATTCAGTTAGGCCTTTTTATTATCTTTCCAACGCATTTTAGAACACTTGAATCGGACCACTAGATCAAAAGTTATCGCGAAACGAAAAACAGTGTTGGGTTGCTGAAAATCTGCAAAATGGCGCGCGAGTGGCGCGTGGCGCGTGGACTGACAGTAAGGATCTGTCCAGTGGCGCGCGAGTGGCGCGCGGCGCGCAAGTGGCGCGTGGAATGACAGTAAGCAGAATTTGGCGGTTTCGTGCGAAAACCGCGATTCCGCTTAATTCCGATTCTCGTTCCGATTGAAACTTCCACTTTACCAGCCCATAAAACACAGTCAAACAAGTCAACAATCAACACACATCAATCAATAATCATGATATGCCAATTCATAAGTTTCAGTCCAACAATTCACCAACCTTATGATTCAAACGATATTTTCGCAAAACGGTTTCGCACCGGATTTTCGTAAACGCGAGACTCGATCCAGAATTCACCAATTCGCGACTCAATTAAAATGAAAAGGCTGAAAACAATCCTAGTGAGTATTAGAACTCACCTTTTTGTGACGACGATACACCCGACACCGAAACTTCGCGAATACGGACGAACGGAGAATCATGAATCCGCTCCAGCTATTTCCAGCAACACACCGCCAGTTTGCAACGAGCGTAACTCACTCAAATCTCAACCAAACTTAGCAAAACGAGAGCCTATGGTGAAGGGATTTTTCTCTAGTTTCTGATGGTGGAGGTTTCAAACACATGCATCCTATATCCAGAGAGTTACAACCGAAACAAGGAAGCTGGGTCTAGACTGAAGCTGATTCTGGAAACGAAACTTAGGAAGGTGATATCTCCCTACATTCTCAGTGAAATCAGATGGTTCTTGGGTCTAAACTGGAGCAGTTTCTGTCTAGTTTCTAAAGAAATAAAAATGGTCTCAAATGGAGGTCTGTACAGAGAGATATGATGCGAACACTGAAAAGGGTTCCAACGGATTTTTCACTGGATTCTGTGCTTGCACCAAGAACTTCAACAAACTGCTTCTAGTAACTCACAACAGAAAACCCAATTCGTGATATTGGTACAGTAGGTGGTCTATGGCTTCAAAAGTGGTATCAAATTGAAGAGCATGAAATATGGAGATGAATGGTGGTGATAGATGAGACATGCATTAAGATTTGAGAGAGAACTCTCTTCTCCTTCCTCCCCTAGCCCTCACGCACTCTCTCCTCTCTCAACCTTCTGATTTCAGATTTTTCAAAGTGAAATGTTTGTGTTTATGTTTCAGCTGAAAATGGGTATTTAAAGGGGTAGGGCGAAAATACAATATTGCCCCTCACTTAACCTTTCTATCCCATATGACTCCTTTCACTCCTAATCATCCTAACTTAACTTAATTAAACACTCAATCACATAAAATTCCATACTTAACTAATCAAACAAGTTATTCTTTTCAACACATTATTTTCAAGCAACTCATTTAAATTAATAAAAATCATTTCACGCCAAATAATTTAAATAGCGAAAAATTGGGGGTATTACAATCACCCCAACTTTTAAAAATTTTGTCCTCAAAATTGGACCAATCAAAACAATTAGCACACGATATACCTTTCGACGATCCGGCATCAGCTTCGCCTTTCTGAGCGTCCAACACAAATACTATTCCCGCTTGCAGAGTTAGCATTCCATTCTCGGTTCCTCTTCCTCGCTGGGCACTCCTTGGCGTAGTGCCCTTCCATTTTGCAGTAGAAGCAAAGCTTTGATCCTAGGTGACATTCTCCTCCATGGGGCCTTCCGCATTTGCCACAGTTGGCGGGCTTTAATAATTTCGACGCCTGCACTCGCTTACCCTTGCTGGAGACACCTCTTGGTTCTTCCTCCGGAGTGGACCATTCAGCCGCTTTCCTCTTCTTTACTGGGCACTTGTTAGCATAACGCCCTTCTCCCTTGCAATAAAAACACGCGGTTGATCCCAAACGACACCTTCCGCTGCGGGGCCTTTCACACGCCGAACACTTAACGGACCTCGGAACTTCAGCTACCACAACTTGCTTTCCTTTGATGGAGGTATTCCTCGGTTCATCACTTGGGGTTGGTAATTCCAGTGCCTTCTTCTTTCCTTTCCTATCCGCTTTCCTTCCCTCATTCGATCCGTTGAGATTTGTTTCTGCAACATACGCTCGCTGCTGCTGACTCATCAGTTCGTGATGCATCCACATCATGTCCTGCATCATCCGTTGTTGATTCACGATCACGTTCTGCATCCATTCAGATTGAGGATTGACAGGGACGCTTCTCCTACTTCCACCAGCCATGATTCTGCGAAATATGCACAAAGTGTTTAGTTGATCAGGCTAAACGTCTAATAGCATACTAAGAGGAATCACACTTAGAGGACTTAAGAGACTCATGATTCTAAGTCCGACTAGGTCGAACTGCTCTGATACCAATTGTAACACCCCGTTAATTTCTATCTTGTAGAAATTACCGAAGCGCACTACTGGCATACATCAGAGTGACTTTCCTTTTAACATATTGAACACATACTAAACTTCGATGAATCACTCATCAAACGTGCTTAAAATAACTGAACTGAAAATAAATAAAGTCGGTCCTTACACCCTCAACTAGTGTTCAATACTCAAAACCGAAAGTCTGCGGAAGCGATTTACAACTTGAAATACATAAGTCGTACAATCGAGTAGTCTTAAGGTACTAAATACAAAATACAGAAATACAAAGGAAACTGAAGTACAAGACATAAAGAGATAAAGATCGGCTGCTCCTCAAGCATCTTCATAGCCGTGCTTCACGGTCTTCAACTTTCCCTGCTTAACTGAAAAACAACAACAATGGATTGGGTGAGACAACTTGTCTCAGTGAGTTCTATCGCAACCCCTTACTAATCCTCTCGGTTCAATTATGCTTGATTCATTATTCTAAACTCCAAAACTCATAGTCCTCAAAGTTGACTATGTGGTGGTACTAATCTCAATCACTGAGCCTAAACCATGAACTATGCTCAATCACTGAGCCTAACAATGAACTATGCTCAATCACTGAGCCTAACAATGAATCTTAGCGTGTCACCGGTCACTTGGCATAATAAGCTTCCGGTGAACCCGTCCCCACTAATCACTAGTGGGTCCCTAACGGGGCCTAGGTTCATAAGGGTCATGACTCCCTCTCCCCCAGCACACTAATCAGAAATAGGGTCGTCACCCTGACAATGAACTATGCTCAATCACTGAGCCTAAACAATGATGCATATACAATATACAATAACAATGAACAATGAAAACTGCCCAATCACTGAGCCTAACCTGAAAGCATACTCATTCACTGAGCCTTATCATGACCTAATCTTATTCTGAACATTAGGTGATCTAGTTATTAACTTAGCCTTATAATTTGGTGATCTCACATGGATTACTAATGTTTGCTAACTTAACTTAATAACCTTACTCAATGAGTCAGTCTAACACATATATCAATCACACAGTCATAACATGAAACCAATGGTCAATCACATGAGCATTCACTGCACCTGAACATAATCCAAACACAACCAATCACATGGCACTAATATAACCTGGATCCAATCACAGCCAATTACCACTCAATTCAGGGCAATTCAATTATAGAAATATTGGGGAAGGTGGAAGGAGGGATTAGAAAGCAATTGGAATCGTTCGGAATGATTTAAAACACTTTTTAAAATAGGCAACCCGAAGACCACGTACGACTCGTGCGCCCATACACACGATCCGTGCGTGACTATCATTTATCGTATCATTCCGTTCCGATCCCTACTTACTTCCCGATCGACACTACCACTTCAGTCATAGTCACAACAAGATAATAGCACTACTTTTATTACATATTCAGTTAGGCCTTTTTATTATCTTTCCAACGCATTTTAGAACACTTGAATCGGACCACTAGATCAAAAGTTATCGCGAAACGAAAAACAGTGTTGGGTTGCTGAAAATCTGCAAAATGGCGCGCGAGTGGCGCGTGGCGCGTGGACTGACAGTAAGGATCTGTCCAGTGGCGCGCGGCGCGCAAGTGGCGCGTGGAATGACAGTAAGCAGAATTTGGCGGTTTCGTGCGAAAACCGCGATTCCGCTTAATTCCGATTCTCGTTCCGATTGAAACTTCCACTTTACCAGCCCATAAAACACAGTCAAACAAGTCAACAATCAACACACATCAATCAATAATCATGATATGCCAATTCATAAGTTTCAGTCCAACAATTCATCAACCTTATGATTCAAACGATATTTTCGCAAAACGGTTTCGCACCGGATTTTCGTAAACGCGAGACTCGATCCAGAATTCACCAATTCGCGACTCAATTAAAATGAAAAGGCTGAAAACAATCCTAGTGAGTATTAGAACTCACCTTTTTGTGACGACGATACACCCGACACCGAAACTTCGCGAATACGGACGAACGGAGAATCACGAATCCGCTCCAGCTATTTCCAGCAACACACCGCCAGTTTGCAACGAGCGTAACTCACTCAAATCTCAACCAAACTTAGGAAAACGAGAGCCTATGGTGAAGGGATTTTTCTCTAGTTTCTGATGGTGGAGGTTTCAAACACATGCATCCTATATCCAGAGAGTTACAACCGAAACAAGGAAGCTGGGTCTAGACTGAAGCTGATTCTGGAAACGAAACTTAGGAAGGTGATATCTCCCTACATTCTCAGTGAAATCAGATGGTTCTTGGGTCTAAACTGGAGCATTTTCTGTCTAGTTTCTAAAGAAATAAAAATGGTCTCAAATGGAGGTCTGTACAGAGAGATATGATGCGAACACTGAAAAGGGTTCCAACGGATTTTTCACTGGATTCTTTGCTTGCACCAAGAACTTCAACAAACTGCTTCTAGTAACTCACAACAGAAAACCCAATTCGTGATATTGGTACAGTAGGTGGTCTATGGCTTCAAAAGTGGTATCAAATTGAAGAGCATGAAATATGGAGATGAATGGTGGTGATAGATGAGACATGCATTAAGATTTGAGAGAGAACTCTCTTCTCCTTCCTCCCCTAGCCCTCACGCACTCTCTCCTCTCTCAACCTTCTGATTTCAGATTTTTCAAAGTGAAATGTTTGTGTTTATGTTTCAGCTGAAAATGGGTATTTAAAGGGGTAGGGCGAAAATACAATATTGCCCCTCACTTAACCTTTCTATCCCATATGACTCCTTTCACTCCTAATCATCCTAACTTAACTTAATTAAACACTCAATCACATAAAATTCCATACTTAACTAATCAAACAAGTTATTCTTTTCAACACATTACTTTCAAGCAACTCATTTAAATTAATAAAAATCATTTCACGCCAAATAATTTAAATAGCGAAAAATTGGGGGTATTACAGAAATGATCCAGAAAGGCAAACTACTGCAGTACGTGAAGAAGGAGGAGGAAGAACCTAATGGCTCGCGCAAAAGAGTCCGATCCCCCGGAAGAAGATCTAGATCCCCTAGGAAGGGGAAGGCACCAGTCGGTGAAAGGGTCAAAACAGAGGACAGCGAATCTTCCGAGAAAGAAGACACCCGTAAATCCAAAGGAAGGCCAGTGGCCATGGTGATTCATGGGAGCAACCCCCTGGATGATTGGGGGTCAAACAAGTCGATGAAGAGGAAGTGGAAGGAAATCTTGAGTGTGGCTTCAACCTCAGCCCCTATGAAGGGACCAACCAGACCGCCTTTATCCTTTGAGGATAAGGATATGCTTGATGGGAAGCCGAATAAACACGTCCCGTTGCTAGTCACTGCCATCATGGCCAACATGGAGGTAAGAAGAATCCTGGTCGACCAGGGAAGCGCAGTGGACATCATTTTTGAGGACTTGCTGCCAGTGTTGAACATATCCCCCGATGAACTGACTCCATACCGAGGAGGGGATCTAACAGGTTTCAACGCATCAAAAACCAAACCACTGGGCCACTTGGAGTTGAGGGTCACCTATGGAGACCCTGATGGCAAACCGCCTTTGTTCAGAACTGTCAAGACAGCTTTCCTAGTCCTCCCCTGCAAGTCGGTCTACCAATGCATCACTGGGAGACCCACACTGGGCAAGCTGGAGGCAGTAACATCAACGGTTCACCTTAAAATGAAATTCTATAGCTTGGAAAATAAGGTGGTAACCCTCCAAGCGGACCTGGATGCGGCACACAGGTGTTTTTATATGAGCATGAAGGATGAAAGAGAGACTGTTGGAGTGAAAGTCTCAAAAAATCCGGGGGAAGAAGCTGAGGTGTGCTTGACAGATTGGGATGCCAGAGGTAATTCAGACGGTGAGGAAAATGAGGAAGATTCCACCCCTACTGGGGAGCCAAGAGAGCAGGTGAAGAGGTACAAGCCAGGCAAAAAGTGTTCTGACCTCCTCGAAGAGGTTAAAGAAGTTGGTTGTATGAGCCTTGCTTTCATAATAATGTAGTAGCGTGGTTTGATAACACACACGAATGAATAAATAGAATTTTACCCTTTACGATGCAAAAATATCATGTCAGCTATATTTACTATCACTTACGAAGTAGAAAGCCAGCGCCGGCAGGGCGCCAAGATTAAAAGCAGCCAGCGCCCATGGGGGCGCCAGGCAGGGCGCCAAGTAAGCAGGCAACGCCCATGAGGGCGCCTGGCAGGGCGCCAGGTGAGCAAGGGAAACCATCAACCCGACGATCGGTTGCGCCCCCCTAAAAATTGAGACACGAGTCGACCTACTAAGTTTCACGAAGTGACTTCAAACGTGTCACAACATCTGATGGGCGAGTTAAAATCAAACCGAGTTCTGATAAACTGCCCCCAAAATATACATTGCCACGAGGCCCGAAGTGACTTTAAACGTGTCACAACCTCTGACGGGTTGCGAGTAAAATTCAGAACGATTCTGATAAACTGCCCCAGAGTCCCACGAGGTGCGAAGTGACTTTAAACGTGTCACAACCTCTGACAGGTTGCGAGTTAAATTCAGAACGATTCTGATAAACTGCCTCAGAGTCCCACGAGGTGCAAAGTGACTTCAAACGTGTCACAACCTCTGATGGGCGAGTTAAATTCAGACCGAGTTCTGATAAGCTGCCCTCGGAGTGTACGTTGCCACAAGGCGCGAAGCGACTTAAAACATGTTGCAACCCCCAACCGGAAAGTTAGGCTCAGACCCCTCTGACAAACTGCCTCCGGATCAAGAAAGCAGCCAACACCTATGAGGGAGCCTGGCAGAGCGCCAAGAGAACAACCAGCGCCCATGAGGGCGCCTGGAAGGGCGCCAATGAAAAAGCAGCCAGCGCCCATGAGGGCGCCTGACAGGGTGCCAAAATAAAGGTAGCCAGCGCCCATGAGGGTGCCTGGCATGGAGCCAAGTGAGCAGCCAGTGCCCATGAGGGCGCCTGGCAGAGCGCCAAGAGAACAACCAGCGCCCATGATGGCGCCTGGAAGGGCGCCAAAATAAAAGCAGCCAGCGCCCATGAGGGCGCCTGGCAGGGCGCCAAGTGAGCAGCCAGCGCCCATGAGGGCACCTGACAGGGCGCCAAAGTAAAAGCAGCCAGCGTCCATGAGGGCGCCTGGCAGGGCGCCAGGTGAAGATCAGCCAGTGCCCATGAGGGCGCCTGGAAGGACGCCAAGTGAGAAGCCAGCGCCCACGAGGGCGCCTGGGAGGGCGCCAGGTGAAGATCATCCAGCGCCCATGAGGGCGCCTGGCAGGGCGCCAAGTGAGCAGCCAGCGCCCATGAGGGCACCTGGCAGGGCGCTAGGTGAAAGCAGCCAGCGCCCATGAGGGCGCCTGGCAGGAGAGCGCCTGGCAAAAGGTAGTCTGGAAGCAAGTCCTTCGCAATGGGGCAGACAGCACTGTGCGAAGAGGCGCATCAGGCACCCATGAGGGTACCAAACCATGTCTCGCAAGATTAAAAGATGCATGAGCACGTAAGAAAATAGCACAGTGCGCGAGCTCGTGAGAAAATAAAATAGCACACAAGCATGTGGACAAAAAGCAGATGAGATCATACACACAAATGTGCAAGATAGTAACTTGCACCTGAGTCCAGGAAGGCATGGCACAAGACACCCACGAAGGCGCCAAGGCACCAACTCCAAAACACAACACTTTGTCCCGAGGCGATATGAAATTGTATATTCAGCTGCGCAAGGCAAGAACGCGTGCTCGAGGCCATCCAACATGAGCCAATTATAAACATAAGAAACAGCCACATAACGACGAAACATAGACGTTTCAAAAGATAACATAAATATTAGCGAACAATGACATCGAGGTCAACCCCATCAGGGCAATGTGTAATACATCCATTAAGCAAGACACATAACGAAATTCGACAAGTTAAAGAAAAATTACACAATCAAAGCAACTAAGAAATAATCAGGGGGCAACGACATCGAAGTCAACCCCGTTGGAGTGGTATCTGACGATCCTCCCGTCTCGAACATCATGATCAAATTGAAGGACGCTCAACTCAAGAATGGCCTGCGGATACAAACACTGAACATGGCTAATCGCCTTATCGTAGGCGGCATAAGAAAAGTTTACAGCCTTCCCGGCCACCAACTGCACCTTGGTCTCGGCCTCATCCTTTAGTTTCTGCATACTTTCCAGTTCAGATTGGAGCTCCTCCACCCTCCTCTTGAACCCATCCCTCTCAGCAGAGGCCTCCGCCCGGTCTTTCTGATAGTGACGGGCGGCCTCTTTGGCCCGGCGAGCGGATTCCAAAGCTTCATGAAGATCTTCCTGAACTCAATTCTTATCCAACACAATTTGATCCCTCTCCTCGCTCAACCCTACACAAAGGGAAAAACAACACAACATGGTTCAAGAGGCCAAACTACAGATATGTTGAAAACTCAAAGAAATAAATCAAGAGGATTACCCAAATGAGATCGGCACCCCCTCTCAGCTCCCCATTTCGCATGCAGACTCTCCCCAGCCTTGACCATATGCATGGCAAGTTCGAAAGGGTTCTCCCAGAGGTGGTCACGCTCTTGCGCAGTAAAGCTAATTTCACCCTCCTTTGTATCCTCAGGAAAGGGGCACCTGACAGGAAAAGAGCCATCAGCAGAAGGAGAGCGCTGGACACGACTTTTCTTGCGCTTGGACTGGCTTTGGCCCCCCAGGTTGGTAGAATCAATTGGCGCCCCAGAGAGATCTTTGGCAGCCCGGCTTGACGCCCCTAGACTCAGACGAGGTCCCATGGAGGGACGGACAGGAGCTGACGCTGCAGGAACCAGACTACTTGCCTCATCAGGTTCGAAGCCTAAAGGTTTTTTCCTCCCGGCCCAAGAAGCCAATTCATCGAAAGAGAGTGGAGCGGCCATCTTATCTGCAAAACAACAATGAAACGAATCAGCAACAGAAGCAAAGAGTTAAATGGAGAAAATAAAGGCACACCAATCCAAACAAGCAACCTTAGAGCTCAGCAGCCTCAGGAATCGTTGAAGCCTTTGATAGTTCGCCACACAAAATCTTTTGAGGCGTAGTGGACAAGCGATTGACGATCCTCCTAAGCATATTCAAATTCCTCAGCTGGGAAACTGATAACTCAGATGGAAGGACGCGATAAGTGTTAAGACTTTTGGCAAGTGTACCAATTGTCGTCGCAAGTAATAAAATGCGGTAAGTAACCGGTCGATTCCTCAGGGATTGCGCGTTGAAAACAATAGCAAAGTTGCAAATTCTTAGATTGTAAAGGTTTGGTAATTTGAGTAACAGTAACGGTACACAAAACGTGATTTAAGAATACGAGAAAAACGACTAGGGATCGAATCCTCTCTCCTCATCTATCATATGAACCTTAGCCAATTCAAGTTAATTATTCAATTTCTAGATTCAATTCACTAATTAAGGTCAAGGGCAATTCCTTGCCTCAAGACCCCTATTACCCTAAGAGTGACCCTAATTCCTTAGGCGAGACATGCCAAAGGGTAATGCATTAAGATCGAGAATTTTACACGAATTCACCTAAGCCATCACATATCCCTATGCTGATTACTAGCAGATGATCTAACTACCCAATTTCCAGCTACTAATTCATATTCCTATGCAATCACTAGCCTGGATCATCACAATTATCATATGTAATTGAAAAGCATTAAGAGCATAGGTATTTAGACAAAGTAAATCGAATAACAACTGAATTGATTAGAACAATGGTTCACATGATAGGGTTGGGAGATTCATCTCTCCCTAATCTAAGCAATTTAGTTACAAATAATCCTAAGAGTAGAAACCAACATCAAATAGAAAACAAACACAAGGGAAGACATTAGAACCTTCAATCCCTTGTTCCCAAGTGGTGAGAAGGCCCCAAAATCGCACCCTCCAGCTGCTCCAAAGTGTGGTTCCGTTCCCCAGACGAAGTCCCTGTGAAAAACGCTGAAACTGCTTTAAAAACCCTAATTTTTGCGCACCATCGCGACGCGATACGTGCCAGTCGCGTCGCGAAATAGGACAGAAACATCTGGCTTTGCAAAAATTCCTCCTGGTCGCGTCGCGAACCCTCCTGGTCGCGACGCGATATTAAACAGAAATCAAATCCCTCCATTTTGCTGCATTTCCGGGCAAGTGTCTGGTTCGCCGAATGATGCCACAACCAATTAGAGGTCTTCAAGTCCAATTTAGCTCCAAAAGTGAATGAATTACTTACAAATGAACTTCCTACTACAATTATCTAAAACTAGACTAAATCCCCAGATAATGACTGTGATACAATGAAAAACCTGCACAATTGGTCCTAAAAATGCATAACTTACATCATATGATTGAGAGTCAACACAACCCCAAACTTAAACTTTTGCTTGTCCTCAAGCAAACAATCAATTCAGACTGTGGCTGATTTTTCTATTCAGCTGTTACATGTAATACATCAACCTTAAACATATCAACACATCAACTATCATCATCAACCTAATGCAGTGGCAGGACAACTGAATTGGAAATACCGAATCATAAGCAGGCAGCATTCTCAAGTTTCTCTATTGCACACATCTCACCAGTGTTTCACTCTTGAGGTGTTTCGGGTATTCACTCAATTCACAGTACCTGCATCATCGTTTCATAGGCTTGACAGAGTTCTATATCAGTCTATACAAATGACTTGCATACACACATTTTGAGGACTTTAAGGGTTATAGCGGGGCTTAGGTAAGGGTGGATAAATTTGGATAAGTAGGTTGCACTTGGAGTTAGGCCTACCTCTCTTTTTGTTATTGTCACTTAATTTACTTGTCACCCATTTTCCCAAAGCATTCAACAAAACAAGAGAAGGATTTTATTTATTTATTTATTTTTTCTTTTTTTTTCTGATATATATATATATACATATATTTTTTTTTCTTTTCTTGTTCCTTCTCTTGTATACCACCCCAAACTTATAATGTTGCTATTCCACGAGCAACCCCAAACTTAAAGATTTCTCCACTCTCACAGCTTTTGTTACCTAACTCCTAGTTAAGAATTAACTAGGCTATGATTTTCAGAGAAACAACATACAATTTTTAACAATAGGCCCAGAGGGGCTAGCAGAGGGTAAACATTAGTTAGGTGCGGTTTGAAAGGCTCAGGGGTGCCAAAAGAAATGCCTCAGTGTGTATGAAAATCAAATGCAAAAACAATTAAGCACAATCTCAAGTTCTGCAGACTAATGCAGGCAAGGAATACACACAATATATATAAGAACGTGTTTAGGCTCAAACCTCACGGTTGGGATCGTAGAGATAGAACTTGAGAGATGCTGCTCACAGATGAGAAAGGACTTCTGCAACTTTTGTCATGACCCTTGCTATTACTTGATGATAAAACTTGACGTACGAGTGTCCAAAGGAAAAAATGCAACATTCGACCCCAAATGCCACACATCATCACCATTGAAGCTGCTTTAACAAAACAAAAACAAAATATAGGGCAGTGGTGCCTCAATTTCACAGAGTAAGTTATACTAATAAGTACAGACCAAAGTGCGAAATAGAGTCAAAATAGGGAAAAATACAACCAAAAGTGCAAAATAAAATGTCTGAATAAAAACAAGAGAATGATAATTGAGCCTCCTGCTCAAGGGAATGAAAAGTGGCGCTCACCAGTGGGTTGCCTCCCACCAAGCGCTTCTTTAACGTCATTAGCTTGACGCTTTTTTTTTTCACTCTTATGGGTCTCTCAGCATGAGAACCATTTGAGGCTCTTCCAACCCGTCACCCATATATGGCTTGAGTCTTTGTCCGTTGACCTTAAAAGATCTCTTGGACTTTGGCTCTTCCACTTCTATTGCTCCGTACGGTGTTACTTCCTTGACAACAAAGGGTCCCGACCACTTGGATTTCAATTTTCCTGGAAATAACTTGAGTCTCTTGAGTTGAACAACAAGACTTGTTGTCCAGGGTGAAATTCTTTTCTTGCAATGTGTTTGTCGTGGTACACCTTCATTTTTTCCTTGTAGATCTTGTTGTTCTCATATGCATGTAAGCGCATCTCCTCTAATCCTTGAAGCTGAAGGGTTCTCTTTTCCCCACTTGATCCAGGATCAAAATTCAAGAATTTCAACGCCCAATATGCTCTGTGTTCAAGTTCAACCGGCAAATGACAAGGTTTGCCATAAACCAATTGGTAAGGGGACATACCTAAGGGTGTCTTATAAGCTGTCCTGTATGCCCACAGAGTATTGTTGACTCTCAATCATATGATGTAAGTTAGGCATTTTTAGGACCAATTGTGCAGGTTTTTCATTGTATCACAGTCATTATCTGGGATTTAGTCTAGTTTTAGATAATTGTAGTAGGAAGTTCATTTGTAAGTAATTCGTTCACTTTTGGAGCTAAATTGGACATTGAAGACCTCTAATTGGTTGTGGCATCATTCGGCGAACCAGACACTTGCCCGGAAATGCAGCAAAATGGAGGGATTTGATTTCTGTTCAATATCGCGTCGCGACCAGGAGGGTTCGCGACGCGACCTGGAGGAATTTTGCAAGCCAGAACTTTCTGTTTTTTTTCGCGTCGCGACCAGGAGGGTTCGCGACGCGGCCTGGAGCAGTTTTGCGATGCCTGATGCTTCTGTCTTTGTCGCGACGCGACGGACACGGGCCGCGTCGCGATGGTGCGTGAAAATTAGGGTTTTTAAAGCAGTTTCAGCAATTTTTCAAGGGACTTCGTTTTGGGAATTGGAGCCACACTTTGGAGCAGCTGGAGGGTGCGATTTTGGGGCCTTCTCACCACTTGGGAACAAGGGATTGAAGGTTCTAATGTCTTCCTTTATGTTTGTTTTGTATCTTATGTTGGTTTTCGCTCTTAGGATGGATTGTAACTAATTTGCTTAGTTTAGGGAGAGATGAATCTCCCAACCCTATCATGTGAACCATTGTTTTAATCAATTCGGTTGTTATTCGATTTACTTTGTCTAATTACCTATGTTCTTAATGTAACACCCCTTTTCTAATAACCTTACTATTTAATAAAATCAGAGTTTCTTTTTTTTTTTTGAAAATAATCTAAGCGAGTGCTACACTTACTCCATTAAATCAACCACTTCAATTTTCATAGTTCGGTTAAAACTACAAGATACATAGCACCATAAAAAAAACGTTTAGTTCACATCAACTAAATTCAGTCACTACCAGCAGCGGAATAATAATAAGTTCGAAAAAAACAAAACCAATACATCACCAATAACAGTCCAACAGTATAAAGAAAATAACGCATAAACATAAGACGCCCCCCTGGTGCTACGTATCAGAGCATGACACTTCCTACCAGACGAAGGCATAAGGGTAACCTTCACTCGTTATTACCTGCACGTTGCCGACATAAGAAGCAACATAAAAGCAGTAGGGTGAGTCTCTTTTCATAATTAATAACATATGGAAATAAGCACTGCATAGGAAAAGGTAACTAGGCACACCGATTCATAATCATGGCAACAACCACATCAAAATTACATTTCCAAACAGCACTACACGATATATGGTTATGCATGAAATGCAACCCAAACTCCACGGGCACATGCATGTCGGATCCATCACCAAATACAAATAGGCCGTAGCCTCTGCTCACCAAAATAAAATTAGGCCGAAGCCTCTGCTCACCAATAATGCACATGTCTCATGAGATGCTATGGAAATTCACCACAACACACCACACAATTCATCAATTCGCCATTAAATCAACTCACCATTTTATTCATATTCTCACCATTGTATTAATCAGCTCACCAATTAAAATTAGGCCGAAGCCTCTGCTCACCAATCACACCATAATACACTCACCAACTCAACCCACCACTCACACCAACACCAATTTTAATTAGGCCAATTTAGGATTTGACACGACATAGGGAAAATGAATAAAAATTGAAATTAGACACCTAGAACAACTTCAGTCCAGAACCACCAGAAAATTAACTCATTTTTGCATAAAACCAGAATATTTGGATAGACACCGAAATTAGTTTCGAAATGCATTTTGAACCGTTAAATTTGGATAACCGAGTCAAAAGTTACATTAAAAACAAAACCGGAAAAATACTTAGACATTCTGGAAACTGGCGCCCAGGTGCTAGGCGCCCAGGAGCAACACAGGACTTGGCGCATGGGCGCTGGCGCCCAGGAACAGCAACACGCGCATAGGCGCTGGCGCCCAGGAACAGCAACACGCGCATAGGCGCTGGCGCCCAGGAACAGCAACACGCGCATAGGCATATATATATAATTCAATCATCATCATGATCCTCAATTCTCACAAAGCAAACACCACAAGTCATATACTCAAACATGTGACATGCAATTCACCTTAGCAACAATTCAAAACACCAATTATGCGATTTTAACATAGGAAATTCCTAATCACATATCACAACACTACGATTAAATCAACAACACAACAATTCATTCATATAAATCATTCTAAAACCTAACCCTAGGTAATACTCAATCTCATAAGCCATTAAAGATAAAAAGAGGACCCCCTAACCTCTTAGAAGTCGAAATTGCTAGGCAAGGTTCCAAGGAATTTGCAAGACGCCAACAGCTTTCCCTCCTCCTTGAGTGCTCCACGAAAACTCCTCTCCCTTCCCTCTTGAAATTCGCGACTTCCTCTTCTCACTTCTCCTCTCTTTTTACGTTTCTTTTTCTTTCTTTTGAAATTGAGTAAAAATGAAAACTCACTCACAAGACCCCTAAGTGAGTCGAATTCCATGACTAGACAATGGGCCACGGGCCTAATTGTGGATCATGGGCCCCCAAGCACCACCTTAATTCGTGGCAACACCTCCTAAACAAATAAAATAAATTAAATTAAACCTTGAATTAGATAATTAAATTAAATAAATATTGTAAGCCTTAAATAACTTAATTAAATAAATAATTACATTATTTTGGGGCGTTACAATTCTCCCCCACTTAGAATATTTCGTCCTCGAAATTACCTGAATCAAACAACTCCAGATATGCTTCCCGCATCTTACTCTCCAGCTCCCATGTCATACTCTCACCAGCAGCTCCTAGCCACACCACTTTCACCAAAGGAATTTCCTTCCCCCTCAGAATCTTCACTTCTCTATCTTCAATTCGCACAGGCATAGTCTCCACCGTGAGATTATCCCGTACCTCTACTTCATCCATCTGAATTACATGAGACGGGTCCGGAACATACTTTCGAAGTTGTGACACGTGAAACACGTCATGCAAGTTCGAAAGATTAGGCGGCAAGGCCACCCTATAGGCAACACTTCCCACCCTCTCCGTAATCTGATACGGACCAATGAAACGGGGAGTTAACTTCTTTGATTTCAAGGCACGCCCAACACCAGTCACCGGAGTGACTCTCAGGAACACATGATCACCGGCCTGAAACTCTAAATCCTTCCTTCTCTTATCATGATAGCTCTTTTGTCGACTCTGCGACGCTTTCATCTTCTCTCGGATTAGTTTTACCTTCTCAGTTGTTTCTCGCACAATCTCAGGCCCCAATACTGCACTCTCTCCAGATTCATACCAACATAACGGAGTCCTACATCTCCGACCATACAACGCCTCAAACGGTGCCATTCCAATACTAGAATGAAAACTGTTATTGTAGGTGAACTCTATCAACGGAAGATGAGAATCCCATGAACCTCCCTGCTCGAGAACACATGCCCTCAACAAGTCCTCTAACGACTGAATAGTCCTCTCCGTCTGACCATCTGTCTGCGGATGATAAGCGGAGCTCAACCTCAACTTAGAACCCAAAGCTTCCTGCAAACTTTTCCAAAATTCAGAAGTGAATCTTGGATCTCTATCAGATACAATACTAAGCGGAACGCCATGCAACTTCACAATTGTCTTGATGTAGATCTCTGCCAACTTTGGAACTGGATAAGTCATATTAATTGGTAAGAAATGAGCAGACTTTGACAACCTGTCCACAACCACCCAAATAGCATCAAACCCTCTCACTGTATTTGGCAAACCAGTCACAAAATCCATGGAAATGCTATCCCATTTCCATTCCGGAACTTCTAATGGTTGCATCAACCCCGCAGGCTTCTGATGCTCAATCTTTGACTTCTGACAAGTCAAACAGGCGTACACAAACTGTGCCACATCCTTCTTCATACCAGGCCACCAGAACAATTTCTTCAAATCTTGGTACATTTTCGTAGCCCCTGGATGAATACTCAACTTGCTCCTATGGCTCTCCTCAAGAATCATTCTCTTCATCTCAACATCATCAGGAATACAAATCCTATCTCTGAATCTCAATACACCTTGGGAATCTAACTTGAAATCCCCATTCACAGCTTGATCATTCACAACTAACAAGTCTACCAACTTTACATCTGACTTTTGGGCTTCTCGAACACTAACCAAAAATTCATTGCCAATCTTCAACATTCCCAATTTGACACTCTGCGGTGTCACTTCACAAACCAGACTCATGTCCCGGAACTGCTCAATCAACTCTAATTCTTTCACCATCATAGCCGACATATGCAAGCTCTTCCGACTTAAAGCATCAGCCACGACATTAGCCTTGCCGGGGTGATAGTTCAAGCCGAAATCATAATCCTTCAGCAATTCTAACCAACGTCTCTGTCTCATATTCAGCTCCTTCTGATCGAACAAGTATTTCAAACTCTTATGGTCACTAAACACTTCAAATCTAGTACCATACAGATAGTGCCTCCAAATCTTCAGCACAAACACTATTGCAGCTAGCTCCAAATCATGAGTAGGGTAGTTCTTCTCATGGGTCCTCAACTGTCTGGACGCATAAGCTACTACCTTACCTTCTTGCACCAACACACCTCCTAAACCCATCTTGGAAGCATCACAATATACTACAAACGGTTGATCCGGAACAGGCAAAGTCAACACGGGCGATGTTGTCAACCTCTTCTTCAACTCATTGAAACTCTCCTCACAGCGAGCATCCCACACAAATGCTTTTCCCTTACATGTCAATTGAGTCAACGGAAGGGCCAACTTCGAGAAACCTTCTATAAACCTCCTGTAATAACCAGCTAGTCCCAAGAAGCTTCTAATCTCTGTAACTGACTTCGGGCTCTCCCATTGCGACACAGCATCAACCTTGGCTGGATCCACAGCTATACCATTACCAGAAATAATATGACCAAGGAAACCTACTTCATTCAGCCAGAACTCACACTTAGACAACTTTGCATACAGTTTCTTTTCTTTCAACACTTCTAGTACTAGCCTCAAATGTTCTGCGTGCTCGTCTTCTGTTTTAGAATACCCCAGAATGTCGTCAATAAACACAACTACAAATCGATCCAAGTAACTATGGAAAGTACGATTCATGTACTCCATAAACACTCCCGGCGCGTTGGTAACACCAAACGGCATCACTGAATATTCATAGTGCCCATATCTCGTTCTGAAAGTGGTTTTCTGAATGTCTTCATCCTTTACCTTGATCTGGTGATAACCCGACCTCAAATCGATTTTGCTAAACACTTTAGCACCTACCAACTGGTCCATCAAATCATCAATTCTGGGAAGCGGATACCTGTTCTTTATTGTCACCTTGTTCAATTGCCTATAATCGACACAAAGTCTCATACTCCCATCCTTCTTTTTCACTAACAATACCGGAGCACCCCATGGTGACACACTTGGCCTTACAAATTTCTTCTCAAGTAGATCTTCTAATTGCTTTTTCAATTCGGACAACTCTGAGGCTGACATTCGGTACGGTGCCATAGACACAGGCCTAGTACCAGGTATAAGATCAATAGCAAACTCAACCTCCCTCTCTGGCGGAACACTTGGAATTTCATCCGGGAACACTTCAGGAAACTCACACACTACTTGTACCCCTTCAATGATCGCTTGATTCTCAGCAGACAATGACGCCATCAAAGAAAACAGATGAACTCCCTCTTTCATTACCTTATGCAATTGACCAGCAGGCAACAAAACGGATTCTTCTTCTTCGGGAGGAAGGAAACTCACAGATTTTCGAAAACAATTAATATGCACATGGTTAACTACTAACCAGTCCATACCAAGGATGACATCCAACCCTCCCAACGGCAAACAAATAAGATCAACAAGAAAATCTCTGCCGAAGATTGACAGAGGGCACTTAGCACACACAAGAGAGGTAGTTACTGAACCCTTAGCTGGAGTGTCAATAACCATCTCCCTCATCATAGAAGACAAAGCAAGGTCCAATTTCTCAGCACATAAAGCAGCAATAAATGAATGCGTAGCACCAGTATCAATAATAGCAGTCAAAGGAATACCATTAATAAAACATGTACCTCTAATCTCATTAGTATCCTCTGATCCTGCGAGAGCAAACACTTTTCCATGGGGCTTCTCTTTCTTCGGCTTAGTACACTTGGTACTAATATGACCTGCTTCCCCACAGTTGTAGCACACCACATCCCTTTTCTCACATTTCGCAGCCACATGACCTTCTTTACCGCACTTGAAACATTTATTATCCGAGCAGTCAAAACTCTTATGGCACGGCTTGCCACACCTGTAGCACACAACCTTCGCAGGGGCATCTCCCCTTCTTGGTTTCTTATTATCAGCATACCTCTGCTTACCCTTACCAGCTGGAACCTCATATGGCTTACGCCGGTTCTGAAATTTACCCCTCTGATCTCTCATGACCTTGGAGTGAGCATTACTATCATCTTCGAATATCCTGCAACTGTCGATCAAATCAGCGAATACCCGAATCTTCTGGTACCCTATAGCTTTCTTTATATCAGCCCTCAGTCCATTCTCAAACTTTATACATTTTGAGAACTCAGAATCAGCATCAGCATAATGGGGATAAAACTTAGCCAATTCAGTGAACTTGGCAGCATACTCTGTCACTGACATGCTTCCTTGCTTTAGCTCAAGAAATTCTATTTCTTTCTTTCCCCTCACATCTTCTGGAAAATACTTACGTAGGAACTCTCTGCGGAAAACAGCCCAAGTTATCTCCTCATTAGCAGTTTCTAATCTCTGCCTAACCTCCATCCACCAATCATCAGCTTCTTCTGCCAGCGTATGGGTACCATACCTGACCTCCTGCGCATCATTACAATCCATGACCCGAAATATCCTTTCAATCTCTTTCAGCCATGCTAGAGCACCATCTGGATTATACTTGCCCTTAAAGACGGGTGGATTCTCCCTCTGGAACGTGGCTAAACTGCGAGTCCCAGCATTTTCAGCACCATTTTGCTGGTTCCCGACAGCCTGAGCCATAGCCTGCAAAGCAGCAGCAAGAGCAGCGTCGTTCCTCACCAGCCATTTCAAATTATCACTGCAGCACAAACAGAAATTTAGAACTAATCTAACAATTCTATTTGTCATAAGACACTATGACAGGACGACTTGGCCGGACAGACCGAACTGCTCTGATACCACTAATGTAACACCCCTTTTCTAATAACCTTACTATTTAATAAAATCAGAGTTTCTTTTTTTTTTTGAAAATAATCTAAGCGAGTGCTACACTTACTCCGTTAAATCAACCACTTCAATTTTCATAGTTCGGTTAAAACTACAAGATACATAGCACCATAAAAAAACGTTTAGTTCACATCAACTAAATTCAGTCACTACCAGCAGCGGAATAATAATAAGTTCGAAAAAAACAAAACCAATACATCACCAATAACAATCCAACAGTATAAAGAAAATAACGCATAAACATAAGACGCCCCCCTGGTGCTACGTATCAGAGCATGACACTTCCTACCAGACGAAGGCATAAGGGTAACCTTCACTCGTTATTACCTGCACGTTGCCGACATAAGAAGCAACATAAAAGCAGTAGGGTGAGTCTCTTTTCATAATTAATAACATATGGAAATAAGCACTGCATAGGAAAAGGTAACTAGGCACACCGATTCATAATCATGGCAACAACCACATCAAAATTACATTTCCAAACAGCACTACACGATATATGGTTATGCATGAAATGCAACCAAAACTCCACGGGCACATGCATGTCGGATCCGTCACCAAATACAAATAGGCCGTAGCCTCTGCTCACCAAAATAAAATTAGGCCGAAGCCTCTGCTCACCAATAATGCACATGTCTCATGAGATGCTATGGAAATGCACCACAACACACCACACAATTCATCAATTCGCCATTAAATCAACTCACCATTTTATTCATATTCTCACCATTGTATTAATCAGCTCACCAATTAAAATTAGGCCGAAGCCTCTGCTCACCAATCACACCATAATACACTCACCAACTCAACCCACCACTCACACCAACACCAATTTTAATTAGGCCAATTTAGGATTTGACACGACATAGGGAAAATGAATAAAAATTGAAATTAGACACCTAGAACAACTTCAGTCCAGAACCACCAGAAAATTAACTCATTTTTGCATAAAACCAGAATATTTGGATAGACACCGAAATTAGCTTCGAAATGCATTTTGAATCGTTAAATTTGGATAACCGAGTCAAAAGTTACATTAAAAACAAAACCGGAAAAATACTTAGACATTCTGGAAACTGGCGCCCAGGCGCTGGGCGCCTAGGAGCAACACAGGACTTGGCGCATGGGCGCTGGCGCCCAGGAACAGCAACACGCGCATAGGCGCTGGCGCCCAGGAACAGCAACACGCGCATAGGCGCTGGTGCCCAGGAACAGCAACACGCGCATAGGCGCTGGCGCATA
The DNA here is from genome assembly GCA_039519185.1 of Astragalus membranaceus. Lineage (NCBI taxonomy): Eukaryota > Viridiplantae > Streptophyta > Magnoliopsida > Fabales > Fabaceae > Astragalus > Astragalus membranaceus. The sequence continues at coordinate 32,442,258 of CM076853.1, read as the reverse complement.
GGCGCTGGCGCCCAGGCGCAGGAACTGGCGCAGGGGAACACGGCGCCCAGGTACAAGGCGCCTAAGGCCAACACGCAAGAAAACTCATTTTACTTCGAAATTGATTTTGTACGAGCCAAATACTCAGAATATGAGAACCCAACAAAAATTTTGGCAAAAAGTGACACACCTCTTTGGCGCCCATGGACTAGGAGCCTAAGGCCAGGACAGACCACAACTCCTATGACTCCAAAAATTGTTTTGCACCAGCCATTTAACTTGGACATGAAAACCCATTATCAATTTTCGCAAAATAAGCAACAGAAAATTGGGACCCTTGGCGCCCTTGGCACAAGGCGCCTAGCGCCAAAACTGGCAACACAGTGACACAGAAACAGCAACGCAGTGGCAACAGAAACAGCAACACAGTGGCAACACAGTGGCTGGGCGCCTGGCGCCCATGACTAAGACACAGAAAACAGCAGCAAGGCATATGGCGCCCAAGGCGCCTAGGAACCCCAAAAATCAGAATTTCTCTAATTCAAACACCAAATTGAATCCACCAAACACCCAATCATATATATATATAATTCAATCATCATCATGATCCTCAATTCTCACCAAGCAAACACCACAAGTCATATACTCAAACATGTGACATGCAATTCACCTTAGCAACAATTCAAAACACCAATTATGCGATTTTTACATAGGAAATTCCTAATCACATATCACAACACTACGATTAAATCAACAACACAACAATTCATTCATATTAATCATTCTAAAACCTAACCCTAGGCAATACTCAATCTCATAAGCCATTAAAGATAAAAAGAGGACCCCCTAACCTCTTAGAAGTCGAAATTGCTAGGCAAGGTTCCAAGGAATTTGCAAGACGCCAACAGCTTTCCCTCCTCCTTGAGTGCTCCACGAAAACTCCTCTCCCTTCCCTCTTGAAATTCGCGACTTCCTCTTCTCACTTCTCCTCTCTTTTTACGTTTCTTTTTCTTTCTTTTGAAATTGAGTAAAAATGAAAACTCACTCACAAGACCCCTAAGTGAGTCGAATTCCATGACTAGACAATGGGCCACGGGCCTAATTGTGGATCATGGGCCCCCAAGCACCACCTTAATTCGTGGCAACACCTCCTAAACAAATAAAATAAATTAAATTAAACCTTGAATTAGTTAATTAAATTAAATAAATATTGTAAGCCTTAAATAACTTAATTAAATTATTTTGGGGCGTTACACTTAATGCTTTTCAATTACATATGATAATTGTGATGATCCAGGCTAGTGATTGCATAGGAATATGAATTAGTAGCTGGAAATTGGGTAGTTAGGTCACATGCTAGTAATCATCATAGGAATATGTGGTAGCTTATGTGAATTCATTAAAATTCTCAATCTTAATGCGTTACCCTCTGGCATGACTCACCTAAGGAATTAGGGTAACTCTTAGGGTAATAGGGGTCTTGAGACAAGGAATTGCCCTTGACCTTAATTAGTGAATTGAATCTAGAAATTGAATAAATAATTTGAATTGGTTAAGGTTCATGTGATAGGTGAGGTGAGAGGATTCAATCCCTAGTCGTTTTTCTCGTATTATTAATTCACGTTTGTGTACTGTACTAATTACTCAAATTACCAAATCTCTACAATCTAAGAATTTACAATTTTGCTATTGTTGTCAACGCGCAATCCCTGTGGAATCGACCGGTTACTTACCGTATTTTATTACTTGCAACGACATTTGGTACACTTGCCAAAGTCCTAACAAGTTTTTGGCGCCGTTGCCGGGGATTGTTGATTTCATTGTCAATAAGGCAATTGAGTTAATTCTTAGTTGTTTTATTTTGTTTTATTTTATTTTAGTACTTATTTTTTGTTTTATTTATTTAGATACTTAGTTAGTGTGTTGGACTTGTTAACGGTTTGTTGAAGTGTTTCAGTGAACTGTGTAGCAGGGGCAAAGTTCGAAAGAATTGATGTTTGTCCCGAAAAAAAAAATCATGGAATCCACTTCTCGGTTGGAAGATGCTTTGGCCCAGTTTAGGCAAATGACTGAGACTATCTTCCAGCCTAAAGAGCAAGCATCTCGGTTGGAAGATACTTTGGCCGAGTTTATGCATATGTCCAAGACTCTGTTCCAGCCCCAAGAACAAGAAATGATAAATATGGGGAAGCCACATGAGCCGCAAATTGACCAACCTCAGAACATAGAGTCCACGCCACCCTCACTTAGCGGTAATTTTTGTGAAGAACCCCACTTGAATGGAAAATGTGTGACACGCACCTTTTGCGATTCTTGTGGGGAGTATCTTGTGGAGTGCAACTGTGAGGATGAGTGGGTAACTATATCAGAAAATTACCCATGGTTATGCACTACCAATGAGGAACAAGAAGAACAAGCCCCAACAAAAGAAGAATCTGGGGAGGATAAGGAAGCTGAGGAAGAAGAAAAGATTGAAATGGAGGAGCATGTAGTTTGGAGGGAAGATCAAAGCTCCCAATGTGGGGAAGGGGTGAAAACCCAACAAGAAAAAACCCAAAAAATCATGGTTCCTATTATTCTTCCAAGTAGCAAGGAGGATAGAAGTGAGGAGATTGACATATACTTAGACTCCTTCTATGCCTTATTCATCACCCTTCACCTCAAAATGGTATGGAAGCATCTACAACTATGTTTCAAATTCATGATGTTCCTGCCCCAGAAGCGAAAGAAGAAGGATGATGTGTTCTTTGTGTCATATCAGCCACCTTAATAGTGGGATGACAAACGTCAAGCTAGTGACATTAAAGAAGCGCTTGGTGGGAGGCAACCCACTGGTGAGCGCCACTTTTCATTCCCTTGAACAGGAGGCTCAATTTATTTTCCTGTTTTATTCAGACATTTTATTTTTCACTCTTGGTTGTATTTTGACTTTATTTCGCACTTTGGTCTGTACTTATTATTATAACTTACTCTGTGATATTGGGGCACCACTGCCCTATATTTTGTTTTTGTTTTGTTAAAGCAGCGTCAATGATGATGATGTGTGGCATTTGGGGTCGCATGTTTGCATTTTTTCCTTTTGACACTCGCACTTCAAGTTTATCATCAAGTAATAGCAGGGGTCATGACAAACGTTGCGGAAGTTCTTTATCATCTGTGAGCAGCATCTCTCAAGTTCCATCTCTACGATCCCAACTGTGAGGTTTGAGCCTAAACACGTTCTTATATATATATTGTGTGTATTCCTTGCCTACATTAGTCTGCAGAACTTGACATTGTGCTTAATTGTTTTTTGCATTTGATTTTCATACACACTGAGGCATTTCTTTTGGCACCCCCGAGCCTTTCAAACCACACCTAATTAATGTTTATCCTCTGCTAGCCCCTCTGAGCCTATTGTTAAAAATTGTATGCGGTTTCTCTGAAAATCATAGCCTAGTTAATTCTTAACTTGGAGTTAGGTAACAAAAGCTGTGAGAGTGGGGAAATTTTTAAGTTTGGGGTTGCTCGTGGAATAGCAACAATATAAGTTTGGGGTGGTATACAAGAGAAGGAACAAGAAAATAAAAAATATATATGTATATATATATATACATCAAAAAAAAAGAGAAAAATAAATAAATAAAATCCTTCTCTTGTTTTGTTAAATGCTTTGGGAAAATGGGTGAGTATTGCGTGAAATTGACAAAAAGAGAGGTAGGCCTAACTCCAAGTGCAACCTATTTATCCAAATGTATCCACCCTTACCTAAGCCCCGCTATAACCCTTAAAGTCCTCAAAATGTGATTATGCATTTCATTTGTATAGAATGATATAGAACTCGGTCAAGCCTATGAAACGATGACGCAGGTACTGTGAATTGAGTGAATACCCGAAACACCTCAAGAGTGAAACACTGGTGAGATGTGCGTACAGAGAAAACTTGAGAATGCTGCCTGCTTATGATTCGGTATTTCCAATTCAATTGTCCTGCCACTGTATTAGGTTGATGATGATAGTTGATGTGCTGATGTGTTTAAGGTTGATGTATTATATGTAACAGCTAAATAGAAAAATCAGCCACAGTCTGAATTGATTGTTTGCTTGAGGACAAGCAAAAGTTTAAGTTTGGGGTTGTGTTGACTCTCAATCATATGATGTAAGTTAGGCATTTTAGGACCAATTGTGCAGGTTTTTCATTGTATCACAGTCATTATCTGGGATTTAGTCTAGTTTTAGATAATTGTAGTAGGAAGTTCATTTGTAAGTAATTCCTTCACTTTTGGAGCTAAATTGGACATTGAAGACCTCTAATTGGTTGTGGCATCATTCGGCGAACCAGACACTTGCGCGGAAATGCAGCAAAATGGAGGGATTTGATTTCTGTTCAATATCGCGTTGCGACCAGGAGGGTTCGCGACGCGACCTGGAGGAATTTTGCAAGCCAGAACTTTCTGTTTTTTTTCGCGTCGCGACCAGGAGGGTTCGCGACGCGACCTGGAGCAGTTTTGCGATGCCTGATGCTTCTGTCTTTTGTCGCGACGCGACGAACATGGGCCGCGTCGCGATGGTGCGTGAAAATTAGGGTTTTTAAAGCAGTTTCAGCAATTTTTCAAGGGACTTCGTTTTGGGAATTGGAGCCACACTTTGGAGCAGCTGGAGGGTGCGATTTTGGGGCCTTCTCACCACTTGGGAACAAGGGATTGAAGGTTCTAATGTCTTCCTTTATGTTTGTTTTGTATCTTATGTTGGTTTCCGCTCTTAGGATGGATTGTAACTAATTTGCTTAGATTAGGGAGAGATGAATCTCCCAACCCTATCATGTGAACCATTGTTTTAATCAATTCGGTTGTTATTCGATTTACTTTGTCTAATTACCTATGTTCTTAATGCTTTTCAATTACATATGATAATTGTGATGATCCAGGCTAGTGATTGCATAGGAATATGAATTAGTAGCTGGAAATTGGGTAGTTAGGTCACATGCTAGTAATCATCATAGGAATATGTGGTAGCTTATGTGAATTCATTAAAATTCTCAATCTTAATGCGTTACCCTCTGGCATGACTCACCTAAGGAATTAGGGTAACTCTTAGGGTAATAGGGGCTTGAGACAAGGAATTGCCCTTGACCTTAATTAGTGAATTGAATCTAGAAATTGAATAATTAATTTGAATTGGTTAAGGTTCATGTGATAGGTGAGGTGAGAGGATTCAATCCCTAGTCATTTTTCTCGTATTATTAATTCACGTTTGTGTACTGTACTAATTACTCAAATTACCAAATCTCTACAATCTAAGAATTTACAATTTTGCTATTGTTGTCAACGCGCAATCCCTGTGGAATCGACCGGTTACTTACCGTATTTTATTACTTGCAACGACATTTGGTACACTTGCCAAAGTCCTAACAAGTATCGTCTACCTTCACTGCCCAATCTTTCCTTGCGTTCCCCACTGTCTTTTCTAATATCCTCTTGATTTCTCTGTTTGATACCTCCACTTGGCCATTACATTGAGGGTAATACGGTGTCGACACTTTATGCTTTACATTATACTTGGATAACACATTGCTGAGCTGAGTGTTACAAAAGTGACTACCCCCATCACTGATCAAGACTCTCGGAACACCAAATCTTGAGAAGATGTTTTTCTTAACAAATTTGACCACAGTTTGGGAATCATTTTTAGAAGTGGCAATGGCTTCCACCCATTTAGAAACATAATCCACCGCCACCAAAATATATTGACAAGAATGCGATGGTGGAAAGGGTCCCATGAAGTCAATGCCCCAGCAATCAAACACTTCCACTTCAAGTATAGGGTTCAACGGCATCTCCCCCCTACGTTAAATATTACCTGTCCTCTGGCACTTGTCACAATTTTTAACATGATTGTGCGCATCTTTGAAGATGGACGGCCAATAAAATCCAGATTGAAGCACTTTTGCAGTTGTGCGTTCCCCATTGTAGTGTCCTCCACATGGGGAGTCATGACAATGCCATAGAATATTTTGACTTTTGCTACCGTAAACACATCTTCTAAGAATTCCATCCGCCCCAACCTTAAAGAGAAAGGGATCATCCCACATGTAGTGTTGGGCATCACGGAGGAACTTCTTCTTTTGTTGCCAAGTAAAGTCTTGAGGGACCGTTCCACTTGCCTTGTAATTTGCTATGTCGGCAAACCACGGTCTCTCTTCAATTGCAAACAGCTTTTCATCGGGGAACTCTTCAAGAATATCTTTTTCCCGGGCGGTCACTTCCTTATTATCCAGCCGGGACAGATGATCTGCGACCACATTCTCGCTCCCCTTCTTATCCTTTATCTCCAAGTCGAATTCCTGCAAAAGCAAAATCCATCTAAGGAGTCGAGGCTTAGACTCGCCCTTGGTTAGCAAATATTTTATCGCAGCATGGTCAGTAAAAACAATTATTTTCGACCCAACCAAATAGGAACGAAACTTTTTCAATGCAAATACTATAGCTAGCAGTTCTTTTTCTGTTGTTGCATAATTTACCTGATTTTCATTTAAGACCTTGCTAGCATAATATATGGCATGAAAAAGCTTCTCCGATCTCTGCCCCAACACTGCTCCCACTGCATAATCGCTAGCATCGCACATTAATTCAAAGGAAATGTCCCAATTAGGGGCTACAATGACTGGGGCAGAAATCAGTTTTTCCTTTAATACATTGAAAGCATGCAGGCATTCAGCATCAAAGACAAATTCATTCTCCTTAACAAGTAAATTGCATAGAGGTTTTGTAATCTTGGAGAAGTCTTTTATGAAACGTCGATAAAATCCGGCGTGTCCTAAAAAACTTCTCACCCCTTTTACATTCATAGGAGGAGGTAACCTTTCTATGATTTCTATCTTGGCTTGATCAACCTCAATGCCCTTTGACGAGATTTTATGGCCAAGAACAATTCCTTCTTGAACCATAAAATGACACTTTTCCCAATTCAAGACTAAATTGGTTTCAATGCATCTCTTCAATACTGCATTGAGGTTAGCCAAGCAAGAATCATAGCAGGGACCAAAAACAGAAAAATCATCCATAAATACCTCAATAGCATTTTCCATCATATCAGAGAATATAGAAAGCATGCACCTTTGAAAAGTTGCAGGAGCGTTACACAGACCGAAGGGCATCCTCCGATAGGCGAAAACGCCAAATGGGCATGTAAAGGCAGTTTTCTCCTGATCTTCTGGTTCCACTGCTATTTGGTTGTATCCAGAGTATCCATCCAGGAAGCAATAAAAGGCCTGACCGGCTAATCTTTCAAGCATTTGGTCCATGAATGGCAGAGGGAAGTGGTCCTTCCGAGTGGCTTGGTTCAGTCTCCTGTAATCAATACACATTCTCCACCCGGTGACTGTGCGAGTAGGGATCAGCTCATTCCTCTCATTTTTAATAATGGTCATACCACCCTTCTTGGGCACCACATGGACCGGGCTCACCCAAGAGCTGTCTGAGATTGGGTAGATCATCCCGGCATCTAAGAGTTTTAACACTTCCTTCCTCACCACATCCTTCATAGTGGGATTTAACCGTCGCTGAGGTTGAATCACCGGCTTGAACTCTTACTCGAGCTTGATCTTGTGCATGCAAAAAGCTGGACTAATCCCCTTAAGGTCGGAGATAGTCCAACCTAGTGCAGTTCTATTTAATCTCAACACTCTCATAAGTTTTTCCTCTTCCAGCTTAGTTAAAGAACTACTGATGATGGCTGGGTATTGATCATTGCTCCCAAGGAATACATACTTTAAATGAGAGGGGAGTTGTTTCAATTCGGGAGTTCCTTTGTCTGGGCCTCCCCCCCTATTCAGCTCTTCTTTTCTCTTGAAAACCTTTTCTACCTGAGAAGCTTCAAACTGGCGAATGCAGTCCTCTATTTCAATTCCCAAGTTTTCGTCCAAGCCCTCAATCGAGTTCACAATTACCTTCTCTAGAGGAGGAGAGGGTAAATTATGTCTAAAAGTTTCTTGCACTGAATCTTCAATCACATCCACCTTAAAACATTTCTCTTGGTCATTCGGGTGGCGCATAGCTTCAAAAACATTAAAAACCACCTCCTCATCTTGGAATCTTAGCCTTAGCTGTCCTTGTTGAACATCTATGAGGGCCCGCCCAGTGGCCAAAAATGGTCTACCAAGGAGAAGTGGGACATCTGCATCTTCTTCCATTTCAAGAATCACGAAATCAACAGGAAATAAAAATTTGTCAACTCTTACCAGAACATCTTCCAAGATCCCATAAGGTTGTCTGGTTGATTTATCGGCAAGCTGCAGACTCATCCTAGTGGGTTTCACCTCACCTCCACCTAGCTTCTTGAACATAGACAAGGGCATCAGGTTGATGCTTGCTCCCAAATCACAAAGGGCCTTGCCTATAGTCAAGTTCCCAATGGTGCAAGGTATGGTGAAACTTCCAGGATCTTTCAATTTTGGAGGAAGTTTCCTTTGAATAATGGCACTGCATTCTTCGGTCAGAGCCACCGTTTCATCTTCTTTGAACCTCCTCTTCTTACTCAACAATTCCTTCATAAACTTTGCATAAATAGGCATTTGCTCCAAGGCCTCTGCGAAAGGGATGCTAATTTGGAGACTGGAGAAGATCTCCATGAACTTTGAAAATTGCTCATCCTTGTGATTCTTCTTACTCCGCTGAGGGTATGGCAACTTCATGTAGGAAGGAATTTCCTTGGGCTTCTCATCCACCTGCAAATTTTCATTAAACAAATTTTTTTTTGTTAGACTTCACAGCTCCCTCATTTTTTTCACTCAACTCATTTTCAACTCCTTCCTTCAACAATTCTGTTTCACTACTTTCCCCTCCAAAGTTGTGCTTGGTCGCTTCAACAGGTTTAAGTTCCTTACCACTCCTCAATGAAATAGCTCCGCAACTCTCTTCCTTATGGCACTCCACAGTGCTATCAGAAAAACTACTCTTGGATGTCTCAGCAAGTTGCCTTGACATCTGACCCATCTGGCTCTCCAAAATCCTCTTTTTCTGTACAGCTATACACTCATTCGGCACTCTATATTCATTTGATGTCATATCGTCTATCAATTGTGTTGCTTCTTCCCAGGTTTTGTTACCCAAAGACCCTCCTGCTGAGGTGTCTAGCATCATCCTGGTTTGAGGTTTCAATCCATGATAGAAGGTTTGTAGCTGCACAAAATCGTCAATACCATGCCCAGGACACTTTCTTAATGACAGCTTGAATCTCTCCCAGGAATCGTACAGGGACTCTGCATCCTCTTGTGCGAAGTTGGAGATTTCTGTTCTTTTTTCAATAAACTTAGAAATTGGGAAGAACCTTGTTAGGAACTTACCTTCAAGTTCACTCCAGGCATTAATAGTTCCTGGTGGGAGAGTATTCAACCAATCCTTTGCTCTGCCTGTTAAAGTGAAAGGGAACAGGCGCAACTGCTTGGAGTTTTCATCTACTCCCTTAGGATATGTGGTCCCACAGATTTCATGGAAGTGGGATAAGTGTTGATTGGGGTCTTCAGTATCTGACCCAGAAAACGGCTTTGACCTTAATGCTGAGAGAACGGACGACTTGATATTAAAGGTGGCCGCCCACACTGGTTGGAAGGTGTGAGTATGTGTGCCTTGAATTCTTCTCCCAAAATCATTGAGAGTGCGTTTGCCCAGTGGATTTTCAGCCATTAATTCAACCGAATGTACCTGTGCCCCTGTATAAACAGTTTTTTGGAAACACCACGCAAACGTCAACAGGTCCAAGAAAATCACTAAGCAGCAAAATTAGGTAACTAAGAATAAAACAAAAACTTAAAATCCTGAATCGACTCGTTTGCCTTGTTGACAACGAAATCAACAATCCCCGGCAACGGCGCCAAAAACTTGTTAAGACTTTTGGCAAGTGTACCAATTGTCGTCGCAAGTAATAAAATGCGGTAAGTAACCGGTCGATTCCTCAGGGATTGCGCGTTGAAAACAATAGCAAAGTTGCAAATTCTTAGATTGTAAAGATTTGGTAATTTGAGTAACAGTAATGGTACACAAAACGTGATTTAAGAATACAAGAAAAACGACTAGGGATCGAATCCTCTCTCCTCATCTATCACATGAACCTTAGCCAATTCAAGTTAATTATTCAATTTCTAGATTCAATTCACTAATTAAGGTCAAGGGCAATTCCTTGCCTCAAGACCCCTATTACCCTAAGAGTGACCCTAATTCCTTAGGCGAGACATGCCAAAGGGTAATGCATTAAGATCGAGAATTTTACACGAATTCACCTAAGCCATCACATATCCCTATGCTGATTACTAGCAGATGATCTAACTACCCAATTTCCAGCTACTAATTCATATTCCTATGCAATCACTAGTCTGGATCATCACAATTATCATATGTAATTGAAAAGCATTAAGAGCATAGGTATTTAGACAAAGTAAATCGAATAACAACTGAATTGATTAGAACAATGGTTCACATGATAGGGTTGGGAGATTCATCTCTCCCTAATCTAAGCAATTTAGTTACAAATAGTAGAAACCAACATCAAATACAAAACAAACACAAGGGAAGACATTAGAACCTTCAATCCCTTGTTCCCAAGTGGTGAGAAGGCCCCAAAATTGCACCCTCCAGCTGCTCCAAAGTGTGGTTCCGTTCCCCAGACGAAGTCCCTGTGAAAAACACTGAAACTGCTTTAAAAACCCTAATTTTCGCGCACCATCGCGACGCGATACGTGCCAGTCGCGTCGCGAAATAAGACAGAAACATCTGGCTTTGCAAAAATTCCTCCTGGTCGCGTCGCGAACCCTCCTGGTCGCGACGCGATATTAAACAGAAATCAAATCCCTCCATTTTGCTGCATTTTCGGGCAAGTGTCTGGTTCGCCGAATGATGCCACAACCAATTAGAGGTCTTCAAGTCCAATTTAGCTCCAAAAGTGAAGGAATTACTTACAAATGAACTTCCTACTACAATTATCTAAAACTAGACTAAATGCCCAGATAATGATTGTGATACGATGAAAAACCTGCACAATTGGTCCTAAAAATGCATAACTTACATCATATGATTGAGAGTCAACAATAAGACCGAGAGGTGCGGTCAGCATCAGCATTACATCACCCGAAATGAAACTTATCTCGGACGAAACACCCTTGTTCATCAAAAAAGCACATGCTATCAACAGCCTTCGGACTAGAGGGGACGAGGTAAAAATACTTAAATCTCCAGTCATGCTGATTATTCGAATACACTTGAAAGAAAGCACAGCTGGCCCGTGTTGCGTTAAAAACACACTTAGAGCAAGTGTACTCTTTCGCAGAAGTAGTATAAAAGATTATCGTATCCACAGAGATTAATTAACAAGTACCAAACTATATTGTTTAGACGAACCAATAGTAGAGTAGTAATGTAAACTAAATAAAAATAATTAAATAACAAATAGTAAAATACAATATTGAATCAATGGAGAGAGACCTAGGGTCACGGTTTCACTTGCAAGATTTGATTCCCCTATGTCTAATTCTACCCGAATCCCTTTATTTTATTTAATTACCAATCCCTTTACTAAAACTATTAATCCGTTTGATCATTCGCGATTAATATTCTTTTTCCTAAACTAACCCTTGTTTGGTCAAGCAAGAAATTAAATTTAAGAAAAGCATAAAGAGCAAAAAGGTTGAATGATTGGAAGACTAAATTAAAGTTTGGTCATGCATTAATTATAGCCCCAATTGTTCTATAGGTCCACCAACTAATTGCAGTACGGTCGCTGATCAACTAATTGATTATGAACATGCAAAGGGTGATCAATCCTAAGAACGTGATTAAATTACTAGGACAATATTAATTGAAATAAAAATAGGAATTCAGATTAAAAATTAGAACATAAAAAGGTCTCTAATCAAGCAAGATCCACCTAAGACCCTAGAAGAGGATTTAGCTATCCATAGTGTTCAAGAACAATGAAATAAAATTAGGAGTCATAAATTACAGAGATAAAAATAACCCGGAATAGAGAAATTTCTGATCTTGAGAATTTAGTCTCCTTTTTCTGCTCCAGAGCTCTCTCACGCTGTCAAAAACGGTACCAAATACTCTCCTTTCTCCTTGCCGGTGCTACTGTTACCGTCAACGTCCGTCCCTTTTTTCCTTTTCTTGTGCGGCACTCTCCTCTGTTGCGTTGAGTTGCCTCTTTTTTATATGTGAAGCCTAGGTCAGGTTAATTACATGCACTTCCTTTCTTTTAATTCTCCACAACTTCCTTTCCAAGTAATTAGCCTTTTCTACTTTGATTTTGAATGATGGGCTACTTCCTTCCAATTGGCCGTGGGCCATTTTTGTGACATGGGCTTCCTTCTTCAATTTCATTTGCATTAACATAATTCCATAATCCAAGTCCAACCTCTAGATCCTTATTCATATGGACTTGGATTTTATTATATTGTTCAGCCCCATTGAAAAATGTAGAGCAATATATGTTCCAAATGAGAATTTTGTTCTTTTTTATATTTTTTCTCTTTCTGCAAAATAAAGAGCAAAATAAATTAATGATTTATATAATTGTTAATAATTGCTCTAAAAGTGACCCAAAAATATATCTAAAAATGCACTAAATTGGAGTTTATCAACCCGACATTTCAAGTGTACAAACTCGTAACGAGTTATGCCACCTGAAGACTCTCGACGACACTGCACCTCGAAAATAGTCAAGACGACCCTCAAGTTGCACTTCTTTGTAGGACTCTCATCACCAATTCGAAACACTTCGAGAAGCACCATGAGTTTGGGTTGAGCTGAGATGGAGGTATCTGAAAGTGGTTCAAGACTTCCAGTTGAAACAACGTAAAGATGGGAGAAACCCGCACCTTATAGATCACACTATGGAACATCATGAATTTCCGGCCATCAGGAACCCTGCACACTCTATCATTGGGGTCAACCACCTCAACCCGCCAGTCGCCTCCCAGTGAGTCTTGTAAGTAGCGGGGGGGGGGGGGGGGGGGGGCTCTCTCCCTGGAAGGTAGAAACTTATGGTAGAGCGAACAACACGAGCAACCCAGTCATAATTCAAACCACCGATCTCCACCACTTCGTGCTCAATTGGCAAATCATCATCAGAGGAGGTGACGGTAAAGCCAGGGGCGCCCGCTTCTTCCGAAGGCACAGTATCATCAACTACCGCCGAAGTTCCTCCCTCCACAGTCTGCCTCACAGTAGGGGTAGGACCAGGGCACCCCCCGTTCGCCCGGGCTGTCTTCTTCGTCCTTGCCATCTCTCAACCTGCAGGACAGGGGGCAGAACAAGTAGTTAAGAGACAGACAACAAAAACTTGTAGGCAACCCCCTCTCTTGAGGATGGAGACTTCCACAAGAGGAGACAGGCTCGAAAACAAGAAAGCTAGAAATAAAAGCTAAGGGTCAGCCCAAATTACCTTAGTAAGTGAGAAGCGATGAAGCTCGTGGAAATGTTGAACAAACACTGGTAAGAACAGAAGAAGCAGTTCCCCTGGTGTCAAGCAAGCCCTGAAATATCATCAAAAGGAAAAAAAAACAGGCTAAAAGACATGGCCGACGTAGGCAGCGCCCATGAGGGCGCCTAGAAAAATGCCAAGGAAAAGATAGTGCCCATGAGGGCGCCTAGCAAAGCGCCAAATATAAGGCCCAAGCAGGCAGCGCTCATGAGGGCGCCTTGTAGGGCGCCAAGGCAGCCACAGGCAGCAACACCCATGAGGGCGCCTAACAAAGCGCCAAGGATAAGGCCCAAGCAGGTAGCGCCCATGAGGGCGCCAAGGCAGCCACAGGCAGCAACGCCCAAGAGGGCGCCAGATCCTCTCTCTCAAGACATGCTCAAAAGAACAAAAAATCTAGAAAGATAAGCGGAAAGTCCGCCCGGAAATTACCTCAGTAAACTAGAAGCGATAAAGATTTGCGGGAATGTCAACGGATGATAGTAAGAGCAACTCCCCTCGGCACCAAGCAAGCCCTGAAAATTCATAGTTAAGAAAGCAGGTTAAGAGTCAGGAGGAGTAGCAAAAATAAAGCGAAGTGCCAAGCACACATCCACCCAAAAGCCAGCGCCCATGAGGGCGCCTGGCAGGGCGACAAGGAAGACAGTCAGCGCCCATGAGGGCGCCTATGAAAAGGCAGCCAGCGCCCATGAGGGAGCCTGGCAGGGCGCCAAGGAGGACAGCCAGCGCCCATGAGGGCGCCTGGCAGGGCACCTGTGAGAAGGCAGCCAGCGCCCATGAGGGCGCCTGGCAGGGCGCCTGTGAAAAGGCAGCCAGCGCCCATGAGGGCGCCTGGCAGGGCGCCAAGGAAGACAGTCAGCGCCCATGAGGGAGCCTGGCAGGAGGGCACTGTGAACAACGTAAATAAACGGTAACGAACAACAAATACCTACCAGGAAGAAAAGACGTTGAAACAAGTGGACTCAACTCCCTCCTCTCCTTTTTAAGGAGGCACTGGGTTGGTGACTTGGTCCCTACTCCTCCCTCCTCCTTGAAGTAGGCGCTAGGGTTGACAGTTACTTGGTCCTTACTCCTTTCCACTCTCCAAGAAAGCGCTCCAATGATGGCTTGATCCCTACTCTTCCACGAAATTTTAAAAATGGGGACCACAAGACAAATACCCGCCTATTTACAGGAGGTAGTGTTTTACGCAACACCATGGATATGGCAAATCAACAAAGACCATCAAGCCAAGACCATCCTCCGGAATAAGCTCGGCTTGGGGGCAATTGTTCTGGACTGGACCAAGAGGTCCATTTAGCAATATCAGGGGGTGCAATTAGCAACAAGATATGGATTAGCCCAATCAACTTGGCCCATATCCACTACATACAAGCCCAATACGCTTGGCCCACACTCCAAAAGAAACAACTCCCACCCCAAGCACAGAACCTATTGAGCCAACTAACATTGTTTCTGAGAATGTTCAAATGCAGGTACTCATTGAAGAGCCTGAGAAAGAGAAAACAGATTCAGATTTGAAGATGCAGGCAGATACTGTCAAGGAGTCTGTTAGTGTTCCCACACTAACTGCAGAAGCTTCAAAATCAACAGTCATGGCAACAAGTCCAGCAGCAACAATCTCTGCAGTTCTGAAGGCCTTAGCAGAGAAGAAGCAGATGATGGGATACACAAGGAGAACAATGAAGCCTGCTCCAACAAAGAAGAAATGGACAATGAGCTCACTCTATGGTGCACAGGGTACAGGGATACAAGTTGGTGAGAAGAAATTATCTGAGGAAGCTACACCCAAAGAAGGAGAGAAAGAAGCTGAGAAGGTAGCAGAGCAACATCAAGAGGGAATTGAGCAGCAATCTGAGAAAACTCCAGTGTAGAGTGGTGTACCTGCACCTGAAGTTCAAACACATGCTACACCAGATGTTCCTGCAGAAGCTACACCTGAAGAGGCAGAAATGCCTGAGGCTGCTGTAGATGATCCTGGTGTGCCTACCTCTGATGTGGCCACTGCTAAGAAGCCAAAGAAGACAAAACCCAAGCAAAGCCCTGCTCTGAGAGCCAGCCCCAGATTCCAGAAGAAAGAGTAAACAGATACATTTTAATGTTGTTTCCCGTAATTATAATATGCTTTAGTAGTATACTTTATGTGCTAAATACTATGTGTTAACTTACTACTATGTGTTAAAAACTTTTGTTTGTTTCTCCCAACATTAGTACTCCCCTGTTTCCTAAACTTAGAGCAGTGGGGACACTGCTCATATTTAAGTTGGGGGGGGGGAGAGTGGAGAATAGTATGTATTTTGTGTATGCACTATATTTGCAGCATGTTTTGAACCTAGTACTAATATATATGTATGATTATAGAAATATGTTTGAATAAGTATTTATAGCATGTGAGTATGTAGTGTCAGTATGTTTTAAGTTTTAGATGTACTTAACAAAGCATGATAACTTGTGTTAACATGGTGAATTAACTGCATCAACTTGTTTTTAGATTTAAATGATTATGAAACATGATCAATTCATATTTTTCTCAACAAAATTGAAGAAGTGTGTCAATGAGTCAATTTTTAAAAAAAAAATGATAAAAAAGCCTTGTTTTCTAGAAATGATCAGTTTTATAAAAACTTTGACACAACAAAATTGAGTTTTGAAAAGAACCATGCTAAGATCAAGAGCTATCTAAAGCCAAGGAAATTTTGGAAATTTGAGGTCAAAATTAGATTTTTATTAAAAATTTAGAAGAGCATAAAGACTTAAGTTTGGGGGAAATTCCATGAATACAAAGGCCAAAATGTGACAGCTTGTAGAGTGCAAGCCACAAGTGTCAAAACCACTCAAAAATACCAAAAATATCCCAAAAATGAGCTACATTTGCCTGAGTCATATAAACTGAACCTGTCCCTTAAGTGCAATTTGGTTTGAAAAATATGAACAAAGTTCAAAGAGAAAAAGAAAAACAAACCAAGAAAAAGAAGAAAATGCATGTGGAGGTCAGTGAGGAGGGCAGTGTACGCTACCAAAAATACTCAAAGAGTCCCAAGTGTGGCAACACTTAGTATGCCAACACCATCTACATCAAAAGGCACCTACACTCAAAATAAGGTGAACCTACAATCCAAAAATGATGTTTTTGCACTCACTGCATTACATCAACAAAAATCAAACACCAAGAATAGAAATAAGGTATTGGCTCAACAAGTTAGAACACCAAAATCCCTTTGTTGTGCTTAAGAGTCCCCTAAATACTTGAAGAAATTGTTAGTCTCGGCTATATTTTGAAAAATCTCTAAGAGTGACCAAAAGAGTTCCAACTTTTTTTCAAAAAGCTAAAGAAAAACTCTTTGCTCAGTTATGGAACCAATTAGAAACTCAATGGGCCACACACTCACACAAAAGAGTTTTTATAACTCTGAATATTTTAAAGCAAGGGCATGGAAGAAAAAGCACCAAAAGAGAAAGGCTCATTACAATACACTTCAAACACTTCTTGAAAAACATGAGTTGAGATGTCTTCATAATTATATAAATCTTGTGGTTTATTTCTTGTCGTTACTTGGGGACAAGCAACAATTCAAGTTTGGGGGTGTGATAACTCTATTTTATATAGAGTTATTTATACAATCAAGCTTGAGTTATTGCTTATTTTCAAGAACATTTATATATATTTATAGCTTATTTATCAAGAAACAACATTTTAAGTATTCAAATGGATAAAGGGCAATGATCTAGGCAAAATACACAAATCTTGTTAGGTTTGATATTTTTGTTCAGTGCAGCTACTACAGGAGTGGAAACACTGCCAACACCAGGAGTGGAAACACCAGGAGTGGAAACACTACAAAAACACCTGCTAAAATTCTGCAGTTAATACCAAAACATCCAAAGACCACTTCAATGCTTCCACACTTGATTAGTGACTTCATGCCTAGTCACCTGGAGCTGAGCCACTTACTGAAGTCGGCGATACACATAAAAATCAAGTTGCAAGACTAAAGCTTATCTAAAAGACATGTGGCACTTCTCCAATGGACCTCATCTTTTGTTATGCATGCAAGCGACCAAACCTGTGCAGCTTGCTTGATTGGTTGTCAACAAACTAACCATGTTCAGTTCCCTCAGCTTATCTTTCGCCCCAAAGGAAACCTCTTGCAAGAGGAAAGCTTTCAAGCCTATAAATAGATATCAAATCTTCACAAGAAAAGAATCTATCATTCTGTCTTCTATCATCTTTCACATCTTTAAATCCTTTATCTTTTAGTTTAGTTTAGGTTTAGTTTATTTTCATTTTAAGTTTCTAAGGAGAGGAAGGTGAGGAAGTGCTTGACAACCATTCCCTTCACTTCTACTTTGAAGAAATTCGTGTAAGAAATCTTTATTGTACTTCAACTTGGGAACTTAATGCAAAAGATCTTCTATTCAAGTAATCTCTACTCTTTTAAGTTCTTTTGCCTTATTATTCATTTACTTATGTTTTTTGCATATTCTTTGCTTTATAACATGAGTAACATGAGCTAAAATCCCTTAAGTTGAGATGTTCTAACCTTGTAATGAACTTCTAACTATGTTATTATGGTTTATGTAGTGTAAACACTTTAAACTCTTGCATAACACTTCTTTCAACTTATTCTGGAATTGATCACTTTAGAATAGGTAAAACTTGTAGCAGCAGACATGGGCTACATTTATGAACTCAAGAGTTAATAGGAACAAGTATTTAATAAAGGAAACTTTGTTAAATATATGCTAAAACCTAGACATATGATAGCATATTTCTTAGGATAATAAAAATTACAAGAGTGAACCTATTTAGCAACTTGTATCATTGTTAGGAGGCAAGGAAGGAATTGACAAACCTTTCTTTACTGTAGAAAACAAAGATCATAAGAGCTTGTAATGAAACTCTGAAGAGAAGTGCTGAAAGGCACAAACTGATGCACCTACATCCAGTGTTCCCCCCACTACATACTCCATTAAAACACTTAGAAGTAAAGTACTTGGTGAAAACATCTCAACTACTTTTTCCAACTGATTTCTCACACATTTTATTGCTTATTATTATTTTACTTACTTTGAAAACTCCAAACCAAAAATACTGAATAGTGTAGACACACTAAGTGTACACTTTGAACTACAAAAATTTACAATACATAATCCCTGTGGGTTCGACCTTTCTTATCACTTTATTACTTGTGTGACTATGTATACTTGCATATAATAAACCACACCACACACTCTTCCATTGCAAATTCACTAGCTTATTCTCATACTGACTTGAGCGTCGGAGTGGATTTGCAGGTACCCCCTGGGCGCTCACTGACCTCCTGCCAGGGCATCAAGAGACCTACCAACAGCAGCCTACCAAAATACTGCTAGGTACAGAACAGAATCTAAAGTACCTCAAAACACACCGTTAGCATCATACTTTATATAATTTATCGAGAACATACTTCATGTATTTACAAATCTATATATTTTTTTTGCGTATTTGAACAATTACAATTTTTTTCGGACTATAAAGCACCTCAAAATAAATTAGCTAACATTACACTTTACATAAAAATATGAAGATAAAAAGAGGGAGAGGAGAGGGGGGATTTATAAAAAAAGAGGGAGGTGGGTGGGGGAAGTAGGGGAGGAAGGATTTTAAAAAAGGAGGTGAGAAGGGGGGAGTCTTGGCGCCAAATTGGAGCTCAAGACTCCACAAGATTTATATATATATATATATATATATATATATATATATATATAGAGAGAGAGAGAGAGAGAGAGAGAGAGAGAGAGAGAGAGAGAGAGAGTAGGTGTATATGTGTTTTGCAATATCTATCAATTATATGTTGGCACATCATTAAAAACAGATTAGTCAATTAATAACCAACTATTTCATGAAGTGTGATTGGTTGTGGTTGTAAAATCCTATACATCATATGTGTATAAAAATTAAACTCATTTGTGAAAATATACTTATATGTTATAAAATAAACTCAAATAGAGCAAGAACAAGAATAGAAGATGAGAGAATAATAGAGCTATTGTATTGTACTCTTCAAATGTATCTTCTACAATGTCATATGAGTCCTATTTATAGGCTCAAGTATTGTAACCTATGATTTGTATTTAACATATACAATGATGAATAATAATAAGGAATAATGTCTAGGAGTTACAATTGTATTAGACATCCACTTTATTCACAATACTCCCCATTGGATGTCTATTAAGGATATGTCTCATTAAAATCTTACTAAGAAAAAAAACCCAATGGGAAAAAATCTCAGTGAAGGAGAAACAGTACAACATCCTTTGCTTGAGGGCTGCCTTGTTAAAAAGCTTACCAGGAAAACCCATTGGGACAAAACCGTGGTGAAGGAAAAAAGAGTGCAGAACATATTTATTTCTCCCCATCATGCATGTAATAATCTCTAAGAAGACGAAGACCAATCTTCCTTGTTAACTGTTCAAAAGTTTTTCTTGGCAATGACTTTGTCAGAAGATCTGCTAAATTTTCACAAGAGCGAATTTGTTGGATGTTAATAGCACCGCTCTTTTGAAGATCATAAGTGAATAAGAACTTTGGATATGTTTTGTCCTATCTCCTTTAATATACTCTTCTTTCAATTGAGCAATGCATGCAGTGTTATCTTCATACATAGTTGTTGCAATCATTTTCTCAGAAGACAAACCACTGGTTTCTTGTATATGTTGAATTACTGACCTTAACCAAACGCATTCTCGACTTGCCTCATGTAGTGCTAAAATTTCTGCATGGTTGGATGATGTGGCTGTTATGATTTGTTTTATAGACCTCCATGAAATGGTTGTATCACCACATGTAAACAGATAGCCTGTTTGTGATCTACCATTATGAGGGTCGGATAAATAACCTGCATCTGCATAACTAGTTAAATCTGACTTTGATTCATTTGAATAAAACCAACCCATATCCATTGTACCTCTAAGGTAACGAAGTACATGCTTGACTCCATTCCAATGTCTTCGTGTAGGTGAAGAACTATATCTTGCTAATAAATTGACAGCAAATGATATATCAGGACGTGTATAATTAGCAAGGTACATTAGTGCGCCAATTGCACTAAGATATGGTACTTCAAGACCAAGTAGTTCCTCATCCTTTTCTCGAGGTCTAAATGAATCTTTATTCGCATCTAGTGATCTTACAACCATTGGTGTACACAGTGGATGTGATTTGTCCATGTAAAATCATTTTAGCACTTTTGCTATATAAGTTTCTTAATGTACAAGAATTCCATTACTTAAATATTCAATTTGTAATCCCCCAAAAAAAAATTTGTCCTTCCTAAGTCCCTCATCTCGAACTCTTTCTTTAAGCAATCTATAGCTTTTTTGGAAGCTCTTCAGGAGTTCCAATAATATTTAAGTCATCCACATAAACAGCAATTATAGCAAATTCTTTTCTAGATCTTTTCATAAAAATGAATGGACATATGGGGTCATTTTTATATCCCTCATTTAACAAATATTCACTGAGACGATTATACCGCATGCGTCCAGATTGTTTAAGTCCATAGAGAGACTTATTCAACTTGATCGAATAATCTTCTCTAGAGCCTGGATTGTTTGTCTTAGGAAAATGAAATCCTTCAGGGAGTTTCATATAAATTTCACTATCAAGTGAACCATGTAAATATGTTGTAACAACATCCATCATATGCAAATTTAGCCCCTCACGTGCTACTAGGCTAATTAAGTATCAAAAAGTACTTGCATCCACTACAGGTGAATAAGTTTATTCAAAATCGATGCCAGATCTTTGTGAAAATCCTTGAGCAACAAGTCGAGCTCTGTATCTCACAATATCACCATTTTCATTTCAGTTTCGTACATAAACCCACTTATATCCAACTGGCTTCACACCTTCAGGTGTTCGGACTACAGGTCCAAAAACATTTCTCTTACAAAGTGAGTTTAATTCCACTTCAATTGCATCTTTCCACTTTGTCCAGTCATTTCTTTGTCGACATTAATCTTCGATGGACTTTGGTTCATGATCCTCATTATCACTCATAACATTTAGCGCTATATTATATATCAAAATATCGTCAATGTTGACTTTACTTGGGTTCCATCTTTCTCCATTCATGACATAATTTATTGAGATCTCATTTCCACATATTTCAGAATTTTTCAGGTACCTGATTATTTTTCAGGAACTTGAAAAATCAATTATATCAAATTACTCTTTTAGAGCTTCCATATCCTCCTTTGGGCCATCTTACTTTTAAACTCCTTCTTTGTTTGAGGATTATTTCTTTTTCTTTGGAACCGACCATGCTACACGCTTCATGCGTGGTTAAGATTCATTTGCAATGTTTGAGTGTCCAACAGGGACATCAATTTTAATTGGAGCACTGCAGTTGTGATTAATTTACTAAATTTTGCAAATGAGTTATCCTTTGAACTTCTGGTTCTCATTGGTTTGTAAGAGGATCAAGATGGGATAATAATAATTTATTTCAAATAATATTCATTTTCAGCTACTCGTCTCTATCCCTAATATTGGGAAAACTAATTCATCACAATTGTCAACTAACTTAGCTATAAATACATCTCCAGTTGTTGGCTCAACATACTTTATCATGGGTGGAGGTTCATATACTCATATATTCCCAACATTCTTTAAGCATACTTCTTATTGTATAGTAGTGTAGTAATGTGAAGATACACAACACATCCAAAAAGTTTAAGATGGGAGATATTGGATTATTGACTAAAAATCAATCATAAAAGCCAGAACTTACATATGAAACCTTATTGGCTTGATGCGTATCAATGTCTTTGTTTGCAATATTGCATGTTCTCATGTAGAAATTGAAGTTTTGATCTCATAAGAATTGATCATATTATTAACTTTAGACGCCTAATGAATGGTTCTTCAAGACCATTTTATGGATAAACATAGTTATGTGATGTCCAATATCAATTCTAATATACATACAATACTTACCAAATGATTCCAAGATAATTCACATAATGACCTCTTACTCAAATTAGTTGAGCAAACGATCTCACAAACTTCAAGTTGTGACTTGGCGACAAATATATGTAGTATATATGTGGTCATCTATTTGATGCATCAATTAAAATCATAAAATATCACGTGATTGATGTATTTGTTTACAAATATCACCTTATACACATTTTAGAAATGTGAGGGACTTATTCTTTCAAATTCTCAACTTGCCTTGGGAACTAGTAATACACAAAAGTTAATGGATTGAAGAATCTACGGGCTCTTCAATAGATGTTTACTAGAATTCTTAACTATTTTTTCGCATTATAATAGACCCTAGATGGCCCAACCGGTCTTGCCAACGATAAACTTATTATAATCCATAAACTTCTGGTTTAATATAGCATGTGTGTACTAATATACATTTAGTACAAACTCAAAGAAAATTTATTTTTCCACATGATCTCCTCTTAGATTGATATCGTTGAAACTTTATTAGTTTCCATGAGACTTGAGAGAATAAATGTGGTATCAATCTGTGAAAACTTTTTGTTCCTCAAGCTTGTAACAATACATTAGCTCTTCTTGAGCCTTCAATTATACATGCAAACTTCTGCTTGCGAGTTCATAATAAAAACACACACTACCATATGACTTTCGGATAGTTTATATGCATTAAAACATATGACATAGAAAAACTTATTATATTGAATAATCTTTCGGTCCTTCAAAAATATTAATACGTGTCGACATCTTTATATTAGAAAAATATAATTGAACACATACTAAATAGTAAAATCATGTAGACTATTAAACTTCATGTTTAAAACAACATTTTATTTTTTAAAATGCATAGCAAACTTCTGGTTTTCCATAGCATAATTTTAATTGCACGCATATGCTTTACAATATTAAGTTAACATGAAATCAAAACAAGATAAAAAAAATAAGAACATCAAAAGATCTAATTCTTACCTGACCGTATCACATTTTTTTATTGTTTCCAGAATTCCAAGAGTAAGTAGGAAGAGAAGTTACATTTCGAAAAATTGAACTTTGTCATAATGTATATGAGTTACTACATCATTATTTTCATAAATAGAAAACTAGTATACCATTATGAAAAATAGTAAAGAATATAATCATAAATCATAAATCATAATAAAGTTCAATTGCTACGCGACCTTTCACATTTTAATCAACAATCACTTCTTTGTTCAATCAATTTATGTCTAAACTTTCAAAATATTCTTGAAAGTATTTTCTCAATTTTGCTACTTCATGAGCATAATTGTGATACATAAAATTAATTTATTTTTCTATCACTTTTCATTGTTTCAAAGTATACTAAGATCAAATAGATCTTATAGATTTCAATCACGGTCTAAAGGTCTAGTTCTGCAGGAACTTGACCTTAATTTTTTCATATTTTTGTGGTCAAAGAAATCTTTCATAAAGGATAACGGTAACCTTTACTACATCAATGATCATAACCACAACATTTGTTGTACTCAGTGTTTTAATTTGATTCATTTTCTTCTAGGAATAAAGTTCAATTCATTGAGTGGTTTGTGAATATTTTTTCCATTACAACATCACATAATATTGATTCAAAATATTCTTAAAAATATTTTCTCATTTGTGCTACTCCTGGAGCATATTCAAGTAAAATTTCCCTTATATTCCTTTGATCAATTATACTAAGATCAAATAGATCATTTAGATTACAATCATGGTCTAAAGGTTTAGTTCTTTAAGAATTTGACTGTAACACCCCCAATTTTCGCTATTTTAAATTATTGGCATGAAATTATTTTATTTGATTAATTATGTTGGCTAAAAATAAAATGAGGTGTTTTAAATAAATGGGTTGTCATCGTTTGTGAAATAGTTGATTTAATGAATTGTTATGCTTAAGTATCTAATTGTTAAGTTAGATTAATTACATGGTTATGTCTTAATTAGAATGAAGGGTAGGATAGTAAATTCGCTTCCCTTAAGTGGCCAGCTGAACCCATTACACATCAAGCACTTTCACTTCCATCACTTGGGGCTGAAACACAAAACAGGGAGGGAAGGAGAGAAGAACCAATTGTCAAGATCTCCATGCATGCAACCTCTAAATCCACCATCTTGCTCCATTTCTTCTCCTTTAACCAATGAACCAACTTTCAGAACATACAACCCATCCATGGTCAAATCACCATTAAAGACCACCCAAGCTCAAGTAGACCAAAGATAGAGTTTTGGAACTTCCATTGGCTTGCATGTCACCATAGGACCATAATACAACCTTGGGAGAAGTCACCTTGCTAGTGGGTATAGTTTGGGTAAGGAAATCAGTAGCTCAAAGTGCTGAAGTTCGGTTTGAGTCTGAGTTCGTGTTGTAATCGAGTTCGGGGACCGTTCGTGTAGTTTCCTTGTTCGTGACAGCGGGGGGGATTCGTGATTGTGTGATTTTCATCACATTAGGTGAGTTCTATAACTCACTAGGGACATGATAATGAATGTGTATGTGTTCTGAATTTTGTCTCGCGTTTTATGGGAAACCGAGTCAAATCCGCTTTGCGAAAATGCGTTAGAACATATGTTAGGCGATTTGTGAAATTTGATTAGATGAGCATTATGATTGATGATGATAATTGATATTTGATTGAATTGATGATTGTACTGGACTGGATTGGTTGCGTTGAATGTCTGTTTTTAAGTCTCGAAGATTTTAGAATGTCTCGGTATTGGATTAAAAGCGAAACAGAACGAAATCGGGTTTTCAAACATCAATTTTTTGCATTTCTGCATCTCATCGCGTCGCGACCCGTGGCTGTCGCATCGCGACCAGGGCCTATTTTGTGACACTTTCGTTTCTGTAACTTTCCGCATCGCGACGGAACCTATTCGCGTCGCGACGCGGTGTAATTTTTCAGCAAACCTAACCGATTTTGTTTTCGAGATATCTTTTGATCCAGTGGTCCGATTTAAGTGTTCTCAAGTGCGTTGGAAAGCTAATTAAAATACCTATTCAGATATGTGAATTAGATTCTGAAATTCCCTGTTCTGTAGGTTAAGTTCATGATATAATGTTGAGTGTTCATGTTATGTTAAGTGGAGTATCATTGATGTATTGTGTTTGGTTATGAGTGATTATGATTAAGTTATGTTATCATAATGTTGAGTGTGGGTGATACATTATGATTTAGATTGAAGGTTGGATAATTATAAGTTAAGTTAACGACGTTAGTAATTCCATGTGAGATCACATAATAACAAGATCATGCTAAGTATAAGATTAGGTTAAGATTCAGATTATGTTAAGTATAAGTTCATTGTTATGTTCACAGATCATTGTTCACTGTTCATTGTTCAAGATATATTAAAATATATACATCAGTTCAGTTAGGGTGACGACTCTATTTCAGTTTAGTGTGCTAGGGGAGGGGAAGTCATGAGCCCTATGAACCTAGGCCCAATGAGGGATCCACTAGTGATTAGTGGAATGGGTTCACCGGGAGATTATTTTGCCAAATGACCGGTGACATGCTAAAAATCATTGTTCATATGTTGCCTCTTGTAACTGCTTATGAGGGTTATGAGGACAACGTTTATGTTAGCCACATAGTCAAATATTAAGACCATGAGTTATGAACCAAGAATAATGAATCAAGCATAATTGAACCAAGAGAGTTAGTAAGGGGTCTCGATAGAACTCACTGAGACAAGTTGTCTCACCCAATCCATGTTGTTGTTTTTCAGAGTCGCAGGTTAAGTTGAAGACGATGAGGCATGGCTATGGAGACGCTTGAGGAGTTGCTGACGCTGTTTATTTTGTTATGTTATGTATCTCTATATTTTCATTCAGTATCTTAGATGCACGATGGTACGACTTGTATTATAAGTTGTAAATCGCTTCCGCAGACTTTCTATTTTGGTACCGAACACTAGTTGAGTGGTGTAAGAACGCTTTATGTATTTTATGTTAAGTTATGTAAGCGCACTTGATGGGTTTTTAGCATCGAGTATTAGTATGTGTTCAGTATTTAAAAAGGAAGTTACTCTGATATATGCCAGTAGTGCATTTCGGTGATTTCTACAAGTTAGAAATTATCGGGGTGTTACATTGACCACAAATCTTTCACTAGTGATGATCAAGAAAAATCATACTTTCTAACAATTTGCTCTTCAAGAACTATACAAAAAATTTATATGTTTACCATCATTATTTGAACAATCCTCCAGGGATGGTTGAATGTTAATAATTTTTTTTTCTAAGTTCTTCAAGAACTATATCACAATTTTTTTAAGATCTTCAAGAACTATATTACAAACGTTCACACTTTGAGCAATCCCACAAGATGCTTCAATATTAAGTTATTTGTGCAATCATTCTGGGATGTTTGACTAGGGAATTCTTATAGCATTCAACATGAATATGGGACAAACACGATATGCTTCAAGTTATTTGTGCAATCCTTCTAGGATGCTTGAATGATGAATTCTTCTGGAATTCATCACGAATAGACAAATAGTTGTCCTTATGCAATCCAACAGAGATGCTTGAATGTTGAATTCTTCAGGAATTCATCAAAAATAGAAAACATGATAACCATGGTAGCTAAATAAAATTTTATACAACAAATATAACATATTCACATGATAAAATAAAAACAATAAGAAAACAACACATGATAATATGAGTTAGATTAGAAGAAAACATATCTTTGCCAAATAGCCTCCAAGCTTATTAAGCCATCATTTTGGTGGAGCTTCGTGCGGATAACGTGTTATGAAATAAACTCAAATAGAGCAAGAACAAGAATAGAATATGAGAGAATAATAGAGCTATTGTATTGCACTCTTCAAAGGTATTTTCTACAATGTCATATGAGTCCTTAATATAGGCTCAAGTATTGTAACCTATGATTTGCATTTAACATTTACAATGATGAATAATAATAAGGAATAATGTCTAGGAGTTACAATTGTATTAGACATCCACTTTATTCACAATATTATTTATATAGTTACCTTAATGGTTATAATTGGACACAAAAGAGCCCAAAAAGGAGGAAATAGTGGTACTAGTCTTTTGAAACCCTAAAAGAGAATAAACATTTATGACATTTTATAGAATCTTATCTTTTGAGCGAGTTTCGTCCTTCGACCAAAACTCTTGCACTTCCTTCTTCTTCCTTTTCTTTTTTTATATTTTAAGCAGTGTGTTTTGGGGTAATTTAAAGTTCAGAAGAAATTTTAACTGTTCAAATACGCGAAGTTCGTTCCTCAATAATCAGTTTTGTGGGGAAAAAATTATTTTCGTAACATACGTAAAGTGCGACATTAAAGCAGTGTGTTTTGAGGTACTTTAGAATTCAGAAAATTTTTAGATGTTCAAATATATATGTGATGTTCGTTCCTCAATAACTGGTTTGGTGAAAAAATCGTGACAAAATACGTAACTAAACAATGTTTTGGGTACTATAACCTTCGGAAAACTTTTTAACGGTTCAAACTCGTGATTCCTCAATAACCGATTTAGTGAAAAAAATTAATTCGTGTCAAAATATCTTATCTTTTAAACAAGTGTGTCCTTCGGCCAAAACTCGTGCACTTTCTTCTTTTTTATATTTTAAGGAGTGTGTTTTTGAGCATTTTAGAGTTCAAAAAATTTTAACTATTCAAATACGTGAAGATCGTTTCTCACTAACCGGATTGGGGGTAAAAAATTATTCTTTTGGAAAAATACGTGAAATGCGGCGTTAAGCAGTGTGTTTTAAGGTACTTTTGAGTCTGGAAAATATTTAGATGTTCCAATACGTGATGTTTGCTCATCAATAATCGGTTTTGGTGAAAAATAATTTATTTTCGTTACAAAATACGTAAAGTGTGATGCTAAACAATATGTTTTGGGGTACTATAGCGTTTGAAAAAAACTCATTATTCCAATACGTGAAATATTTGTTGCTTAATAAACGATTTGGTGAAAAAATTTAATTCTGTGTCAAAACATGTATCTTATCTTTTAAGCGAGTGTCGTCCTTAAGCTAAAACTCGCGCATTTTTTTCTTTTTTTCCTTTTCATATTTTAAGCATTATATTTTGGGGTACTATAGAGTTTCGAAAAAATTAATTATTCAAATACGCAAAACTTGTTCTTCAATAACCGGACTGGTGGAAAATCAATAATTTCATGACAATATATAAAGTGTGACACTAAGCAATGTGTTTTGAGATACTTTAGAATACGAAATAAATTTAGATGTTCAAATACGTGATGTTCGTACCTCAATAACCACTTTGGTGGAAAAATAATTAATTCTGTGATAAAATACGTAAAGAGCAATGAAAAACAATGTGTTTTGGGGTATTGTGGCATTCACAAAAAAATATAACTGTTCTAATACGCGAAGTTTTTTCCTCATGACCAATCTAGAGGAAAAAAATTATTTTTTTTTCTAAAAATACACTGCACAAAAAAAAAATGTAAACTGGAGGAAAATAAGATAAGAGAGAGAAAAGTAAAAGTGGAGGGAAATTAATTCTCGCCAAAAAAAATATAACTGTTCTAATTAATTCTCTCTTTTATACTTTTTTTCCTTTCTAACTTTTAGCATTTTTTTTATGAGAGAGAAAAGTAAAAGTGGAGGGAAATAAGATAAGAGAGAATGTGCTACAAGAGAGGAGATAGATACAAAGTTAGGGAGAAGTTCTCGCCAAAAAGATTAGAAGATCCCTACCTCTTTTTATGACACCAACGTCTATTAAGCATAGTTGAATTGGTGTTTATATTTTTATTTTAGTCTCTTTTTTAGTATTTGATTGTAAATAGTATTTAATAAGTATATATAATATGAAAAACATTTTTAAAACCATTCTTACCGGCACAAATGAACAAATGAAACTCTGTGAAATTTGTTTAAGAATCTAATTGACATTGACTCATGCAACTCCCCATTTTACTAATTGCCCCGCTTTAAAGAATCAATTTTATTTATATTTAGCTTCTTTTTCTTTTTTCAGTTTTAATGTTTCTATTTTTTAAAATATTTCTTTCTTTAATTTTTTTCTTTTTTAATTAATGTATTTGTTTTGACCAATTTAATTAATGTATTGTAAGTTTACTATTAGCACATTTTTTATGACTTCTATTTTGTCATTTTATGCAAACTGGTATTAGAATCATAGTTAAATTGGTGTAACACCCCGGTATTTTTATCGAGTAAAAATACCCAAGTGCACCATACCTAAACACATCAGAGGTATTATTTCCTGTTTAAATACTGAACACCACTATAAAGTTTTTTGGTGAATAAAAACAAAACAGTCTTAATCAACAAATAAGACCATAACGGTTCTCTGACCATTATCCATCAGCAAACTACAGTGTTCAATATCATACAAAAAAGCGGAATAAAGTCATAACACTAAGGACATAGTGTTGCAGTACATAGACAACAAAATGAAATATATACTTAAGCATCAAAGCTAAGTCATCAGCAATCGCCCGAGCCCAACCTACTCGTGCCTCTTGAATTTCCGCGGTCCCCGTTTCTCTGTAAAGCAACAACATATAAACAATGAGATACAATCTCAATCAGTTCTACTGAGACCCCTATCTACGTTTTCGATCCAATTTTAAAAGATTTTAAAATTCAATATGGCACCGACTGCGCGAACGCTAACTCCCGGTGAACCGCATTATTTTACATTTAGCAATCCACCGACTGCGCGAACGCTAACTCCCGGTGAACCTACTATAACTCAGTACGCCACCGACTGCGCGAACGCTAACTCCCTGTGAATCGCACAACAAACAATTTAACACACCACCGACTGCGCGAACACTAACTCCCGGTGAACCCCCTTACCAATAGTACTTTCCCTAATGGCACGGGGCCTAGGGTAAGGGTGCATGACTACCCCACCTAGTATGTTAGTCCCATGGGTCGTCACCCAACACGATATAATATATATATATATATATATATATATATATATATATATATATATATTCATATGAACATTTAGTACCATATAACAAAAGTATTACGCGTCCACTCCCGTATACTATTTTTACGGTTTTTCGAATAAACATAACCTCGTGAATCGTTTAAGAACATCTTTTGAAACGTATTCAAAATCATGGAATTATAAGCCTAATATCAGTGGAAAAGGGTTAGGAAAGGGTTAGAAGAGGATTGGAATCGATCGGGATCATTTCGGGCTATTTGGGAAAATAGAAACAGAACACAGAGCATGGTCCGTGATCCCATACGCACGGGTCGTGCGCCCTGTAGAAAAATTTTGCGAAATAGAAACAGAGCCAGACGCACGGATCGTGCGCCAGGGGCGCACGGAGCGTGCGCATTTGACAGCATGCTGTTTTCATTCCGTTTTGCGTTTTTCGTCGTTCCGATCAATCCCGATCACTTCCGGTACCTGTTCCAGTCCAATCCCAATACCAAAACAGTACTAAAACATGTCCAATAACATCACACAATCAATCAATCTAATCAAAACTCAACGTATACGACTTTTATCAAAATTCGATATATTTGAAAATATGGGTTTTTGACTCAAAATCTCTCGAAACCAATCAACCAAAAATTCATTTCAAAAACGAAATAAACTTAAACGTGAGTAAAACTCACCCTCGACGTGAGAGTTAATACCGAGCCGAAGTCACCAAGACTTCAAAATCCCCAAACGGAACCCTATAGTCTCCAATCCGCTTCCAACTTCGATTCGAACTTCAAATCGCGTTTAATCTTCCTTGGCTTCGTTCCTAATCATGATTCAATCATAAATATCGTTCCCCAATACATGATTTCGATCAATCCCTCACCAAAACCCTAAAATTCGAATTCAACTAAAAAGGGGGAAAAGTGCGTGAGAGGTTACCTAGTTCTTGGAGGGCAACAATGGAGGTGAGATGATGAAGAACTTTGGGGGCTTGGGGGTGATCTTTCTCTTCTCCTCCTCCTCTTCTTCTGTTTCTTGGATCCCTTCTTCTCTTCTCCCTTTTGACTTCTTTTCTTTATTTCTTTCTATTTATATTAAGTGGTGATATGGTCAAATGACCATATTGCCCTTAATCTCTTATTTCTCGCCCTAATACACCCTTATTTCGTTTTATCGGTTCAACGATCCTGAGACAACCAAATAATTAACTTTAGCACTCGATAAGTCTACTAATAAAGTACTAAAATAATTCATTTGGGTTATCATCCAAATAATTCGATTAATTATTTTGAGGATGTTACATTCTCCCCAACTTGAAAGAATTTTGTCCTCAAAATTGAACAAAACGTACCTCAAGAGAAAAGATACGGATACCGAGTCCGCCTATCACGGAAAAACCATCGCAAACCACCTTGACTATGGGAATTGTCTTCGTCCGAAGCGTTCTTTCGCCACGCTCCATGATGTAACTAGGATGAGGTTGGAAGGACAAGTCCGGTCGAAGATCAATCATCTCAAAATCTAACGGTTGACTTGGATCGGGAATGTACTTCCGTAATTGAGACACATGGAATACATCATGAAGATTTGACAATGGTGGAGGCAAGGCAATGCGGTATGCTAGAGGCCCAACTCGCTCGATAATTTAAAAAGGTCCAATATACCGAGGACTGAGTTTCTTCACCCGTAATGCCCTACCGGTACCAATTGTCGGTGACAATCTCAAAAACACATGATCACACGATTCAAACTCTAACGGCCTCCTCCTTTTGTCGGCATAACTCTTTTGCCTACTCTGAGAGCTTTCATTCATTCTCTGATCTGCCGGATCTTTTCAGTAGTCTCATGAATCATCTCAGATCCTAACAATCGGTTCTCACCGACTTCCCAACAACACAACAGAGTTCTACATTTCCTCCCATACAAGGCTTCGAATGGTGCCATTCCTATGCTGAAATGATAACTGTTGTTGCAAGCGAATTCCCCTAATGGAAGATGATCCTCCCACTTCTTTCTGTTATCGAGCACGGAAGCTCGAAGCATATCTTCTAAAGTTTGGATAGTAGTACTAACAAATACCTTAGTTCCCAAGGCTTCATTCAGAGCTTTCCAAAATCGAGAAGTGAACTTCGGATCTCGATCCGACACAATACTGGTAGGAACCCCATGTAACCTCACTATGTTCCTCAAATATTCCTCAGCTAACTTGGATACTTTACTGTTCGAACGAACTGGAATAAAATGAGTTGACTTAGTGAACCGATCCACAACTACCCAAATGGAGTCGTTACCGGCTTGGGACCTTGGCAACGCCATAACAAAATCCATAGAAATGTCTTCCCATTTCCACACGGGCACTTCAAGTGGCCGCAACAGACCAGCAGGCTTCTGGTGTTCTATCTTAACCTTTTGACAAGTTAAGCACTGAGATACAAATTCAGCAATTTCTGACTTCATCCCATTTCACCAGTACAACTGCTTTAAATCCCTATACATCTTGGTGGACCCAGGATGTACAGAAAATAAACTTCGGTGTGCTTCCTGTAACACTTGCCTTTTAATATCTTCATCATCGGGCACACAGATCCTACCGTGAAACAAATAACTCCATCACTATCTTCGGTAAAATTTGGCAACACTTTTTGTGATTGTAGCTTCACATCAACCTCCTGTGCTATGCGAATAGAATCTCCTAAGGAACTAGAGATCCTCATATGGCTCAACACTAACTGGTTCTACATTGGCTTTGTATTCAAATTTAAGTCTCTAAAAGACTCCAACATTTCCATTTCATGCATCATTAACCTTGCCATGTGAATGGATTTTCTACTTAGTGCATCGGCTACAACATTAGCCTTTCCCGGATGATACTTCAATTCAAAGTCATAATCCTTCAAAATTCCACCCATCTTCTCTGCCTGTTATTCAACTCCTTCTGATCAAACATATATTTCAAACTTTTATGATCACTAAAGACTTCGAAACGAGACCCATATAGGTAATGTCTCCAAATCTTCAGTGCATAGACAATAGCTGCCAACTCCAAATCGTGAGTTGGATAATTATCCTCATGAATCTTCAACTGTCTGGACGCATAAGCTACCACTTGTTGATTCTGAATGAGAACACATCCCAAACCCTTCCCGAAAGCATCGTTGTAAATTTGGAATTCCAAAGACGGATCCGGAAGAATCAGGATTGGATCAGAAGTCAACCTGACCTTCAATTCTTGAAAACATTCTTCACAACTGGCATCCCATGTAAACGGTTGGCCCTTACGAGTTAGCCGAGTAAGTGGAAGGACTAATTGTGAGAATCCTTGGATAAACCTCCTGTAGTAACCGACTAAACCCAAGAAACTTCTTATTTCAGTGACTGCCGTTGGTCGTTCCCAGTTCAATGCAGCTTCCACCTTACTGGGATCCACCATGACTCCCGATTGAGAAATCACGTGTCCCAAAAACCTCACTTCAGGCATCCAAAAGTCACACTTCGACAGCTTTGTATACAACTTCTTTTCCCGAAGTACATTTAGAACAATGCGGAGATGTTGAACATGCTCCTCAATGGTCTTAGAGTACACTAAAATATCATCAATGAAAACTACTACAAACTGATCTAGGTACGAGTGGAAAACTCAA
Organism: Astragalus membranaceus; assembly: GCA_039519185.1. Taxonomy (NCBI): domain Eukaryota; kingdom Viridiplantae; phylum Streptophyta; class Magnoliopsida; order Fabales; family Fabaceae; genus Astragalus; species Astragalus membranaceus. Next base: position 32,408,247 of record CM076853.1, on the reverse strand, counting down.
TTCATGTAATCCATGAATACTGTAACGCCCAAATAATTTAATTATTCATTTAATTAAATTATTTAGGTATTTTATTAGTTTATTCATATTTAATAATTAATAAAATGATGTTTTATTTAAATTAGGGAGCGGTGCTTAGTAATTAGCTGAGTAGTAGACAGGGGCCCGTGATCCAAGAGCCCAAGGGCCTAGGCGCATGAAGGAGAGCACTAGCTAGGGTTAGGAATCATTTTGCGCATTCTTGGAGAAAAGAAAGAAAAGAGATTTGCGAAGAGGAGAGGAGAGGAAACGACGCGAAACCAAGGAGAAAGAAGGGAGGAGCTTTGTTGCTGTGGTTCTTTGGAGTCTTCGTGCGAGAGGATCACGTATTCAGCAAACCTAAGGTAAGGGTGGGTTCTACTTTATAATAGGGTGTATGATGGGGGTTATGTGGGAGATAGGACCTATGATGCCTCTTTGATCTTGTTGATGTTGATTTAGTGATGTTTGAATGTACTCATGTTGATTGATCATGGTGAAAATTTGGTGTTTGGTGTTTGGTGCGATTTGGTGTTGTGTTTTGGTTGCTGGAAATGGCGCCCTGCTCCTGGGCGCCGTGTCTATGTTGCGTTTGGTCCCTGCTGGAGGCGCCCTGTTGCTGGGCGCCGAGCCAGTGGTGCTTCTGTTCCTGATTTTGGCGCCCTGGGCGCCCAGTCATGATGTCCTGTTGTTGTTTGCTGGAAGTGGCGCCCTAGGCGCCCAGTGATGCTGTCTTGGTTGCTGGAGTCGGCGCCCTAGGTGCCCAGTGTGGTCTGGTGCGGTTCTGTGTTGCTGTGAAGGGCGCCCTAGGCGCCCAGTGATGTCCCATGTTCTGCTGTTGCTGTTTGCCGGCCTGTGTTGCGGATGTCCTAGGCGCCCTGTTGCTGGGCGCCAAGTCTGGTGTTGCCTCTGTTGTGCCAGGCGCCTTGCTCCTGGGCGCCAAGACTGCTGTTGCCACTGTTGCGCTAGGCGCCCTGCCCCTGGGCGCCATGTCTGATTTTGTTGCTGTTGTGCTAGGCGCCCTGCCCCTGGGCGCCATGTCTGGTTGTGTCGCTGTTGCACTAAGTGCCCTGTTGCTGGGCGCCAGTTTCTGTTCTGTTGCTGATGCTCTTGCCGCCTTGTTGCTGGGCGCCAGTTTCTGTTGTTGTTGTTGCCTGCTAGGCGCCCTGCTGCTGGGCGCCAGTTTCTTGTTGTGCTGCTGTCTCACTTGGCGCCCTGTTGCTGGGCGCCAGTTTCTGTCTTGTTGCTGTTGCTGTTTTTCTAAAATAATGTTGCTGTCACAGTGAACAAGTGTTGTTGTTTCCTAAAAATTGATGTTGCTGTCACAGTGAACAAATGTTGCTGTTTTTCCTAAAAATCACTGCTGTCACCATTTTCATCTTGCTGTTTTTATGAAAAATCACTGTTGCTGTCACCGTTTTCATGTTGCTGTTTTTATGGAAAATCACCGTTGCTGTCACCATTTTCATGTTGCTGTTTTTATGGAAAATCACTATTGCTGTCTCCGTTTTTATGTTGCTGTTTTCCTGAAAAATCATGGTTGCTGTCTCCGTTTTTATGTTGCTGTTTTCCTGGAAAATCATGGTTGGTGTCTCCATTTTTGAGTTGCTGTTTTTGAAGGCTATCGTTGCTGTTTGCTATAAACAAATGCCGCTGTTGTTGTAAATTGGTACTGTTCCTGGTGTCGTAAATTGTCGTTGTCCCCGGTGTCGTACAAATTGATGTTGCCATTGATGTAGGAAATTTATTGGTGTCTTTGGGGTCGGTGATTGTTGGTCAAGTTGCTGGACTGTCCTATAGGTGTAGGTGTTATTGGTGATGATTGGTGTTATTGGTGATGATATAACAGGTGATGTGCCGATTTTGTCGGCTAAGGTGATAGGTGATGGGTCTACGACCACTTATTGGTATTGGTGATGTTGTGTCAATTAAATGTCTGTTGTTGTTAATTGTCTCTGGTGCATTGTTCATGGTGTCGCATATATTGCATATGCATTATTTTGGTGATGATGGCTTCGGCCCTGGAGCTATAGGTGATGACGGTGATGCTCATACAGGTGATGATGCCCTTATTGGCTACTTTATTGGTGATGATTGGTACCACATACATATACCCGTTGGTGTGGGTTGCATCTCATACACTAACTCATGATGTTGGTGATAATTCTTAGTGATTTGTAATTTGATGTTGTTGTGAAGCGGTTGATATAGTTGTCGTAACTCTAGCATATTGCCTATCATATATGCTATTATAATGTTAGATATCTCACCCCTTCTATTTGAATGTTACCCCTATGTTGGTAACGTGCAGGTGATTGCGAGTGAAGGCATGTATACCTTCGCTAGTAGAGTCGGTGTCGTCACTCTGATACGTAGCACTCGGGGGGATGAACGCTAGGCTTTATTAGTGTCTCTATTATTCTAATTTTTGAAGTTTTATGGTGACGTTAAGATTATTGTTGAACCCTATATTTTTATTCCGCTGCATGGTGATGGAGTTACTATTATATGTCGTACTATTTCATGGTAAATTTTATTATTGGCGTGTGATGTTTAAAGGTGAAAATGTGGCATCCCTTGTGGGTGTATTGTGAAATGTTTTTGGAACTCTGATTTTTGTCAAAAAATTTCCGGGTAGAAAAAGGGGTGTTACAAATACCGCTGGAGCATTAGTCTGAGAGTTTGCAAGAGAAGTTGGGGTCTAAGTTGAGGTTGAGTTCGGCATATCATCCTCAAACAGATGGTCAGTCAGAGAGGACAATTCAGTCATTAGAAGATTTGTTGAGGGCTTGTGTTTTGGAACAAGGAGGTTCGTGGGATTCCTACCTTCCACTGATAGAGTTCACGTATAACAACAGTTACCATTCTAGTATTGGGATGGCACCTTTTGAAGCATTATATGGTCGGAAGTGTAGAACCCCGCTGTGTTGGTATGAGTCTGGAGAGAGTGTGGTGCTTGGACCGGAGATTGTTCGAGAGACAACCGAAAAGGTGAAGTTGATTCGTGAGAAGATGAAGGCGTCGCAGAGTTGACAGAAGAGTTATCACGACAAGCGGAGGAAAGATTTAGAGTTTCAAGCAGGTGAGCATCTATTTTTGAGAGTCACTCCAGTGACCGGTGTTGGACGCGCTTTGAAATCGAAGAAGCTCACTCCTCGTTTTATTGGTCCTTATCAGATTTCAGAGAGAGCCGGAAATGTTGCATATAGAGTGACTTTACCGCCTAACCTTTCGAATTTGCATGACGTGTTTCATGTGTCGCAACTTCGGAAGTATATTTCGGATCCATCCCATGTGATCCGCCTGGATGATGTGGAGGTACGGGATAATCTCACGGTGGAGACGATGCCTGTACGGATCGAAGGTCATGAGGTGAAAGTTTTAAGAGGCAAGGAGATTGCGCTGGTGAAAGTAGTCTGGCTAGGAGCTTCCGGAGAGAGCATGACGTGGGAGCTGGAGAGCAAGATGCGGGAATCCATTCCCGAGCTGTTTGAATCAGGTAAATTTCGAGGACAGAATATTCTAAGTGGGGGAGAGTTGTAACGCCCAAATAATTTAATTATTCATTTAATTAAATTATTTAGGTATTTTATTAGTATAGTCATATTTAATAATTAATAAAATGATGTTTTATTTAAATTAGGGAGCGGTGCTTAGTAATTAGCTGAGTAGTAGACGGGGGCCCGTGATCTAAGAGCCCAAGGGCCTAGGCGCATGAAGGAGAGCACTAGCTAGGGTTAGGAATCATTTTGCGCATTCTTGGAGAAAAGAAAGAAAAGAGATTTGCGAAGAGGAGAGGAGAGGAAACGGCGCGAAACCAAGGAGAAAGAAGGGAAGAGCTTTGTTACTGTGGTTCTTTGGAGTCTTCGTGCGAGAGGATCACGTATTCGGCAAACCTAAGGTAAGGGTGGGTTCTACTTTATAATAGGGTGTATGATGGGGGTTATGTGGGAGATAGGACCTATGATGCCTCTTTGATCTTGTTGATGTTGATTTAGTGATGTTTGAATGTACTCATGTTGATTGATCATGGTGAAAATTTGGTGTTTGGTGTTTGGTGCGATTTGGTGTTGTGTTTTGGTTGTTGGAAATAGCGCCCTGCTCCTGGGCGCCGTGTCTGTGTTGCATTTGGTCCCTGCTGGAGGCGCCCTGTTGCTGGGCGCCGAGCCAGTGTTGATTCTGTTCCTAATTTTGGCGCCCTGGGCGCCCAGTCATGATGTCCTGTTGTTGTTGTTGTTGCTGGAAGTGGCGCCCTAGGCGCCCAATGATGCTGTCTTGGTTGCTGGAGTCGGCGCCCTAGGCGTCCAGTGTGGTCTGGTGGGGTTCTATGTTGCTGTGAAGGGCGCCCTAGGCGCCCAGTGATGTCCCATGTTCTGCTGTTGCTGTTTGCCGGCCTGTGTTGCGGATGTCCTAGGCACCCTGTTGCTGGGCGCCAAGCCTGGTGTTGCCTCTGTTGTGCCAGGCGCCCTGCTCCTGGGCGCCAAGACTGATGTTGCCATTGTTGAGCTAGGGGCCCTGTCCCTGGGCGCCATGTCCGATTTTCTTGCTGCTGTGCTAGGCGCCCTGCCCCTGGGCGCCATATCTGGTTGTGTCGCTGTTGCACTAGGCGTCCTGTTGCTGGACCCCAGTTTCTGTTCTGTTGCTTATGCTCTTGGCGCCCTGTTGCTGGGCGCCAGTTTCTGTTGTTGTTGTTGCCTGCTAGGCGCCCTGCTGCTGGGCGCCAGTTTCTTGTTGTGCTGCTGTCTCACTTGGCGCCCTGTTGCTGGGCGCCAGTTTCTGTCTTGTTGCTGTTGCTGTTTTTCTAAAATAATGTTGTTGTCACAGTGAACAAGTGTTGTTGTTTCCTAAAAATTGATGTTGCTGTCACAGTGAACAAATGTTGCTGTTTTTCCTAAAAATCACTGTTGCTGTCACCATTTTCATGTTGCTGTTTTTATGAAAAATCACCGTTGCTGTCACCGTTTTCATATTGCTGTTTTTACGGAAAATCACTGTTGCTGTCACCATTTTCATGTTGCTGTTTTTATGGAAAATCACTATTGCTGTCTCCGTTTTTATGTTGCTGTTTTCCTGGAAAATCATGGTTGCTGTCTCCGTTTTTATGTTGCTGTTTTCCTGGAAAATCATGGTTGCTGTCTCCGTTTTTGAGTTGCTGTTTTTGAAGGCTATCGTTGCTGTTTGCTGTAAACAAATGCCGCTGTTGTTGTAAATTGGTACTGTTCCTGGTGTCGTAAATTGTCGTTGTCCCCGGTGTCGTACAAATTGATGTTGCCATTGATGTGGGAAATTTATTGGTGTCTTTGGGGTCGGTGATTGTTGGTCAAGTTGATGGACTGTCCTATAGGTGTAGGTGTTATTGGTGATGATTGGTGTTATTGGTGATGACATAACAGGTGATGTGCCGATTTTGTCGGCTAAGGTGATAGGTGATGGGTCTACGACCACTTATTGATATTGGTGATGTTGTGTCAATTAAATGTCTGTTGTTGTTAATTTTCTCTGGTGCATTGTTCATGGTGTCACATATATTGCATATGCATTATTTTGGTGATGATGGCTTCGGCCCTGGAGCTATAGGTGATGATGGTGATGCTCATACAGGTGATGATGCCCTTATTGGCTACTTTATTGGTGATGATTGGTACCACATACATATACCCGTTGGTGTGGGTTGCATCTCATACACTTACTCATGATGTTGGTGATAATTCTTAGTGATTTGTAATTTGATGTTGTTGTGAAGCGGTTGATATAGTTGTCGTAACTCTAGCATATTGCCTATCATATATGCTATTATAATGTTAGATATCTCACCCCTTCTGTTTGAATGTTACCCCTATGTTGGTAACGTGCAGGTGATTGCGAGTGAAGGCATGTATACCTTCGCTAGTAGAGTCGGTGTCGTCACTCTGATACGTAGCACTCGGGGGGATGAACGCTAGGCTTTATTAGTGTCTCTATTATTCTAATTTTTGAAGTTTTATGGTGACGTTAAGATTATTGTTGAACCCTGTATTTTTATTCCGCTGCATGGTGATGGAGTTACTATTATATGTCGTACTATTTCATGGTAAATTTTATTATTGGTGTGTGATGTTTAACGGTGAAAATGTGGCATCCCTTGTGGGTGTATTGAGAAATGTTTTTGGAACTCTGATTTTTGTCAAAAATTTTCCGGGTAGAAAAAGGGGTGTTACAAATACCGCTGGAGCATTAGTCAAACCGAAGGGCATCACTACGAATTAGTAATGTCCATACCTCGTACGGAAAGCTGTCTTCGGGATATCTAAGGCTCTAACCTTGATTTCATGATAGCCCGACCGTAGATCAATTTTAGAAAACACCACCGCTCCTCTAAGTTGATCAAGCAAGTCATCTATCCTCCGCAAGGGATATTTGTTCTTGATCGTCACTTTGTTGAGTTGTCGGTAGTCAATACACAATCTCATGCTTCCATCTTACTTCTTGACAAGTAACATTGGAGCACCCCATGGAGAAGCGCTCGGTCGGATGAACCTCTTAGAGATCCACTATTCTAGCTGAGACTACAATTCCTTTAATTGCTAAAGGAGACATTCTATAAGGAGCAATCGATATTGATCCTGTGCCAGGAACCAACTCTATCGAAAACTCTACCTCTCAGTCAGGAGGTACAGAAGAAACTTTATCCAGAAAAACATCCAGAAATTCATTCACCACTTGTACAGATGACAAATCGAAACCTGTTTCAGTGGATGCAGACAACATAATAATGTAAGCTTCCGCACCTTGGAATAGTGATTGGCTTGCTGAGGTGAAAGAGATAGCTGCTTCAGAATTTGCCTGTTTCAATCCCACGGATTCGGAGGCGAAGCTGATGGTTTGATCGGCACAGTTGATTGTTACATTATTTGCAGCCATCCAATCCATACCCAGAACGATGTCCATACTTCTCATAGGCAAGCAAATAAATTTTACAACAAAATTTCTGTCCCCTATGACCAGTAGACAATTTTCACACAATGATTGGGTCTGGACACGACCCTTGACGGCAGTTAAAATAGTTATTGGCTCGGATAGCTCAGATAATGCTAGTCCTAACCGGTCTACACATGCTTGTGCTATAAAACAATGGGTTGCACCAGAATCATATAATATATTGACTGAGTTATTGAAAAGAGATCCCGTACCCCTCATTAAGTTGTCATTAGCTGTGATGGTCCGAGCATCCAAAGTGTTGATTCGCCCCTGCTTAGGAGCATTTGGTGCTCCTTGGAAACTCTTCCTTGTCAGGCACTCATTTGCATAGTGGCCCTCTTCATTACAATTGTAGCACCGAGTAGGTCTTGGCTGACATTCCCCATTGTGATACCTTCCACACTTTGTTCAATTTTTGCTTCTTGGTGAATCGAACGATTGCACCTGCTTCCCTTTATAATTTCTTCCCCTGAATTGTCGGTTTGGAGTAGAAGATTCAGCAACTTTCTTCTTACCCTTCCAATAGTCTTTTCTTTCGGCATACATATTTCTCAGATCCTCCTCGGCAACATATGCTTGCTGCACTAAGGCAGTATAATTAACCAGCGTGTAAGAACTGAGGCCTTGGCTCACATCAGCTCGGAGACCCTCTTTGAACATTTGCATCTTCCATATATCATTTGGTGCATAGCTCCCCAACCCATAGAACTGAGACAGTCTTTCACATTTAGCAGCATATTCCCCAACTGACAAGTCACCTTGTTTGAGGTTCACAAACTCTGCCTGCTTGCTTAGTTTCATCACCGAAGGAAAATATTGCTTCAAAAATAATTCCTTGAAATTGTCCCAAGTGAGGGGAATTCCTTGAAGTTCCATCATTTGTCGTGCATTAGTCCACCAGGTGTGGCCATCTTCATTGAGCACGTTTGCCGCACATATTACCTTCTCTTCCTCCCCGCATTGCAAGGTTTGAAAAATTTTCTCCATTGCATCAATCCAATAATAAGCAGTCATTGGGTCTGGTCCACCCTTGAAAGTCGGGGGCTTCATCTTTTGGAATCGGAAATATGTCCTGTTAGGATCTTCTTGATGAGGTGGAATATTAGGCTGCTGCAGGGCCATCTGCTCATGCTGCATCTGCAACATATCCTGCATCATCTTCTGTTGATTCTCTATCACATTTTGCATCCATTCAAAATGTGGATCAGTAGGAGGGGGACTCCTCTACCTCTTCTGGCCATGATTCTGCAAAATATGCACAAAGTATTAAGTTGATCAAGCTCAATTTCTAATAGCATACTAAGAAAATCACGACTGAAGGAAGTAAAGACTCTAACATCTAAGCCCGACTAGGTCGAACTGCTCTGATACCAACTGTAACACCCCAGTATTGTTATCGAGTAAAAATACCCAAGGGTACCATCCCTAAACACATCAGAGGTATTATCTCCTGTTTAAATACTGAACACCACTATAAAGTTTTTCGTTGAATAAAAACAAAACAGTCTTAATCAACAAATAAGACCATAACGGTTCTTTGACCATTATCCATCAGCAAACTACAATGTTCAATATCATACAAGAAAGCGGAATAAAGTCATAACACTAAGGACGTAGTGTTGCAGTACATAGACAACAAAAGGAAATATAAACTTAAGCATAAAAGCTAAGTCATCAGCAATCGCCCGAGCCCAACCCACTCGTGCCACTTGAATTTCCGCGGTCCCTGTTTCTCTGTAAAGCAACAACATATAAACAATGAGATACAATCTCAGTGAGTTCTACCGAGACCCCTATCTACGTTCTCGATCCAATTTTAAACATTTTTAAATTCAACACGGCTCAGACTGCGCGAACGCTAACTCCCGGTGAACCGCATTATTTTACATTTAGCATTCCACCGACTGCGCGGACGCTAACTCCCGGCGAACCCCCTTACCAATAGTACTTTCCCTAATGGCACGGGGCCTAGGGTAAGGGTGCATGACTACCCCGCCTATTATGTTAGTCCCATGGGTTGTCACCCAACACGATATAATATATATATATATATATATATATATATATATATATATATATATATATATATATATTCATATGAACATTTAGTACAATATAACAAAAGTAATACGCGTCCACTTCCATATACTATTTTACGGTTTTTCGAATAAACATAACCTCGTGAATCGTTTAAGAACATCTTTTGAAACGTATTCAAAATTATGGCATTATAAGCCTAATATCAGTGGAAAAGGGTTAGGAAAGGGTTAGAAGAGGATTGGAATCGATCGGGATCATTTCGGGCAATTTTGGAAAAACAGAAACAGAACACAGCGCACGGTCTGTGCTCCCATACGCACGGGTCGTGCTCCCTGTAGAAAAATTTTGCGAAATAGAAACAGAGCCAGGCGCATGGTTCGTGCGCATTTGACAGCATGCTGCTTTCATTCCGTTTTGCGTTTTTTGTCGTTCCGATCACTTCGGGTACCTGTTCCAGTCCAATCCCAATACCAAAACAGTACAAAAACATGTCCAATAACATCACACAATCAATCAATCTAATCAAAACTCAACATATACGACTCTTATCAAAATTCGATATATTTCAAAATAACGGTTTTTGACTCGAAATCTCTCGAAACCAATCAACCAAAAATTCATTTACAAAACGAAATAAACTTAAACGTGAGTAAAACTCACCCTCGAAGCAAGAGTTAATACCAAGCCAAATTCACCAAGACTTCAAAATCTCCAAACGGAACCCTATAGTCTCCAATCCGCTTCCAACTTCGATTCGAACTTCAAATCGCGTTCAATCTTCCTTGGCTTCGTTCCTAATCATGATTCAATCATAAATATCGTTCCCCAATCCATGATTTCAATCAATCCCTCACCAAAACCCTAAAATTCAAATTCAATCAAAAAGGGGGAAATGGGTGAGAGGTTACCTAGTTCTTGAAGGGCAACAATGGAGGTGAGATGATGATGATGATGAACTTTGGAGGCATGGGGGTGATCCTTCTCTTCTCCTCTTCTTCTTCTTCTTCCTTTCTTTCTCTCTTTTCTCCTCTTTTCTCCTCTCCTTCGATCCCTTCTTCTCTTCTCCCTTTTGACTTCTTTTCATTATTTCTTTCTATTTATATTAAGTGGTGATATGGTCAAATGACCATATTTCCCTTAATCTCTTATTTCTCTCCCTAATACACCCTTATTCCGTTTTATTGGTTCAACGATCCTGAGACAACCAAATAATTAACTTTAGCACTCGATAAGTGTACTAATCAAGTACTAAAATAATTCATTTGGGTTATCATCCAAATAATTCGATTAATTATTTTGAGGATGTTACAATTGGTATTTATATTTATATTTTAATCTCAGTTTTTAGTATTTGATTATAATAGTAATTAATGAAAATATTGAAGATGACAAAAATTGATTTCTTTTGTTCTATTTGTTTAAATCCAGCCTTACTAGGACATATGAACAATAGGAATTTTGTGGTTTCTCTTTATTTTTATACTTCTTCTCCTTATATTGTTTTAAATCCATCTTTTTATCGACCTAAAATATCTAAATCACAAATATCCATTGAATTCATTTAGTTTGGTCAGTAACAATTCACAAATATCTATTCAATCCACTAAGTCCAGTCACCACCAAATCACGTGTAACATCCCTAGTTTCGTAATTTCGGTTTACGAAATTAACTCACGATTTCTTATTGGATTAAATGATAAATGGAGTCTCGGATATGACTATGTCGCGAAAGCGATATTTAATTGTTAAATCATATGAATTATATGCAATTTTATTTGGATTCCAAAAGTGGTCGTGGGAATTAGAGCACAAGGGTAAAATCGTCTTTTCACCTCTTATTGACGATGCATCATTTGATGAACGATTAACTGGGTCCTAGTCATGGTAGGATCATGAAAAGGATATTTTAACTCCTACGTCATATGAATGGATAAGTGCTTGATGGATTGGAGTGGATTTAAATGAGAATTTGGGGTAAGGGCATTTTAGTCTTTTCCCACTCATTTAAAGGTTACCTCCAGCTCAGTACTAACCAACCACACCCACACTCACAAAATCATTCATATGCTAAAATTGAGAAGAAATAGAGAGAGTTGGAGTTAAGGGGGTGTTTAAGTAAGGATTAGAGTGCAAGGGCATTTTGGACCTTTCACCATTTTAAATACCCCTCAGCTGAATTAAAACATTCCCTCACCCTCATTGCCTCACAATCAGCTATACTGAAAACTAGAAAGAATAGGGGTTGAGAAGAGAGGGAGGGGCGAGAAAAGGAAGAGGAGAAAGGATTGAAGAGATCTTTCTCATCCATGGTTGCATGTAAGTAACAGTCCTACCATTGTCTTCCATTTTCTTTCCTCTACACAGTGACACCCTTGATGGAAGCTGAATCCCTCTCCTTTTCATTTTGCCATTAATGGTTCTTGAAGCTCTTGGTGGAAGCTTAGGAGCTTTTGAGCTTGTGCATGTAATGTTAGAGCTCTAGGTGTGTTGGATGATGTTCAATAACCATATTAGAGTACATCCACCAACCACATTTCGAAATTACTAGAGAGTGTGGTAGCTTGATTCTATTAACTCTTTACACATACCACCTTTGGTATTTCCTTCATAACTCTTTACACATACCTCCTTTGAAGTTCATTTTTGTTTCTTTAGAAACTAGACACAACATCCTTCAGTTTAGGCACAATAACCACTGGACTTGACTGAGTATTGAGGGAGAAATATTAAGTACAAATTCCATTTTTGTCACAGTAATATTTTCAAACCAGTCTTTGTATTTTCGCCATAGCTCCCTGAATACTCGTCATAACAGTTTGGGACTTGAACCATATGAAAGTAGACAAAGTTATCTACACATTAGGAACTGGTTTGAAAGGTATTGGTTATGAATTGAATTAGTTATGTCTATTGCAAAACAGCTTACAGATGCTTCCAAACCGAAATTGAAGTTTGTGGTCGCGTTCTAGGAGTTGGGGTTAGATCAGAATGAGAAGAGGATTACATGGTTGAATTGCAATGAATTTGGGTATGCTCCAGTAGCTGGTTTTGTGGTGGAGCTAGTTTTGAAGCGGTTTCGAGTTCGTTGAAGTGTGGGAATCAAGTTCGGGGATTGTTCGAGCGGTTACGTGTTTTGTGCATTATGAAGTCTCGGCAATTCCGTGATTTTCATCACAATCGGTGAGTTTTACTCACGATTAGGGTTTTGCTTGTTGTTTCTGAATTATTGGCATTTCTGGTTTTGTGGCCTAATCTGGATTTCGAAAGATTATCGAGTCGAAAACCGTTTTTCGGAAAATAACATTTTACGGTTTTTATAAAAATATATGTGTATTTTATTGATTGTTGATTGAAATGTTTGGACTGGAATGCAATATATATTATCCGTTCTGGGGTTGGATTTTGATCGGAATTTGGATTGGACGCGAACGGAGAAGCGAAACAAGAGAAACGGAATGAAATAGAGAGACAGAACAGGGCACACGGATCGTGCGCCCCTGTGGCACGAACCGTGCGCCAGTTTCGCAGGTTGTGGTGTAACCAGCACGGGCCCCTGGGGCACGGACCGTTCGAGTGGTTCTGTCTCGCGGTGCAAAATTCTCGTTTCGTCGCTCCTTTCGATTCCAAACCTCTTCTGATCTTCTTCCCAACCAATTGTGATGATATTGCCTTAATAAAATCATTGTTTTGAGTGTGTTCAACATGATTTTGAGAAAAGGTTTTGAAATTTATAAATGTCTGAAAAACCGAAAAGTAGACCGCGGGTGAGCATATGTTTTGGAATAACAAAACGAATTACATGTCCAACGTGGTACTGTTTTATAACGCCGGATGTCTAGTATCGTATTCATCAAAACGGGTTATAGAACAATGATAGATATAGATTATATCGAATATAGAAGTCGGCCCAATGCGGGTGTGTTATATAGATTATATCAATTTGGGTGACAACCCAATGAATTGCATACTAGGCGGGAAGGTCATGAGCCTGTAACTAGGCCCTAAGTCAAGACGCTATGGTATGGACTAGTGGACTGGGGGTTCATCGAAATTGTGTTTGTTGCACGGTCGATGTTATGCTAAGTTAGGTACACGACTCGCCGAGATTGTGGCTGTTGCACGGTCGGTGTTTCGATTGGTAAGCTTGTAATGGTAAAGTAACTTACAAGGCTTAAAAATAAATGAATAGCACATTAGATGCCGAGATTGTGGCTGTTGCACGGTCGGCAATGGGCTAAGTATATATGAGCAAAGTAGTTTATAAATTAAACTATATTGCAACGGTTTTATAATTGAACCGAGTGATTGTGAGGGGTTCGGTAGAACTCACTGAGACAAGTTGTCTCACCTATCATCTGTTGTTGTTTTTACAGAAAACGGGAAATAAGGATAGCAGAAGGCATGGTCAGTTGTTATGCTCGAGGAGAAGTTTGGAGATTTAAACTTCCATCCACATTTAAAATTTCCGATGTAGTCTCTGTATTCCGTCTTGTTACTCGAAGTTGTATAATGCTATGTAATAGTTTCCGCTGTTTTCTTGCAATGATGTAAATCTAAGCAGGAATTTTTATATTTTGATGTAAACCATAATGTATGTTTAGGTATATATTTCTTTGTTTTAGAAATACCGGGGTGTTACATCACGCAGATAAAATAAATTTATATTTGTATTTTTCTTATGTTTAATTTTTGTAAGGTCGAGCCCCATTTTCTTGTTTCTTTAGAGAGTGCTCCCACCGACCCCCTTTTCTATGACCCTTATTTTGCTCATTTCACACCAACAGGTGTTAGAAGCATACTTAAATTGGTGTTTATGTTTTTATTTAGTCTCGCTTTTAGTATTTGATTGTAAATAATATTTTATGAATATATAGAAGATGCAATCTTACCAACACACATGAACAATAGAAACTTTGTAGATTCTCTTTCACAATTTTTTTTTAAATCTTATTGACACTAGCCCATGCAACTCACCCTTTTACTAATTTCACTACTTTAAAAAGTTGATTTAAATTTATACTTCTTCTCTTTATATTTTTTAAAACCATATTTTTCTATTATCTTTAAAAAATTATTTATTTTTATAATTTTTTTTGTTTCTTTAATGAGTAAATTGTTACACTTTTGATTTAAAAGTGTTAAACTAAAAGTTCAACTATTGATAATTTAGAAATTAGGAAGATAACTTTATTAATTGTTACAAAAGGCTAATCCTATAAATTATTTTGATTAATTAATTTCCATGTTGACTCAAATAAAATATAAAGTATTTGTATTCTAACAACATGTAATGTTTCTTAATCTTGGCTCAAAAGCTAAATATTCATTAATTTATAAAAAATGAGCATATCGTAAATACAAAAATATAAAAATATTTATTTTGACAACATGCAATGGTTGCCCGCAGAGACAGATAGCTTGTATTCTCTCTAATATATACATATAATCTTCTATGAACTAAATCATTACATGTTTTCTCATTGAGATTTATCAAAGTGAATAGATATATATTAATAATAGAAGAAACAATTATGTTGGTAAAAAAATATAAAATATATACAAATAAGTTTCTATGAACGAAATCATTACACGTTTTCCCGTTGAGATTTAAGAATGTAAATAGATATATTAATAAAATAATTATTTCGACAATGTAAACAATTTTCCCATATAAATAAAATTTATACCAACAATATATAATTTTCTCCTTCGAGCTCAAAAGCATGATAATCATTTATAAAAAAACAAAAACTTTCATGAAAACAAAATATCATAAAAATAAAAGTAATCGTCAATAGTAATGTTTCTTTGCAAGGAATCAAAAGTAATAAAATTATGGCAACACGATATAATATTTACCTGCCAAGAGAGAAGACTATGAGGGAAATTGAATATTTTAGAAAGAGCATGTGTCCATACGAGGATTTATAAATACTGAAATAATTAAAATAAAATTAAATATGGAGGAAAAAAGAAAAAGTTATAAAAGGAGAGA
Organism: Astragalus membranaceus; assembly: GCA_039519185.1. Lineage (NCBI taxonomy): Eukaryota > Viridiplantae > Streptophyta > Magnoliopsida > Fabales > Fabaceae > Astragalus > Astragalus membranaceus. Next base: position 32,393,237 of record CM076853.1, on the reverse strand, counting down.
GAGAGAGAGAGAGAGAGAGAGAGAGAGAGAGAGAGGGACAGGGAAAGATGTGAGAAGGAAAAAGTGGGACCCACAATTAGTATGTGTCAACATAGTAATATGTCTAATTTTGTAAATTTGCTAGCACTTTTTTTAACAATAACAAACTCATATCATTTCATTATAAATAATTGTCTCAATACAAGTTGAAATCAAATCATAAATCACAAATATCCATTAAAATCATGCTTATGAAACAAATCAAATTAGGTAATGGATTTGGCTTCTCAGGTTGAGGTTTCTTACCCGCAGGACTGTTCATGAACATGTGGAGGTCTCCTAATTCTTGGGTAAGACTCCCAGGTTTAGGTAATTTCTGGGACTACTTCCTTGGTTGACTCGGCCCGGCCACTTGCAATCCGTGGTGGAGATAGGTCATGCGATCCGATACCAAGGAAACTCTACGTAATTGATCAAAGACTGATGTCCTGCTCTCTTTAGAGACCTCTTGCTTTGGTGCCCATTGGTACTTTTTCTTACCCTTCCCTTCATCACCTCTTGAGAAGAATACCATGTTGATTCCCATCATTGGGAAGGGGTCATTATCAGTCGTCATCTCGGCTACGCCTTTGTCGGCTAGCTTGAATCTCCCCTCTAATTGATAGCCTTCTGAATAGCTATTCTAAAGACCGTGCAATTGGATACGGCATGGCTACATGAATTATGCCACTGGCAATATTTATTGCCTTTCAATTCTACCTGAGGGGGAATCTTATGGCCATCAAGCAGCCGAATCTGCATGTCTTTCATTAAGTAATAAAAGATTGGTCGGCCTTGGAGATGTCAAAAGAGTATTTTGTCTTGCTCTCAGAATCTTCCTTCTCTTTCCCTTTAGCAGTCTGAGAGCAAGGCAAGAGTATTATTTCCCTTTGACAAGCTAACATGATGTCTTCTGTGAGCTCACTTGAGTCATCATAATCCAAATCATCTTCAGCATCCACAACAGATACAGTGTGGGCCTCGACCTCGAGCAACTCTTATCCTCTCTTTCTCTTGTATGAACTGTTAAATCTTAACAGCCCTTGAAGCTAAGTTGCTGAGTTCGAGAAAAGCTTGGCCTATTCCGTGTTAATGCCATGGTTTTTTAGCTATTGCAATGAGTGGCATGACCTAAAGTCAAAAGTATTGTAGTGACACGAAGAGCATAATTGATTGTGCCCTCTCATAAAATAAAAAGATATTTTTTTAACTTTAAAAAGAAAATTTTCTTGCTAAGTAGTATTTATGTTCCTTGATAATGATAAGAGCTGATAATGGACCACTTTATTACTATCTAGCTAGGAGCCAAAAATAGGGAATTTTAATAGTATGGCATGAAAACCTTCAGGTTGGAATTTGCAAATTTTAGTGTATGATGATAGTTAAGACAATGCATACATCGGCAAAAAAATAATGAATTCTTATGATTGGCAAGTGTTTTATGTGAACTCCTTACGAAGTAGGGGCAATCATAACAAATTATGTAATAAATATGTTGTCACCTTTTTGGTGCATTATTTCTACTAGTAATATAATTTTGCCATGATGCAACAATATTATTTCTCTTTTGTGATTTTATCCTTTTCTATCATGAAAGGTCAAAAATAATGGCAGCTTTGGTTAAAAAAATGAATGAACTCTTATGATTTGCAAGTTTTTTATGTGACCTCCTTACTCAGTGTGCTAAAGGGGCAAACATAACAAATTATTTTCTTAAGAGAATTTAATAATGCTTCTAATATTTGGACAACTCCATTATCTAATTGATGTAAGGAGAGCATGAGCTTTATAAATCACAGACCTAAAATCATATTCTATCTGTTACATGCAAAGGGTGGAAAATATGGTTGTTTTTCTCAAATATGTTTATCTTATGATTCTATTTCTTTCCTTGTGTCTTGTTGAAACTAGGGCTCTGAGTAAGCTTTTTTTTAACCCTATTAAAATTACTTTATTTACTATGTAAATAATTTTCATCCTGTTTTAGTTACATTCTTTTATTCTCTTTTTTCATTATAGCTTATTGTTCTAAAGATTCAGATTGTCAGTGTTCGCCTCCTGGTACACCATGGTGCGGTTTGTTGGGATTTTGTCATTGTGATATGAGTAAGCTTTTTTTTTTCACCCTATTAAAATTCCTTTATTTACTATGTAAATAATTTTCATCCTGTTTTAGTTACATTCTTTTATTCTCTTTTTTCATTATAGGGGCGGCTTATTGTTCTAAAGATTCAGATTGTCCACCAGATATGTGTTCGCCTCCTACTAAACCGTGGTGCAATTTTTGGAAAATGTGTAAATGTGGTTAGTTTATTGGATAAATTCCATGGGTAACTAGCAGACCCAAGAGAGTACACAAACAACCTGCAGGGAATTTTTTGCACTAGCGAAAGATCTTTGCAATATCCCTTCTGCTAGAATACTTAACAAGCTGTCATTTAGGTACTGTGTTGGCATCTAATAATCAGATTTTTTTAAAAATTGTTTTTTGTTTTCCAAATTGTGGGCCTTATAGATATGGATTCTAAGATGATGATAATGAAATGAAATAAGACAGCAAAGAATATTATTTAGGTTGTTTTTCTCTGTCTTAATTTCAAAAATATCACAGTGGTCTCCAATAATGACTAGTAAAAGTACTAACAGTATATATTTGTGTAACACCCTGAACTTTGAACGTCACAAAGTCTAGGTTGTTAACCATTTAATACAATCAGAGTTCTAACCCATTATTGGATTTGAATAAACATAGTCCTGAGTGGTATAAATACCAAGAAGGATAACTTAAATGACATAACTTAAACAGTTTACATGATATCATTCCTTAAACATAGTTCAAATCCAAGAACGAATCAGGCCTAATACATTAACTTAATTACAAACTTAAAACCTAAGTGTCAAACACTATAATACATAACCCTTTAGTGTTGTTATGTTTTCCAAACCTATTGTGGCCTAAGTTGAACATTTGACCATAGCCTTGCTCAGTAGACACGTTAGCTCTGCCTTTTTTACTAAAAATAATCACACAACTTTATTTTATTTTTAATATTTAGTATGATATGACATAAATCAATTATTATTTTTAGTCAAAAATAAATTAATTATTTAAATTAATTAGATTAACATAATAATAATATACCTTCAGCCTTTTGTCAGAAAAAAACCTTCGGCCTTCTTTTGTTTTTTTAGTTTTATTTTGACTGTCTTTTCCTTTTAATTTTTTGCTATTTAAATAATTATTATTTACAAATTATTTTTTGGTTTCATAATTTTTTCTTTTTTACTTAACTCTTTAAATACATTTAATCTTATGATTTGCAGTTTTATTGTATGGATTTTGATAAGACGGTAATTTAAAAAGTCTATTTCCATTTTATATTTATGAGAGTATTTTGCGAAATATTAGTTTTTTCTTATACGTATCCCAAACGTATCGTATTCTATAGTTTTCAAGGAACAACGTATCGCCATATCGGATACGTATCGTATCGGTGCATCATAGAAAAAATCTAAAAAAAAAAATACAGAGACTAATATAAGAACACCTTGCATTGCGTTTGTAGGGTTTAAAAACATATAATAACACCTATGCCTCTCTCATTTTGAGTTTCTTAGTTTTCTATTTATTCTTAGGGTGTGTTTGGTAAGGAAGAGAGAAATAGAAAAGAGAGAGTGACTTTCTATTGTTTAGTTTTGGAGAAAAAGTGGATAAGAGAGAAAATGATGATATTAGTTTAGTACTATTTTACACTAAGCTGTTATACCCCAATTTTGTCCGTCTTCTTTTTCTAGTTTTAGTCGTTTATTTTACTTAAATCGTGTTTTGAAGCCGCGTGATTACGAGAATTATCAGTATGGCGTCTCAGCTACTAACCCTGGTCCATTTCAATGACCCTATTCAACTAAATCGAAATACCGTTGTTTTAAATTAGGCATGCACGCGAATGATCGATCGTTTCGTGCGTTCTTCAATTTAATCTTCGTATTTGGATTTAGTTGAACTTAATTGGGACTAACAAAGTCATTTTTCTCGCGATCGAGCTTGTCGTTTCAATTTGGGCTTAAGAACGCGATTCTGATGTTAGCGTTTAGTGGTCAACGAGCTTATTTATTCTAATTGGGCCTGTGTGTTGCTTCTGAGCCTATGCGGCTATTGGACGTGCGATAGCCATTTGTCTAAATTGGGCCTATGTTTAGTTTTGATTGGGCTTGGCCCAATTCAATTGTTTTCTTCAATTTTGACCAAAAACAATGAATCTGTCAACAGTAAGATAACAAATATAATCAAAAATCAATAAAAATCAATTTACAAATATTTACAATAATCCAAAAATCCAAAAAATTTAAATAAAAAAATACGAAAATAATGCAATCCGAAAATGATAAAAAAATACAAAAATAGAAGAAACGAAAATACATAAAACAGCAGCTGCCTAGCTTCCTTGGGCCTGTTCTTGCTGAGCAAGTTTTCTCAACAAGTCCAAATACCTGAAAAAGGAAAGAAATGAGGGAGGATCAGCAAAAACCCTTTTTTTTACCTATATAAACAAGCTCAGTCCAGAGAGAAAAGACAGACGGAGATAGATAGAAAATCAGACACGAAATTGAGAGAATTCCAGAACCAACGGATTAGGGTTTTCACATTGAAACCCTAATCATAAAACTCTGAAAATTCAGAAACAGAAGTAGCAGGAGCAGCCAAGATAACAGCAGCAGTGGTTAACGACAACAGGCAATAATAGTGAGAAGTCCAGAAGCTGGAATACAGGTCGGTATTTTCTATCTATCATGTAAAAATCTGAAAATACAAAAAGAAACATGTAGGTGTAGATGTTTAGTCCATAATGCTTTAGTTTTTGAGATGTTCATAATCCGTACATATAGCAACCTGTCAGTATAATCTGTAATATTCCTTTATATGCTTTGGTTTCCTAGATGTTAAAAATTTAGGAGCTACCTAGGTTTTTCAATATTAGGTTTAGAAAAATTAATTTGTATCATGAATGGAATAACCAGGGTACGACAAACAGCTTCCTTGTAGTTAAAAAAAAATTAGGTTTACATTTAATTTGACCAAAAAAGTTAAGCAATCAGTTTAAAATTAGGATTTAGGGTTTGTGAAAATTAGGATTAGGGATAAAATCAAATAGGTTTAGTTGTACAAATTTAGGTTTTAAGGTCCAGAACATCAAATACAGAGAAACCGAATGTAGCAGAAATCAAAACAGAAGCAAAAATGAAAAATAAAAAAGAACGAAAACGTGTCACCTCCGACCACCGTAGACGGTGGTCGTTTCCCTTAGACGCGCCGTCGTCATTCCCCCCAATCCCGTCACCAACGTCAGGACACCGTCAGCTCTAGCCTCCCGTCACCGTTGGCCGTGAGTCACCCAGAGGAACCAAAAACAACATAAAAAAATCAGAATCCGAAAGTAGAAGAGGGTTGGAAAAGAAAAAAAACGAAATAAGAAGGAGGAGTAGAACTGTACCAGTCTGACCACCGTGACGGTGGCCGTTTTCCAGAAAACGCCTCGTCGCCGCCGTGAATCACCGACGCGACTCCATCTCGCCCCTTCTATCTTCGCATTTTCCTCCGTCTCTCGCTCCGAACTCACTCCTCTTTCTCTCCTTTCTCACCATTCTGCAAAGCGGCGCCGTGAGAAAGGGAAGGTGAAGGTTTGGGTTGTGTCGGTGGTGGAGAGCGAGATTTGGGTTAACACCGAAGAGAAAGGGAGAGGTTGGCTCGACGACGGGGAGCGAAGCGAAGAACAGAGGAGGAGATGGGCTCTTGGGTCCGTGAAGTGAGGCGAGAAATGAGAGAAATCAGGGTGAGGAATTTCGGCCATGGAGCGCGCCGCGAGAGAGGGGAAGTGAAAGAAATCAGGGTTGAGAGAGAGATTAGGTTTGGGACGGCGCGGCTGGAGTGTGAGAGTGAAGCAAATCAGGTTTAGGGTTTTTTTTGATTTCCTTATATAGTGCAGACACTTAGGGTCATTTTCGTCTTTTCACTTAACTCAATACTACTTACACCACTCGTTTTTCGTATTACACCTCCCTCACTTAAGCCCAGTTTCGCATTCTGGGCCCTCCAATGCGAACTGGGCTTCCTTTTTTTACACCTGCTATTAATTATACATCCCCTTGCGACTAATAACACCCTATTTTACCATTGCACCCCCTTTTTCTCGTTTTTTTAAATTTAATTTATTTCTCTTCAAGACAAAATAGTTTCTCCTAAATCAAAAACTTTGTTAATAGTATTGTGAAGCCTTTGCTTGCATGATTATTAACAACGAGGTACTAGTGGTGGTCACTTGGAGCCTTTGCTCAATTGATCATCATGAATGCCTGAATTTTCTTAAAGAGTTTCACTAAATCAAAAAAAACTTTGTTTATAGTCTTGTGAAGCCTTTGCTTGCATGATTATTAACAATGGAGCGCTAGTGGTGATCACTTGGAGCCCTTGCTCAATTGATCTTCATGAAAGCTTGATTTTCACAATTAAACAAGATAAAAAACAAAAACTGTTTTCAAAACAAACAAGAACTACGTAGCTTTGAATTCTCCATCGCACCGGGAGATACGTAGGAGCGGGCCATGTCCTGTCAAGCACTTTTTCTAAAAAACTTTTTTTCCCCCTTTCTCTCCAAAAATAAAAATTTTTATTAAGTTCTTTAATTCATTTTCAATAAGAAATAAAGAGGCAAATTAGGTATTTTTCAGGTCAACATATAAAAACCACACATTTAATTAAAGGTTCCCTCTCAGTAGAGAGGACGTGTGAGGTGCTAATACCTTCCCCGCGCGTAACCGACCCCCGAACCCAAAACTCTCAGTTTTTAAAGGCCCATCGCTTTCTAAAAAGGTTTTTCTAATACTTTTCCTTAAATAAGTATTGGTGGCGGCTTCATTGTTTCTTTAGAAAAGTTGTGAACGAGGAAGGTTCTCCCTCGGGGACTTTTTTGGGCGCAACATAAGCAAACACTAGAAAGGGAAGAGCCATCATTAGTGACATTATGTTACGTTTTTATTCTCATTGTTTAATATACAGGTTAGTCAGTTAAGATTAAGGTAGTTAAATTCGAGATTCTACCCAAACTCGGGAAGGGATCTAAGAATCGTAACACGATTCACAAGAGTCTACATATTTTACAAAATTATATAACTAAAAAGAAAATCATACATAATTAAAAATACCACAACTTAACTAATGAAACAGAGAGCTAACTCACTCTGTAGAAGGGCACAAACAGAAGCGAAATAGAAAACAGAAAGAGATGTGATACAGAGCAGTAGTGCCAAAAACAAAGCAACAGAGACAGCAATGAAGTAGCAGAGCTAGAAATGTGAGCACCCAATCAGAGGAGCAGGGATGGTTAACGTGGGCAATCAAAGACACGAGTACTAGCAGAGAGAGGAACGAAGTTCAGAGGCGCTAACAGAGAGAGATAACCTAAGGTCAGAGATGAAGAGAAGAAGCACATGTTTTTTAGCGCAGAAAGAAGATGCAGTAGCGCAGAAAGAAGCTATTGTAGCAGTAAATTGAGTAGCTGGTGAAAGTAAAACAGTAAACCATGTTTTTTAACAACAGATAAAAAAACCCTAGTTTTACTTAACTTTGAAATACCTAAAGTACCCTTAAAAAGAAAAGCCAACATTTTAATTTTAAGGGCTATTCCGTAATTTTCTTATTGTCTTCATGGGGCAAGCGAGAACCTTTCCTCTTCTCCTGACTGCGATGCGCCGCGAAAATCCCAGCCTGACCCGAAAACGCAAATCGGGTTATAACACCTAGACCCGAAATTTTACACGTTTCCTGCGTGCCGCTTTCTTCGCTTTCCCGCACTAGCACGGCGTCTCTACCGAGTTCGCCCAGAGACGATTATCACCATAGATGAACTTAAAGATAATGAATTGACTGGCCCTATCATTTTGCCCTGTATGTCTCGTTGTTTTTAGTAATTTCAGAATTTCAGAATAATACATCTCTTAATGCCCACCAACTTAATATGTAACCCTCTCCCTGTCATTTATTGAATTTCTATTGTTCATGGCATGTTTTGGCAGAGCAACAAAAATCTGAAGTGCCTGTGCAACAGCAGCCCGGGCAACAAATAGACTTTGCATATAAGGGCGGCGTGTCTAAGCCAGACGAATCAAATGAAGCTAAGATCTATCAAGCACTGCCAGACAAGCTGGTGCGGCCGTCTCAGTTTCAGTTTAGAGCTGAATCAAATGGAGCTAAGATTTCTCGAACACTGCTAGACAAGCTGGTGCAGCCGTCTCAGTTTCAGCTTACAGCCGAATCAACTGGAACTAAGATCTCTCAAACACTGCTAGACAAGCTGGTGCGGCCGTCTCAGTTTCAGTTTAGAGCTAAATCAAATGGAGCTAAGATTTCTCAAACACTGCTAGACAAGCTGGTGCAGCCGTCTCAGTTTCAGCTTACAGCCGAATCAACTGGAACTAAGATCTCTCAAACACTGCTAGACAAGCTGGTGCGGCCGTCTCAGTTTCAGCTTATAGCAGAACCAAATGAAACTAAGATCTCTCAAACACTGCTAGACAAGCTGGTGCAGCCGTCTCCGATTCAGTTTATAGCCAAATTAAATGAAATTTTTTCCGCCTAAAAGATGGAACCCTAAGAAGCTCAAATCATTAGCAGTGTGCCTTCGATCGATTTTCATTATTTTACTTCAGACTTCAAGGTTTGGAAAGTAGGCCAAAGTTAAGATGAAAGTGTACTATTAGTGGATATTTTACCCCAATTTTTCCCCAGTGGATAAAATTTCATATGATGCTTTTCAATTCAGGTTAATAAATAGATTTGGGGTTCCGAGTCAATAATTTGATTCTTAGGCACCAGCCAACCTGCAACATTTTATTGTAACTAGGATATCATGCTCATATTTTTTTATTGTTTTTCCTCCCTTCTTCCCTTGCTTATCTTCCTCGTTTTTTTTTTGCCAAGATGAACACTGTCATTCATGTCTTTGCATCCAAACGTTAGTTTGTTTGTAGAATGTTGTGCTTACCATGTTGCAATGCTCCAGACAAGGCTAAGGTTGGTTGTCCAAGCTCGTGATTGAGCGGGCTATGGGAAAGGTGGTTGATGCAATAGATTTGGCTGCTGAGTGAGACTCGGAGACACTGAGCTCAAAGATCTTTTCGACCGTGGATTATAAACACAAATGATATTTTGACAAAAAAAAATGTGGTTAATTAATTGTGTTCATTAGATGGTTAATGAAGATCACAGATGTCGAAACTCGCTAAATATCAACTAAGCGGAATTAACCACATATATGAACAATGTTAACCACACATTGGCCTCGGTGCAATGCTCTACATTGGCCTTGGTGATGTTTGAACGTTGGATGGTGGTTGAGTCACCATTTGACAAGTCACCATGCATGGCTTCGTAAAACACATCCCCGCTCACTTCTCCAAATGAATGGGGAGTACACGTATTTCCACGTGTCAAACTCGAATTCCAATTGTCACATGCCAAACAAGGCATTGAAGTAAGTGAAGGACAAAATCATGCTCGAACGTGCCGCCTATTAAGTATGTGTTAGGACACGTGTAAGCATGAGCATTGATATCAAAATCTAAATATTATAAATAAATACATAAATCCAAGCCCTTGGTTCATTTTGACTAGTTTTCTCCATTATATCCCTCTTTAAACCCTCTCATCTTCCAATCCATGTGTTCTTTTGATCTTTCTTCGCATTCTTTGCTCTGATTCTGAAGTTGTCCTTTTTTTTAAAAAAATCGAAACCTTAATTCTGTTTGAAATGCCTATTTTTTTTAAAAAATGAGAAGCGGGAATTTTTTTTATTAATCAGAGTAGTACTAATGGTCATTTTAACAACTGTCTACTAGGGAATTTAATCTCAGCACCTTGACACAAGGGGCCTTCGCCAATGGGATCCTCTCTCCCCTTAGCTTTTTCATCTTTGTATGGAAAAACTCGCCGTTCTAATTCAATCTAAAGTGGCGAACCATTTGTGGAAGCCTATCAATATTTGTGAGCATGGCCCAGCCATATCTCATTTTTTTTGCAGATGATTGTCTTCTTTTCACCAGTGCTAAGTCCTCTCAAGTTCAACTTGTCAAGGAGGTGCTTCACTCCTTTTGTTTAGCTCGGGAATGAAGATTAATGTCCACAAGTCTAGATTTCTCCCTTCAAAGAATCTTACTAGAACAAAGGCTCTCAAGTTTGAAAGAATGTTGGAGTTTCAACATACCTTCAACATTGGGCGGTACTTGAGTTTTCCTATGTTTTCAGGTAGAGTTACCAACTCTTGCTTTTCTTTTATTATTGATAAAGTTCACAGTAAACTAGCAGGTTGGAAGGGCAGGTTGCTAATTAGTAGAGCTGGGAGAGTAACTTTAGCTAAGTCCTTTCTTAGCTCTATGCCAATATACACTATGCATAATCTCTGGATTCCTGGAGGCATTTGTGATAGTTTGGATTCAGCTATAAAGCAGTTTGTTTGGGTAGGTAAGACCTGTCACTAGGTCAAATGGGGGACAACTAGCACTCCTATGAGTAGAGGAGGTCTTGGTTTGCGAAGGACAAGACCAGCTAATATAGCTATGCTTGGCAAACATATGTGGTAGTTGATTCGTAATCCTAACAAACTATGGGTTAAGCTATTGACTGCTCGTTATACTCCTAATTTTAATATTTTCCTTGAATCCAATAGTAGAGGTGCCTCCTATACTTGGCAATCCCTACTAAAAGCTGCTGATGTTTTGCAACCCGACTATATTTTCAGAGTTGGAATCGGTGATATATCTCTTTGGTATGAGACATGGTTGCATAGGAGGCGATTATGTGACTCTGTTCCTTTTGGTGATATTCATGACACTCACCTCTCAGTTAGGGATATATATGTGGACTCTCGGTGGAATTTTGATCTTCTCTACACTCAGATCCCTTTGGATGTGCAATTAGAAATGCAGAGTTTATTTCTTAATCCTAGTCTCACCGACATCCTGACTTGGGCTCCGTCTCCATCAGGGACTTACTTCCCCAAGAGTGCCTATATGTGGCTTACAGGTACCGAAGGTCCTTTTTTCTTGCATCAAACTGTGAATCATAGTGACAATTGGTCTTGGATCTGGAGGTTGAAAATTCCGGAAAACTTGAAACATTTTGGGTGGCTTATCATGCACATGAGCCTTCCTACTAATGGTTTTTGGCACTATAGACATCTTACTCAATATGGGTCTTGTCATCTCTGTGGTACTGATAGAGAGGGTATTATTCATATGTTGCGGGATTGCTCTAGAGCTCAGAATGCTTGGAGGTTATGGTCTTTTAACATTGATGTTGGCGAGGTTAACGATGATGCTCGTCTTTGGTTTAAACATCATGCTATTAGTGACCAAGGTACTATCTTTATCTATTGTTGTTGGTTCCTCTGGATGGCTCGAAATGATGAAGTTTTTAATGATGCAAAATGGGCAACTTGGGAGATTCTTAATCGAGCTAAACAATTTTCTAATGATGCTGTTAAATTTTTGTCTTCTGGGGTGTCTACCTGTCCTCCTAGATTGGATCGTTGGTTTCCTCCTACTAGCAATTGTATTAAACTTAATGTTGATGGAAGCTCCATTGGTAACCTAGGCCGTAGTGGCTATGGGGGATTACTTCGGGATCATACAGATGGTTGGCTTCTTGGTTTCTCGGGAAATTGTGGCATTGCTACTAACTTGAATGCAGAGAGCTCCATGCAATTGCCAAAGGATTGAACATAGCTTGGTCCAATGGTTATAGGTCTATTATTTGTGAATCAGACTCCGAAACCGCCCTATCGTTGATTGCTCGTGAGCTTGAAGATACCCACCCCTATGCTTCTATTATTCCTACATCAAATCATTTTCTCTTAAGGCTTGGGATTTGACTTACGACCACACGCTTCGTAATGGAAACTCGTGTGCTGATTGGTTAGCAAAGTTTGGAGCGAATATGAACTATGGAGATCATGTGTGGCCTCTCCGGCCTACCACTGTTTCGCCTCTCCTTATAGCTGATGCTATGGGGATAGATCATGTTAGACCTTAGTTTGTTTTTGTTTTGTGTTTTTTTTACTGCTTTCATTTTGATCAAAAAAAACTCAGTACCTTGAGTATACAAGGCTAAGCTCTTACCACTGAGCTAGCACCTCAAGAACTATAAAATGCTTCTTAGCAGCTTTAAACGATATATTTGTTCATTTGTGTTTTAGCTACGGTAACTCTACTTGCGTATGTAGCCTTTAGAATGCTTTTCAGAAAAGGTGCACAATGTTTTTTTTACATGAAGGTGCACAATGTTCTGTAGTACTGTAATGCTTGCATCGAAAACTTTTGTTTTCTTTTGTAGATGAAAACTCATATAAATATGAGTTATTTGGCTCTTTAACGTTTGATTTTGCGTAGCCAAATGTGTGAATAAGAGTTATGTGGCTCTTTAACGTTTGACTTTGCAAAGCCATACATATGTGTGAAATGTGAATAACGTAGTTGGTTTAGTGCATAGTTGAGTAGGAAAAACTTCAGGTGTTGTTTGTGTCACGTTTTGGAAATGGTCTCAACTGTAAAAGGGTAGATTCCATCTGCCGTAAAGTGATGGAAACAATCGTCTCCACTCATGAAGGAATTAATATATACTAGTGCGTGGATCCGTGTGTCGCAGGGGACAATAACTTTAGTTAATATGGAATTTTTGTATTGTTAAAATTTTAAATTGTAATACGAAAAAGTTTTATTAGTTGATCCTTTAAATGCTAAAGCACACTACTTAGAAACGCATTTTACATATTTGTCACGAAATTATTTTTTTTTCACCAAATCGTTTATTGAGAAATGAACTTTGAGTATTTGAACGGTTAACATTTTTTTCAAACACTAAAATACTACAAAACACAATGTTTAGCATCACACTTTACATATTTTCTCACGAAATTACTTATTTTTTCACCAAACCAGTTATTCAGGCATAAACATTGCATATTTGAATAGTTGAATTTTTGTTTTGCAAACACTAAAACATCCACAAACACACTACTTAGCATCGTACTTTACATATTTTGTTATGAAAATATTTTTTTTGCCAAACCGGTTATTGAGGAACAAACCTTGCGTATTTGAACAGTTAATTTTTTTGGACCGCTTAAGTACCACAAAACATTGTTTAGCATTGCACTTTACGTGCTTTATTACAAAATTACTATTTTATTTCAACAAACCGTTTATTGAGGAACACACTTTGCGTATTTGAACAACTAAGTACCACAAAACATTGTTTAGCATTGCGTATTCCCAACATTCTTTAAGCATACTTCTTATTGTATAGTAGTGTAGTAATGTGAAGATACACAACACATCCAAAAAGTTTAAGATGGGAGATATTGGATTATTTACTAAAAATCAATCATAAAAGCGAGAACTTACATATGAAACCTTATTGGCTTGATGCGTATCAATGTCTTTGTTTGCAATATTGCATGTTCTCATGTAGAAATTGAAGTTTTGATCTCATAATTGAATTGAGCATATTATTAACTTTAGACGCCTAATGAATGATTCTTCAAGACCATTTTATGGATAAATATAGTTATGTGATGCCCAATATCAATTCTAATATACATACAATACTTACCAAATGATTCCAAGATAATTCACATAATGACCTCTTACTCAAATTAGTTGAGCAAACGATCTCACAAACTTCAAGTTGTGACTTGGCGACAAATATATGTAGTATATATGTGGTCATCTATTGGATGCATCAATTAAAATCATAAAATATCACGTGATTGATGTATTTGTTTACAAATATCACCTTATACACATTTTAGAAATGTGAGGGACTTATTCTTTCAAATTCTCAACTTGCTTTGGGAACTAGTAATACACAAAAGTTAATGGATTGAAGAATCTACGGGCTCTTCAATAGATGTTTACTAAAATTCTTAACTATTTTTTTGCATCATAATAGACCCTAGATGGCCCAACCGGTCTTGCCAACGATAAACTTATTATAATCCATAAACTTCTGGTTTAATGTAGCATGTGTGTACTAATATACATTTAGTACAAACTCAAAGAAAATTTATTTTTCCACATGATTTCGTTGAAACTTTATTAGTTTCCATGAGACTTGAGAGAATAAATGTGGTATCAATCTGTGAAAACTCTTTGTTCCTCAAGCTTGTAACAATACATTAGCTCTTCTTGAGCCTTCAATTATACATGCAAACCAAGGTAATCAAAACCGGACCGGACCGGCCGGTTCGACCGGTTGAACCGAGAACCGGACCCCTGTCCGGTCCAGTAGTTAGACCCCAGAACCGAATGGCCAAAGAACCGGGTGTAAAACCGGAAAACCGGTTAAGAACCGGCAAAACCGGCCAGAACCGGTCAAGAACCGGCAAAACCGGCCAGAAACCGGTTCTGAGAAATGATTTTTTTTTTTTTTAACTGAAATAAAAAAATTTAAACTATTTTTTGTAAAACAAAATGAGTGTCAGGGCTCTATTTATATATTTTATATATTATGAAAGCCAAGAATCTCACTTATATTTTGCTGTGCACACTCTAGCTCTATTTATAAAGAAACACAGCTCATTCTTCTTATTTGCCATCCGATGTGGGACTGATATTCACCTTTCAACAACATTAGCTTCATTGTTTGCAATTTTCTTACATGATGTGATCTTTTCTAAATAAAGCGACATTAGATTCTTTCTAAATAATGCATTAAAATATATATATTTTAAACATGTCAAACTTTGAGTTTTTTTATACCTACCAATTTTATGTGTAACTTTAACTAATGACTTGGATATTATATTGTTGAGCTTAAGTTAAGCATAATTTAATTGTTTGTGGTGTGAAATTTTGGGTATTATGTTTTTTATCCTTTATATATTGTAATAAAAATATTAAATAATATATTTAATTAATTCCGGTTGAACCCCCGGTTCAACCGGTTGAACCCAAGAACCCCTGAACCGCCACCTCTTCCGGTTCAATGTCCGGTCCGGTTTTGATTACCTTGATGCAAACTTCTGGTTGCGAGTTCATAATAAAAACACATACTACCATATGACTTTCTGATAGTTTATATGCATTAAAACATATGACATAGAAAAACTTATTATATTGAAGAATCTTTCGGTCCTTCAAAAATATTAATACGTGTCGTCATCTTTATATTAGAAAAATATAATTGAACACATACTAAATAGTAAAATCATGTAGACTATTAAACTTCATGTTTAAAACAACATTTTATTTTTTAAAATGCAACTTCTGGTTTTCCATAGCATAATTTTAATTGCACGCATATGCTTTACAATATTAAGTTAAAATGAAATCAAAACAAGATAAAAAAAATAAGAACATAAAAAGATCTAATTCTTACCTGACCGTATCACTTTTTTTTTTATTGTTTCCAGAATTCCAAGAGTAAGTAGGAAGAGAAGTTACATTTCGAAAAATTAAACTTTGTCATAATGTATATGAGTTACTACATCATTATTTTCATAAAAAGAAAACTAGTATACCATTATGAAAAATAGTAAAGAATATAATCATAAATCATAAATCATAATAAAGTTCAATTGCTACGCGACCTTTCACATTTTAATCAACAATCACTCTTTTGTTCAATCAAATTATGTCTAAACTTTCAATATATTCTTGAAAGTATTTTCTCAATTTTGCTACTTCATGATCATAATTGTGATACATAAAAATAATTTATTTTTTTATCACTTTTCCTTGTTTCAAAGTATACTAAGATCAAATAGATCTTATAGATTTCAATCACGGTCTAAAGGTCTAGTTTTGCAGGAAATCGACCTCAAATTTTTCATATTTTTGTGGTCAAAGAAATCTTTCATAAAGGATAACGGTAACCTTTACTACATCAATGATCATAACCACAACTTTTGTTGTACTCAGTGTTTTAATTTGATTCATTTTCTTCTAGGAATAAAGTTCAATTAATTGAGTGGTTTGTGAATATTTTTTCCATTACAACATCACATAATATTGATTCAAAATATTCTTAAAAATATTTTCTCATTTGTGCTACTCCAGGAGCATATTCAAGTAAAATTTCCCTTATATTCCTTTGATTCAATTATACTAAGATCAAATAGATCATTTAGATTACAATCATGGTCTAAAGGTTTAGTTCTTCAAGAATTTGACCACAAATCTTTCACTAGTGATGATCAAGAAAAATCATACTTTCTAACAATTTGCTCTTCAAGAACTATACAACGAATTTATATGTTTACCATCTTTATTTGAATAATCCTCCAGGGATGGTTGAATGTTAATAATTTTTTTTCTAAGTTCTTCAAGAACTATATCACAACTTTTTTAAGATCTTCAAGAACTATATTACAAACGTTCACACTTTGAGCAATCCTACAAGATGCTTCAATATTAAGTTATTTGTGCAATCCTTCTGGGATGTTTGACTAGGGAATTCTTCTAGCATTCATCATGAATATGGGACAAACACGATATGATTCAAGTTCTTTGTGCAATCCTTCTAGGATGCTTGAATGATGAATTCTTCTGGAATTCATCACGAATAGACAAATAGTTTTCCATGTGCAATCCAACAGGGATGCTTGAATGTTGAATTCTTCAGGGATTCATCAAAAATAGAAAACATGATAACCATGGTAGCTAAATAAAATTTTATACAACAAATATAACATATTCACATGATAAAATAAAAACAATAAGCAAACAACACATAATAATATGAGTTGGATTAGAAGAAAACATATCTTTGCCAAATAGCCTCCAAGCTTATTAAGCCATCATTTTGGTGGAGCTTCGTGCGGATAACGTGTTATGAAATAAACTCAAATAGAGCAAGAACAAGAATAGAAGATGAGAGAATAATAGAGTTATTGTATTGCACTCTTCAAATGTATTTTCTACAATGTCATATGAGTCCTTAATATAGGCTCAAGTATTGTAACCTATGATTTGCATTTAACATTTACAATGATGAATAATAATAAGGAATAATGTCTAGGAGTTACAATTGTATTAGACATCCACTCTATTCACAATATTATTTATATAGTTACCTTAATGGTTATAGTTGGACACAAAAGAGCCCAAAAGGAGGAAATAGTGGTACTAGTCTTTTGAAACCCTAAAAGAGAATAAACATTTATGACATTTTATAGAATCTTATCTTTTGAGCGAGTTTCATCCTTCGACCAAAACTCATGCACTTCCTTCTTCTTCCTTTTCTTTTTTTATATTTTAAGCAGTGTGTTTTGGGGTAATTTAAAGTTCAGAAGAAATTTTAACTGTTCAAATACGCGGAGTTCGTTCCTCAATAATCAGTTTTGTGGGAAAAAATTATTTTTGTAACATACGTAAAGTGCGACATTAAAGCAGTGTGTTTTGAGGTACTTTAGAATTCAGAAAATTTTTAGATGTTCAAATATATATGTGATGTTCGTTCCTCAATAAATGGTTTGGTGAAAAAAATCATGACAAAATACGTAACTAAACAATGTTTTGGGTACTATAACCTTCGGAGAACTTTTTAACGGCTCAAACTCGTGATTCCTCAATAACCGATTTAGTGAAAAAAATTAATTCGTGTCAAAATATCTTATCTTTTAAACAAGTGTGTCCTTCGGCCAAAACTCGTGCACTTTCTTCTTTTTTATTTCTTTTTTATATTTTAAGGAGTGTGTTTTGGAGCATTTTAGAGTTCAAAAAATTTTAACTATTCAAATACGTGAAGATCGTTTGTCAATAACCGGCTTGGTGGTAAAAAATTATTCTTTTAGCAAAATACGTGAAGTGCGGCGTTAAGCAGTGTGTTTTAAGGTACTTTTGAGTCTGGAAAATATTTAGATGTTCCAATACGTGATGTTTGCTCCTCAATAACCGGTTTTGGAGAAAAATGATTTATTTTCGTTACAAAATACGTAAAGTGTGATGCTAAACAATATGTTTTCGGGTACTATAGCGTTTGAAAAAAACTTCATTATTCCAATACGTGAAATTTGTTGCTTAATAAACGATTTGGTGAAAAAATTTAATTCTATGTCAAAACATGTATCTTATCTTTTAAGCGAGTGTTGTCCTTACACTACAAAAAAATTGGTTATTAGCGACGAAAATTTCCCTCGCAAAATGACGAAATTCCGTTGCTAATGACCGTTAGCGAGGGAATTAGCGAGGGACCAGTTGTGTCGCTAAACTGCTCCTCGCTAATGGGATTAGCGAGGGAATCTGAGTCCGTCGCTAATTAGCGACAGTACATTCCGTCGCTAATTCCCTCACTAATGGCAGCCACGTGGGAAAATTCAGACAGCCACGCGTCCACGTTCCCTCGCTAATTCCCTCGCTAATGCCTAGCCACGCGTCCACTTTCCATCGCTAATTCCCTCGCTAATGCCTAGCCACGCGTCCACTTTCCCTCGCTAATGCTTAGTCACGCGTCCAATTTCCCTCGCTAATTCCCTCGCTAAAGCCCATCTGATTGTATTTTTTTTTAATAATCTGCTTTTATACCTGTTTATTTTATTAATAAATAATAAAATCTAAACTATATAAGACAGTTTAAATTTGAAATGTTATAACAAAAACGTTAATCAACAACACTTCAATAAATAAAAATTACGAGAATGAAATTTTAATCCACAACACTTAATCTGAAATGTTATAACAAAAACGTTAATCAACAACACTAAAAGCTGCCACCATCAGACTCCTCAGCTTGCTCCTCATCTTGCTCCTCATCTTGCTCATCATCTTCCTCCTCATCTTCCTCCTCATCTTGCTGCTGATTTTGCTGCATGTTCTTAAAATACTTTAACATCATCGCCTGCCTACGGCTCACCTTCTCAAAGTTTTCCTGCATCTTTTTCACCGCCTCAGAAGAGGTCCTGACCTCCTGTCGAGTATCGTGCAGCTCATGTCGAGTATCGTGCAGCTCCTGCTCCATCTGCCTCACATGCTCTGTATCTGCAGGAGCAGAAGCTGGTCGACTGCGTCTTCTGCTGCTCCCGGCCCCAGACTGGCCCATACATGGAGCCAAGGGCCCCGTACCATACAGGCGACCCTTAGACCAACCAACTGTCTTCTCCCAATGTTGATTTGCCAGATCTATCATCTCAGGAGTAAGTTGGCCAAGTGCTTCAGGGTCCCAGCTCCCCCGAGTTAGCTGAGTCATGAACTCATTTACTTGCTCCTGTTTTGAATAACCACAAATTAGCGCTCCATTCTGACAAAGCAACATTATATATAATACAAATCAATTTGTATATTTACCTGAGTCATCTTGGAGCGCTCATCAACATACTCGCAAGTGCCTTTCCTCACATGGGTGGCTCTATGCAGCTCAGGAGCAGTGATAGGGCGTCCTGCCTTTTTACTCTGTAAAATGAAACACATTTTCAAAAATTGCTAACTAATTAAATAATGTAAATGATACACACAGATTTGTAAAATAATTTACTAATCTAGCAGCATGCTGAGCCTGGTTGATGGACCCGCCGCAGTGAAGCGAGCCACCCTTTTCTGAGTTTCTATTGTTTTTGGCGCTTGCAGCATTTTTCTTGAAAGTCTCAGTAGCTCAATGGCTCTTGAAGGCATTCCAAATATCATCACCCATGAAGTCAGGCTTTTTATCTTTACAGCGGAGCTTATAAAGCAAATCTGAAATTTGAGCGCCCATCCTTTTGAAAAAAAGTCTCCGCACATTGTCATCTTCTTCTATGTCCCAAGTTACCTTGGTCTGTATTAAGTAAAATGAAAATATCTATTAGTGATTATATTAAACGTTATTAAACATACAATTTAAACAAACAATATAAGTAATGACAAAATAATTGACACTTACCCTAAAGAAGTCAAGCAGATCCTTCCTGTCATCTTCTTCGACTTTGCTCCACTTTTTATGGAAATTTTGAAAATATTTTTTCCGGATGACATAGGTGATGCTTGATGAAGCTACCTTTGCAGGAAGAAGCCTGCATAATGAAAGATATATCGAACAATCAAATATATATATATATATATATATATATATATATATATATAAGTCGTTGCATAATTAACTTTAAAAAAACAAACCCCAACCAGACAACATACCATAAGCAGGAAAGTCGTTAATTGTCCACATCAATGCCGCTCTCATCACAAAATTTTTCTTTCGTGCTGCATCATATGTCAAAACACCCCCCCCCCCACAATCTCTTAAGATCATCAATCAGAGGTTCCAAAAAGATATCAATGTTAGCTTTTGGATTGGATGGACCAGGTATCAGACAAGTCAAAAACATATACGGTTTAGTCATGCACATCTCAGGAGGAAGATTGTAAGGGGTAACAATGACTGGCCAACAAGAGTAGGGTGACGCCGATGCTTGGATATTTGGAGTAAACCCATCAGAGCACAAGCCAAGCCGAACATTCCGTGGGTCTGAGGCAAAATCTGAATGCACTTGATCAAAGTGCTTCCACGCTTCACCGTCGGATGGGTGGCGTAAAATGTCGTCTGAGGTACGCCTATTGTCATAATGCCAAGTCATTTTCTGCGCAATTTCGGTCGATGCAAACATTCTTTGCAACCTTGGAACTATAGGCAAATAGAACATCGACTTTATAGGGATAGGTTTATAATTACGTTTTGCCCCTTTACGATCATGATACCTTGGCTTTCCACAGAATTTGCATTCAAGTAGCTCACCATCATTTTTACCAAATTCGTTGTTGTAAAACAACATGTGCCCTTTCTCACAACAATCAATCTTCTTAAATTTCAATCCCAGCTTCGAAACTAACATCTTTGCTTCATAATAACTTTTTGGCAAATTATCCTTATTAGGTGTCGCTTCCAACATCATTTCAGTGACATAGTCTAAACCCACCTCAGAAATATTACTCATGGACTTGAGAGCTAAAAGTTTCACACACATAGATAATTTTGACTGTGGCGAGCCTTCAAACAACGGTTTGTTTGAATCTCTTAACAAATTATAAAATTTTTGTGCTTCTTCCTTTGGAAGTTCATCATGATCGTCCTATTGAGGCTCATCAAATGGCACATTCACCCTGAGACCATCACAAATCATGTTTTCCATCGACTCAAAAATTTCATTACGTGGAACTCCAACACCAGAACTGCTTGAAGCCCCTACCTCAAAATTTTGACGTCGCTGTTCTCCATGGTCCACCCAAATCCAATAATTAGGCCTAAACCCCCATTGATACAAGTGCTCCCTGATTTCATTATCGGTCCTAATAGGTACACCGTCGCATTTTAAGCATGGACATCTAACCCCCTTTTCCCGTTTAGCCAATTCATGTCGCCACGCTACCACAAGAAACTGTTCAACCCCAATTACAAAAGATTCCTTCAAACCCGCTCTTCTCAGATATAACCGATCATACACCCATTCACGATTAAATTCATACAAATTCATCTACACACATTTAAAAAAACGTGTTAACATTCCCAATAATCTATCAAGTTAGTGGCATCGATATGATCTCAGTGGAGATGATTCCGAGCCGAGTATGGGGGTCAAGGACAGCACAAAACCCTTTTCCATCCAAGTAGTGAAGGAAGTTATTTCGTATAACTCCCAACCTTACTGTTGTTAGTATCGCGTCGCAATTATCTCAATGGAGATGATTTCGAGCAAAATATCGGGGTGAGGGACGGCATCACCTCACCCTTTTCCATCAACAACACACAGTCATCTAACCTAGGGTTCATGAAAACAACAATTAATTTATTTTGGAAGCTAACCGTTATGAGATTGAGGTCCGGTGCGGTACGTGGTTCGGTGACGGTGCGCACTCCGGTGCGGTTGTGAGACTTCAAACACCAACAATTTCAATCCTAAACAATTTCAACTTCAATTTCAATAACTAACTTCAATTTCAACTATTAATTTCAACAACAACTTCAATATCAACTTCAATTTCAACTATTAATTTCAATTTCAAGCAAAAAACATAAATCAATTCACTATTAATTTCAGTTTCAATAAAACAACTTCTTCAATTTCAACAAACAATTTTTATCCTCCACAATTTCTATAAATCCTAAACTTAATCCTAAAACCTAAAACACAATTTCAATTTCTACCCAATTTCAATTTCTAATCCTAAACACAATTTCACAAAAACAATATCAAAAATTAATTTTACAATATCACAAAACTAAATTCACTAAAATTACCAAACAACAATATCACAAAATTAATTTTACAAATCCTAACAAAACAATATCAAATAAAATCAGTTGGTAAAAAAAATTTAAAATCAGTAAAAAAAAACCTCCAAAGTAGAGCTCCGGTGGTGAGGAGGGCGAGCTCCGGTGGTGGTGAGGAGGGCGAGCTCCGGTGGTGGCGAAAACGGAGAGCTCCGGTGAGAGAAGTGTTCGCGTAGGAGAGAGAGAGAGGAGAGAGAGCGACATCGCGTAGGAGAGAGAGAGAGGAGCGACGGTTGAGCGGCGGTGTGGTGGCGGTGGTGCGGTGGTCGTGGGGTGGTGGTGCTGCAAAGGGTGTGGTGGGGTTGGGGTCGTGAGAGAAGAGTGAGGGAGTGAGAGGAAACAGAAGAGGAAAGGAAACAGAAGAGGAAACAGAGAAAGGAAAAGGGATCTGATTCTAATTTTAATTGGGGTTAGCGACGGAATTTGCGAGGGACTATTCCGTCGCTAATCCCTTCACGCTAACCAAGGTGGAACGGTCAAAAAACATTAGCGAGGGACTACTATTTTCGTCGCTAATCGCTTCGGTTTTCGTGCTGTTCAGATTTCAGTTTCCCTCCAAACAATTAGCGACGGACAGTTCCGTCGCTAATGCACTAACTTCCGTCGCTAATTTTCAAAAAACCGAAGACCCTTATTCCCTCGCAAATTCCGTCGCTAATGTCAGTTTTAGCGAGGGAAAAACATTCCGTCGCTAATGTCCGCCGCAAATAACGTTTTTTTTGTAGTGTTAAGCTAAAACTCGCGCATTTTTTTCTTTTTGTTCCTTTTCATATTTTAAGCATTATGTTTTGGGGTACTATAGAGTTTCGAAAAAATTAATTGTTCAAATACGCAAAACTTGTTCTTCAATAACCGGACTGGTGGAAAATCAATAATTTCATGACAATATATAAAGTGTGACACTAAGCAATGTGTTTTGAGATACTTTAGAATACGAAAATAATTTAGATGTTCAAATACGTGATGTTCGTACCTCAATAACCACTTTGGTGGAAAAATAATTAATTTTGTGATAAAATATGTAAAGAGCAATGACAAACAATGTGTTTTGGGGTACTATGGCATTCACAAAAAAATATAACTGTTCTAATACGCGAAGTTTTTTCCTCATGACCGATCTAGAGGAAGAAAATTATTATTTTTTCTAAAAATACACTACACAAAAAAAAAATGCAAACTGCAACTCATCACTTAAATAATAAAGTTTTTATACTTTTTTCCTTATATTTGCATTGCTTCTTATATTTATTTTTGCTAGCACTCGCACCCACCCCCCACCCCCGCGCCTTTTTTTAGGAAATGGATCCACTAACTTTATACCCTCTATCCTTTTCTAACTTTTTGTAACACCCCGATATTTCTTTAACAAAGAAATACCGAAATATACAATTTGGTATAAATCAGAGTATAAAAATTCCTGTTTAGATATACATCTTTACAAGAATCAGGGGAAACTATAAAAATAACATTATACAAGTTCGAGTCATAAGACCGAATACAGAGACTACATCAGAAGAATCCAAAACATAGATGGAAGATTACATCTCCAACATCTCCTCGAGCCTGACAACTAATTGTGCCGCCTGCTGTCCTTATAACCTGTTCTCTGTAAAAACAACAAATATGGATTGGGTGAGACAACTTGTCTCAGTGAGTCCTACCGTGCCCCCTCACTAACACTCGGTTCAATTTATTAAACCGTTATCAAATATAGATAATTAGCTATCACAAGCTATAATCGAAATGCCAAGCAAATCGTGTTCACAATTACGTTTTCTTTAGTTAACACAACCCGAGATATAATGCCAGACAACTTGACTGCCCAATATCTACGGTAATCCCCGAGATATAATTCCAGACAATCTAGCTCCCCCAATATCTACGGTAATCCCCAATTCGAAAGTCTATCCGAATAATGGCAGGGTTCTAGTTCAGCATAAACCGATTGTGCAACCAATGTCACGAATACCGGTAACCCGTGAGTTGACCACGCCAAAACACATTCAGGGCCTAGGTAAGGGGTCATGACTACTCTTCCTATTATGCTACTTGCCGGGTCGTCACCCAACGCGATATATATGACAATACATATCAATTCTCGAGAGTTAGATATTCTATATCTTTTTGATCACCAAAGGATCAATCACATAAGCCTTTTAGATAATATATATCTTTATCGATCTATAACCCGTTTAGATGAATTCAATAGTTAGACATCCGGTGTTATAATCATTATTCAATTTAACATATATGAATGCATATTCAGTCCATCCATTTAATAGGCGTACCCACACGTGTACTAAGTTTCGGTTTTCAAAACCATTTGTCTTCACAAGACTTCTCAAAATCATGAGTTAAACTATTTCAAAACAGATCATTTCAGAATTCAAATCACACCTTTAAATAGGGTTTTTAATAAGCTTCAAAACGCAACTGAAAACACTTCGATCGGACCACCGGATCAAAAGTTATAGCGAAAACAATTCCAATTAGGTTTCTTGAGAATTTACACTGCGTCGCGACGCGGACAGGGTCCGTCGCGATGCGAAATTACACAGAACCAAAATCTTTGAAAAATTTTGACATGGTCGCGTCGCGACAGACACGGGTCGCGACGCGATGGACACCAGAAGGTTCAAAATCAGCTGTTTCGAAGCCCAATTTTTCCCAATTCGATTTCCAATTTCAATCTCTCCTGAAAACCAGAAAATTCCAGACGTTCCAGAAACATATTTCCAATCATATAAATCATAACAATTATTCGGTTTTTCATAAAGACCGGAAAACATATTTTGTTTCAAAACGTTTCTCGGCTCATAAACTTTCGAAAAACTGATGGATTGGCCACGGGACTCAAAACTGATATAGTTTTAGGACACACCAAAAACAACTCAAGTTCAGAATATCAAAATGCCCCTAATCGTGAGTAGAACTCACCTGGTTGACGATCTCGCGAGAATTCACGTTGGAGCACGAACGATGGGACCGTATCCACTCGAACAATCCCCGTAGTCACGAGCACGCTCTGAATGCCTCCGTATCTGAATTCAGAAACCAATACCCCTCTCACTACTGACTTGATTACCGGTACATAGAATTGACGTCTCGCGCGACTTGACAACTCAAATCCCAAATCCAACGAATCAACATTTCCAGCTTCGCTTCCATTTCCCAGCATCAGGATTCAGTTTTGCAACAGGCATAACTTGGTCAATTCGTGACCAAAACTATCCAAACCGGTGCTCATTGTGAAGGTAATTTCGTCTACTTTCAGATGGTCAAGGATTCATATGCATGCATCCAGTGGTTTGAGAGATATCACCAAGACAAGGTGACTGGTCCAGGATAGTGGCTGATTCACAACTGGAACTTGTGCATACAATATCTTCTTCATTTCTAAATGGAACCCGATGGTTCTTGTGCCCATTTTGAAGAACTGTTTGTCTAGATTCCATAGGAACAAAAATCACTTTCATCGGAGTAGTGTACAGTGAGGTACAATGAAAACAATGAAGGAAGGTAAAACGGGTTTTACCCAGAATTTGTTGTGTGAGTTGATTTATTCAATTCCACCATCAAGCAAGCACCACGAACTCAGCAACTAAAACTCCCTCCATCAGCTCCAAAATGAATTTGTGGACTTCTACAACTTTAAGATAGTGGAATGGAAGCTCCCATTAGTTCCTAATGTCCCAAGGTTGTTGAAATGGACACATGCAAGGTGACACCCAAGCACTTTGAAGGTTTGTGTAGCAAAAGTCGATTTTCAGAATTTGGATCCTTCAACTATGGTGGTTTTCGAAATTCGGATGGAAGAAATGGAATGAGGAGACTTACATGGTTCCAAATCAATGGAGAAAAGGGACATGCATGAAGATGAACTCCTCTCCCTCTCTCCCCTCTCCTCGGGTTCTCTCCCTCTCTTCTCCCAACTTCTTTCTTCTTTCTCAATTTGGTTCTATGTTCTGTAGAATGGAGGAATAATGGATCAGCTGGGTGTAAGTGTAAGGGGGCTGAGGGTTTTAATTGGGTGGAAAAGACCAAATTGCCCTTGGCCCATTAAGTCTTGGTTTTGAGTCTAAAACCCCAATAGTCTTATGGCTTTCCGCTCGGCATAGGTTTCTCGACTAATCCTCATTCGAGTCGAGACTAACTGCTCACTCAATTGATACGTCTTCGATGTGAGGCGAAAAGACGATTTTACCCTTCAGCTGAATTGTTCATTTAAATTATGACTAAGCCACAATTAAATGTAGAGTAGGATTTCTTTGGACTTTTCCGCGACTATTAATCCCCGAGACACGACCAATTATTCCCACAAATAATTACTCGGTCTTAGGCATCATAGTACGAGTCTTTAAAAATTAGGGATGTTACACTTTTAGCATTTTTTTGATGAGAGAGAAAAGTAAAAGTGGAGGGAAATAAGATAAGAGAGAATGTGCTACAAGAGAGGAGATAGATACAAAGTTAGGGAGAAGTTCTCGCCAAAAAGATTATGACACCAACGTGTATTAAGCATAGTTGAATTGGTGTTTATATTTTTATTTTAGTCTCTTTTTTAGTATTTGATTGTAAATAGTATTTAATAAATATATATAATATGAAAAACATTTTTAAATCCATTCTTACCGGCACAAATGAACAAATGAAACTCTGTGAAATTTGTTTAAGAATCTAATTGACATTGACTCATGCAACTCCCCATTTTACTAATTGCACCGCTTTAAAGAATCAATTTATTTTATATTTAGCTTCTTTTTCTTTTTTTAGTTTTAATGTTTCTATTTTTTAAAATATTTCTTTCTTTATTTTTTTTCTTTTTTAATTAATGTATTTGTTTTGACCAATTTAATTAATGTATTGTAAGTTTACTATTAGCACATTTTTTATGACTTCTATTTTGATCATTTTGTGGAAACTGGTATTAGAATCATTGTTAAATTGGTGTAACACCCCGATATTTTTATCGAGTAAAAATACCCAAGTGCACCATCCCTAAACACATCAAAGGTATTATTTCCTGTTTAAATACTGAACATCACTATAAAGTTTTTCGCTGAATAAAAACAAAACAGTCTTAATCAACAAATAAGACCATAACGGTTCTCTGACCATTATCCATCAGCAAACTACTGTGTTCAATATCATACAAAAAAGCGGAATAAAGTCATAACACTAAGGACATAGTGTTGCAGTACATAGACAACAAAAGGAAATATAAACTTAAGCATAAAAGCTAAGTCATCAGCAATCGCCCGAGCCCAACCTACTCGTGCGTCTTGAATTTCCACGGTCCCCGTTTCTCTGTAAAGCAACAACATATAAACAAAGAGATACAATCTCAGTGAGTTCTACTGAGACCCCTATCTACGTTCTCGATCCAATTTTAAAACATTTTAAAATTCAACACGGCACCGACTGCGCGAACGCGAACTCTCGGTGAACCGCATTATTTTACATTTAGCATTCCACCGACTGCGCGAACGCTAACTCCCAGTGAACCTGCTATAACTCAGTACGACACCGACTGCGCAAACGCTAGTATGTTAGTCCCATGGGTCGTCACCCAACACGATATAATAAATATATATATATATATATATATATATATATATATTTTTTCATATGAACATTTAGTACCATATAACAAAAGTATTACGTGTCCACTCCCGTATACTATTTTACGGTTTTTCGAATAAACATAACCTCGTGAATCGTTTAAGAACATCTTTTGAAACGTATTCAAAATCATGACATTATAAGCCTAATATCAGTGGAAAAGGGTTAGGAAAGGGTTAGAAGAGGATTGGAATCGATCGGGATCATTTCGGGCTATTTGGGAAAACAGAAACAGAACACAGTGCATGGTCCGTGCTCCCATACGCACGGGTCGTGTGCCCTATAGAAAAATTTTGCGAAATAGAAACAGAGCTAGACGCATGGATCGTGCGCCAGGGGCGCACGGATCGTGCGCTTTTAACAGCATGCTGTTTTCATTCCATTTTGCGTTTTTCGTCGTTCCGATCAATCCCGATCACTTCCGGTACCTGTTCCAGTCCAATCCCAATACCAAAACAGTACAAAAACATGTCCAATAACATCACACAATCAATCAATCTAATCAAAACTCAACGTATACGACTTTTATCAAAATTCGATATATTTCAAAATAACGTTTTTTGACTCAAAATCTCTCAAAACCAATCAACCAAAAATTCATTTCAAAAACGAAATAAACTTAAACGTGAGTAAAACTCACCCTCGACGCGAGAATTAATACGGAGCCGAAGTCACCGAGACTTCAAAATCCCCAAACGGAACCCTATAGTCTCCAATCCGCTTCCAACTTCGATTCGAACTTCAAATCGCGTTCAATCTTCCTTGGCTTCGTTCCTAATCATGATTCAATCATAAATATCGTTCCCCAAACCATGATTTCGATCAATCCCTCACAAAAACCCTAAAATTCGAATTCAATCAAAAAGGGGGAAAAATGGGTGAGAGGTTACCTAGTTCTTCTTCCTCTTCTTCTTCTTCCTCTTCTTCTTCCTCTTCTTCTTCCTCTTCTTCGTCTCCTCCTCTTCTCCTTCTGCTTCTTCTTCTTCTTCTTCTTCTTCTTCTTCTTCTTCTTCTTCTTCTTCTTCTTCTTCTTCTTCTTCTTCTTCGTCTTCTTCTTCTTCTTCTTCTTCTTCTTCTTCTTCTTCTTCTTCTTCTTCTTCTTCTTCTTCTTCTTCTTCTTCTTCTTCTTCTTCTTCTTCTTCTTCTTCTTCTTCTTCTTCTTCTTCTTCTTCTTCTTCTTCTTCTTCTTCTTCTTCTTCTTCTTCTTCTTCTTCTTCTTCTTCTTCTTCTTCTTCTTCTTCTTCTTCTTCTTCTTCTTCTTCTTCTTCTTCTTCTTCTTCTTCTTCTTCTTCTTCTTCTTCTTCTTCTTCTTCTTCTTCTTCTTCTTCTTCTTCTTCTTCTTCTTCTTCTTCTTCTTCTTCTTCTTCTTCTTCTTCTTCTTCTTCTTCTTCTTCTTCTTCTTCTTCTTCTTCTTCTTCTTCTTCTTCTTCTTCTTCTTCTTCTTCTTCTTCTTCTTCTTCTTCTTCTTCTTCTTCTTCTTCTTCTTCTTCTTCTTCTTCTTCTTCTTCTTCTTCTTCTTCTTCTTCTTCTTCTTCTTCTTCTTCTTCTTCTTCTTCTTCTTCTTCTTCTTCTTCTTCTTCTTCTTCTTCTTCTTCTTCTTCTTCTTCTTCTTCTTCTTCTTCTTCTTCTTCTTCTTCTTCTTCTTCTTCTTCTTCTTCTTCTTCTTCTTCTTCTTCTTCTTCTTCTTCTTCTTCTTCTTCTTCTTCTTCTTCTTCTTCTTCTTCTTCTTCTTCTTCTTCTTCTTCTTCTTCTTCTTCTTCTTCTTCTTCTTCTTCTTCTTCTTCTTCTTCTTCTTCTTCTTCTTCTTCTTCTTCTTCTTCTTCTTCTTCTTCTTCTTCTTCTTCTTCTTCTTCTTCTTCTGACCATTCTGACCATATTCCCCTTAATCTTTTATTTCTCGCCCTAATACACCCTTATTTCGTTTTATCGGTTCAACGATCCTGAGACAGCCAAATAATTAACTTTACCACTCAATAAGTCTACTAATAAAGTACTAAAATAATTCATTTGGGTTATCATCCAAATAATTGTTAAGACTTTGGCAAGTGTACCAAATGTCGTCGCAAGTAATAAAAGTTTACGGTAAGTACCGGTCGTATCCACAGGGATTGTGTTTTATTATCAACAGGCAAGTAAATTAATCCTTAGACGTAATAGCTGGACGAAAAGTGAAGTAACGGTAAAATAAAGCAAACGTCTGTAAACAATAAAATAAAAGCGATTAGGGGTCGAATCTTCTCCCCTCACCTATCCTATGATCCTTCAGTTAATCTCAAATTGTTTGTTTAAATTACCAGATTCAATTCACAAAATTAGGTTAAGAACAATCCCTTGCCTCAAAACCCCTTTTACCTAATTGAGAAACCCTAATCCCTTAGGTGATTCATGCCAACAGGTAAAGCAATAAACGCAAGAAATAGAGAATTCACATATCCAATCCCATATTCCTATGGTGATCACAAGTATGTGATCTACTACCCCATATCAAGAATGTAACCCATATCCCTATGTGATCACAATCCCTAATTCATTACAACTAGCATGTGTAGAAGTAAAGCATTACACAAAGAGGCATAGACTTATGATAAATTAACCAAACAACTGAATCAACCATAACAAAGTAATCAATAGATAGGTTTGGGGAGAGTCATCTCTCCCTAATCAAAACAAACTACATGAACAACATCAAGGAAAGAGAAGATAGAAATAAGGAGAAGTTACACATAGAGGAATCCATGAGAAGTCTTCAAAACCTTGTTCCCAAGTGATTAGAAGCTCCCAAAAACGCCCCCAGCTGCTGCTCCAAACTGTGGTTCCGTTCCCCGGACGAAGTCCCTTCAAAAATTGCTGAACTGCTTTTAAAAACCCTAATTTTCACGCACCATCGCGATGCGGCCCGTGGCCGTCGCGTCGCGACAAATGACAGAAACTTCAGGCCTCGCAGAACTGCTCCAGGTCGCGTCGCGAACCCTCCTGGTCGCGACGCGAGAAATGACAGAAAGTTCTGGCTTGTAAAATTCCTCCAGATCGCGTCGCGAACCCTCCTGGTCGCGACGCGAAGAATGACAGAAAGTTCTGGCTCACAAAATTCCTCCAGATTGCTGCATTTCCGGGCAAGTGTCTGGTTCGCCGAAAGATGCCACAACCAATTAAGAGGTCTTCAAATCCCATTTAGCTCCAAAAGTGAAGGAATAACTTACAATTGAACTTCCTACTACAATTATCTAAAACTGAACTAAATCCCAAGTAATGACTGTTATACAATAAAAACCCTGCACAATTGGTCCTAAAAATGCCTAACTTACGTCATATGACTGGGAGTCAACAATAATTCGATTCTCCCCAACTTGAAAGAATTTTGTCCTCAAAATTGAACAAAACGTACCTCAAGAGAAAAGATACGGATACTGAGTCCGCATATCGTCCTCCAATTCCCACGTAGCTTCCTTCACGGAAAAATCATCCCAAACCACCTTGACTATGGGAATTGTCTTCGTCCTAAGCGTTCTTTCACCACGCTCCATGATGTAACTAGGATGAGGTTGGAAGGACAAGTCCGGTCGAAGATCAATCGTCTCAAAATCTAACGGTTGACTTGGATCGGGAATGTATTTCCGTAATTGAGACACATGGAATACATCATGAAGATTTGACAATGGTGGAGGCAAGTCAATGCGGTATGCTAGAGGCCCAACTCGCTCGATAATTTGAAAAGGTCCAATATACCGAGGACTGAGTTTCTTCACCCGTAATGCCCTACCGGTACCAATTGTCGGTGACAATCTCAAAAACACGTGATCACCCGACTCGAACTCTAACGGCCTCCTTTTGTCGGCATAACTCTTTTGCCTACTCTGAGCAGCTTTCATTCTTTCTCTGATCTGCTGGATCTTTTCAGTAGTCTCATGAATCATCTCAGATCCTAACAATCGGTTCTCACCGACTTCCCACCAACACAACAGAGTTCTACATTTCCTCCCATACAAGGCTTCGAATGGTGCCATTCCTATGCTGGAATGATAACTGTTGTTGTAAGCGAATTCCACTAATGGAAGATGATCCTCCCACTTCTTTCTGTTATCGAGCACGGAAGCTCGAAGCATATGTTCTAAAGTTTGGATAGTTCTCTCGGTCTGACCATCTGTCTGCGGGTGATAAGTAGTACTAACAAATACCTTATTTCGCAAGGCTTCATTCAGAGCTTTCCAAAATCGAGAAGTGAACTTCGGATCTCGATCCGACACAATACTGGTAAGAACCCCATGTAACCTCACTATGTTCCTCAAATATTCCTCAGCTAACTTGGATACTTTACTGTTCAAACGAACTGGAATAAA
This sequence comes from Astragalus membranaceus, assembly GCA_039519185.1. Classification (NCBI taxonomy): domain Eukaryota; kingdom Viridiplantae; phylum Streptophyta; class Magnoliopsida; order Fabales; family Fabaceae; genus Astragalus; species Astragalus membranaceus. Next base: position 32,360,975 of record CM076853.1, on the reverse strand, counting down.
ATGAGCTGACTTAGTTAACCGATCCACAACTACCCAAATGGAGTCGTTACCGGCTTGGGACCTTGGTAACACCATAACAAAATCCATAGAAATGTCTTCCCATTTCCACACGGGCACTTCAAGTGGCCGCAATAGGCCAACAGGCTTCTGGTGTTCTATCTTAACCTTTTGACAAGTTAAGCACTGAGATACAAATTCAGCAATTTCTGACTTCATTCCATGCGACCAGTACATCTGCTTTAAATCCCTATACATCTTGGTGGACCCAGGATGTACAGAAAATAAACTTCGGTGTGCTTCCTCTAACACTTGCCTTTTAATATCTTCATCATCAGGCACACAGATCCTACCGTGAAACAAATAACTCCATCACTATCTTCGGTAAAATCGGGTAACACTTTTTGTGATTGTAGCTTCACATCAACCTCCTGTGCTATGCAAATAGAATCTCTTAAGGAACTAGAGATCCTCATATGGCTCAACATTAACCGGTTCCTCCTTGGCTTTGTATTCAAATTTAAGTCTCTAAAAGACTCCAACATTTCCATTTCATGCATCATTAACCCTGCCATGTGAATGGATTTTCTACTTAGTGCATCGGCTACAACATTAGCCTTTCCCGGATGATACTTCAATTCGAAGTCATAATCCTTCAGAAATTCCACCCATCTTCTCGGCCTGTTATTCAACTCCTTCTGATCAAACATATATTTCAAACTTTTATGATCACTAAAGACTTCGAAACGAGACCCATATAGGTAATTTCTCCAAATCTTCAGTGCATAGACAATAGCTGCCAACTCCAAATCGTGAGTTGGATAATTCTCCTCATGAATCTTCAACTATCTGGACGCATAAGCTACCACTTGTTGATTCTGCATGAGAACACATCCCAAACCCTTCCCGGAAGCATTGCTGTAAATTTGGAATTCCAAAGACGGATCCGGAAGAATCAGGATTGGAGCAGAAGTCAACCTGACCTTCAATTCATGAAAACATTCTTCACAACCGACATCCCAAACGGTTGGCCCTTACGAGTTAGCCGAGTAAGTGGAAGGACTAATTGTGAGAATCCTTGGATAAACCTCCTGTAGTAACCGGCTAAACCCAAGAAACTTCTTATTTCAGTGACTGCCGTTGGTCGTTCCCAGTTCAATGCAGCTTCCACCTTACTGGGATCCACCGCGACTCCCGATTGAGAAATCACGTGTCCCAAAAACTTCACTTCAGGCACCAAAAAGTCACACTTCGACGGCTTTGTATAGAATTTCTTTTCCCGAAGTACATTTAGAACAACGCGGAGATGTTGAACATGCTCCTCAATGGTCTTAGAGTACACTAAGATATCATCAATGAAAACTACTACAAACTGATCTAGGTACGTGTGGAAAACTCGATTCATATAATCCATGAATACCGCTGGAGCATTAGTCAAACCAAAGGGCATCACTACGAATTAGTAATGTCCATACCTCGTACGGAAAGCTGTCTTCGGGATATCTAAGGCTCTAACCTTGATTTTATGATAGCCCGACCGTAGATCAATTTTAGAAAACACCACCGCTCCTCTAAGTTGATCAAGCAAGTCATCTATCCTCGGCAAGGGATATTTGTTCTTGATCGTCACTTTGTTGAGTTGTCGGTAGTCAATACACAATCTCACGCTTCCATCTTTCTTCTTGACAAGTAACACCAGAGCACCCCATGGAGAAGCGCTCGGTCAGATGAACCTCTTAGAGATCAACTCTTCTAGCTGAGACTTCAATTCCTTTAATTCTAAAGGAGACATTCTATAAGGAGCAATAGATATTGATCCTATGCCAGGAACCAACTCTATCGAAAACTCTACCTCTCGGTCAGGTGGTACAGAAGAAACTTCATCCGGAAAAACATCCAGAAATTCATTCACCACTTGTACAGATGACAAATCTAAACCTGTTTCTGTGGATGCAGACAACATAATAATGTAAGCTTCCGCACCTTGGAATAGGGATTGGCTTGTTGAGGTGAAAGAGATAGCTGCTTCAGAATTTGCCTGTCAATCCCACGGATTCAGAGGCGAAGCTGATGGTTCGATCGGCATAGTTGATTGTTACATTATTTGCAGCCATCCAATCCATACCCAGAACGATGTCCATACTTCTCATAGGCTAGCAAATAAATTTTACAACAAAATTTCTGTCCCCTATGACGAGTAGACAATTTTCACACAATGATTGGGTCTGGACACAACCCTTGATGGCAGTTAAAATAGTTATCGGCTCGGATAGCTCAGATAATGCTAGTCCTAACTGGTCTACACATGCTTGTGCTATAAAACAATGGGTTGCACCGGAATCATATAATATATTGACTGAGTTATTGAAAAGAGATCTCGTACCCCTCATTAAGTTGTCATTAGGTGTGATGGTCCGAGCAGCCAAAGTGTTGATTCGCCCCTGCTTAGAAGCATTTGGTGCTCCTTGGAAACTCTTCCTTGCCGGGCACTCATTTGCATAGTGGCCCTCTTCAATACAATTGTAGCACCGAGTAGGTCTTGGCTGACATTCCCCATTGTGATACCTTCCACACTTTGTACAATTTTTGCTTCTTGGTGAACCGAACAATTGCACCTGCTTCCCTTTATAATTGCTTCCCCTGAATTGTCGGTTTGGAGTAGAAGATTCAGCAACTTTCTTCTTACCCTTCTGTCATACCCCAATTTTGTCCGCCTTCTTCTAGTCACTTGTTTTACTTAATTTGTATTTTGAGTAGTTAGAATAGCGTCTTTTTTAATTTAAGCCAATTTCAATTATCCGTTCAATTAAGCCGAAATACCGTTACTTAAGCTAGGCATGCGTGCGAATGATCGATCTTTTCGCGCATTCTTCAGTTTAATCTTGATATTTGGGCCTAGTTGAACCTAAGCGGGCTTATTTAAGTCGCTTTTCTCACTATTGGGCTTATCATTTTGAGTCGGGCCCACGAACGTGGTTCCTAGTTAATTTTTAGTGTTAGCGGGCCTATTTGTTCTATTTGAACCTCGTTCTAGCGCATTTGTCTAGTTGGGCCCGATCTCGCGTTTGTATTTGGCTCAACTTCTTTTATTATTTTTATTTTGTCTATTTAATTTATCTATAGCATCAAAGAATGGCAAAAAAAATTCTATTTAATTTTATTTACAACTTAGGAGAGTTCAAAGGTCCAAATGTCCAAAAAATACAAAAAAAAATGATAATACTAAAAATACAAAAATAATATAATCTGAAAATACATAATAATCCAAAAAAATACAAAAAAAAAACAAAAAAAAATAGAAGACAAAAACGGCAGCTGCCCATATGCTCCTTGGTAAGCAAGTCTTTGCTCCAACCCTAATCTTGCTGAGAAAGTTTTCTCCTTGAGCTGGCCAAAACCTGAAATGGAAACAAAATCAGGTCAGAATCGTTGTTTTAATGGCCTAAACCGAATTTCTGCCTATATAAACAAGTCTGAACAACAATTCACGGACACACGAAATTGACCAAAATCAGAGAACAAAGAATAGGTTTTTTCACGCTAAAATCCTAATCACGAAACAACAAAAATTCTGACGGCAGTAGCAGCAAGAAAAAGTACCAGTAGGCAGCAAAATGCGAACTTCAGAAGCTGGAAACCAGGTTGGTTAAATCCTATTTTTAGTTAGGTGTTCTGTTTTCTTGCTTACTGTTTCAAATCTAAAAATGTGAAGATCAAAGAGTATTGTTGTTTAGCTCTGTTCCTATCAGTGAAAAATCAAAAAATATATGTATAAGAGTTGGGTTTAGAATTTAGAATTGACACAGAGGAAAGATAGATAAAACCATGAATGAGAACAAGAATATATTTCTACTATTACAAAATCAGATCAAGCAAGCATCAGTTTGTAGACATTGTCAAAAAAGAGTAGAACCAGTAGAGAAAAAAGAGCCAAAACTCACCTCCGGCCACCGCGTGCGGTGGTCGCTGAAAAAACTCCGGCACGAAATCCCTGACCGTCGCCGTCATCCCTCCCCCTTCTGAGTTCGCGAAGCACTCACGTTTCGTGTTCGCCACCCACCGGAAATGCTATCAAGACGTCCCCTCCGTCACCGTCGCTGCAACCACCATCACCGGTGTGATCGCTGGCGAGCACCACCACGTCATAGCTCCATCACCACCGTGAGGATTTCTCTCTCCCCGTCATCGCGCCCAACCGACACCATCGCAAATCAAACCCAAATCGTCACCGTCACCGCCGCCGTAGGCGCGCGTCCGAACACAACCACCAACCAACCCCTTCGCGAAACCAGGGAAGTCATTTCGGTGTTGGAAAAGGAGGGAAGAACGGAGGAGAAGAGAGAAAGTGGATCGGTGAGATGAAGGAAGAGGCGTGGTCACGGAGGGTAAGAGAGAGTGGATCGGTGAAGGGGATGTGAGGTCATTTGGGGGTGGGGAGTGGCGCGGCGGAGAGGATGAAACAACTTAGGGTGAGAGAGAGATCGGCCGTGGAGAGAGAGGAGAGCAAAAAATTAGGTTTAGGTTGGTTGTGGGGTGAGGCGCCGCGTGAGAGAAAGAAAGGAGGATTAGGGTTGAGAAGAGAGGGAATGCGGCGCGCTGAGGGAGAGAGAGTTGGAGAATTAGGTTTAATTTTTTAGGATTGGTTTTATATAGTTAGGGTTTTGTTTATTTTATTTTATTTTAATTTTTATTATCAGAATACTATTAACACCCCCTCATTTCATGCGTACACCCCTCCCTCACTTAAGCCCAGTTTCGCATACTGGGCCCTCAGATGCGAATTGGGCTTCTTTTTTTACACCACCTATTGATTATACAACCCCTTGCGGCTAATAACACCCTATTTTACCATTTCACCCCCTTTTTCTCGTTTTTTTAATTTAATTTAATTCTCTTCAAGACAGAATAATTTCTCATAAATCAAAAACTTTGTTAATAGTCTTGTGAAGCCTTTGCTTGCAGGATTATTAACAACGAGGTACAAGTGGCGATCACTTGGAGCCTTTGCTCAATTGATCATCATGAATGCCTAATTTTCCTAAAAATTTTCACTAACTCAAAAACTTTGTTAGCAGTCTTGCGAAGCCTTTGCTTGCATGATTATTAACAATGGAGTGCTAGTGGTGATCACTTGGAGCCCTTGCTCAATTGATCATCATGAAAGCTTGATTTTCAAAATCAAACAAGATAAAAAACAAAAACCTTTTTCAAAAGACACTAGAACTACGTGGCCTTTGATTCTCCACCCGGAGATACGTAGGAGCAGGGCCACGCCCCTGTCAAGCGCAAAAATAAACAATTTCTAAAATTAAAGAATATACAAACAGATCTCCTTCATTTCAAAAGCAAAAGTCTTATTTCCAAAGTAGGGGATTAAGTCGGTCGTACGACCGGGTTAATCATCGTTTTAAGATAAGTGAACTGTGGTCCCTCAGAGCCCCAGCGCTCCTTCAGAGCCCCAGTGCTCCTTCAGACCCCCAGTGGTCCTCCAACACAGATCACACAGTCCTAAAACCCCTACTTTAAAAAACACCAACCACAAACATTTTCTACACAAGAACTACGTAGCTTTGAATTCTCCATCGCACCGGGAGATAGTAGGAGCGGGACATGTCCTGTCAAGCACTTCTTTCTAAAAACCCTTCTTTTTTTTCTCTCTCTCCAAAAATAAAAACTTTATTAAGTCCTTTTCAATAAGAAATAAAGAGGCAAATTAGGTATTTTTCAAATCAACATTTAAAACCACACATTTAATTAAAGGTTCCCTCTCAGTAGAGAGGACGTGTGAGGTGCTAATACCTTCCCCGCGCGTAACCGACCCCCGAACCCAAAACTCTCAGTTTTCAAAGGCCAATCGCTTCCTAAAAAGGTTTTTCTAATACTTTCCTTAAATAAGTATTGGTGGCGGCTTCATTGACTTTAAGAAAAGTTGTGAACGAGGAAGGTTCTCCCTCGGGGACTTTTTCGGGCGCAACAGCTGGCGACTTCACTGGGGACTAAAAACATTTTTTAAAAGTGGGTCAAGCCTAATTAATTAAATGTGTGGTTTATATGACTGATTCGAATATCTTGCTTTGCCTCTCTTCTTCTTCCTTCTTCATAAGCATGTTGCATCCATGTGCATTCTTCTTCTATGTTTGCTTTTGTTTAAAGCAATAGATAGTTACTTCTTTGCTTAGTTCCCTCATGCATTTCTTCCCCTTTCTTATCATGTCCCCCTCTTCTTTGCTCCCTTTCTTGAGGTAAGTAGTGCATTGTTATTGGCACCCTAGATTAGTTTATATTGGATCGATATTGAACCCTAGGATAAACAACATGCTATTTGTCTGGACTGCTCTGGATTTTCATTTGCAGGTGGGGAAGGGTAGTTACTCCTAGGTGTTGTGCCCTCGACACACACTTCACATCCTATACTTGTGAGTATTGAGTGGGGCCTAAAACCCAAGGTCTGAACAAAAACCTAGGAGAGTGGGAACGATTAGTGACTGCCATTCGTAGACCTTTGTCTGTATGGCTCTCATGAAAGTTCCGCCCAAGAGTGCGCTTTGTCATGATACCTCACACTCGGTAGCTTTCTACGATTGTGGGTGCCATCATGAGAGAGACTTTAGTTCTTGGTTGCCATTGTAAGGAAGTGATTAGAACCTACATGGGAGGATTACCCCTTTCGTCGACTTTAGACCCTAGGATTCCCACCCTTTGTAGGACACGGGGGCACGCCTTTGTTTGTTGCATTAGTTTAGGCATGCCTTTTTCTTAAACTCTATTTCCAAAAATCGTAGAAAATAATATCCTTATTTTCTTACCCTCTTTTTATGTAAATGACACATCATTTCGCATCCACATCATTTCGCATTCACATCATTGCATCACTGCATCATTGCATCATTTGCATTGCATAAAATTCCAATTTTGAAAAAAAATATTCATCTTGCATTTCCTTTCATTACATAAAGATAAAACAAAAACAATTATCATCTGCATAGCATAAGCATTTCATTTATAATCATGCAAAAAAAAAAAATCCTCGTCAAGTTCATCCAAGATGAGACATCCATGCATAAGCATTATTTCAAAAAAGACACAGTAGAACTACGTAAGCTTTGATTCCTCATTACAATGGGGATACGTAGGAGCGGGTCATACCTCGTCAAGCACATTTTTCTAAAACCTTTTTTCCAATAAATCATTTGCATCTCCAAATAGTTTTCAAAATCATGTTCCAAAACTAAAAAACAAAAGAAAATCATTGTGAGTATCATGCATCTCATTGCACAAAAAAATAAAAACAAGAAAGCATCTTATTCATAATCATGAATAAAAATCATCATCAAATGCACCATCACTTTGGTTCAAATACATCATTCCTCCATACATGCATCTTTCAAAGAGGAAGGGGCATTGGTATTTCGCACCTTGTCTCGCCTCTAAAAAATAAAAAAAATAAAAAATCAAAATCAAAAATCATTGTGAAAAAAAAAGGGCATCATTCTTGCATCATTCGCATTGGCATTCCATGTTTTGTCTTGCATTAAAAATAACAAAATTATTTAGAATAAGCCACACTCTTCGAGTGGTCATTCTCCACGCATTTGCATCATACTTGCATATCATAATTTGTTCATTCATTCATTGCATAAAATAAGAGTTGTGATGAGAAGCGAGACGTTCTTGCGAAACAATCATCCTTTTTGAAAAAGTTTATCCTTACTTGGTTGCAAACTCAAGGTGTTCCAAGGCACTCAGTTTTTCAAATCAATAGCTCATTTGCATTTCTTTCAAAAGCACTGCGTCCCATCCATTCTACGACAAAAGACTGAAATAGTGTGTAAAAAAAAAACAAATTTTTAACTGATGTTAACTCTCTGTGAAGCATTATTCTAATGAGCGTGCATGCTATGAGTACATTCTCTTGTTTGAGTCCGTTGGTTTTCCTCCCTTACCACAGTTTCCCGTCCAAGTCTAGTCCCGCCCCGTCCACCCATAAAGTGCATATTCGCCCCATCAGTGCGTATTTGACTTTTGGTTCAAGTCCTCCATGCTGGGGCAAGTCTGTGATCATTAAAACCCCTTGATTAATATCATATTCCTTCAGTGCAAGTCTCTCAAAAAAAAATAATAATAATATAATAAACAAGAAAACAAGCTCGCTAGGTTGAAAACCCGCAAAGGGCAGCCTAGGCAAAAAGGAGCGCCCGGTGGACTGAAAACTTGCAAAGAGCGGTCCAGGCAAAAATTAGGGCACAAAAAAGGAAAAAGAGCAAACACATGAAGATAGATAAATTATTGTTCTAAAGTTAAGTCTTATAGAAATAAGCAATCGGGATTTGAAATGAAGTTTGACCATCTCCTCAAAAACCCCAGAAAGTCCCTTTCCTACCCACCTTGAGCCAAGAAAAACCAAAATCCATAAATCACCCTAGACAAGGATCACCCCAAATAAAAAAAACAGTGCATCACTTTTTATCAGCTCACCCGAGTCGAAAAAAAAAAGAAAGAAAAAGAGAAAATCAAAAAAGGGGATTCAAAAATGAAGATCCCAAAACAAAAGAAAATACAAAAGAAATGTACGTGGTGAGCTGGTACATGTTACCACAAAATACAAGAGATCCTTGTCTAAATAAACCTTCAAACACTTCATCATTCCAACACCTGATCCCATAAACCTTCAAACACTTCCTTTGGCCTCAACATCAAACCCCTTAGTCATTCTACCATGAGACATGAATTTGCTTTAACAGAGCCCAAACAAGCCCAATAACCATCTTCCTCATAGATCATTAACCGTCAATCAACGCCGAACAAAACTCATCCTCCCATTAGCCTCAAACACTTCATTAAGCCTAACCCTCCTTCCTCCACAAAACACCACAATCCCGAAAAGTCCATTCCGATCAAAGACCGGTTGCTTTTGTTCACTCAAATTCTAATCTTAGGACAAACAAGTTTATCTATGTACAATGGGTTTGCTCAAAAGAAAAACAAACGATCAGAAAAAAGAAAGCTGATCAAGAAAGAATAAGCCCTCAGAAAAAAGAGAACTGAGGAAACAAAAACGAACAGTCAGAAAAAAGAAAGCTGACAAAATAAAAAAGAGGGACTTGCACTCCAAAACAAATTCAAGATGCATTAAAACAAGGTTTAGTGATCACCAGGTAAGGATTAAAAGTCAAGACATCAGTAGAGAACCAAAGATTTGCACTGAGAATACCACTCAGACCCAAAAGTTGGGGCATTCTCTTCACCACCCACACACCCTAGTCTTGGGAAAGTCTGTTCAATGCCCATCCCGTGTCACTCCAGTTGTCAATGTCATTCCAAAGTGGGGCAAGTGCATTCCCATTCCTTCACCTCATTCATCCCCATAAAAACCTCACCGGGGCAATTTCTCAACTCACTATCCTAAACAAGACCTTGTCATTCTGATTGGGGCAGCTTTGTCCTTGTTATGACTGGGGCAACATCAAATTCTGTGGGTTGAAGCAAAACCCCTTTCATACCAGCTTTCATCCCAAGAGCCGAAGCGTTCCCAATTCATCATCTTCTACACCCCTAGTTGTTGTCACCACTAGACAGGGGCAAGTTATTCACTCGTCAAAGACCTGAATTGGGGCAATCTTGTATCTCTTGATCCCTCACAAGCTTCGGCAATAGCCATGTCGGTCATTCCTTCACTTGCCATAAAAGTCCATGCCCTAAACCAATTCCAAGTTAACTGACTCATTCATTCACATTTGCATTCTTATGCATGCTTACTAGATAATGCTTCAAAGGAGAGAACACAAGTTGTTTACGTGATATCTAAAATTCAGTCATCATGGAAAGAAAGAGAAATCAAGTGAGTTTGTTTGTAAATAAAAACCTTGAGAACACCAGAGTTTGAATCAAATTCAATTTTTCAACAGAATGGTCAATAATCATCTCAAGTCCTTGCATTCAAAGTCTCGCATTTCATCATCACAAAAATGTTTACCTCATGCATCTAGGCATTATAGCACATGCATCAAAGCATTACATTGCATCTTCACATTTTGTGCATTCATCACATAGCACAAAAAAAAAGAAAAAAAACATTCCACGCCAGTTGCGCAGAAAAAGCAGAGATCTTTTCATTGCATTGGCATCATCTTAATGTTCGCACTTCATAAAAGGAAAAGAACAAAATCATTGCATGTCATTCATCATTAGAGCATTACATTTTGCATCAGATATTTCATAGAAAAAGCAAAGAAAGCAAAAAGAAAACAAAGAAAAGAAACCACAAAAGCAACACAAAAACATTTCCTGTCATCCAGCATTCCATATCATTCATCATTTCACAAGCATTCCTTTGTCATTCATTGCATCAAACATCAGAGCATTGCATCATATTAATGTTTGCATTTCATAGAAGAAGCAAAAAGAAACAAACAGAAGTTAGAACAGGAGCATTTCATTCATCAAAGCATCAATCACCGCATACATTTGCATTCAAACATCAAAGCAATACAGTTGCATCACATCAATGCTGGCATCTCATAGAAGAAAAGAAAGCTAGAACATCCCATGTCATTCATCATTTCATGTCATTCATCATCTTACAGCAATACCCCCATTTCATAAAAAATAAAAAAAATAAAAAAAAGAGAGTTTTCCTTTGCATGTCATTAAAATACATGAGCATTCCATGTCATCAAATACCAAAGCTTTGCATTCGCATACCCATGATTCTTAAAAGAGCAAAAGGAGAAGCCAAAAGAGAGAAAAGAGAAGAGCCAAGAGAGCAGCAAAAAGAAAAAAAAAGAAAGAAAAAGAAAAAAAGAGAAGCTAGAGAAAGAGAAAAAGACATATAAGAACAGCAGAAAATCATGCATTCATCAGACATAAGCAAAAGAAAAAGAAAATCATGCATTGCGTACAGACAAGAGAAGAAAAGGAAAATCATTGCATTCATCAAGCATATAGGAACAGTAGAAGATCATGCATTCATCCGACATAGACAAAGGAAATAAGAAACTCATCATTCATCATAAGAAAAAAGAAAACAGCAATCATGGCATTTGCATTGCATGTATTTGTTCATTTTCAGCTACAGGTACAAAAGAGGATGAGCACTTCGGTGTTAGCCCTCGCCCCCAGATTCCAGAAAATGTTCCCCAAGTTGGGAGTTCAGAAAGAGAAAAAAAAAAGAAAGAGAGAAAAGAAAAGTCAGCGCTCAAGCGTGCATTGCAGTTTGGAGTTCAAAACCGCTCTCGTCAGAGTTCAACGCTCCCTTCTGTCCAGGTCTCACGTCGTGTACGAGCAACGCGATGGACCGCAGCCCCATGTGAGGTTCAACGGAATAGTTGTGTCAGCCTAAGATACAGTGGACGCCGTGCATTGATCAGTATATCAGTTCCGGAGCTGATAACGATCCCCCCGGTCGCTCGAAAAGGCCAACAGGAAGCGTGCTCCTCAAAGCCACGTGCAAACTCGGATTCGTCAAGAGTCCGTTTAAGGATTACAGGTTTTAGGCAGCCTGGGCAATTTACTGCTTTCTGCACGCCAAGTGCCCATTTACCGCTTTCTGCACGCCAAGTGCCCATTTACCGCTTTCTGCACGCCAAGTGCCCATTTACCGCTTTTCTGCACGCCAAGTGCCCGTTTACCGCTTTCTGCACGCCAAGTGCCCGTTTCACCTTTTTTGCCTCAGGTTTCTCTAGGTAGACAAAATTGGTAAAATTTCTGAATTCTTTATTTCCATTTTGCTTCGGAATATGTTTCGGCCAATTCATATTCCTTGTCAAAATCCAAATAAAGAGGGGCAGCTGTCATACCCCAATTTTGTCCGCCTTCTTCTAGTCACTTGTTTTACTTAATTTGTATTTTGAGTAGTTAGAATAGCGTCTTTTTTAATTTAAGCCAATTTCAATTATCCGTTCAATTAAGCCGAAATACCGTTACTTAAGCTAGGCATGCGTGCGAATGATCGATCTTTTCGCGCATTCTTCAGTTTAATCTTGATATTTGGGCCTAGTTGAACCTAAGCGGGCTTATTTAAGTCGCTTTTCTCACTATTGGGCTTATCATTTTGAGTCGGGCCCACGAACGTGGTTCCTAGTTAATTTTTAGTGTTAGCGGGCCTATTTGTTCTATTTGAACCTCGTTCTAGCGCATTTGTCTAGTTGGGCCCGATCTCGCGTTTGTATTTGGCTCAACTGCTTTTATTATTTTTATTTTGTCTATTTAATTTATCTATAGCATCAAAGAATGGCAAAAAAAATTCTATTTAATTTTATTTACAACTTAGGAGAGTTCAAAGGTCCAAATGTCCAAAAAATACAAAAAAAAATGATAATACTAAAAATACAAAAATAATATAATCTGAAAATACATAATAATCCAAAAAAATACAAAAAAAAAACAAAAAAAAAATAGAAGACAAAAACGGCAGCTGCCCATATGCTCCTTGGTAAGCAAGTCTTTGCTCCAACCCTAATCTTGCTGAGAAAGTTTTCTCCTTGAGCTGGCCAAAACCTGAAATGGAAACAAAATCAGGTCAGAATCGTTGTTTTAATGGCCTAAACCGAATTTCTGCCTATATAAACAAGTCTGAACAACAATTCACGGACACACGAAATTGACCAAAATCAGAGAACAAAGAATAGGTTTTTTCACGCTAAAATCCTAATCACGAAACAACAAAAATTCTGACGGCAGTAGCAGCAAGAAAAAGTACCAGTAGGCAGCAAAATGCGAATTTCAGAAGCTGGAAACCAGGTTGGTTAAATCCTATTTTTAGTTAGGTGTTCTGTTTTCTTGCTTACTGTTTCAAATCTAAAAATGTGAAGATCAAAGAGTATTGTTGTTTAGCTCTGTTCCTATCAGTGAAAAATCAAAAAATATATGTATAAGAGTTGGGTTTAGAATTTAGAATTGACACAGAGGAAAGATAGATAAAACCATGAATGAGAACAAGAATATATTTCTACTATTACAAAATCAGATCAAGCAAGCATCAGTTTGTAGACATTGTCAAAAAAGAGTAGAACCAGTAGAGAAAAAAGAGCCAAAACTCACCTCCGGCCACTGCGTGCGGTGGTCGCTGAAAAAACTCCGGCACGAAATCCCTGACCGTCGCCGTCATCCCTCCCCCTTCTGAGTTCGCGAAGCACTCACGTTTCGTGTTCGCCACCCACCGGAAATGCTATCAAGACGTCCCCTCCGTCACCGTCGCTGCAACCACCATCACCGGTATGATCGCTGGCGAGCACCACCACGTCATAGCTCCATCACCACCGTGAGGATTTCTCTCTCCCCGTCATCGCGCCCAACCGACACCATCGCAAATCAAACCCAAATCGTCACCGTCACCGCCGCCGTAGGCGCGCGTCCGAACACAACCACCAACCAACCCCTTCGCGAAACCAGGGAAGTCGTTTCGGTGTTGGAGAAGGAGGGAAGAACGGAGGAGAAGAGAGAAAGTGGATCGGTGAGATGAAGGAAGAGGCGTGGTCACGGAGGGGAAGAGAGAGTGGATCGGTGAAGGGGATGTGAGGTCATTTGGGGGTGGGGAGTGGCGCGGCGGAGAGGATGAAACAACTTAGGGTGAGAGAGAGATCGGCCGTGGAGAGAGAGGAGAGCAAAAAATTAGGTTTAGGTTGGTTGTGGGGTGAGGCGCCGCGTGAGAGAAAGAAAGGAGGATTAGGGTTGAGAAGAGAGGGAATGCGGCGCGCTGAGGGAGAGAGAGTTGGAGAATTAGGTTTAATTTTTTAGGACTGGTTTTATATAGTTAGGGTTTTGTTTATTTTATTTTATTTTAATTTTTATTATCAGAATACTATTAACACCCCCTCATTTCATGCGTACACCCCTCCCTCACTTAAGCCCAGTTTCGCATACTGGGCCCTCAGATGCGAATTGGGCTTCTTTTTTTACACCACCTATTGATTATACAACCCCTTGCGGCTAATAACACCCTATTTTACCATTTCACCCCCTTTTTCTCGTTTTTTTAATTTAATTTAATTCTCTTCAAGACAGAATAATTTCTCATAAATCAAAAACTTTGTTAATAGTCTTGTGAAGCCTTTGCTTGCAGGATTATTAACAACGAGGTACTAGTGGCGATCACTTGGAGCCTTTGCTCAATTGATCATCATGAATGCCTAATTTTCCTAAAAATTTTCACTAACTCAAAAACTTTGTTAGCAGTCTTGCGAAGCCTTTGCTTGCATGATTATTAACAATGGAGTGCTAGTGGTGATCACTTGGAGCCCTTGCTCAATTGATCATCATGAAAGCTTGATTTTCAAAATCAAACAAGATAAAAAACAAAAACCTTTTTCAAAAGACACTAGAACTACGTGGCCTTTGATTCTCCACCCGGAGATACGTAGGAGCAGGGCCACGCCCCTGTCAAGCGCAAAAATAAACAATTTCTAAAATTAAAGAATATACAAACAGATCTCCTTCATTTCAAAAGCAAAAGTCTTATTTCCAAAGTAGGGGATTAAGTCGGTCGTACGACCGGGTTAATCATCGTTTTAAGATAAGTGAACTGTGGTCCCTCAGAGCCCCAACGCTCCTTCAGAGCCCCAGTGCTCCTTCAGACCCCCAGTGGTCCTCCAACACAGATCACACAGTCCTAAAACCCCTACATTAAAAAACACCAACCACAAACATTTTCTACACAAGAACTACGTAGCTTTGAATTCTCCATCGCACCGGGAGATACGTAGGAGCGGGCCATGTCCTGTCAAGCACTTCTTTCTAAAAACCCTTTTTTTTTCTCTCTCTCCAAAAATAAAAACTTTATTAAGTCCTTTTCAATAAGAAATAAAGAGGCAAATTAGGTATTTTTCAAATCAACATTTAAAACCACACATTTAATTAAAGGTTCCCTCTCAGTAGAGAGGACGTGTGAGGTGCTAATACCTTCCCCGCGCGTAACCGACCCCCGAACCCAAAACTCTCAGTTTTCAAAGGCCAATCGCTTCCTAAAAAGGTTTTTCTAATACTTTCCTTAAATAAGTATTGGTACACCGGAATCATATAATATATTGACTGAGTTATTGAAAAGAGATCACGTACCCCTCATTAAGTTGTCATTAGGTGTGATGGTCGGAGCATCCAAAGTGTTGATTCGCCCCTGCTTAGAAGCATTTGGTGCTCCTTGGAAACTCTTCCTTGCCGGGCACTCATTTGCATAGTGGCCCTCTTCAATACAATTGTAGCACCGAGTAGGTCTTGGCTGACATTCCCCATTGTGATACCTTCCACACTTTGTACAATTTTTGCTTCTTGGTGAACCGAACAATTGCACCTGCTTCCCTTTATAATTGCTTCCCCTGAATTGTCGGTTTGGAGTAGAAGATTCAGCAACTTTCTTCTTACCCTTCCAATAGTCTTTTCTTTCGGCATACATATTTCTCAGATCCTCCTCGGCAACATATGCTTGCTGCACTAAGGCAGTATAATTAACCAGTGTGTAAGAACTGAGGCCTTGGCTCACATCAGCTCGGAGACCCTCTTTGAACATTTGCATCTTCCACATATCATTTGGTGCATAGCTCCCCAACTCATAGAACTGAGTCAGTCTTTCAAATTTAGCAGCATATTCCCCAACTGACAAGTCACCTTGTTTGAGGTTCACAAACTCTGCCTGCTTGCTTAGTTTCTTCACCGAAGGGAATATTGCTTCAAAAATAATTCCTTGAAGTTGTCCCAAGTGAGGGGAATTCCTTGAAGTTCCATCATTTGTCGTGCATTAGTCCACCAGGTGTGGCCATCTTCATTGAGCACGTTTGCCGCACATATTACCTTCTCTTCCTCCCCGCATTGCAAGGTTTGAAAAATTTTCTCCATTGCATCAATCCAATAATAAGCAGTCATTGGGTCTGGTCCACCCTTGAAAGCCGGGGGCTTCATATTTTGGTATCGGAAATATGTCCTGTTAGGATCTTCTTGATGAGGTGGAATATTAGGCTGCTGCAGGGCCATCTGCTCATGCCGCATCTGCAACATATCCTGCATCATCTTCTGTTGATTCTCTATCACATTTTGCATCCATTCAAAATGTGGATCAGCAGGAGGGGGACTCCTCTACCTCTTCTGGCCATGATTCTACGAAATATGCACAAAGTATTAAGTTGATCAAGCTCAATTTCTAATAGCATACTAAGAAAATCACGACTGAAGGAAGTAAAGACTCTAACATCTAAGCCCGAGTAGGTCGAACTGCTCTGATACCAACTGTAACACCCCAGTATTTTTATCGAGTAAAAATACCCAAGTGCATCATCCCTAAACACATCAGAGGTATTATCTCCTATTTAAATACTGAGCACCACTATAAAGTTTTTCGTTGAATAAAAACAAAACAGTCTTAATCAACAAATAAGACCATAACGGTTCTCTGACCATTATTCATCAGCAAACTACAGTGTTCAATATCATACAAGAAAGCGGAATAAAGTCATAACACTAAGGACGTAGTGTTGCAGTACATAGACAACAAAAGGAAATATAAACATAAATATAAAAGCTAAGTCATCTGCAATCGCCCGAGCCCAACCTACTCGTGCCTCTTGAATTTCCACGGTCCCTATTTCTCTGTAAAGTAACAACATATAAACAATGAGATACAATCTCAGTGAGTTCTACCGAGACCCCTATCTACGTTCTCGATCCAATTTTAAAACATTTTAAAATTCAACACGGCTCTGACTGCGCGAACGCTAACTCCTGGTGAATCGCATTATTTTACATTTAGCTTTCCACCGACTGCGCGAACGCAAACTCCCGGCGAACCCCCTTACCAATAGTATTTTCCCTAATGGCACGGGGTCTAGGGTAAGGGTGCATGACTACCCCGCCTAGTATGTTAGTCCCATGGGTCGTCACCCAACATGATATAATATATATATATATATATATATATATATATATATATATATATATATATATATTCATATGAACATTTAGTACCATATAACAAAAGTATTACGCGTCCACTCCCGTATACGATTTTACAGTTTTTCGAATAAACATAACCTCGTAAATCGTTTAAGAACATCTTTTGAAACGTTTTCAAAATTATGGCACTATAAGCCTAATATCAGTTGAAAAGGGTTAGGAAAGGGTTAGAAGAGGATTGGAATCGATCGGGATCATTTCGGGCTATTTTACAAAACAGAAACAGAACACAGCACACGGTCCGTGCTCCCATACGCACGGGTCGTGCGCCCTGTTGAAAAATTTTGCAAAATAGAAACAGAGCCAGACGCACGGTTCGTGCGCATTTGATAGCATGCTGCTTTCATTCCGTTTTGCATTTTGTCGTTCCGATCACTTTCGGTACCTGTTCCAGGCCAATCCCAATACCAAACAGTACAAAAACATGTCCAATAACATCACACAATCAATCAATCTAATCAAAACTCAACATATACGACTCTTATCAAAATTCGATATATTTCAAAATAACGGTTTTTGACTCAAAATCTCTCGAAACCAATCAACCAAAAATTCATTTCAAAAACGAAATAAACTTAAACATGAGTAAAACTCACCCTCGACGCGAGAGTTAATAACGAGCCAAAGTCACCGAGACTTCAAAATCCCCAAACGGAACCCTATAGTCTCCAATCCGCTTCCAACTTCGATTCGAACTTCAAATCGCGTTCAATCTTCCTTGGCTTCATTCCTAATCATGATTCAATCATAAATATCGTTCCCCAATCCATGATTTCGATCAATCCCTCACCAAAACCCTAAAATTCGAATTCAATCAAAAAGGGGGAAAATGGGTGAGAGGTTACCTAGTTCTTGGAGGGCAACAATGGAGGTGAGATGATGATGATGATGATGAACTTTGGGGGCTTGGGGGTGATCCTTCTCTTCTCCTCTTCTTCTTCTTCTTCTTCTCCCTTTCTTTCTCTCTTTTCTCCTCTCTTCTCCTCTCCTTCGATCCCTTCTTCTCTTCTCCCTTTTGACTTCTTTTCTTTATTTCTTTCTATTTATATTAAGTGGTGATATGGTCAAATGACCATATTGCCCTTAATCTCTTATTTCTCGCCCTAATACACCCTTATTCCGTTTTATCGGTTCAACGATCTTGAGACAACCAAATAATTAACTTTAGCACTCGATAAGTCTACTAATCAAGTACTAAAATAATTCATTTGGGTTATCATCCAAATAATTCGATTAATTATTTTGAGGTTATTACAATTGGTATTTATACTTATATTTTAATCTCAGTTTTTAGTAATTGATTATAATAGTAATTAATGAAAATATTGAAGATGACAAAAATTGGTTTCTTTTGTTCTGGTTGTTTAAATCCAGCCTTACTAGGACATATGAACAATAGGAATTTTGTGGTTTCTCTTTATTTTTATACTTCTTCTCCTTATATTGTTTTAAATCCATCTTTTTATCGACCTAAAATATCTAAATCACAAATATCCATTGAATTCATTTAGTTTGGTCCATAACAATTCACAAATATCTATTCAATCCACTAAGTCCAGTCACCACCAAATCACGTGTAACATCCCTAGTTTCGTAATTTCGGTTTACGAAATTAACTCACGATTTATTACCAAATCACGTGTAATATTTAATTGTTAAATCAAATGAATTATATGCAATTTTATTTGGATTCCGAAAGTGGTCGTGGGAATTAGAGCACAAGGGTAAAATCGTCTTTTCGCCTCTTATTGACGATGCATCATTTGATGAACGATTAACTGGGTCCTAGTCATGGTAGGATCATGAAAAGGATATTTTAACTCCTAAGTCATATGAATGGATAAGTGCTTGATGGATTGGAGTGGATTTAAATGAGAATTTGGGGTAAGGGCATTTTAGTCTTTTCCCACTCATTTAAAGGTTACCTCCAGCTCAGTACTAACCAACCACACCCACACTCACAAAAGCATTCATATGCTAAAATTGAGAAGAAATAGAGAGAGTTGGAGTTAAGGGGGTGTTTAAGTAAGGATTAGAGTGCAAGGGCATTTTGGACCTTTCACCATTTTAAATACCCCTCAGCTGAATTAAAACATTCCCTCACCCTCATTGCCTCACAATCAGCTATACTGAAAACCAGAAAGAATAGGGGTTGGGAAGAGAGGGAGGGGCGAGAAAAGGAAGAGGACAAAGGATTGAAGAGAACTTTCTCATCCATGGTTGCATGTAAGTAATAGCCCTACCAATGTCTTCCATTTTCTTTCCTCTACACAGTGATACCCTTGATGGAAGCTGAATCCCTCTCCTTTTCATTTTGCCATTAATGGTTCTTGAAGCTCTTGGTGGAAGCTTAGGAGCTTTTGAGCTTGTGCATGTAATGTTAGAGCTCTAGGTGTGTTGGATGATGTTCAATAACCATATTAGAGTACATCCACCAACCACATTTCGAAATTACTAGAGAGTGTGGTAGCTTGGTTCTGTTTTGGATGTTTGGGGTAGCTATGGAGCTAAATTCCGTGGTTCTTGATGGTTGGGATTGAAGATACCAACTCAAGGCAAATTCTGTTGAAACCCGTTTGGAACCACCTATGGTATTTCCTTCATAACTCTTTACACATACCTCCTTTGAAGTTCATTTTTGTTTCTTTAGAAACTAGACACAACATCCTTCAGTTTAGGCACAATAACCACTGGACTTGACTGAGTATTGAGGGAGAAATATTAAGTACAAATTCCATTTTTGTCACAGTAATATTTTCCAACCAGTCCTTGTATTTTCGACATAGCTCCCTGAATACTCGTCATAACAGTTTGGGACTTGAACCACATGAAAGTAGACAAAGTTATATACACATTAGGCACTGATTTGAAAGGTATTGGTTAAGAATCGAATTAGTTATGTCTATTGCAAAACAGCTTACAAATGCTGCCAAACTGAAATTGAAGTTAGTGGCCGCGTTCTAGGAGTTGGGGTTAGATCAGAATGAGAAGAGGATTACATGGTTGAATTGCAATGCATTTGGGTATGCTCCAGTAGCTGGTTTTGTGGTGGAGCTAGTTTTGAAGCGGTTTCGAGTTCGTTGAAGCGTGGGAATCAAGTTCAGGGATTGTTCGAGCGGTTACGTGTTTTGTGCATTATGAAGTCTCGGCAATTCCGTGATTTTGATCACGATCGGTGAGTTTTACTCACAATTAGGGTTTTTCTTGTTGTTTCTGAATTATTGGCATTTCTGGTTTTGTGGCCTAGTTTGGATTTCGAAAGATTATCGAGTCGAAAACTGCTTTTCGGAAAATAACGTTTTACGGTTTTTATAAAAATATATGTGTATTTTATTGATTGTTGCTTGAAATGTTTGGACTGGGATGCAATATATATTATCTGTTCTGGGGTTGGATTTTGATCGGAATTTGGATTCGACGCGAACGGAGAAGCGAAACGAGAGAAACGGAATGAAATAGAGAGACAGAATAGGGCACACGGATCATGAGCCCCAGTGGCACGAACCGTGCGCCAGTTTCGCAGGTTGTGGTGTAACCAGCACGGTTCGTGCGCCCCTAGGGCACGGACCGTTCGTGTGGTTCTGTCTCGTGGTGCAAAATTCTCGTTTCGTCGCTCCTTTCGATTCCAAACCTCTTCTAATCTTCTTCCCAACCAATTGTGATGATATTGCCTTAATAAAATCATTGTTTTGAGTGTGTTCAACATGATTTTGAGAAAAGGTTTTGAAAGTTATAAATGTTTGAAAAACCGAAAAGTAGACCGCGGGTGAGCATATGTTTTTGAATAACAAAACGGATTACATGTCCAACGTGGTACTGTTTTATAACGCCGGATGTCTAGTATCGTATTCATCAAAACGGATTATAGAACAATGATAGATATAGATTATATCGAATATAGAAGTCGGCCCAATGCGAGTGTGTTATATAGATTATATCAATTTGGGTAACGACCCAATGAATGGCATACTAGGCGGGAAGGTCATGAGCCCGTAACTAGGCCCTAAGTCAATACGCTATGGTATGGACTAGTGGACTGGGGGTTCATCGAGATTGTGGTTGTTGCACGGTCGATGTTATGCTAAGTTAGGAACACGACTCGCCAAGATTGTGGCTGTTGCACGGTCGGTGTTTCGATTGGTAAGCTTGTAATGGTAAAGTAACTTACAAGGCTTCAAAATAAATGAATAGCACATTAGATGCCGAGATTGTGGCTGTTGCACAGTCGGTAATGGGCTAAGTATATATGAGCAAGTAGTTTATAAATTAAACTATTTTGCAACGGTTTTATAATTGAACCGAGCGATTGTGAGGGGTTCGGTATAACTCACTGAGACAAGTTGTCTCACCCTATCATCTATTGTTGTTTTTACAGAGAACAGGAAATAAGGATAGCAGAAGGCATGGTCATTTGTTATGCTCGAGGAGAAGTTTGGAGATTTGACCTTCCATCCACGTTTAAGATTACCGATGTAGTCTCTGTATTCGGTCTTGTTACTCGAAGTTGTATAATGCTATGTAATAGTTTCCGCTGTTTTCTTGCAACGATGTAAATCTAAGCAGGAATTTTTATATTTTATGTTTAGGTATTTCTTTGTTTTAGAAATACCGGAGTGTTACATCACGCAGATAAAATCAATTTATATTAGTTATTTTCTTATGTTTAATTTTTGTAAGGTCGAGCCCCATTTTCTTGTTTCTTTAGAGAGTGCTCCCACCGACCCCCTTTTCTATGACCCTTATTTTGCTCATTTCACACCAACAGGTGTTAGAAGCATACTTAAATTGGTGTTTATGTTTTCATTTTAGTCTCGCTTTTAGTATTTGATTGTAAATAATATTTTATGAATATATAGAAGAAGAAAAAAAAATTAAATCCAATCTTACCAACACACATGAACAATAGAAACTTTGTAGATTCTCTTTCACAATTTTTTTTTAAATCTTATTGACACTAGCCCATGCAACTCACAGCTTTTACTAATTTCACTACTTTAAAAAGTTGATTTAAATTTATACTTCTTCTCTTTATATTTTTTAAAACCATGTTTTTCTATTATCTTTAAAAAATTATTTATTTTAATAATTTTTTTTTGTTTCTTTAATGAGTAAATTGTTACACTTTTGATATAAAAGTGTTAAACTAAAAGTTCAACTATTGATAATTTAGAAATTAGGAAAATAACTTTATTAATTGTTACAAAAGGCTAATCCTATAAATTATTTTGATTAATTAATTTCCATGTAGACTCAAATAAAATATAAAGTATTTGTATTCTAACAACATGTAATGTTTCTTAATCTTGGCTCAAAAGCTAAATATTCATTAATTTATAAAAAATGAGCATATCGTAAATACAAAAATATAAAAATATTTATTTTGACAACATGCAATGGTTGCCCGCAGAGACAGATAGCTCGTATTCTCTCTAATATATACATATAATCTTCTATGAATTAAATCATTACATGTTTTCCCGTTGAGATTTATCAAAGTGAATAGATATATATTAATAATAGAAGAAATAATTATGTTGGTAAAAAAATATAAAATATATACAAATAAGTTTCAATGAACGAAATCATTACACATTTTCCCGTTGAGATTTAAGAATGTGAATAGATATATTAATAAAATGATTATTTTGACAATGTAAACGATTTTCCCATATAAATAAAATTAATACCAACAATATATAATTTTCTCCTTCGAGCTCAAAAACATGATAATCATTTATAAAAAAACAAAAACTTTCATGAAAACAAAATATCATAAAAATAAAAGTAATCGTCAATAGTAATGTTTCTTTGCAAGGAATCAAAAGTAATAAAATTATGGCAAAACCATATAATATTTACCTGTCAAGAGAGAAGACTAGGAAGAAATTGAATATTTTAGAAAGGGCATGTGTCCATACGAGGATTTATAAATACTGAAATAATTAAAATAAAATTAAATATGGAGGAAAAAAGAAAAAGTTATAAAAGGAGAGAGAGAGAGAGAGAGAGAGAGAGAGAGGGGGGGGAGGGAAAGATGTGAGAAGGAAAAAGTGGGACCCACAATTAGTATGTGTCAACATAGTAATATGTCTAATTTTGTAAATTTGCTAGCACTTTCTTTAACAATAACAAACTCATATCATTTCATTATAAATAATTGTCTCAATACAAGTTGAGATCAAATCATAACAAATCACAAATATCCATTGAAATCATGCTTATGAAACAAATCAAATTAGGTAATGGATTTGGCTTCTCAGGTTGAGGTTTCTTACCCGCAGGATTGTTCATGAACATGTGGAGGTCTCTTAAATCTTGGGTAAGACTCCCAGGTTTAGGTAATTTCTGGGACTACTTCCTTGGTTGACTCAGCCCGGCCACTTGCAATCCGTGGTGGAGATAGGTCATGCGATCCGATACCAAGGAAACTCTACGTAATTGATCAAAGACTGATGTCCTGCTCTCTTTAGAGACCTCTTGCTTTGGTGCCCGTTGGTACTTTTTCTTACCCTTCCCTTCATCACCTCTTGAGAAGAATACCATGTTGATTCCCATCATTGGGAAGGGGTCATTATCAGTCGTCATCTCGGCTACGCCTTTGTCGGCTAGCTTGAATCTCCCCTCTAATTGATAGCCTTCTGAATAGCTTTTCTAAAGACCGTGCAATTGGATGCGGCATGGCTACATGAATTATGCCACTTGCAATATTTATTGCCTTTCAATTCTACCTGAGGGGGAATCTTATGGCCATCAAGCAGCCGAATCTGCATGTCTTTCAATAAGTAATAAAAGATTGGTCGGCCTTGGAGATGTCAAAAGAGTATTTTGTCTTGCTCTCAGAATCTTCCTTCTCTTTCCCTTTAGCAATCTGAGAGCAAGGCAAGAGTATTCTTTCCCTTTGACAAGCTAACATGATGTCTTATGTGAGCTCAGTTGAGTCATCATAATCCAAATCATCTTCAGCATCCACAACAGATACTAAGTGTGGGCCTCGACCTCGAGCAACTCTTATCCTCTCTTTCTCTTGTATGAACTGTTAAATCTTAACAGCCCTTGAAGCTAAGTTGCTGAGTTCGGGAAAAGCTTGGCCTATTCCATGTTAATGCCGTGGTTTTTTAGCTATTGCAATGAGTGGCATGACCTAAAGTCAAAAGTATTGTAGTGACACGAATAGCATAATTGATTGTGCCCTCTCATAAAATAAAAAGATATTTTTTTAACTTTAAAAAGAAAATTTTCTTGCTAAGTAGTATTTATGTTCCTTGATAATGATAAGAGCTGATAATGGACCACTTTATTACTATCTAGCTAGGAGCCAAAAATAGGGAATTTTAATAGTATGGCATGAAAACCTTCAGGTTGGAAATTGCAAATTTTAGTGTATGATGATAGTTAAGACAATGCATACATCGGCAAAAAAAAATAATGAATTCTTATGATTGGCAAGTGTTTTATGTGAACTCCTTACTAAGTAGGGGCAATCATAACAAATTATGTCATAAATATGTTGTCACCTTTTGGTGCATTATTTCTACTAGTAATATAATTTTGCCATGATGCAACAATATTATTTCTCTTTTGTGATTTTATCCTTTTCTATCATGAAAGGTCAAAAATAATGGCAGCTTTGGTTAAAAAAATGAATGAACTCTTATGATTTGCAAGTTTTTTATGTGACCTCCTTACTCAGTGTGCTAAAGGGGCAAACATAACAAATTATTTTCTTAAGAGAATTTAATAATACTTCTAATATTTGGACAACTCCATTATCTAATTGATGTAAGGAGAGCATGAGCTTTATAAATCACAGACCTAAAATCATATTCTATCTGTTACATGCAAAGGGTGGAAAATATGGTTGTTTTTCTCAAATTTGTTTATCTTATGATTCTATTTCTTTCCTTGTGTCTTGTTGAAACTAGGGCTCTGAGTAAGCTTTTTTTTAACCCTATTAAAATTCCTTTATTTACTATGTAAATAATTTTCATCCTGTTTTAGTTACATTCTTTTATTCTCTTTTTTCATTATAGCTTATTGTTCTAAAGATTCAGATTGTCAGTGTTCGCCTCCTGGTACACCATGGTGCGGTTTGTGGGGAATTTGTCATTGTAATAAGAGTAAGCTTTTTTTTTTCACCCTATTAAAATTCCTTTATTTACTATGTAAATAATTTTCATCCTGTTTTAGTTACATTCTTTTATTCTCTTTTTTCATTATAGGGGCGGCTTATTGTTCTAAAGATTCAGATTGTCCACCAAATATGTGTTCACCTCCTACTAAACCGTGGTGCAATTTTTGGGCAATGTGTAAATGTGGTTAGTTTATTGGATAAATTCCATGGGTAACTAGCAGACCCAAGAGAGTACACAAACAACCTGCAGGGAATTTTTTGCACTAGCAAAAGATCTTTGCAATATCCCTTCTGCTAGAATACTTAACAAGCTGTCATTTAGTTACTGTGTTGGCATCTAATAATCAGATTTTTTGTAAAAATTGTTTTTTGTTTTCCAAATTGTGGGCCTTATAGATATGGTTTTGTATTCTAAGATGATGATAATGAAATGAAATAAGACAGCAAAGAATATTATTTAGCTTGTTTTTCTCTGTCTTAATTTCAAAAATATCACAGTGGTCTCCAATAATGACTAGTAAAAGTACTAACAGTATATATTTGTGTAACACCATGAACTTTGAACGTCACAAAGTCTAGGTTGTTAACCATTTAATACAATCAGAGTTCTAACTTATTATTGAATTTGAATAAACATAGTCCCGAGTGGTATAAATACCAAGAAGGATAACTTAAATGACAGTTTACATGATATCATCACTAGTGCAAAAAAGGGATTTAAAGTCAGGCGAAAAGGGGATTTAAAGTCAGGCGGGCGCTTGACTTTTATTAAGTCGACTTTGTATGTCTGGAGTTTTAAAGTCAAGCGATAGCCTGACTTCGTAAGTCAGATTTAAAGTCAAGCATTTATTGCGCCTGACTTCGTAAGTCTGTTTTAAAGTCAAGAATTTATTCTTGCCTGACTTCGTAAGTATGATTTAAAGTCAAGCATTAATTCTTGCCTGACTTCGTAAGTATGATTTAAAGTCAAGCAAGAATAAATGCTTGACTTTAAATCATACTTACGAAGTCAAGCATTAATTCTTGCCTGACTTCGTAAGTATGATTTAATGTCAAGCTTTATTGCGCCTGACCTTAAAAGTTTTTTTTTTTTTTAAATTTTGATTACACCCTGGTTATACGAAATTCATCACTCTAATCATCTGTAACTTGGAATATGGCCAATCCAAATTACAGACACCACTAATTGATTGCCAACAAATCAACAAAACAAACATTTCAAAATTAGTAGAACAAAACAATTATAAAAAAAACATTCAGTGGTAGCTGAAAGAAATCATCATATCAGAAAATCAAATCCTCCTATAATGTGTGTCTTCAGACAAGCATGAAGAGGTGAATATGCAATTCCCTAGTATAAGCATTGCACAAATAAATGACACAAGCAGTCACACACACAATAAAAGCAGTACAGAAGGAGGACAGGAGCATATAAACAAAAGAATATCATAAATTTGTTTAAAAAAATCTGATAAGTGACATCTGATATATCATAAAACTAAACAAACTGTTAGACAGTACAGAAGGAAGCTAATCTAACACAACTAGTGTTTACTTGGTAATCAGTCTCCCAAGGGTTCATAGAGGCTTCGTCAAACTACATGCAACTGAATACAAACACCCTCTTAATCATCTGATCCGCCTTTAGATTCCCACTGACAGCCACCTCCAATATGCGATCAAAAACCACAGCTGGAGAACAGCTACAGGGAGAATATAAAAGTAAGCATTATATTCAAACTAAGCATTATATTCAAAGCTGGAGAACAGCTACAGGGCGAATATAAAAGTAAATGTAAATATATACCTTGTTTAGCAAAAATACGGCATAAGCTGCTCTTGTTGTGTCTTGACCTTCTAAAAACGGGGAACTCTACATGCTTGGCATTTGTGAAAGACATTGCACATGATGATGCTTCAGAAGATGTTAGCTCTATTGAAGGTGCATTGTCAATAATGTATGAATGAGAGGCACCAAACCGTATAGGATACCGCAAAGTAACTTGCAAGTACGAGGCTATAAGTGAAACAGCCTGCAAAAACACCAGTCTAGTATAAGAACATCTCTTATTCACTGCATATATAAGAGAGCTGTAAGCCTGTAATGCATATACATTATTAACTATAGTAAAGAACATCTACTAGAAAAAGAAACTTAACAAGAAAAATAAATCAAATTGACATATGTCAAGGTTATCCAATCAACATTCAAATAATGAATCAAAATATCTATTTCCGAATCGTGATTTCCAAATTGACATAATGCAATGAATCAGAACATCCAAATTGACATAATGCAAGGGATTCTATCACATTGAGCTTGTTTAGTTAGTAAACCACCCATCTCTAAAATACAAAACCAATAATATTGTATTGAAAAGGGATCAAGCAAGGATCAAAAACAGTATTGGGACATGTAAAAGAAAAAGTGATTAAGTCAAAAGACTAGATAGTCTTCAATGGTTCACCATCATACAAGATTATTGTCAATATAGAACTACATATATGATGTTCATACTTCACTCCCACTCAGCTAAAGAGAGAAAAAAATGAACTACAATGTCTAAACTGAAAGTTCACATATACGATGTTCATACTTCACTCCCATATGACAAAGTAGTGATAATAAAATGTTAAGTTACAAAAAAAAAACTAGTTCTTTGCACACTGTTCTTGCATTTAAGAGAGTAGTCAAAGTATTGGATACCTTTGCAACTTCCTTCTCGAGGTTTTCACACCGCTTCAAGACAGCTTGCATATCTGAGGGAACTGTTGGTGTCAAGTTTCTTTCCTTTGCCTCGGCCATTCTGCACCAGAAGCTTATTAAATTAGAAACATGCATCTAATACAGCATTAGATAGGAAGATCCCTTTTTTATTCTGTTTCTAAGGATACTTTTACGTACTTTCTTGAACGCTCCACCCTACGTTTTTTTGTGGTGTCCACCTTGTCATCTCTGCACAATCATTTGGAGAAGATGATAGGATTATTGATTTACAATTACCCAAATCAATATAGTATGTAGAAGCTAGAACTATTAATATTGAAATAATCTTTTGAGCACAATAACTCCTTTTAATATTGAAATAAATGGCTACCTGAAACAACTGATGTTACTGATCCATATCTTTCTAGACTTTTCCTCTGCACAATTTAGCCAGATCAACCCTCAGATTATTAAAAATAGCGAAAATCACTAGGTAAAAGTAAAACAATACTTCTAGACCTTATATTATATGTTACTAAAAGAGTAGGTTATTATACCTTTTTATCATCTTTCAGAATATCCATTATCTGATCTCTGAAACCTGCATTTCCATAAAAGTAACATTTGTCTTGTGTTTGATGCAATCTACATTCTACAACATCAAACATAAGTAGTAAAGAGGGTTCTTGCTTCTTATCATCTTGCTTTCCAACTGGAAAAACAGCAGTTTTTAAATCATTTGTATAAATTTTATTTTCTCTAATGGATGCATTTGAGTTATGAATTGAGTTATATGGCTAAGGCTCATTTGCCATGTCCCTTATATTTTGTTTAGCAGTACTGTGATGTTAATGTATGTTAATATAATAAGGTAAAGAAAGAACAAATTTTATAGATTGCTCTTAAAAGACAAAGTTACTTAAAATTTTCAAGACACAATAGAAACACTTACAGTAGTAGGTTCCAACAAGCAGCCAAAAATGTTAAACAGGTCTCTGCAAATTATAATAAAATGAATCAAAATGTTAGATGTATGCAGTCAGAACTTCATGCAGATACAAATAAATCAAAAATGTAGTGGCTGTGGAGTTAGGATCACACAAAATCATTAAACTCTGAAACAGAACATAGATGAAACACAAATACATGAATTGATAGCTAAATGGCTCAGGTTGGCTATATGGACCAATCAATGCTCATCCGGCTCTTCAAAATCAAATTTTAAGGGCTTCTTATGAATTGGTAAGCCTCTACCTACTAATGAACCAATCACCTCTAATTTTTTTTGTATAATATAGAAAGTGATCTCTCAAAATAAAAAATTAGTTGTTGAGCAAGAATTCAAGATGATCTTTTAAGCATGTATGAAGTCAACTGTTTATTAGCAAGACCAAGTCATTGTATTTATTAAGTTGTAATTTGCTGTTACAGTTGGTTTTCTAGCTTTCAGTTTCTAGTTTGTTAGGTCTGTTAGGATCAGTTATAACTGATCTAACAGCTGTTAGCTTCTAAAGCCTATATAAGGCACTAGTGTGTCATTGTAATACATTCAGAGAAATATTTTCAATATAGAAAATCTTTCCAATTATCATGAATCTATACCTGTAACACTCACTAACACGGCTTTGCAAAGCCAAGGCCAAGACTTCGCGTCCCTGGTGCCACAATGCATGGGCTACTCGATATACTTGCAGAGAATGGTAACCCTGTTGCAAGAGCATATCATTCAATGTTAGTCCTATGAAGCTATTATATGAATGGAGAGCTAAACACAAAATCCAGTATAAAGTACTCTGGATGTTATCGCATGAACACCATGATATTTAAGTAGCTAGCAACATCCACTGGGTCACAACCCCAGGAATGTAATAGCTTGCCTAAAAAGTGTCACTTATATCTAATCAGATATTAAGTCTGGTTAATGAAACAAATTTTCAGCATCATAAAAATGTTTCCATTCCTTATCCTCATTTTCTAAGAGACTGGGTATCAATTATTTGAATTAAAAATATAGAATAATGCTTGGAGTTCCTTCCACCTGCATCATTGGCATCCTCTAGCTTTACAATCCCACGAATCCTCTGAGTCTTAGTTCCATCAGTTTTCTTCAAATCTTTACTTAGCTTAAAATCTGCCCATGATAGGAGGGTGTCCACTATTCCAGAATTTGCAACTGCAAAGATTTTCAACATGTGAATGTAAAATACCATATTGGCATATTGTTATTGTTAATTGATTACATTACATTATTACATAATAAATAACATGCAACTAACCATCCTTAAGCATTGATTCTGGAACATCACATTTAGAACCAAAACTAGCTTGTCTAGTAGTAAGAGTCTCCTTAGTTTGAGAATCAAAAGCAGGGTTGTCAATAAGAGCATTGACAAAAACCCACAAATGAGCATCCTTTTTCTTCTTGTTTACTTTATTCATCACAGAGGTAGTAATCTGATTCGTGATATAATCAACATGAGTCCCACCCTTGATTGTAGCTATGGAATTAACAAAGCTGACCTGGTAATAAAAGAACAAAACAAAGGTTTATAAGACAACAAAACTAACAGCAACAATGAGCCACCAAGTTACTTCACTTAAAAAGTTCACTTGTCACCTGCTGAAACTGGCCATCACTTAGACTCACGCAAATCTCCCACCTATCACCAACTTTGGCATGGATCCTACAAACAAAACCAAGTCAAGTTAACAAATTAACAATTAATAAAGGGAAATAACCATAACCATAAAAAAACAGTCACTGACTCCCCAAACTAACTATCTATGGAGGCAAACCTTGCAATCCAAAACAGTCGCTGGAGTTAGGGTTTGTTTCAGCTTGCGAATTCGTCAGGGCGCTGCCACCGGAAGTTCCAGTTGTTGTCGTCTCCACCATGTGGGTTGCCTCAGTCACTGGTTTGGAGGAGCAGTTCCTAGTAACAAATTGCAAAAATAATGTGTCAGTCAACTCTGCATGCCCCCCTGTTTCATTTACAATACAATACAAAAACATTAACTTGTGAAGAACATGTAAGCAGGCTGTAACAAATTTTCCACAATGCGCATCAGTGAAATTATTGAGATCAGTCAAGCATTTATGGGGAAATCACAATCAGCATTCTCCCTCAACTCATTACTCTTTTGGCCACTTATGATTTCTAGGACTACAACACCAAAGCTGTAGGTGTCAGCCTTCACTGATAACTGGCCATGGATTGCATATTCTGGTGCTGTGTATCCCCTGAAATGTGCACAGGTTTCAAAGCATAGTCATTTGTGCATTATATGGGGTGGGAGGGACATTAAAATAGATAAATATATGAAAGAAGATAGATTTCTCTTTTATTACAACTACATGTCTAATTGAAGTAAACAATTGAACTTACAATGTTCCTGCAAATCTTGTGCTAAGGTGAGATTGGTCTTCTGGCAGAAGCCTTGACAACCCAAAATCAGCAATTTTAGGCTGAAGATCATCATCCAAAAGTATATTGCTAGTCTTTATATCCCTATGTATGATGCAAACATGGAAATGTAGATAGGCCAAACCCCTTGATGTGCCTAAAATTATATCATACCTTTGTCTCCAGTGGAGAGAACCCTTCCTTTCACCTATTACAAAAAATAGGTAAATAATAATAGATGCAGCAAGGTAATATAAATTTAAAAGATGTTTCAATAGGAAGATTGACATGATTTTGTACCAAATAAGAATCTGTCCAAGCTATTATTTGCCATATATTCATAAGCAAGGATTCTCTCTTGGCCTTTACTGCAAAATCCAAGAAGTCTAACTACATTCCTATGATGAACATTACTTATTAGCTTCACTTCACTTTCAAATTGTTCATCCATTTTTCCAGATTGGCCTAGAAGCAATTTCTTGACAGCAACTATTTTACCATTTTTAAGAGTTCCCTGTTCCATAAATCAAAGATGAAATGATTAGAATGACTAAGAGGGAGAGTTAGTAGGATTACATAGAGGAGCCAGATCTTGAGAAATCTGACGTCGTCTCGGTAGCGGGAAGAGAGACAAAGCTACATACTGTGGATCTCTCTTTTAAGCACTGGAAGACAGTAATTGTGAGGCTTTAAGCCACCTTGGAACAAAGAGTTACGATTGAGAAGAAGATGCTGCGGTGTAACAGTTGCTGCTACATGACCTTACAAAAATAGCAAACCGTTAGAAGGATTTTACAAATAAATGGTAGAATAAATGGCACACACTTTCTTCCAAGTAATTTATTACAATACCTTCTTTGCATGACTCGACAAATTTAACAGCATCCATTGTAGTAATATGCTCCATTACAACCTTCAGCTGTGGAAGCCTTTGAACTAACGGCTCTAAAATGGTTTCAATATAGACGTTTTCCCGGTCAATAACATCAACCTCTGGATTTGTAACCTCTCCATGAACCTGTCATGTATACTAATTCACAGATAAGAAAGTACAACAAAAACTTTTTGAGTGCTTTATATATACATGAAAGACCTGCATAGAGAAGGAAACAAGTCAATGGCCCACACAAATTCTATTACAAAGGTGTAAGAATTAATCCAGGAACAATGTTAACTTATCATAACTGATTTAGAATGAGAATCCAGGGCAAGCATGGCAGCATAGAGCATGAAATACATTATTATACTTTATACATCAGTATATGAACCATATATAAAGTCTAACACAAAAAAACAAACAAAAAATTGCGGAAATATAAAGAAAGAAACACAAAATAGCCACAAATAAAGGTAAATAAATTACCAATAACGGTAAATCTTGCTCAATCATTTCTTCAAGAACAGAATAACAGTTTCCAAACAGATCTGTAACACCAGACTCTGAAATAAGCATTACCTCTTTTTCTGCAGCCTGATATCGTCGCACAGCATCCATCATCGCAGAGCAGAGCAGAAACAGTTTTTTCTGGAGAAGTCACGATTTGGAAATCTCGCTATTTGGGGTTTTAGGGTTCTTGCTCGCGGTGTGTTCGATTCTTGCTGCATCTAGAACGAAAATGAAAACCCTTGAGAAGAAAACGAAAACGAAAGCTAGAATGAAGAAAACGAAAACGAAAGCTTACCTGAATGTGGTCGATTCTGCCATTGCAATCTTCGATTAGGGTTCTGCCATTGAACTTCTCTTCGATCTGTTGAAGTTCTGTCATTGAACTTATCAGTAAGCAAAACTTAAAAGAAGATTGAGAGATGAGAATATTACGATGAAGAAAACGGGATCAGAGGTTTTGGCAGAGAAACAAAGAAGAAACGAAGAGAACGAGATTTAGAGAGAGAGAGAATACCTCACCCAGAAAGAGATTCATGCGAACCCCCTCTCTCTCTCCATGGGTGCGGCGCTGGAAGTGGGTTGGGAAATTAGGGTTCCTAACTGAGAGATTGAGAGAGGCGTGGGAACTGAGAGAGTGATGGGAACGAGAGCACGCGTTTTGGGAATTGAAAGAGGGAATATTTTGATATTATTTTAGTACTTTAGAAGTCAGGCGTATATTCGCTTGACTTTAAAACTTTACCTCTTAATTACAAGTTTGCCACCGTGTCTACTTATGTAGTCAGGCCCCTGATAGCATGACTTTAAAAGTCTAATTTTTTTCCTATTTTTTCACTTTAGAAGTCAGGCGTGTATTCGCTTGACTTTAAAACTCGCGAGTTTTGCCTCTTAATTACAAGTTTGCCACCGCGTCAACATATAAAGTCAGGCATCTGAGCGCCTGACTTTAAATGTCTAATTCTTTTCCTGATTTTGCACTAGTGCATTTCCTAAACATAGTTCAAATCCAAGAACGAATCAGACCTAATACATTAACTTAATTACAAACCTATTGTGGCCTAAGTTGAACATTTGACCATAGCCCTTTAGTGTCAAACACTATAATACATAACCCTTTGGTGTTGCTATGTTTTCAAACCTATTGTGGCCTAAGTTGAACATTTGACCATAGCCTTGCTCAGTAGACACGTTAGCTCTGCCTTTTTTAATAATAATAATCACACAACTTTATTTTATTATTAATATTTAGTATGATATGACATAAATCAATTATTATTTTTAGTCAAAATAAATTAATTATTTAAATTAATTAGATTAATTAGATTAACATAATAATAATAATATACCTTCAGCCTTTTGTCAGAAAAAAACATTCGGCCTTCTTTTGTTTTTTTAGTTTTATTTTGACTGTCTTTTCCTTTTAATTTTTTGCTATTTAATTAATTATTATTTACAAATTATTTTTTGGTTTCATAATTTTTTCTTTTTTACTTAAATTTTTAAATACATTTAATCTTATGATTTGCAGTTTTATTGTATGGATTTTGATAAGACGATAATTTAAAAAGACTATTTCCATTTTATATTTATGAGAGTGTTTTGCGAAATATTAGTTTTTTCTTATACGTATCCCAAACGTATCGTATTCTATAGTTTTCAAGGAACAACGTATCGCCATATCGGATACGTATCGTATCCGATACGCGTATCGTATCGGTGCATCTTAGAAAAAATCTAAAAAAAAATACAGAGACTAATATAAGAACACCTTGCATTGCATTTGTAGGGTTTAAAAACATCTAATAACACCAACGCCTCTCTCATTTTGAGTTTCTAATTAGTTTTCTATTTATTCTTAGGGTGTGTTTGGTAAGGAAGAGAGAAATAGAAAAGAGAGAGTGACTTTCCATTGTTTAGTTTAGGAGAAAAAGTGGATAAGAGAGAAAATGATGAGATTAGTTTAGTACTATTTTTCACTAAGCAAACACTAGAAAGGGAAGAGACATCATTAGTGACATTATGTTACGTTTTTATTCTCATTGTTTAATATACAGGTTAGTCTGTTAAGATTAAGGTAGTTAAATTCGAGATTCTACCCAAACTCGGGAAGGGATCTAAGAATCGTAACACGATTCACAAGAGTCTACATATTTTACAAAATTATATAATTAAAAAGAAAATCATACATAATTAAAAATACCACAACTTAACTAATGAAACAGAGTGCTAACTCACTCTGTAGAAGGGCACAAACAGAAGCGAAATAGAAAACAGAAAGAGATGTGATGCAGAGCAGTAGTGCCAAAAACAGAGCAACAGAGACAGCAATGAAGTAGCAGAGCTAGAAATGTGAGCACCCAATCAGAGGAGCAGGGATGGTTAACGTGGGCAATCAGAGACACGAGTACTAGCAGAGAGAGGAACGGAGTTCAGAGGCGCTAACAGAGAGAGATAACCTAAGGTCAGAGATGAAGAGAAGAAGCACATGTTTTTTAGTGCGGGAAGAAGATGCAGTAGTGCAGGAAGAAGCTATTGTAGCAGTAATATGAGTAGCTGGTGAAAGTAAAACAGTAAACCATGTTTTTTAACAACAGATAAAAAAAACCCTAGTTTTACTTAACTTTGAAATACCTAAAGTACCCTTAAAAAGAAAACCCAACATTTTAATTTTAAGGGCTATTCCTTAATTTTCTTATTGTCTTCATGGGGCAAGCGAGAACCTTTCCTCTTCTCCTGACTGCGATGCGCCACGAAAATCCCAGCCTGACCCGAAAACGCAAATCGGGTTATAACACCTAGACCCGAAATTTTACACGTTTCCTGCGCGCCGCTTTCTTCGCTTTCCCGCACTAGCACGGCGTCTCTACCGAGTTCGCCCAGAAACGATTATCACCATGGATGAACTTAACGATAATGAATTGACTAGCCCTATCAATTTGCCCTGTATGTCTCTTTGTTTTTAGTAATTTCAGAATTTCAGAATAATACATCTCTTAATGCCCACCAACTTAATACGTAACCCTCTCCCTGTCATTTATTGAATTTCTATTGTTCTTGGCATGTTTTGGCAGAGCAACAAAGGTCTGAAGTGCCTGTGCAACAGCAGCCCGGGCAACAAATAGACTTTGCATATAAGGGCGGCGTGTCTAAGCCAGACGAATCAAATGAAGCTAAGATCTATCAAGCACTGCCAGACAAGCTGGTGCGGCCGTCTCAGTTTCAGTTTAGAGCTGAATCAAATGGAGCTAAGATTTCTCAAACACTGCTTGACAAGCTGGTGCAGCCGTCTCAGTTTCACCATAAAACAGGTTCCACCTGAGGAATTGCAATCCTCAATGTGGCATTACAAAGATCCCCAGGGAGGGGTGCAAGGACCATTTCCTATAATTTCTCTAAAACTTTGGAGTGATGCTCACTATTTTACTTCAGACTTCAAGGTTTGGAAAGTAGGCCAAAGTCAAGCTGAAAGTGTACTATTAGTGGATATTTTACCCCAATTTTTTCCCAGTGGATAAAATTTCATATGATGCTTTTCAATTCAGGTTAATAATTAGATTTGGTTCCTAGGCAGTCGACAACCTGCGACTTATAATTGTGTAACTGGGAACTCACGTTGTATCATTGAATCAAAATTGTATCTGATGATGCATTTGATCCTGGTCAATAGTTTGATTCTTAGGCACCAGCCAACCTGCAACTTTTTATTGTTTTCCTCTCTTCTTCCCTTGCCTATATGAACACTGTTATTCATGTCTATGCATCCAAATGTTTGTTTGTAAAATGTTGTGCTTACCATGTTGCAATGCTCCAGACAAGGCTAAGGTTGTCCAAGCTTGTGATTGAGCGGGCTATGGTGAAAGATATCAACTTGGAAACGTGGTTGATGCAATAGATTTGGCTGAGTGAAACTCGGAAACCTCTGAGCTCAAAGATCTTATCGAGCTTGAATTATAAACAAAAATGATATTTTGACAAAAAAAATGTTGTTAATTGTGTTTAGTAGATGGTTAATGGAGATCGTCATAGTCGAAACTCGTTAAATATCTACCGAGAAGAATTAACTACATTTTCGAACGATGTTAACCACAATTTTTATGTATTCAAATCTATATGTAATTGAACACATGGAAATTATCGCAAGGTAAATGCTTCTTCAAACAATTCATCTTTACAAAGCCCATCGATCATAACCATATACGTTCTGACATCTAGATTGTACCCTTTAACTAAAGGTATGTTTGGGAGGGGGTTTTGGGAGGGGAAGGGAGGGAGGACATATTTTTCAATTCTAAATTGAGGAAGCTATAAAATGTCTCTAAACATAAATCAAATGTGATTAAAAATGTTATATTGATATCTATCAACTTGTTCTTCTAATTTTTTAAAATCTCAAATACATATTAAAATATAGACAAATCTTTTTCAAGTCCTCCCCTCCCTTCCCCTCGCAAAACACCCTCCCAAACATACCCTAAAAGATCTTGAAAAATTTGTTGTGCGTTTTTAAGTCTCCCACCTTTGCATAGTCCATCAATAAGTATATTGTATGTCTACATATTTGGCTGAATACCCCGTTTACGATTTTCCTAACCAAAGCAATTGCCTTGTCATGATGATATTTGAATAATGCCCGTAAAAAAGAATTGTAAATGATAACATTGGTTGGTTGACCTCTAACTTGACTCAATTTAAATTCCTTTACAACTACATCTGTTAAGAGTCCCACATTGGATGTGATATGGCCTGAAAATGAATTTATAAGTGGGAGGCATCCCTCACCTTACAAGCCGGTTTTGTGGGGTTGAGTTAGGCCTTAACCACATTCTAAGATGGTATCAGAGCCAATCCAAGATCCGTTGGGCCACCCGCTATCGGGCCACTCGGGTCACGCTCCAGTTGTCTAGTCCTGGACGTGAGGGGGGTGTGTTAAGAGTCCCACATTGGATGTGATATGGCCTGAAAATAAATTTATAAGTGGGAGGCATCCCTCACCTTACAAGCCGGTTTTGTGGGGTTGAGTTAGGCCTTAACCACATTCTAAGAACATCATCAGGAAAGTTTAGTGCTTTAAGACAAAAACATTTCATAAGTATATTCAAGACTATGACATTTTGGCTGATAACCCATTTTGAGAATCTTACCGACAACAGAAAATGCAAAATGCATTTGACCAAGGTGGCAGTAACAATTGATGAGAATGTTAGAGGTAACAATGTCTTACTCAATTCCCTTTATTTTCCATTTGATGATAAAGGAAAATGACAGTAAAGTAGTGTTGGATCTTAACAGGGGAACTTAAAAGCTTTACAAATTTGATGATTGGTGGCGTAGGATGTAATCTAAGCATGGTCGAAAAAATCAACAACAAGAAAACCTAGTTTACACGATAAAAAAAAGTTCATCCGAATAAGGGTTATATAAGTAAATAAGAGAGGTGTAAATAGTAAGTTACCTATATTCCAATTGAGAACTCTGATCCATTTTCCGCCTAAAAGATGGAACCCTAAGAAGCTCAAATTAATGATTAGCAGTGTGCCTTCGATCGATTTTCATTATTTTACTTCAGACTTCAAGGTTTGGAAAGTAGGCCAAAGTTAAGATGAAAGTGTACTATTAGTGGATATTTTACCCCAATTTTTCCCCAGTGGATAAAATTTCATATGATGCTTTTCAATTCAGGTTAATAATTAGATTTGGGGTTCCGAGTCAATAATTTGATTCTTAGGCACCAGCCAACCTGCAACATTGTAACTAGGATATCATGCTCATATTTTTTATTGTTTTTCCTCCCTTCTTCCCTTGCTTATCTTCCTCGTTTTTTTTTTGCCAAGATGAACACTGTCATTCATGTCTTTGCATCCAAACGTTAGTTTGTTTGTAGAATGTTGTGCTTACCATGTTGCAATGCTCCAGACAAGGCTAAGGTTGGTTGTCCAAGCTCGTGATTGAGCGGGCTATGGGAAAGGTGGTTGATGCAATAGATTTGGCTGCTGAGTGACACTCGGAGACACTGAGCTCAAAGATCTTTTCGATCGTGGATTATAAACAAAAATGATATTTTGACAAAAAAAATGTGGTTAATTGTGTTCATTAGATGGTTAATGAAGATCACAGATGTCGAAACTCGCTAAATATCAACTAAGCGGAATTAACCACATATATGAACAATGTTAACCACGCATTGGTCTTGGTGCAATGCTCTACATTGGCCTTGGTGATGTTTGAACGTTGGATGGTGGTTGAGTCACCATTTGACAAGTCACCATGCATGGCTTCGTAAAACACATCCCCGCTCACTTCTCCAAATGAATGGGGAGTACACGTATTGCCACGTGTCAAACTCGAATTCCAATTGTCACATGCCAAACAAGGCATTGAAGTAAGTGAAGGACGAAATCATGCTTGAACGTGCCGACATTTAAGTATGTGTTAGGACACGTGTAAGCATGATCATTGATATCAAAATCTAAATATTATAAATAAATACATAAATCCAAGCCCTTGGTTCATTTTGACTAGTTTTCTCCATTATATCCCTCTTTAAACCCTCTCATCTTCCAATCCATGTGTTCTTTTGATCTTTCTTCGCATTCTTTGCTCTGATTCTGAAGTTGTCCTTTTTTTTAAAAAAATCGAAACCTTAATTCTGTTTGAAATGCCTATTTTTTTAAAAAAATGAGAAGCGGGAATTTTTTTATTAATCAGAGTAGTACTAATGGTCATTTTAACAACTGTCTACTAGGGAATTTAATCTCAGCACCTTGACACAAGGGGCATTCGTCAATGGGATCCTCTCTCCCCTTAGCTTTTTCTTCTTTGTATGGAAAAACTCGCCGTTCTAATTCAATCTAAAGTGGCGAACCATTTGTGGAAGCCTAACAATATTTGTGAGCATGGCCCAGCCATATCTCATTTTGTTGAACCAAGGACAAACACTCTTTGTTTCTGATCTGAATCTGTTAATCTGGTTATAGTTATACTCGTTGTACTACAGATCTGTTTATCTATCATCTTCTCTATCACTACTGTAGATCTGCTATATTCAATATCATTGCATTACTTATAAAACAACCTTATTGTAAATATTGAATATAGAATAATATCTCATTGTGCCTAATCTGCATACTTGCATATATCTGATAAGTTCAAATCTCTTTTTCCGCATTTGATTTAAACAAACTTATCATTTATTTTGAAAAGAATCCAAGAATTACACATAACCTTATTCACCCCCCCTCTAAGGTTATACTATATTCTAACAAGTGGTATCAAGAGCTAGAAATTGCATATAGAGCTTTACATCTCGCAATTTAAATTTTATTTATCTATCTGTGATTATGGGTTCTTTTTTGAAAGAGGGGATGTCTTTATTTAGGCCACCCCTGTTTGATGGGACTAACTATGACTACTGGAGTAGTCGAATGAAATGTCATGTGCAGGCTATAGATTTCACCTAATGGAGGATCATTGCAGATGGACCACTGATCCCAATGAAAATCAAAAGTAAAGCTACCGGCAAAGAAGAAGAAGTGCCAGTTGAGGATATCTACACCATTGACCTGAAAGAGCTGAGAAAGTCAGAGTTGGATAAGTTATCTCAAAATGCCAGAGCAATGAATATTCTTCACTTATCCTTATGTGAAGAAGAATATGGTAGAGTCAAAGGATGTCAAACAGCAAAAGAAATCTGGGATTGTCAGGAAGCTACACATGTCGGTACAAGCCAAGTAAAGGATACAAAAATCAGAATCCTAACTTCTGAGTCTGAATCATTCAAAATGAAGGAAGGTGAATCTGTTGCAGCTATGCACCAGAGACTGAATCTGATTATAAACAACCTGAGGGCTCTGGGAAAAAGGTATTCTACAAAAGATATAAATGGGAAGATTCTTGCATCTCTGACTGGTGAGTTCTTTCCAAAAACTTGTGCAATCACTGAAGCCAAAGATATTGGCACTCTACCCCAAGAAGACTTGATTGGGTCACTTCTTGCATTTGAGGTTGTATTGGCTGCTAACAAAGATCAAGAAGCAGAAATGGTGAAAGAAAGAAAATCTCTTGCTCTTGCTGCTAAAACACCTAAGGTAGCAAGGAAAGAGGTTGAGTCTGATGAAAAATCTGATGATGAAGAC
Source organism: Astragalus membranaceus (assembly GCA_039519185.1). NCBI lineage: Eukaryota > Viridiplantae > Streptophyta > Magnoliopsida > Fabales > Fabaceae > Astragalus > Astragalus membranaceus. The sequence continues at coordinate 32,320,282 of CM076853.1, read as the reverse complement.
ATGGCTGAATTATTTGAAAAATTCATGAGATTCAACAAACTTGAAAAGAGAAAAAACTCAAAAAAATCCAAGAAAGCTAAGAAGGCTACACGGAACAACTATAATGACAGTGAAGAAGAGGAGGTTGCAAATGCCATTTGTCTAACGGCATGTGAAACACCTAAGGCTACTATATGGGATTGTCTTGGCACTGATAGCGACACAGACGAAGAAGAGCAAATTGCAAATGGTGTTTGTCATATGGCAAATGACTCATCTAAGGTAAGCCTTAACTCTTCTAGTCTTTCTGATTCCTCTTTGCATGATGATTTACTTGATGATAGTTGTAGTAGTCAAGATTTGAGTGAGGCTTTTGATGCTCTCTATTTTGAACATGAAACTCTGTTGTTAAAATCTAAGAAATTGGCAAAGAGTAACAAAAGCATGCTCACTCAAATTGAGACACTAGAAAATGAAGTAGATAGATTAAAGAATGAACTGCATAAATCTGTCAACCTTGAGTTTTGTGAGCTTAAACAAAATTTTGAAAATGCCAAGGTTGAAAATGAACTTTTGAAAGAAACATTGAAAAAGTTTGAGGTTGGTGAAAAGACCTTGACTCAGTTGCTTCACTCTCAACATCAATATGTTGATAGGAGAGGAATTGGGTACAAAGGTAATTCCACCTCCTCTGTTTTGAACAAGAAAATAACTTTTGTAGCTGCTACTTCAAGTTATACACCTACTGTTTTCTCATGCACCTACTGTCAAAAGGGAAACCATAGCTCACCTAGATGTCCTATCCGTAAATTATGTGAGCTTGGTACCCTTATACCTGCTTGTGAGAAACCAAGGTGGATTGTGAAAACAAACCCCTTGATGACTAACCCCAAAGGACCCAAAGAGAATTGGGTACCAAAATTTTCTACTTGATCTTAGTGCAGGTGTGCTACAAGGTATGGGGGTCAGATCAATACCTTGATAGCAGAGACTCGAAGTTCATGACTGGAGACACAAAAAGATTCGTAATACTCAGAAACAGCAGTCATGTGACTCGTGATAACAACAATAGAGGAAGACTCACTGGTGAAGGTTAGATTGGTAAAATTTTATTCACCTCTGTTGAAAATGTGTTATAAAGTAGAAATTAAATATAACTCAACAAGTATTAGAGACATATTTGAAATAAATTTTTTGTGTGCATCAAAGTTTTTTTTTTCTTCTCTCTATCGTGCTGGATTTTTGATACAACATATTTTTAAGTTAAATATGATACCTATATTGTTGAACCAAGTATGGCATATTATCTTGGGTATCCTATTTTTTCTAAATATCTTTTTTAAACTGTGATGGTCCACCCTCTTTTGGCTAAGCTTTGCATTCTAAAATTAATCAGGGGGATCACCAAGTAAGGGGGAGCATAGCATGAACTACTGTTTTTTGATATATCATATGCTATGCAATGCTGCTTATTTATTATGCAAGTTTATAAAGTGCTTATTTGTACGTATTCACCCCACCTCCTTTTTGATGAAAACAAATGGGGAGAAATTGTATGCAAAAGGGAGAGAATATGCATGTTAAGGGAGAGAATATGCATGTTATTATTTAATGGGGGAGAAAATAATTGCTGCTATCCTGCTGTCATACTGCTTATTTTGTTATGCTTATGCTTAGGGGGAGCTTCTGCCATTGTTTCTCTATTATGGTCTCCCTATGCATAATGTAATTTGTTATCATCAAAAAGGGGGAGTTTGTTGAACCAAGGACAAACACTCTTTGTTTTGTATGATAACAAATTACATTTAGTCTACTAATGGTTGTAGTGTATAAAAGTCCAGGGACAAAATAAAGTACAGGACATGAATCGAAGAGCAGGAGATATTAAAGTGGAGCAGCTTGGAGAATAAGCCACCTTTGAAGATGAAGACCTATTTGTTTATCCGCTTTCTTTAGGACACTGTGTAAGGTCCTATCACTGAAGGTCTATGACTTTTAGTAGCTGAGAGATGAGTTTTTCAAAACATGCATGGTGCATCAAAATAGTTTTGAAAAAATATTTTATAAAATTGCATGCATGCATAAGGTGGCACCTGAACCTAAAAATAATTTTGTGGAAAGCTAGAAATCGATTTCTATCGTTTTCTAAATCATGAAATCGATTTCCTAATCCTATTTTAAAGGTTGAAATCGATTTCCCTAGCCTATGTTAAAACAAAGAATCGATTTCTACATATACTCAAGCCAAAGCCAAAAATCGATTTCCTTCATTTTTAAAAGACCATGAAATCGATTTTCAGGCTCTCCTAAAAGGCAAGAATCGATTCCTCCTTGATTTATCTAAACTTGAAATTGATTCTTATCCCATTCAAGATGTCCATGAATTGATTACACACTTCTTTAACTAAACATGAAATCGATTCTTACCTATTTAGGATGTCTCAAGAATCGATTTCCTTCTCTTTTTAAAAACACAATGAAATCGATTCCTATCATTTCAGGAAGTCCAAGAATCGATTCCTACTAATTTCTAAAGTCCAAGGAATCGATTCCTATGTTTTCTAAAAGCAAAGAATCGATTATACTATGATTTGTCTTCTCACATAAATCGATTCTTATGCATCATAAATCATTTCTACGCTTTCCTAAGCCTATAAATAGGCAGGTGTGAAACATTTTTCCATTCACTCATCCACACCACAAATCACATCTTCTCTACTTCTCACGTACATTTTCTAGATCTGAGAAAGAGAAAAATAGAGCTATCACTTTCATATCATTTTTTATAGATCTAGTCACTCATCTCTCGCAGCTATTATATTGTCATATTATCTGAGGTGATTAGATCATAGCTTCTATATTGTAATCTACTATTGTGGGGGTCACTTTGAAATCCTGGGATTTGTTCTTGGGTCTCTCAATCAGGAGATTGAGTTGGTTTGAAATCCTGGGAAGTTTTCTTGGGTCTCTCAATCAGGAGATTGAGTTGGTTTGAAATCCTGGGAGGTGATCTTGGGTCGTTCAATCGGGGAAGATTGAAGTGGTATTGAAATCCTGGGAGGTGCTCTTGGGTCGTTCAATCAGGAGATTGAAGCGGTTGAAATCCTTAGCGGGGAGCTCGGGTTCTCAATTCAGGGGAATTGAGATTTGCTATTTGAAGTTGATTATTTGAAGACATCTACACCACCTTTGAAGATGAATCAAGAGTAAAGCTACCGGCAAAGAAGAAGAAGTGCCAATTGAAGACATCTACACCATCGATCTGAGCGAGCTGAGAAAATCTGAGCTTGACAAAATATCTCAAAATGCCATGGCTATGAATATTCTTCACCTATCACTTTGTGAAGAAGAGTATGGAAGAGTAAAAAGGTGTCAAACAGCAAAAGAAATCTGGGATTGTCTGGAAGCTACACATGTCGGTACAAGCCAAGTAAAGGATACAAAAATCAGAATCCTAACTTCTGAGTATGAATCATTCAAAATGAAGGAAGGTGAATCTGTTGCAGCTATGCACCAGAGACTGAATCTGATTATAAACAACCTAAGGGCTCTGGGAAAAAGGTATTCTACAAAAGATATAAATGGGAAGATTCTTGCATCTCTGACTGGTGAGTTCTTTCCAAAAACTTGTGCAATCACTGAAGCCAAAGATATTGGCACTCTACCCCAAGAGGACCTTATTGGGTCACTTCTAGCCTTTGAGGTTGTATTGGCTGCTAACAAAGATCAAGAAGCAGAAATGATAAAAGAAAGAAAATCTCTTGCTCTTGCTGCTAAAACACCTAAGGTAGCAAGGAAAGAGGTTGAGTCTAATGAAGAATCTGATGATGAAGACATGGCTGAATTATTTGAAGAATTCATGAGATTCAACAAACTTGAAAAGAAAGATAACTCAAAGAAATCCAAGAAAGCTAAGAAGGCAACATGGAACAACTATACTGACAATGAAGAAGAGGAGGTTGCAAATTCCATTTGTCTCACGGCATGTGAAACACCTAAGGCTACTATATGGGATTGTCTTGGCACTGATAGCGACACAGACGAAGAAGAGCAAATTGCAAATGGTGTTTGTCATATGGCAGATGACTCATCTAAGGTAAGCCTTAACTCTTTTAGTCTTTCTGATTCCTCTTTGCATGATGATTTACTTGATGATAGTTGTAGTAGTCAAGATTTGAGTGAGGCTTTTGATGCTCTCTATTTTGAACATGAAACTCTGTTGTTAAAATCTAAGAAATTGGCAAAGAGTAACAAAAGCATGCTCACTCAAATTGAGACACTTGAAAATGAAGTAGATAGATTAAAGAATGAACTGCATAAATCAGTCAACCTTGAGTTTTGTGAGCTTAAACAAAATTTTGAAAATGCCAAGGTTGAAAATGAACTTTTGAAAGAAACATTGAAAAAGTTTGAGGTTGGTGAAAAGACCTTGACTCAGTTGCTTCACTCTCAACATCAATATGTTGATAGGAGAGGAATTGGGTACAAAGGTAATTCCACCTCCTCTGTTTTGAACAAGAAAATAACTTTTGTAGCTGCTACTTCAAGTTATACACCTACTGTTTTCTCATGCACCTACTGTCAAAAGGGAAACCATAGCTCACCTAGATGTCCTATCCGTAAATTATGTGAGCTTGGTACCCTTATACCTGCTTGTGAGAAACCAAGGTCGATTGTGAAAACAAACCCCTTGATGACTAACCCCAAAGGACCCAAAGAGAATTGGGTACCAAAATTTTCTACTTGATCTTAGTGCAGGTGTGCTACAAGGTATGGGGGTCAGATCAATACCTTGATAGCAGAGACTCGAAGTTCATGACTGGAGACACAAAAAGATTCGTAATACTCAGAAACAGCAGTCATGTGACTCGTGATAACAACAATAGAGGAAGACTCACTGGTGAAGGTTAGATTGGTAAAATTTTATTCACCTCTGTTGAAAATGTGTTATAAAGTAGAAATTAAATATAACTCAACAAGTATTAGAGACATATTTGAAATAAATTTTTTGTGTGCATCAAAGTTTTTTTTTTCTTCTCTCTATCGTGCTGGATTTTTGATACAACATATTTTTAAGTTAAATATGATACCTATATTGTTGAACCAAGTATGGCATATTATCTTGGGTATCCTATTTTTTCTAAATATCTTTTTTAAACTGTGATGGTCCACCCTCTTTTGGCTAAGCTTTGCATTCTAAAATTAATCAGGGGGATCACCAAGTAAGGGGGAGCATAGCATGAACTACTGTTTTTTGATATATCATATGCTATGCAATGCTGCTTATTTATTATGCAAGTTTATAAAGTGCTTATTTGTATGTATTCACCCCACCTCCTTTTTGATGAAAACAAAGGGGGAGAAATTGTATGCAAAAGGGAGAGAATATGCATGTTAAGGGAGAGAATATGCATGTTATTATTTAATGGGGGAGAAAATAATTGCTGTTATCCTGCTGTCATACTGCTTATTTTGTTATGCTTATGCTTAGGGGGAGCTTCTGCCATTGTTTCTCTATTATGGTCTCCCTATGCATAATGTAATTTGTTATCATCAAAAAGGGGGAGTTTGTTGAACCAAGGACAAACACTCTTTGTTTTGTATGATAACAAATTACATTTAGTCTACTAATGGTTGTAGTGTATAAAAGTGCAGGGACAAAATAAAGTACAGGACATGAATCGAAGAGCAGGAGATATTAAAGTGGAGCAGCTTGGAGAATAAGCCACCTTTGAAGATGAAGACCTATTTGTTTATCCGCTTTCTTTAGGACACTGTGTAAGGTCCTATCACTGAAGGTCTATGACTTTTAGTAGCTGAGAGATGAGTTTTTCAAAACATGCATGGTGCATCAAAATAGTTTTGAAAAAATATTTTATAAAATTGCATGCATGCATAAGGTGGCACCTGAACCTAAAAATAATTTTATGGAAAGCTAGAAATCGATTTCTATCATTTTCTAAATCATGAAATCGATTTCCTAATCCTATTTTAAAGGTTGAAATCGATTTCCCTAGCCTATGTTAAAACAAAGAATCGATTTCTACATATACTCAAGCCAAAGCCAAGAATCGATTTCCTTCATTTTTAAAAGACCATGAAATCGATTTTCAGGCTCTCCTAAAAGGCAAGAATCGATTCCTCCTTGATTTATCTAAACTTGAAATTGATTCTTAGCCCATTCAAGATGTCCATGAATCGATTACACACTTCTTTAACTAAACATGAAATCGATTCTTACCTATTTAGGATGTCTCAAGAATCGATTTCCTTCTCTTTTTAAAAACACAATGAAATCGATTCCTATCATTTCAGGAAGTCCAAGAATCGATTCCTACTAATTTCTAAAGTCCAAGGAATCGATTCCTATGTTTTCTAAAAGCAAAGAATCGATTATACTATGATTTGCCTTCTCACATAAATCGATTCTTATGCATCATAAATCATTTCTACGCTTTCCTAAGCCTATAAATAGGCAGGTGTGAAACATTTTTTGTAACACCCCGGTATTTTTATCGAGTAAAAATACCCAAGTGTACCATCATAAAATAATCAGAGATATTTTTCCTGTTTTAGATATTGAACATAAATAAAAACAGCTCATAACCTAGAGTCCAATATCCAAATAACAAGAAATAGCGGAAACAATTTTACCACTTCTACTGATACAAGTTATACAATCGGAAATACAAAAAAAACTCGAGGGAAAGACAATAACAATGAAAACTAAGTCTTCACCGTCTTCATAAGCACACCACCTAGCTGTGCTTCTTCACCTTTTTTTCCTCCCCTGCTTCTCTGTAAAAACCACAAAATATAAACAGTGAGATACAATCTCAGTGAGTTCTACCGAGACCCCTACTAACACTCGCGGTCCAGTTTTAAAACGTTTTTAAGGTTTGACACAACACCGACTGCAATCCACTTGCTAATCCCGGCGAATCATACAATAAGGCTTCGATCTAATAGGACACCGACTGCAATCCACTTGCTAATCCCGATGAACTAATATCCTAGGCCTTTCTACGTACCACCGACTGCAATCCACTTGCTAATCCCGGTGAACGCAGCACAAACTTTTGACACAACACCGACTGCAATCCACTTGCTAATCCCGGCGAACCCCATAACCAATAGTGTTTCCTAATGGCCCAGAGCCTAGGGTAAGGGTTCATGACTTCCCCGCCTAGTATGTCAACATGGGTCGTCACCCAAACTCGATATAATATATATATCCACAATCATATGAACATTTAGTTCATTTACATTCAAACCAAACAATCAAACATAACACCCGCATCGGGCCGTTTCCCGTAGTCGATATAATTTATATACCGTGAATCATAGACCGGTTTAGACGAATGAATAATAATCATTCCGCGTCGGTTATACCATACCACGTAGGACTCTTAGTTCGCTTTATTATTAGTAAAACATATTCGCACACGAGTACTATTATTCGGTTTTTCGAAATAGTTTAGAACTTCAAAAACAGTCCATTATGCCATTTAATTTATATAAATAGATAGATCTTTGAATAAGCTTTCCAACGCCCCTGAGAACACCTCAATCGGGTTCCCGGATCAAAAGTTATTGCGAAAACAAAATCAGTGAAAAACTGTTGAAAATCTGCAAAGCGTCGCGACGCGAACTGCGACAGTCGCGACGCGAAAAACGACAGAAACATTTTGCGTGACAAAACTGTGCCAGGTCGCGACGCGATGAGAACGGGTCGCGACGCGACCCTCTGCAGAAAAGTGCAGGTTTTCCGTTTTCTTGTGAAATTCGCTATTCCGCTCAATTCCGATTCTTGTTCCGATTAAAAACAGATTTGACAACCATAAAAACAGTTCCAATCAAAGTCACACAATCATTCAAGTCAATCAAAAACTTATTCAAAACGGATTTTATCAAAACGCGACATATTTCCCAATTAACGGTTTTTAAGTCAAAATCTTTCGAAATCAAATCACCGAAAATTCCATTTCAACGCGACACAACTCGAGACTCGCTCCGATCGATTCCTAATCCGAAACAGACAATATCCAGAAATATTCCAGTCCAGCGAAAGCGGTAAAACAGTTAATTAGTTAATTCGAAACATAAAATCCTAAACGTGAGTAGAACTCACCCTTGAAGCGTGAACCACGAGCGGCCGAATCCACCGAGTAACCACACGAACATTCCCCGCTCCGGCGACACCCAATCCGCTCCCAAAGCTTCCCACTCGATCACGAAACCGCTTTTTGACCGGAATGTCGAATTCCTCAAAATCCTCCATGGACACTATTCATCATCTTCATCAACCTCAAATCACTATTCACCAAAAACCCCAATCTTGATTTTCAACTCCAAATCACCCAATCGATCTTCAATACTCGAGTAATCCACCTTGTGCTCGCTCCTAAACATCATCCTTAGCTTTCCCTTGAGTTACAATCATCAAAACTCCAATTTTCTCCTCAAATTCGAAAATGGGAAAGTGAGGGAGAGTGAGTTGATGATGAGGATCTTGGTACCAAATTGAAGAGGAAGTAACGCTGAGCATTTTTCGTGTTGGACGGAAGTCGTTTTGATGAGCGGAATTGCCCCCTTTTTCCTCTTCTTCTTCCTCCCCCTTTCTTTCCCTTTTCTCTCTTTTCTTCTCTGTAACTCTCTCTCGCTGTTTCCTTTCTTTTCCTTCTTTCTTTCATTTCTTTCCTTTCTTTATTAATACACACACACACTTATATTTATTTATTTAATTAATTCTTCTCCTCTCACATGCACACACGTATACATATATATATTTATTTAATATATTTGTTGTAACGCGGTCAAATTACCATATTGATCGAAATCTCCTATTTCGATTCCAAAACTTCCTTGGTCCGTATTATCCGGTTAACGATCCGATGACAACGAATAAATAATTTTAGCACTCGATAGATTTACCAGTTAAGTACTAAATTGGTTTAATTGGTTTAACACCCAAATAATTCTACTAATTATTTTGAGGATGTTACATTCTCCCCATCTTGAAAGAATTTTGTCCTCAAAATTTCCCTAAGTCTTCCATCCGACTAACCGAGGGTCGACATTCTCAGAAGGGTCCAAATTTGCTGGAAAACATTCTTGAATTAACGAAATGAGTGTAGGAACTCTTCCCAAGTGGGCACCTCAGTCTCCAAGTATGATCCACTACTACATTGATACGAACTCTCTGGTTACGAATCAACACGAGAAACTCCTCTTTCGCCTACATAGGCTCGGCACCGCGTTCGAAAACACTTCCGAAGCTTCATTCCTCACTTGCTCCCCAACTTGATTAATCCAAATCAAAGTACTCCTCGGTAGATGTAAAAACAAACACGATTTCCTCGAAAGGTGTAAACACTTTCTCAACAAATCTTCTAATATCCTTAACGGTTCTCGTACATACCGACAATGTGCCGAAAAAGTCACTTGTGAAACTTCTTGACTCGCTTCCAAGTCTTCGAGGTAAAACTTTTTCAAAAAGATGAGATTTGGGTTTTATCAAAAGCTCTGACCATAAACGTAGAAATAAACCACGGGGACATCAAATAAATTGAACGTAATGAAAATCACCTCAGTTGTTGTCCAAACAACTATCAAACAGAACTTAGAGTTCCTTTCCGAATTAGTCAATAGCGTTGAGAGCTTCCCCTCAATCTAAGCAATCCTCCTAGGATTTTCCTCCTCTCATATCCTATTAGCCTCTTGATTCGTTCCCAAAATTAACTTTAGCATGCGGGTTTTCACAAAAACAATTTTTCAAAACTATTACACCGCACGCCGAGCTTCACTTCGGAAATTTCCGTCACTTATAAGCAGATCCATTAATTAATCCTTTGATGGTTATTCGCAACGTGAAAACAGTCAGCAGTTACCTCATTTACATATTCGTATTCACGTTCGTCTTGTCAAACGGAATCTCATAATACTATCTCATTGTTAACCTTCACAAAGGAGAGGTTAACAAACTAATACCTCTGCTTTATATTCTGTACACCCTGGAACAGAACAATAACTTCAGTGTGCTTCCTCTAACACTTGCCTTTTATTGTTCTCATCATCGGCCGCACAGATTCTACCGTTGAAACAATTGACTCCATCACTATCCATGGTAAAATCTGGAAATACCTTTTGTGATTGTAACTTCACATCAACTTCCTATGCTAAGCGTATAGAATCCCTTAGGGAACTAGAGATCCTCATATGGCTCAACACTAACAGGTTCCTCTCGATCTTGAATTCAGATTTAAGTCTCTAAAAGACTCCGATGATTCCATCTCATGCATCAATAAACTCAGCCATGTGGATGGACTTCCTACTCAGTGCATCAGTTACAACACTGACCTCTCTTGAATGCTACATCAGCACAAATTCATAATCCTCCAGAAACTCAACACACTTCTCTGCCTGCTATTCAGTTCTTTCTGATCAAACAGATGCTTTAAACTTTTGTGATCACTAAAGACTTCGAAACGAGACCCATACAGGTAACGTCTCCAAATCTTCAGTGCATACACAATAGATGCCAATTACAAATCATGAGTCGGATAATTCTCCTCATGAGTCTTCAATTGTCTGGACGCATAAGCTACCTCTTGTTGATTCTGCACGAGAACACCTCCTAAACCCTTCCCAAAAACATCTCCGTAAATTTGAAATTTCAAAGACGGATCCGGAAGAATCAGGAATGGAGCAGAAGTCAACCGAAACCTTCAATTCTTGAAAACATTCTTCACAATCAGCATCCCGCGTAAAAGGTTGACTCTTATGAGTTAACCGAGTAAGTGGACAACTAACTGTGAGAACCCTTTAACAAACCTCTTACAGTAACCGGCTAGATCCAGAAACTTTTGATCTCTGCGATTGATGTTGGTCACTCCCATTCAACAGCACTTCCTTCTTACTGGGATCTACAGAAACTCCCGACTTGGGAAATCACATGTCCCAAAGACTTTACCTCTGACACCCAAAAATCACACCCCGAAGGTTTCAAGTACAACTTATTTTCTCGGAGTACTCTCAGAACAATGCGGAGGTGTTGAACATGCTCCTCAATGGTCTTCGAGTACACCACGACATCATCAATGAAAATGACTACAAACCGACCAAGGTACGCGTGGAAGACTCGGTTCATGTAATCCATGAATACCGCTGGAGCATTAGGTAGACCGAAAGGCATCACTACTAACTCGTAATGTCCATACCTAGTACGGAAAGCTGTCTTCGGAATATCTAAGGCTCTAACTCTTATTCGATGATATCCTGACTTCAGATCAATTTTAGAAAACACTGCAGCACCTCAACTCGCTCAGGCAAATCGTCTATCCTTGGTAAGGGATATTTATTCTTGGTCGTCACTTTGTTGAGTTGTCGATAACCGATGTACAATCTCGTGCTACTAACTTTCCTTTCGACTAATCACACCAGAGCACTCCTTAGAGAAGCACTCGGCCGAATGAATTTCTTCGAGATCGACTTTTCAAGTTGATACTTCAATTCCTTTAATTCTAAAGAAACATTCAATAAGCAACAATAGATATTGATCCCGTGCCAAGAACCAATTCTACAGTAAACTCTACCTCTCGCTCTGGAGGTTCAGAAGAAACTTCATTGTGATTACATCCAGAAAGTCATTCACAACCTGAATGTTCGCCAAATCTAAACTAGTTTCAGTGGATGCAGATAACATACTAACATGTGCTTCCGCACCTTGGAATGAAGATTGACCGCCTAAGGTGAACTAGGTAATTGCTTCGGAATTTCTCCTAGACAATTCAACTGATTCTGAAGCGAAGCTGATAGTTGATTAATACAGTCGATTGCAACATGATTTGCAGTCATCCAATTCATACCCAAAATGGTGTCCACACTTCTCATAGGCAACCAATAAATTCTACAACGAAATTTCTGCCTCCTATGACAAGTAGACAATTCTATACAAAGATTAGGTCTGGACACGACCCTTATCAGCAGTTAAAATAGTCATCGGCTCGGATAGCGATGATAAGGCTAATCCCAACCGATTCACACGCGATCGGGATATACAGCAATAGGTTGCACCCGAATCATATAGTATACTGATCGAGTTATTGAAAACTGATCCCATACCCCTCAGTAGATTGTCTGCAGTTGTAACTGTCTAAACATTCAGAATGCTGACTCGTCCTTGCCTTAGAGCTGCATGTAACTTCTTGAAACTCTCCCTTACAGGGCACTCTTTACCATAGTGACCCTCTTCATTTCTATAATAGCACCGATTAGATCTTCGCTTGCAATCACCATAGTGAGGCTTTCCTTAGTTTGAACACCTTCTGACCTTTGAAGAATCAAAGAATTGCATCTGCTTTTCCTTTGATGGAATTATCTTAGGACTTTGCATTCGGAGTTGATAAATCAACTACCTCCTTCCCTTTCCCATATTCCTTATGAGATCATCCTCGGCGACATAGGCTGGTTGCGCTAAGGCAACATAATTGGTAATAGTATAAGAACTGAGACCCTAAGTCATAAAAGCACTAAGGCCCCTCTTATACTTCTGCATTCTCCCTTCGTCATCCGAAGCTTACTTTACCACTTGGTAAAACCGAAACAAATTTTCCAAACTTAGCGGTGTATCCTTCCACCGTCATGCCACCTTTCCTGAGGATGCACCGGTTCGAGATTTCGATTGTGGTCGAGGATTGCATCTTGATCATCCAGTCATAATTCCGCTTATGATGCACTAAGTATTAAGTTGATCAGGCTCAATGTCTCTTAGCATCACAAGTGTAATTACAAAAAGGACTAGCAAGGAATCGACTCAACCCTAAACTAAGTCCGACTAGGTCGAACTGCTCTGATACCAACTGTAACACCCCGGTATTTTTATCGAGTAAAAATACCCAAGTGTACCATCATAAAATAATCAGAGATATTTTTCCTGTTTTAGATATTGAACATAAATAAAAACAGCTCATAACCTAGAGTCCAATATCCAAATAACAAGAAATAGCGGAAATGATTTTACAACTTCTACTGATACAAGTTATACAATCGGAAATACAAAAAAAAACTCGAGGGAAAGACAATAACAATGAAAACTAAGTCTTCACCGTCTTCATAAGCACACCACCTAGCTGTGCTTCTTCACCTTTTCTTCTTCCCCTGCTTCTCTGTAAAAACCACAAAATATAAACAGTGAGATACAATCTCAGTGAGTTCTACGGAGACCCCTACTAACACTCGCGGTCCAGTTTTAAAACGTTTTTAAGGTTTGACACAACACCGACTGCAATCCACTTGCTAATCCCGGCGAATCATACAATAAGGCTTCGATCTAATAGGACACCGACTGCAATCCACTTGCTAATCCCGATGAACTAATATCCTAGGCCTTTCTACGTACCACCGACTGCAATCCACTTGCTAATCCCGGTGAACGCAGCACAAACTTTTGACACAACACCGACTGCAATCCACTTGCTAATCCCGGCGAACCCCATAACCAATAGTGTTTCCTAATGGCCCAGAGCCTAGGGTAAGGGTTCATGACTTCCCCGCCTAGTATGTCAACATGGGTCGTCACCCAAACTCGATATAATATATATATCCACAATCATATGAACATTTAGTTCATTTACATTCAAACCAAACAATCAAACATAACACCCGCATCGGGCCGTTTCCCGTAGTCGATATAATTTATATACCGTGAATCATAGACCGGTTTAGACGAATGAATAATAATCATTCCGCGTCGGTTATACCATACCACGTAGGACTCTTAGTTCGCTTTATTATTAGTAAAACATATTCGCACACGAGTACTATTATTCGGTTTTTCGAAATAGTTTAGAACTTCAAAAACAGTCCATTATGCCATTTAATTTATATAAATAGATAGATCTTTGAATAAGCTTTCCAACGCCCCTGAGAACACCTCAATCGGGTTCCCGGATCAAAAGTTATTGCGAAAACAAAATCAGTGAAAAACTGTTGAAAATCTGCAAAGCGTCGCGACGCGAACTGCGACCGTCGCGACGCGAAAAACGACAGAAACATTTTGCGTGACAAAACTGGGCCAGGTCGCGACGCGATGAGAACGGGTCGCGACGCGACCCTCTGCAGAAAAGTGCAGGTTTTCCGTTTTCTTGTGAAATTCGCTATTCCGCTCAATTCCGATTCTTGTTCCGATTAAAAACAGATTTGACAACCATAAAAACAGTTCCAATCAAAGTCACACAATCATTCAAGTCAATCAAAAACTTATTCAAAACGGATTTTATCAAAACGCGACATATTTCCCAATTAACGGTTTTTAAGTCAAAATCTTTCGAAATCAAATCACCGAAAATTCCATTTCAACGCGACACAACTCGAGACTCGCTCCGATCGATTCCTAATCCGAAACAGACAATATCCAGAAATATTCCAGTCCAGCGAAAGCGGTAAAACAGTTAATTAGTTAATTCGAAACATAAAATCCTAAACGTGAGTAGAACTCACCCTTGAAGCGTGAACCACGAGCGGCCGAATCCACCGAGTAACCACACGAACATTCCCCGCTCCGGCGACACCCAATCCGCTCCCAAAGCTTCCCACTCGATCACGAAACCGCTTTTTGACCGGAATGTCGAATTCCTCGAAATCCTCCATAGACACTATTCATCATCTTCATCAACCTCAAATCACTATTCACCAAAAACCCCAATCTTGATTTTCAACTCCAAATCACCCAATCGATCTTCAATACTCGAGTAATCCACCTTGTGCTCGCTCCTAAACATCATCCTTAGCTTTCCCTTGAGTTACAATCATCAAAACTCCAATTTTCTCCTCAAATTCGAAAATGGGAAAGTGAGGGAGAGTGAGTTGATGATGAAGATCTTGGTACCAAATTGAAGAGGAAGTAACGCTGAGCATTTTTCGTGTTGGACGGAAGTCGTTTTGATGAGCGGAATTGCCCCCTTTTTCCTCTTCTTCTTCCTCCCCCTTTCTTTCCCTTTTCTCTCTTTTCTTCTCTGTAACTCTCTCTCGCTGTTTCCTTTCTTTTCCTTCTTTCTTTCATTTCTTTCCTTTCTTTATTAATACACACACACACTTATATTTATTTATTTAATTAATTCTTCTCCTCTCACATGCACACACGTATACATATATATATTTATTTAATATATTTGTTGTAACGCGGTCAAATTACCATATTGATCGAAATCTCCTATTTCGATTCCAAAACTTCCTTGGTCCGTATTATCCGGTTAACGATCCGATGACAACGAATAAATAATTTTAGCACTCGATAGATTTACCAGTTAAGTACTAAATTGGTTTAATTGGTTTAACACCCAAATAATTCTACTAATTATTTTGAGGATGTTACATTTTTCAATTCACTCATCCACACCACAAATCACATCTTCTCTACTTCTCACGTACATTTTCTAGATCTGAGAAAGAGAAAAATAGAGCTATCACTTTCATATCATTTTTTATAGATCTAGTCACTCATCTCTCGCAGCTATTATATTGTCATATTATCTGAGGTGATTAGATCATAGCTTCTATATTGTAATCTACTATTGTGGGGGTCACTTTGAAATCCTGGGATTTGTTCTTGGGTCTCTCAATCAGGAGATTGAGTTGGTTTGAAATCCTGGGAAGTTTTCTTGGGTCTCTCAATCAGGAGATTGAGTTGGTTTGAAATCCTGGGAGGTGATCTTGGGTCGTTCAATCAGGGAAGATTGAAGTGGTATTGAAATCCTGGGAGGTGCTCTTGGGTCGTTCAATCAGGAGATTGAAGCGGTTGAAATCCTTAGCGGGGAGCTCGGGTTCTCAATTCAGGGGAATTGAGATTTGCTATTTGAAGTTGATTATTTGAAGACATCTACACCACCTTTGAAGATGAATCAAGAGTAAAGCTACCGGCAAAGAAGAAGATGTGCCAATTGAAGACATCTACACCATCGATCTGAGCGAGCTGAGAAAATCTGAGCTTGACAAAATATCTCAAAATGCCATGGCTATGAATATTCTTCACCTATCACTTTGTGAAGAAGAGTATGGAAGAGTAAAAAGGTGTCAAACAGCAAAAGAAATCTGGGATTGTCTGGAAGCTACACATGTCGGTACAAGCCAAGTAAAGGATACAAAAATCAGAATCCTAACTTCTGAGTATGAATCATTCAAAATGAAGGAAGGTGAATCTGTTGCAGCTATGCACCAGAGACTGAATCTGATTATAAACAACCTAAGGGCTCTGGGAAAAAGGTATTCTACAAAAGATATAAATGGGAAGATTCTTGCATCTCTGACTGGTGAGTTCTTTCCAAAAACTTGTGCAATCACTGAAGCCAAAGATATTGGCACTCTACCCCAAGAGGACCTTATTGGGTCACTTCTAGCCTTTGAGGTTGTATTGGCTGCTAACAAATATCAAGAAGCAGAAATGATAAAAGAAAGAAAATCTCTTGCTCTTGCTGCTAAAACACCTAAGGTAGCAAGGAAAGAGGTTGAGTCTAATGAAGAATCTGATGATGAAGACATGGCTGAATTATTTGAAGAGTTCATGAGATTCAACAAACTTGAAAAGAAAGATAACTCAAAGAAATCCAAGAAAGCTAAGAAGGCTACATGGAACAACTATACTGACAGTGAAGAAGAGGAGGTTGCAAATGCCATTTGTCTCACGGCATGTGAAACACCTAAGGCTACTATATGGGATTGTCTTGGCACTGATAGCGACACAGACGAAGAAGAGCAAATTGCAAATGGTGTTTGTCATATGGCAAATGACTCATCTAAGGTAAGCCTTAACTCTTTTAGTCTTTCTGATTCCTCTTTGCATGATGATTTACTTGATGATAGTTGTAGTAGTCAAGATTTGAGTGAGGCTTTTGATGCTCTCTATTTTGAACATGAAACTCTGTTGTTAAAATCTAAGAAATTGGCAAAGAGTAACAAAAGCATGCTCACTCAAATTGACACACTTGAAAATGAAGTAGATAGATTAAAGAATGAACTGCATAAATCAGTCAACCTTGAGTTTTGTGAGCTTAAACAAAATTTTGAAAATGCCAAGGTTGAAAATGAACTTTTGAAAGAAACATTGAAAAAGTTTGAGGTTGGTGAAAAGACCTTGACTCAGTTGCTTCACTCTCAACATCAATATGTTGATAGGAGAGGAATTGGGTACAAAGGTAATTCCACCTCCTCTGTTTTGAACAAGAAAATAACTTTTGTAGCTGCTACTTCAAGTTATACACCTACTGTTTTCTCATGCACCTACTGTCAAAAGGGAAACCATAGCTCACCTAGATGTCCTATCCGTAAATTATGTGAGCTTGGTACCCTTATACCTGCTTGTGAGAAACCAAGGTGGATTGTGAAAACAAACCCCTTGATGACTAACCCCAAAGGACCCAAAGAGAATTGGGTACCAAAATTTTCTACTTGATCTTAGTGCAGGTGTGCTACAAGGTATGGGGGTCAGATCAATACC
Source organism: Astragalus membranaceus (assembly GCA_039519185.1). Taxonomy (NCBI): domain Eukaryota; kingdom Viridiplantae; phylum Streptophyta; class Magnoliopsida; order Fabales; family Fabaceae; genus Astragalus; species Astragalus membranaceus. The sequence continues at coordinate 32,302,812 of CM076853.1, read as the reverse complement.
TTGATAGCAGAGACTCGAAGTTCATGACTGGAGACACAAAAAGATTCGTAATACTCAGAAACAACAGTCATGTGACTCGTGATAACAACAATAGAGGAAGATTCACTGGTGAAGGTTAGATTGGTAAAATTTTATTCACCTCTGTTGAAAATGTGTTATAAAGTAGAAATTAAATATAACTCAACAAGTATTAGAGACATATTTGAAATAAATTTTTTGTGTGCATCAAAGTTTTTTTTTCTTCTCTCTATCGTGCTGGATTTTTGATACAACATATTTTTAAGTTAAATATGATACCTATATTGTTGAACCAAGTATGGCATATTATCTTGGGTGTCCTATTTTTTCTAAATATCTTTTTTAAACTGTGATGGTCCACCCTCTTTTGGCTAAGCTTTGCATTCTAAAATTAATCAGGGGGATCACCAAGTAAGGGGGAGCATAGCATGAACTACTGTTTTTTGATATATCATATGCTATGCAATGCTGCTTATTTATTATGCAAGTTTATAAAGTGCTTATTTGTATGTATTCACCCCACCTCCTTTTTGATGAAAACAAAGGGGGAGAAATTGTATGCAAAAGGGAGAGAATATGCATGTTAAGGGAGAGAATATGCATGTTATTATTTAATGGGGGAGAAAATAATTGCTGCTATCCTGCTTTCATACTGCTTATTTTGTTATGCTTATGCTTAGGGGGAGCTTCTGCCATTGTTTCTCTATTATGGTCTCCCTATGCATAATGTAATTTGTTATCATCAAAAAGGGGGAGTTTGTTGAACCAAGGACAAACACTCTTTGTTTTGTATGATAACAAATTACATTTAGTCTACTAATGGTTGTAGTGTATAAAAGTGCAGGGACAAAATAAAGTACAGGACATGAATCGAAGAGCAGGAGATATTAAAGTGGAGCAGCTTGGAGAATAAGCCACCTTTGAAGATGAAGACCTATTTGTTTATCCGCTTTCTTTAGGACACTGTGTAAGGTCCTATCACTGAAGGTCTATGACTTTTAGTAGCTGAGAGATGAGTTTTTCAAAACATGCATGGTGCATCAAAATAGTTTTGAAAAAATATTTTATAAAATTGCATGCATGCATAAGGTGGCACCTGAACCTAAAAATAATTTTATGGAAAGCTAGAAATCGATTTCTATCATTTTCTAAATCATGAAATCGATTTCCTAATCCTATTTTAAAGGTTGAAATCGATTTCCCTAGCCTATGTTAAAACAAAGAATCGATTTCTACATATACTCAAGCCAAAGCCAAGAATCGATTTCCTTCATTTTTAAAAGACCATGAAATCGATTTTCAGGCTCTCCTAAAAGGCAAGAATCGATTCCTCCTTGATTTATCTAAACTTGAAATCGATTCTTAGCCCATTCAAGATGTCCATGAATCGATTACACACTTCTTTAACTAAACATGAAATCGATTCTTACCTATTTAGGATGTCTCAAGAATCGATTTCCTTCTCTTTTTAAAAACACAATGAAATCGATTCCTATCATTTCAGGAAGTCCAAGAATCGATTCCTACTAATTTCTAAAGTCCAAGGAATCGATTCCTATGTTTTCTAAAAGCAAAGAATCGATTATACTATGATTTGTCTTCTCACATAAATCGATTCTTATGCATCATAAATCATTTCTACGCTTTCCTAAGCCTATAAATAGGCAGGTGTGAAACACTTTTCAATTCACTCAACCACACGAAAAATTACAACAAATCTCTCTTCTTCTCACATACACTTTCTAGATCTGAGAAAGAGAAAAATAGAGCTATCATTTTCATATCATTTTTTATAGATCTAGTCACTCATCTCTCGCAGCTATTATATTGTCATATTATCTGAGGTGATTAGATCATAGCTTCTATATTGTAATCTCTATTTGTGGGGGTCACTTTGAAATCCTGGGATTTGTTCTTGGGTCTCTCAATCAGGAGATTGAGTTGGTTTGAAATCCTGGGAAGTTTTCTTGGGTCTCTCAATCAGGAGATTGAGTTGGTTTGAAATCCTGGGAGGTGATCTTGGGTCGTTCAATCAGGGAAGATTGAAGTGGTTTTGAAATCCTGGGAGGTGCTCTTGGGTCGTTCAATCAGGAGATTGAAGCGGTTGAAATCCTTAGCGGGGAGCTCGGGTTCTCAATTCAGGGGAATTGAGATTTGCTATTTGAAGTTGATTGTTTGTAAAACATTGGTTCTTCATATAGTGGTTTTCAGCAAGTCCAAAGGTTGCAAAGCCGGAGGCCGAGGACGTAGGGCTTTTATCCCGAACCTCGTAAAATTCCTGGTGTATCTCTATCCCTCTCTCTTTACTTTATTTACTGTTTATATCTGTTTATAATATCACTACTCTTATCTGAATCTGTTAATCTGGTTGTATAACTATATCCCTACTCTGATCTGAATCTGTTAATCTGGTTATAGTTATACTCGCTGTACTACAGATCTGTTTATCTATCATCTTTTCTATCACTACTGTAGATCTGCTATATTCAATATCATTGCATTACTTATAAAACAACCTTATTGTAAATATTGAATATAGAATAATATCTCACTGTGCCTAATCTGCCTACTTGCATATATTTGATAAGTTCAAATCTCTATTTCCGCATTTGATTTAAACAAACTTATCATTTATTTTGAAAAGAAACCAAGAATTACACATAACCTTATTCACCCCCCCTCTAAGGTTATACTATAGTCTAACACATTTTTCTTTGCAGATGATTGTCTTCTTTTCACCAGTGCTAAGTCCTCTCAAGTTCAACTTGTCAAGGAGGTGCTTCACTCCTTTTGTTTAGCTCGGGAATGAAGATTAATGTCCACAAGTCTAGATTTCTCCCTTCAAAGAATCTTACTAGAACAAAGGTTCTCAAGTTTGAAAGAATGTTGGAGTTTCAACATACCTACAACATTGGGCGGTACTTGAGTTTTCCTATGTTGTCAGGTAGAGTTACCAACTCTTGCTTTTCTTTTATTATTGATAAAGTTCACAGTAAACTAGCAGGTTGGAAGGGCAGGTTGCTAATTAGTGGAGCTGGGAGAGTAACTTTAGCTAAGTCCTTCCTTAGCTCTATACCAATATACACTATGCATAATCTCTGGATTCCTGAAGGCATTTGTGATAGTTTGGATTCAGCTATAATGCATTTTGTTTGGGTAGGTAAGACCTGTCACTGGGTCAAATGGGGGACAACTAGCACTCCTATGAGTAGAGGAGGTCTTGGTTTGCAAAGGACAAGACCGGCTAATATAGATATGCTTGGCAAACATATGTGGGAGTTGATTCATAATCCTAACAAACTATGGGTTAAGCTATTGACTGCTCGTTATACTCCTAATTTTAATATTTTCCTTGAATCCAATAATAGAGGTGCCTCCTTTACTTGGCAATCCCTACTAAAAGCTGCTGATGTTTTGCAACCCGGCTATATTTTCAGAGTTGGAATCAGTGATATATCTCTTTGGTATGAGACATGGTTGCATAGGGGGCGATTATGTGACTCTGTTCCTTTTGTTGATATTCATGATACTCACCTCTCGGTTAGGGATATATATGTGGACTCTCGGTGGAATTTTGATCATCTCTACACTCAGATCCCTTTGGATGTGCAATTAGAAATGCAGAGTTTATTTCTTAATCCTTGTCTCACCGACATCCTGACTTGGGCTCCGTCTCCATCAGGGACTTACTCCCCCAAGAGTGCCTATATGTGGCTTACAGGTACCGAAGGTCCTTTTTTCTTGCATCAAACTGTGAATCATAGTGACAATTGGTCTTGGATCTGGAGGTTGAAAATTCCGAAAAACCTGAAACATTTTGGGTGGCTTATCATGCACATGAGCCTTCCTACTAATGGTTTTCGGCACTATAGACATCTTACTCAATATGCGTCTTGTCATCTCTGTGGTACTGATAGAGAGGATATTATTCATATGTTGAGGGATTGCTCTAGAGCTCAGAATGCTTGGAGGTTATTGTCTTTTAACACTGATGTTGGCGAGGTTAACGATGATGCTCGGCTTTGGTTTAAACATCATGCTATTAGTGAGCAAGGTACTATCTTTATCTGTTGTTGTTGGTTCCTCTGGATGGCTCGAAATGATGAAGTTTTTAATGATGCAAAATGGGCAACTTGGAAGATTCTTAATCGAGCTAAACAATTTTCTAATGATGCTGTTAAATTTTTGTCTTCTGGGGTGTCTACCTGTCCTCCTAGATTGGATCGTTGGTTTCCTCCTACTATCAATTGTATTCAACTTAATGTTGATGGAAGCTCCATTGGTAACCCAGGCCGTAGTGGCTATGGGGGATTACTTCGGGATCATATAGATGGTTGGCTTCTCGGTTTCTCGGGAAATTGTGGCATTGCTACTAACTTGAATGCAGAGAGCTCCATGCAATTGCCAAAGGATTGAACATAGCTTGGTCCAATGGTTATAGGTCTATTATTTGTGAATCAGACTCCCAAACCGCCCTATCGTTAATTGCTCGTGAGCTTGAAGATACCCACCCCTATGCTTCCATTATTCCTACATCAAATCATTTTCTCTTAAGGCTTGGGATTTAACTTACGTCCACACGCTTCGTAAGGGAAACTCGTGTGCTGATTGGTTAGCAAAGTTTGGAGCGAATATGAACTATGGAGATCATGTGTGGCCTCTTCGGCCTACCACTGTTTCGCCTCTCCTTATAGCTGATGCTATGGGGATAGAGCATGTTAGACCTTAGTTTGTTTTTGTTTTGTGTTTTTTTTACTGCTTTCATTTTGATCAAAAAAAAACTCAGTACCTTGAGTATACAAGGCTAAGCTCTTACCACTGAACTAGCACCTCAAGAACTATAAAATGCTTCTTAGCAGCTTTAAACGATATATTTGTTCATTTGTGTTTTAGCTACGGTAACTCTACTTGCGTGTGTAGCCTTTAGAATGCTTTTCAGAAAAGGTGCACAATGTTTTTTTTTACATGAAGGTGCACAATGTTCTGTAGTACTGTAATGCTTGCATCGAAAACTTTTGTTTTCTTTTGTAGATGAAAACTCATATAAATAAGAGTTATGTGGCTCTTTAACGTTTGACTTTGCAAAGCCATACATATGTGTGAAATGTGAATAACGTAGTTGGTTTAGTGCATAGTTGAGTAGGAAAAACTTCAGGTGTTGTTTGTGTCACGTTTTGGGAATTGTCTCAACTGTAAAAGGGTAGATTCCATCTGCCGTAAAGTGATGGAAACAATCGTCTCCACTCATGAAGGAATTAATATATACTAGTGCGTGGAGCCGTGCGTCGTAGGGAGAATAACTTTAGTTAATATGGAATTCTTGTATTGTTAAAATTTTAAATTGCAATACGAAAAAGTCTTATTAGTTGATCCTTTAAATGCTAAAGCACACTACTTAGAATCGCATTTTACATATTTGTCACGAAATTATTTTTTTTTCACCAAATCGTTTATTGAGAAATGAACTTTGAGTATTTGAACGGTTAACATTTTTTTTCAAACACTAAAATACTACAAAACACAATGTTTAGCATCACATTTTATATATTTTGTCACGAAATTATTTATTTTTTCACCAAACCAGTTATTCAGGCACAAACTTTGCATATTTGAATAGTTGAATTTTTGTTTTGCAAACACTAAAACATCCACAAACACACTACTTAGCATCGTACTTTACATATTTTGTTATGAAAATATTTTTTTTGCCAAACCGGTTATTGAGGAACAAACCTTGCGTATTTGAACAGTTAATTTTTTTAGACCGCTTAAGTACCACAAAACATTGTTTAGCATTGCACTTTACGTGCTTTATTACAAAATTACTATTTTATTTCAACAAACCGTTTATTCACTACAAAAAACGGATCAAATAGCAGGGGTTTTATTGCGGAGGTTTTAAAAACCCCCTCAGTTTAACAATAAAAAAGGAACTCCTCGTTCAACAAGTTGAAAATGTTGTTTCAATTTACGGAGGTTTAAAACCCCCGCTGAGCGTCATGAAAAACTGCCGCTAAATGTAAAATAAAAAAACAAAAAAAAACCTTTCCCTAAACCCGTTTCCCTCTCATCAGTTTCACGTTCCCTCTACTCACTTTCACAAAAAAAAACCTTTGCTAAACCCAACCCAGTTTTCACGTTCCCTCTTCTAAAAAAAACCTTCGCTAAACCCAGTCACCAGAAATCTCCTTCGCTAAACCCAGTCACCAGAAACCTTCTCTCTTCTCGCGAATCCCCTCACCAGAAACCCTTTCGTGAATCAGTCACGTCTTCAACTCTCTCTGAGAGAAACAGTTTCGTGAAATCGTGTTCCCTCAAGTCAAGAAATCTGGTTCCGTTGGATCTGATATTAAAGATGAAGTGGGAACTGATTTATGCAAGTCAATGAATCCAGATCTGGTGAAGTAATTACAGGAGTGAGCCGTGTTTTCTGAAATCGATCCCTTAACCTCAGTCTTCAACAACAACTCCGCTTCAAGGTGTGCATCAAGTAAAGTCCGTCTCACATGGTTAGATATCCTTTTTACTGCACCAGTTCTGGTTCATCGCGTATTGTTCCTGTTTCGTTTGGAAACTATAGCGTTGTCGCCGAAGAAGACGACGGAGAGCGGCTTTGTTGAGAAGGTAACGTCTAGTTTCGTTTTCGATCCCCTTCATCAACAACTCTGCTACAAGTCTTTGTTGAGCGGCTTTGCTGAAGTCTTTGTTAGCTTTGCTTTGGGCAGAAGTATTGGTTTGCTTTGGGCAGAAGTATTGGTTCCCCACTCCATGTTTCCCTCCGCTTCATTATTTTCACAAACTATAGAAGGATTTTGTTTATTGGTTTAAAACTACTTATACATTTCTTTCCTTGGTTCAGGCAGCTTAGATTTACATATATCAACAGGTTGAATTTATATTATTATGTTAAACTTTTACAGGCCAGCAGAGAAAGCTATAAGGATGGAATCTATGGTAGTGAACTTGGCTTGGAACTTTCACCAAAGGGCTTGAATGACATTTACAAGCTTCATTTTTGTAGCGTAAGTTCATGAATCACTAATTTATAGAGTGGTCCTTAATGCTTTAAGAAAAAAAATGTGGAGATGATGATTTAGATTAAGTGTTTGCTGACTAGGTTTTATCATTTTGATGTGTTTTAGATATCTATGCTCACTTAATTCCATAAAGATGATGTTTTAGATTAAGTGTTTGCTGATATCTTCATGTAAAATAATCTGTGAAGAGTTTCCCATACAAAATGCATGTCTAATCAGATTTTGTTAAGATGCTTCTTCTTTTTCCTGTGTTGGACCATTGGTATTCCTTATTGACTTAATTTTCCTTTGTTGTATCTTTTTCATTTACCCAACAATACAGGATTTGGATGTGTGTGTTTATTTATTGCTTATCTGTAGCTTTCTTGTGCAACTTTTTCTAAATGGGGCAATTTACAGGGAATTCCCATGGCTCCACTTTATCTGTGACAAAACACAAATATTGGAAGTTCTTCACGGCACAGAACATGAAGAAGAATCTGCAAGAGGATCATCTAGTGCTAGCCAAATTTGATATTTTTTTAGGATCTTTTAGCATAAGAGTTTTTTTAAGCTACTATAAATTGAGCTGTATGACATTAGATATTTGAGCTACAAATATTTATTTTTATTATGATTTTTAGAAATTTGACATTACATGTATTATATCACAGTTATATTCTTAATGAAATCTTTGGTCTTTTTGATTAAGCTTAATAAGTATTCTCGAAGATGTATGTATAGTTGCTAGTAATAAAAATGTGGTAATGAGATAAGAAAAAAATAATTCAAATTGCAAGAAAAAAACTCTTGTAAAATCACTCAAGATTTTGGGAGGTTTATAACCCCCTCAAAAAAACCTCCACTAATTGTGGGGGTTAAAAACCCCCGCAGTAAAACCCCCGCTAAAAGACATGATACCAGCGTTTTTTAAAAACCCCCGCAAAACGATTGCGGCACTTGAAACTCCGGCATTTTTTAAAACTCCCGCAGATTACGTTGCGGGGGTTGAAAACCCCCGCTAAGTGACTTAAAAACCCCCGCAATCTGTTCCGTTTTTTGTAGTGATTGAGGAACAAACTTTGCGTATTTGAACAACTAATTTTTTTTTTCGGAATCTAAAGTACCTCAAAACACACAGTTAGCATCATACTTTATATAATTTATCGAGAACATACTTCATGTATTTACAAATCTATATTTGTTTTGCGTATTTGAACGATTACAATTTTTTTCGGACTATAAAACACCTCAAAATAAATTAGCTAACATTACACTTTACATAAAAATATGAAGAAAAAAAGAGGGAGAGGAGAGGGGGGATTTATAAAAAAAAAAGAGGGAGGTGGGTGGGGGAAGTGGGGGAGGGAGGATTTTAAAAAAGGGAGGTGAGAAGGGGGGAGTCTTGGCGCCAAATTGGAGCTCAAGACTCCACAAGATTTATATATAAGATATAAGATATATATATATATATATATATAGAGAGAGAGAGAGAGAGAGAGAGAGAGAGAGAGAGAGAGAGAGAGAGTAAACTTAAACGTGAGTAAAACTCACCCTCGACGCGAGAGTTAATACCGAGCCGAAGTCACTGAGACTTCAAAATCCCCAAACGGAACCCTATAGTCTCCAATCTGCTTCCAACTTTGATTCGAACTTCAAATCGCGTTCAATCTTCCTTGGCTTCGTTCCTAATCATGATTCAATCATAAATATCGCTCCCCAATCCATGATTTCGATCAATCCCTCACCAAAACCCTAAAATTCGAATTCAATCAAGAAGGGGGGAAAATGGGTGAGAGGTTACCTAGTTATTGGAGGGCAACAATGGATGAAGAACTTTGGGGACTTGGGGGTGATAATTCAATAAAAAAGGGGGGGAAATGGGTGAGAGGTTACCTAGTTATTGGAGGGCAACAATGGATGAAGAACTTTGGGGACTTGGGGGTGATCCTTCTCTCCTCCTCCTCCTCCTCCTCCTCCTCCTCCTCCTCCTCGTCCTCCTCCTCGTCCTCTTCTTCTTCTGGTGGAGGCAAGGCAATGCGGTATGCTAGAGGCCCAACTCGCTCGATAATTTGAAAATGTCCAATATACCGAGGACTGAGTTTCTTCACCCGTAATTCCCTACGGCAAGGCAATGCGGTATGCTAGAGGCCCAACTCGCTCGATAATTTGAAAATGTCCAATATACCGAGGACTGAGTTTCTTCACCCGTAATGCCCTACCGGTACCAATTGTCGGTGACAATCT